>JALMGJ010000002.1:212600053-213200053 GCA_023362775.1 Charina bottae | reverse complement strand
GCCCTCGAAGAGAGGGCGAGCAGAAGATTGCTCACAAAAGGGTCGTCGGATCACCGCTCTCTCCTGACCCCCGTAAATCCACCACGGGGAGAGGGAGATCGAAGCGGTGAAAGACGGCTGGAACTGACAACTGCAGCTCTGCGGAAACCGCGAAACTGAACAAGATAAATAGCACGGCACCCGACCTTTTAGACACATATTTTTATTTTTTAAATATTATTTGCTTACTAATATCTAAGATTTATCTCTGGACTGTGATTTATAAATGCTGGTGTTTTATTTATTTCTTGCCAAAGGATTGTTTAAACGGTGGGACTGGAAAGCTAATTGACTCTGCCTGAAATGGATTGAGTGACTTTCTCTTTTTATTTTTATTATTCCTATTTTGGTTTGTTTTTACTCTTATTGCAATTAAAAGTATTTCTCTTTTGAGACTAACTTGCCTGGATTTTAATTTTTTAAGGATTCATTTTAATGATTTGACATTCTTTCTTTTATTTGTTTGTGATTTTTATTATGAAAGAATTTTTCTTCCTTTTTTTTGCAAGTGTTTGAATATCTTTTGATTATATAAGTTGCCTTATAGAATTTTTATGATTTTTTTTTGGATCTCCTTTGTATATAAATTGGATTACTTATTCATGGCTGGACTGTGTGGATACAAGCTGGCGTGAGAAACCCTGGGATTGTTTATCTTTTTTGTTATTATTTTGACTATAATAGAAGCCTCTTTGTTCCTTTTTATCTTTTATTTTTACACTTGGATTTATAATTTTAATGGACTAGATTTGAGCTATTTTGATTATTACATTTAAAGGACTATTTTTATTTTTTGAAGTTTTTATTCCTTTTTTTAAAAAAATAGTAGCCTTTTTTTTGGTCTTTTGTCTTCCCCCTCCCTTCTCTCCCCTTTTTTTTTTTTCTCTTACAGGGAAAATATCTACATTATGACAACTATGGTATTGAAGAGGAAGGAGAAAGAAAAAGAAACTGAAAGGACATCTGTTAATCTTTCAACACCTGGAGCATCAATGGAGCCCCTTCCATCAGAACTGAAAAAACTTCTGGAGGCAATGGCACCATTAAATAAGAAAATGGAATATTCAATGATACAAAATAAACAGATGGAAGAACAAATTACATTCTTAGATTAAAAAATTGATATGAAGATGGAAGAAATGAAGAAAGAGATAACTCAAGAGATTAAACAAAAATTTAAAAAGGATGTACAGACAGTAAAGGAAACAGTGAATATTTTGTCAGGAGAACTTAAAGATATGCAAGGCCAGATGCAAAAATTAGAGGCTAAATCAGAAGATGTTACTAAGGAATTTGATGTTACTAAAGAAATAGAATACAATTTGGATATTATAGAATCAGCAGAAATGAGAGAGAAGGAATATATTTTGAGTTTGAGAGCAGTTTTAGAACAACCAAATGAAGAAGAACAATTAAACAAAAATGTAAGAGAAAATATGGTTTCTGAACTAGTTAAACTTATAGAAATGAGAGAACAAGATTTGGATTTCAAAATAGATAAAATCTTTAGAGCTGATTCATGGTATACTAGAGAACAGAAAGTGTTTAGAGGACAAAAGTTGAGGATAATTTCTACTTCAAAAGTTAAAACATTTCTAGAGAAATATAAGACAGATATGAGGGAGGCACCAGGAGAACATAAGAAGCATTTCATAGAATAGAATAGAAGTAAAGAACAGAGATAAATGGCTGACCTATAAGGACTCTTTATTGCTAAAATTGATGGATTGGCAGAAAAGGATAAATTGACATGTTTATTAAAAGAAAATTCAAACTATTACTTTTTTAAAGATTAGAAATTATTAATGGACTATTTGGAAAATGCTGGAGGGGCAAAGCTTGTATGAGGATTTGAAGATTAAATTATATATAAACTGATATACTAGACAAGAAATGTTTTTTAATGTGATATACAGACCTAGCATGCAAGATGCATTTCATAGAATAGAATAGAAATAAGGAATAGAGATAAATGGCTGACTTATAAGGACTTTCTATGGTTAAAATTGATGGATTGATAGAAAATGATAAATTGACATGTTTCTTAAAAGAAAATTAGAACTATTACTTTTTTAAGAGTAGAAACTATTAATGGACTATTTGGAAAATGCTGGAGGGGCAAAGCTTATATGAGGATTTGAAGATTAAATTATATATAAATTGATATATTAGACAAGAAATGTTTTTTCAATGTGATGTATAGACCTAGCATGTATGACAAATTTTGTAAAATATTATGACCAGAGATAAATCGGAAGTTGATTACTTTCTATGCTTCATCTTTTTTTCTTTTTTTCTTTGCTTTACTACACTTTTTTCTCTTCTTTCTTTGATTTGTATTTCTATTTCTTTTTCCGTTTCCAACTTTTAACTATGTATATTCAAAACCCAATAAAATATTTTTTTAAAAAAAGATTAATCAACAATTAGCTGGGAATTAAGGAATAATAGTCCAAAACATATGGAGGATACCAAGTTTCCTTATACTCCTTCTGTAATCTGCCAAACATTTATATAACTCATAGAATTCCTATTTCACTTTTAAAAGGTTAAGAATTTTAAACCTTTTTAAAAAAGGTCAACCATTTTTGTTGTTATCCGGTATGTCCTAACTATATATTTTGATTAAGGAGTTCTACCTTAAAAGGCCTCCTTTTGTTGTTTTGCTGTCCCAAGCAATGGATATGTGACATAGTAAACTTGATGAGCTTCAGCTGACCAGGATAGAATCAATGCTTGGATGGGGGAGCATCTAGAACCTTTATGTACTTTGCCTTGAGTTCTTTCATGGAGAGAAGGTTGAATATAAATATATAAATGTAAAGAAGGAACAAAAGATTGAAACAATGGAAGACTGAAAGAACAATAGAAAAAACAATTCCATTCTTTTCCAGACTTGTGAGATCTGAAATAAAAGCATAATCTATCATCAATTCCGAAAAATTCCCTACTGTCAAAGTTGGATTGCAATATGGCAACTAATTATTGCATTATCAGGGGTTTTTTAAAACTGAAAACAATCCTCTTCAAATCCAGAATGCTTGGCAAAATTCTGATAGACTGCTAAGAATATTATCTATGCATCCAGCAACATAATATTGATTACAGAAGGTAGAGTCCTAGATAAAATGTGTATTCTCCTGTGGAAAGAGCTGCTTGACTTTATAATTGGCTGGCTCCAATTTGGGACAATTCAAGGTGTTTTGTAATTAGCCTGAGGCGAAACAGCTCTAAAGTGTCTTGTCTTTGATTCAGAACTTCCAAAGAGCTCCACTTCCAAGCTGTGGCTGGGCGTTCAGTGTTCTAGAAAGGACAGAGCAATATGTTGTCCATCAAGAGGAAAGAAAATATTAAAATAACAGGTGGGAGACTGGGAGAATATGGATGGAGGGATTGACTGTAAAGATCCTTGTAATTGGTCTCCCCAATTGCAGTGATGGATAAATCACTGCTAAAAGGTAAAGGTAAAGGTTTTCCCCTACATAGTCGTGTCTGACTCTAGGGGGCAGTGCTCATCTCCGTTTCTTAGCCGAAGAGCCAGCGCTGTCCGAAGACGCTTCCGCGGTCATGTGGCCAGCATGACGCGCGCAGAACGCTGTTACCATCCCACCGAAGTGGTACCTATTTATCTACTTGCATTTGCATACTTTCGAATTGCTAGGTTGGCAAGAGCTGGGGCGAGTGCGGGAGCTCACTCCGTCACACGGCGCTCGGGTCTCGAACTGCCGATCTTGCGACCTTCCGATCGACAAGCCTGGCGTCTTAACCGCTGAGCCACTGCACCCCTTAAATCACTGCTACTGCAGTTATATCCCACTGTCATCCAAGTTCTCTGTATAAGGTGACATTCTTTCTTTCAAACCATCAAAAATAGTTGATTTTTTTTCAGCTAGTGCTCATTTCCATTCTCATTCAATCCATGTTTGCTTTATACTCCTTCAGTTAATTTGTTTATGCAACTTTCCACTCCAGTCCTTTTTTCATCCCATTCCAATCTGTTCCTTTCTTCTCTTCCTTTTACAACATATTCTAATACTTTATTTTATTTAAAGGTAATCTAAAAATTCATGCAGAAAATCTACCTATGTGGTTGCTAGGAGTCAGAAATGACTTGATGGCATATAATCAATCAAAATCTAAAAATTGCCTCTTTTGGGGGGTTTGGTCCTCTTCCATTTTCCTTTTTCAAAATCATTTATTATTCATTACTCCCTGCATTTTTTTCCAACTATGAAAATTGTTCTCTGTGTCTCTGTGTTTCTGTCTTCTCCTTAGAAACAACATTTCTCTTCCCTCCCATTCCATTTCTTCCTACCGATAAGTATACTGTATGGGTTTTACTATAGTAGGCAGTGTCACTGGAGGAACTGAAAACACATGGAGTGGTGGGAGTCAAGCCATTTCTCCACTTCTGATATTGCATCTCCTAGTGTCACCCAGCCATCACTCAGACAATATCAAGTGTGCCTTCAATACTTTTAAATGGTCACAATGATGGTCAGATTAAAGGTTAGATCATTTCCAAAGGAGGGGGGGATGTCCTGAGTCAAACTGTGCTGGCAGAGGATTTCTGGAAAAATTGCAGAACTGGTCTGAGCAAGTACCGTAGTTGCTACAATCAAAAGACTGCGTAATCTGAAAAACCCGGTGATGAAAACCTATGAAGTTTGACATGGCTCATCCCTTTATTACATCTAGCTTTCCTACAAGGAACATTCTCTCTGGTAAAAAGCCAAAACATTTTTTGTACTTTAATAACCTGAAAGAGGTTAACTCAAAACTTGTACTGTTCTCTATGAAATTTAGCAGGCTTTCCCTCCACGTAATGGTCTCACATTTCTGAAAATTCTATCCCACTCTGATAAAGAATTAAAAAGGTTATTGGGGCCATTAGGTATTTATGTAGGCCTCATGCTAGGAAGTCCAGGCAGAGCTCTGGTTTCCCTAAGCAAAATTCCAGAATAAGGAATGAATTAACTCAAGATAAATCAGGATACTTTCGAAGGTGAAGATCCAGTCACAAAGTGGGTGGAGTGGTCCTTGCACAATCATACTTTATAGCCATAGCAACTTCAGCAAGTGCAAGTGAGAACTAAGTCCCCAGTTGCAAGATATTTTAATTTAGAAGAAAACAACCTTGTAGAAGTATTTCCAGTAAGAAACCCATCTACTCCAACAAGAAATAAATTCTGAGTGTGTAGGCTGATAGCCTATCTATTTTAAAACTTGATATAATTTTAACTTGGAGGGTAATCCTTATTTTTCTTTTTTGTTTGTTTGTTTAACCTTTACTTCTGATTGTTTGGAGACATCACAATTATATATTTATTTTGATTTTATTTTACAATACCGACATAGTACCCAACTCATACCACTCCAGGTAGTTTACAATAATGAGAGTATAAATATAGAGATCAATAGCTTCAAGCCAGTAATCCTGACTCTAGCAGGTATAACAGAAGATTAAACTACATGAAATACTTAAAACAGGGCTTTCCAAAGTTTTTCCCGCGGCGACACAGCAACCGGCGTTGGTGTGTCGCCGCGGGAAAACCCTGAAGTGCTGTCCTTGCGGCAGCGCGCAAAAACCCAGAAGCGCTGCTCCGCTTTCGGGTTTTGCGCGCTGCAGTTGGTGTGTCGCCGCGGGAAAACCCGGAAGTGCCGATGATGATCAGCGCTTCCGGGTTGTGTGGCAACACACCAGACTGTGTATGGCGACACACTTTTGTGTCACGACACACAGTTTGGAAAGCTCTGACTTAAAAGGTAGCATACTGTTGTCCTCCTAATGCTTATTTTTTTGCATCTACGTATGACATTGATCATCGTCAAGAGTACCGGAGCAGTTTCATTTTCCCCCAACCATTTCCTTTGGAGTATCTCCGTTCTTCAGTGTAAGTATTTCAGAAAAATAAAAACTTCACTGATACCAAATGAAGTTTGTTTGTTTTTTAATTCACACGTAAAGTGGCCAAGGAGAGAAGGTTTAAGGCTCCTCACTCTATCCACAATAATCCCAGTCAGGA
The DNA here is from genome assembly GCA_023362775.1 of Charina bottae. Taxonomy (NCBI): domain Eukaryota; kingdom Metazoa; phylum Chordata; class Lepidosauria; order Squamata; family Charinaidae; genus Charina; species Charina bottae. The sequence continues at coordinate 213,193,988 of JALMGJ010000002.1, read as the reverse complement.
TGAAGGGCCTCCTTCACTTGAAGTGTAAACCAAAACAAAATGCAGTGACACATGAGTTAATTAACACACCCTGTAGTTTGATTTAAGGACAGTGCCACTTAGTGATAATAGCACTATTCACACAGTCATCTACCTTTTCAGAAATCACTTAGACTTTAAGTAAAATTATTGTGAAAGGGTCTAATTAGCCTCTCCTGATCCAGTGCCTTACAAATATGTTAGATTCAGTTCTGGGAACAGCAGTCTTGTCTGGCAAACATCAGGCAAGTAGGTATAAGGAGGATGCTCTAAAAATGCAATAATTAGTTGAAAATATTTGAATGTATGAAACCTATATTTACTGTAGGGCTTATTTTCCCAGATCCCCATATCTGCCATTGAATTTTATTTTTCACCTAAATTCAGAAGTTTCTCTAGCTCAGAATGCTGAATTTTGTACACAATACTAAATAGAATGGGTAGAATATATATCTCCCATATATTATCAGATATATGCAACCATGCACAAATGGATTGAATATTTGAATGTTGTTGCAATTCTCTGATGCAGAAAATGAGAAGTTGTGGCAAAAAGAATGACCCAGATCAATGCTGCCTATAAGATATTCCTTAGGAAGAAAATGAGGTTAAGAGTGGCTATGTATTCAGATAGCTCTGACTTCCATGAACTCCTAATAGACTGTTTCTGAATTCCATAGTATAATCTGGAGTCCTTCTCTCTATTATTCTTTGATATGATGCCATAAGTATGCAGGTCCTCTACAATGTACATCAAGATAGGTCTCTGGATTCTCAGTCGTGGGCATAAACTGCTCCTGTCCTGTGTTCATGATGGCTTGACTCTAAATCAGTTTAAGAAGATTGCGTCTGGACTGAGATAATTTTACAACAGCTTGCAAGCTATTCAGTCAGGACTTCAGGCTATCGTGTCCTCCCATTGGACAATTCCCCTATTATTGTGCCCTCTCACCTTCATTTTCTAGGAAAGCAACTGCCAATAATTATTGTTCCTGGACATATCTCTTCCTAGACATATATACTTTTGTGGGTGTGGGTGTGCGGTGAGCAAAGATCTTAAGCACTGTGCTATTTCAGTACAGTAATGCAAGTGTAAAAACTATTAGAGTGCATAAAAAGCAATGGCTCAGGGGCAGTCCTTCCTCTACAAAATAGCCAATGAACTGCTGAGTTCAGCCCACAACAATCTGAATGGACAGGAGCTCACCCAGAGATCACTTTGAAGATGATTGGGGGATTTATTGAGTGTGACATTGTCTGTTTCCGCCCTTCACAAATGGTCATCTGCCCATTCTGGCAATGGAACAATCCTATTGTACGGGCACCTTGATGCATAATCTCTTCATTTATTTTACAGCATGAGAAATCATGAGAGAGATGGAGAGTGATAACAGGGTCACAATGGAGATGGAAAAAATAAGGAATAGAATGGTAAGAGGACAATTTTCTTTGTGTTCTTCATTTGACATTTGCTCACAACTGTCTGTTTCACTGCAGTGCCAATACTGCAGTACTTTTGGAGTGGTACAAGGAAGATAGACAGACAGAAAATAGAGATAGCTAGATAATAGAGATGATAGCTAGAGATAGATAGAGATAGAGATAGAGATAGAGATAGAGATAGAGATAGAGATAGAGATAGAGATAGAGATAGAGATAGAGATAGAGAGAGAGAGAGAGAGAGAGAGAGAGATAGAGAGAGAGATAGAGAGATAGAGAGATAGAGAGAGAGAGAGAGAGAGAGAGAGAGAGAGAGAGAGAGAAGATATAGAGTAGATATAGATATATATAGAGAGAGTAGATATAGAGTAGATATAGAAAAATTTGTAATCTGATGTTAAGACAAACTACATTAATGGCCCTATGATGAGTAAGTCGTTCATGGAATAATAATTTTCTATAACAAAATTGCTACTCAGAAGGCTCATGACAAAGAATAAAGCACAATACCTACTGCATTTAATATGGGATTATGAGGCATATTGTAAAACAAAAAAATGCCATTACAGGAGACCTAGTCATAGAGATACCAAAGAGAGATAGGAAGTTCTAGAAAAAGCATACAGTACTGTATGTTTTTGGCCATCTATAACATGCCAAATGTGAGCTCCAGTTTGCAGTGTATTTGTTGATTTTTTGAGGGCCAGCATTTGACTGTGATCATGCAGACTGGCACATAAAGCTCATACCACTCTTTCATAAACAATTAACTATTTGCTAGTGCTAATCAGGATGACTGAAGATCTTTGCTTCTTTTTAAAATTATGTCCTTCTTACCCATTAAACCGCCGCATTAAAGGAAAGTATCTTAGGTTTATTACAGACTGACCTGGCATTCAAAAGCTACAGCCAGAACCAAGGGCCAGCAAGGATTAGAGGGTGACTACTGAGGGCTAAATGCCAGGACAACTCTCAAGTAGCATCCAAAATGCATCCTGTCCTGAGATTCCTGCTATATCTGACCCTGCCCTTTGCAATCTCAATGCTCCTGCCTTCCTACTCTTCTCCCCCAGTTCCTCCCACCTCCAGTTCCCCCCTCTCAGGCTGAGGCATTCATGCACCTCACTCACTCCACTACCTACTCACAGCACACCCACCATTCGCCTTAACCCCTCACAGCACCAGCCAAATGGACTAACAAATGACAAATAAAACAATAAACAAAACCAATAACTCCAACAGCCTTGAGCCCGTCATAACCACCAGCAGCTTCTGGACACTGGATCTATAGGAGCATAAGGGCAAACATTCTTAGACAGAAAAAGATGAACTGATCTTGATTAGAAAGAATACTGACATTAAAAATGAACAAGGGATTCTTATTCCAAATGAACCAATATGAATTGTTGAAAATACAGTTTGCTGAATGTGGGGCAAAGACAAATAGGCAATTTCATATAGCTAAAGAAACAACCAAGTGTTAAATTTAAGATATTACAGCAGAGCTTTCCAAACTTTTCATGTTGGTGACACACTTTTTAGATGTGCATCATTTCGTGACACACTCTTACAGCAGGGCATCATTTTGCGACACACTCTTACAGCAGGGCACAAGGCAGGCACTTGGACCTGTGCGGAATCACAGCAGGTTTGGAGGCAGCAAGGTACAAGGCAGGCACTAGGACCTGCGTGGAATCCTGGCAGGGCTCAGAGGCAGCAGCAGCCTCGACACACCCAGACACTGCAGCCGACACACTAACGTGTCGCGACACACAGTTTGGAAAGCTCTGTATTACAGGATGTTAAAGAAAGAGGGGAATTGGCCCTACCAAATCTGAAGTTATTCTATCAGGCCAGCTGTTTGACCTGGATTACAGAATGGATTATAGCATCATATGGCTGGCTTGTACCTATGGAAGTAGCAGGACTCATAATTGGCACACAGGTGAAAAGAAGTTGTACAAGTATAAACAATTATTATATTAGAAGTAGCTCATGAAATGTATGGGTTAAATACAAAATAAGGATATATCTCCTGTGGCTTCAAAATTGAATATATATTTTCATGAAGAAAAATATGCTAAAAATGCTCAGTGGGGAGAAAACTCTTACAATCTGCAAGGCTTAACTATTAACAAAACAAAACAAAAATGAAATCATTCAAGATTGTATAGTCGAAGGCTTTCATGGCCGGAATCCGATGGTTGTTGTGGGTTTTCCGGGCTGTGTGGCTGTGTTCTGGCAGTTGTGGTTCCTAACGTTTCGCCAGCATCTTTGGCCAGCATCTTCAGAGGACAGCAGCACAGCTAGAAGATTCTCTCTGTGCCCAAGAGAGTGAGCCTTGGGCACAGAGAGAATCTTCTAGCTCTGCTCCTGTCCTCTGAAGATGCCGGCCACAGCTACTGGCGAAACGTTAGGAACCAAAACTGCCAGAACACGGCCACACAGCCCGGGAAACCCACAACAACCATCATTCAAGATTCTCTCTTTAGAATGGTCAGAACGGCCTTCTTGGTTTCAGTATATCTAAATGAGCAGTATAGTCCAGGAGGAATTACAAAAAAAAAGGTGGTATGCTCAGAGATTTGACAGAATTTGATTGATTGATTGATTGATTGATTTGATTTGATTTGATTTTTAAGGCCGCGTGACTCCAAAAAGAGTCTGGGCAAAATACTTATAACATAAAATACTGAACACCTGCTAGGGCTTATATATAATGTATTACTGAAATATGATTCAAAGGCTGAACAAGTTAAAGGCTGTGTGATTGAATGGATGAAGAACTTAAACAGGACAATTGATATGCAACAATGAGAATATCAGTGGAAGACAGGCCTCAAATTTACTGTGAACAAAGAAAACTTGGTCCAAAATGTTATTCCATTTGTACATTACCCCGGCAAGTGTTCCATTTTTTTTTAATCTGTTCAATCATGTCTGATTCTCGGAGACTGCCTGGACAAGTCCCTGCACTTTTCTTGGCAAGGTTTTTCAGAAGTAGTTTGCCACTGCCTCCTTCCTAGGGCTGAGAGAGAGTGACTGGCCCAGGGTCACCCTAAGGCAGGACTAGAACTCATGGTCTCCCAGTTTCTAGCCTGATGCCTGCACCACTACACCAAACTGGCTCACCGAAATGGCCACATAAATATCTGTATTTTGTAATCTATGTGTATCTTTTCTTTTTTCTCTTCTTTTCCTTTTATGATACTCAACTATTTAAAAAAAGAAGGCAGAAAGAGATTTTTTTTCTATATTTTTTGCTGCTATCTAGGGTTCATTTGGATTTGTGCATCCCAGATGTGATAGCTTTAGCCACTTTAAATCATTCCTGCGTTCTTCCAGCCCCAATAAAACTGCTTCAGAAGTGCACAGAAAGAATGTGTGTAGATTAGTGGAGGAGCTGGCTGCTGGCTGCCACCACCCGTTCTCCAAATCTCTTTATTTCTTTATTTTTAATGAGAAAGGCTTATGAGGGGAGTGTTTGAGTTGGAGTTTCCATCCTACTCACTTCGGAATCTTACAGTGTTGTCGTATGCTCTGGTCCGTTTCATTTTTCTTGAGTGTTTCTAGATTATGTTACCGTCAATAAAGCTGCCCCATAAGGTCAAATCAAAACAGCATTTGCAAAACAGCCCAGCTCAGTTACATATTAATCAGTTTTAACAGCTGAACCAATGATGCAGTTAGGGAATTTTAGACTCCTGTCTTAATGGATTTATGCCCCATCTTTCTTTAGTTGGTGGTGTGTATGACTTCATTTACTTGTAAATTGCAGCAAGTTACTTCGGGCAAGTTTGGCAGCCCTCTTGCTTATTCTGCTGGATCAAGCCTTGTACGGCTGTCTTGAAATTCTGCAATCAAAGCAGAGTAGATGACCTATCACTTTTGGAAATCCAGTAAATTAACTTTTGTAAAATCCAACCTGCTGCATAGCTCTAACTTGGCTTCCACAAGCAGGTCTTGTGAGACTTTAACTCTCCCCCCCCCCCGGCTTTTTTTTTAAAAGTATGTTTTCCCAACTAAAGGTGCTTCCTGGTTTGGATTTAGGGGACTGCATTTGGTTCATTGGCAGACTGAGCAGCAGATTACTAGACTAATTTACAACTTACCAACACAGTAAGATAATTAAGATTTAAATTTACTTTTCCCCCTTAAGCAGCATTAATTACTGTAATGGGGATACTAGGAGAGGCATCTAAAAGCAGCTGCTTAATGCCTTCTATAGAAGGCTTGGTGCCCAGAGCAAATGGCCTATTTCCCTTGCGGGCAAGCCAGCCACAAACAGTCCATGATACGTGTCAAAGTCTACCCTCTGCACATTAGTAACATTTTGATTATTATTCAACCATTTATTTAATTGTGCATTGTTTGAACTTATATTAACTTTCCAAACTTTTTTTTTCTTTTTTCACTTGCAGAACTTTGCATTAGAGAAAAGTCTTGTCTTTTACTGTTACTGCTTAGAGCAGTGTTTCTCAACCTTAGCATTTTTAAGATGTCTGGACTTCAACTCCCAGGACTCCCCAGCCAGCTATGAATATGAGCTAGGACAGAGCTTTCCAAACTTTTCATGTTCGTGACACAGTTTTTAGACATGCATCATTTCGCGACACACTCTTACAGCAGGGCATCATTTCGCAACACACTCTTACAGCAGGGCACAAGGCAGGCACTAGGACCTGTGCGGAATCACAGCAGGTCTGGAGGCAGCAAGGCACAAGGCAGGCACTAGGACCTGAGCAGAATCCTAGCAGGGCAGGTTTGGAGGCAGCAAGGCACAAGGCAGGCACTAGGACCTGCGCGGAATCCTGGCAGGGCTCGGAGGCAGCAGCAGCAGCGACACACCCAGACACTGCAGCTGACACACTAACGTGTCCTGACACACAGTTTGGAAAGCTCTGAGCTAGGAATTCTGAGAGTTGAAGTCCAGACATCTTAAAGTTGCTAAGGTTGAGAAACACTGGCTTAGAGTATGCTGGATGTTTTCTTTAAAGAAACAGGCTGTAGGCCTGGAGACAGGCCCAGCACTGGAGTTGTTTTTGCTCTGGGATCCAAAAGTATAAGTTCATTTGCCAAATTGGTGCATCGCTGGTTCTTAAAAAAAACAAAACAAAAACAGGAAAAATATCTTAATACCAGTTAGGAACATATTAGTACAACATTAATTATGAAGTGGAATGTGTCAGTATTAAATGAGTTATGATCTGGCAAAGGCCTGTAAACTATAATCAGATACTTAATAAACTCTAGACGTGCAGCTGCAAAAACTCCTGGATCTTTGCCACCTTTTATTAGAGTGGCGCCCAGCGATGCTGTGCAGTGAAGGGTCTGTCAGCATTTCCATTATAAAATTCACTTTTAAATTTCTTGGTAACTTCCCTTCTTGTTACTCACATCAAGCCAAAACTTGACATTCAGATAATTTAGAAACCTCTTTGATGCAGAAATCTTCCTTAAGTTACTTCTGGTATTGTTTTCATCTCAGCAGAGTGGGAAGAAATGTCTGACCTAATTTAATGGTCAATTGATTCTCTCTACTCAAAAGAAGTAGGCACGGGGTAAATGATTGGCCATCATTACTGGAACTGAGGGGCCTCCATAAATTTAAATTTAAATATGAGTTTTGTAATTTCAATAACATTGTTAATATGTGTTGTTTGTCTGTGTTTCCATTAGTTATTAGTTTATTTTTCACAAAGGGCAAAGAAGAAGACTTTCAAACAATGTGGTCATTTTTTTAGTAGCTTTGTTTATTATATTAATTTCCAGGCTGCTTTCCCCTTCTTACGTCATGTTGTTAACACACACAGAGAGACACACTTCATAAAGCCCAACTAAACTTTTTTAAAAATGAATAAATAAAATGTTTCATGCCGTAGTGACCAGGTGCTAACTGTTTCACCCCCCTACTATGGGTAGCACTTAAAGCAGTGTCATTCCTCTTGTTCTGATGGATGACTTCTGCATGAAAGAAAAGAATTGCATGTGCACAGCCAGTTGAGGCTTTGTACACCTTAACTGGAAGAAGAGAAGCAAGGAAATTCTTGGGAATGGTGGTGAGTGAGGGGAGCAAATGATGGAGTTAACAGCTTTTCATCTGGAAAATATAAGGAAAAGAATTAAGGTTTATGGTTCTGTTTGGGTCTGTTTGAAGGGGCGTGTTGGCTCAGTGGGTAAGATGCCAGGCTTGTCAATCGGAAGACCGCAAGTTCAGAGGTTCAAATCCCTAGCCCCGTGTGACGGAGTGAGCTCCCGCACTTGCCCCAGCTCTTGCCAACCTAGCAATTCGAAAGCATGCAAATGCAAGTAGGTGAATAGGTACCACTTCGGTGGCTAGGTAACAGCGTTCCGCGTGCGTCATGCTGGCCACATGACCGTGGAAGCGTCTTCGGACAACGCTGGCGCAAACAGAGACGAGCACCGGCCCCTAGAGTCGGACACGACTGCACAAATGTGTGGGGGGAACCTTTACCTTTACCTTGGGTCTGTTTAGAACTGCAGAATCTTCAGCAATCTGAAGAAACAAACTTGGATTGGCAAGAGACAGCCACTCATATTGCACTCACTTCAGAAATTAAGAATAGAAGTTAATATCTGTTGCGGTAACTGCCCTTGACACGCAGGCAGATTTGGGCTAACATTTTAAAAGCATATTGGTATCAGTGCAAAAATTAGAAATAAGGCCAAACACTTAAGTAGCTTCAGCATGTGCTTGCAGCCAGGTTTAAATCTCTACCCTTAAATCAACATGTCTGTTATTAATAGCCTTTATCTTAATTTACTCAGTTGAAGGGGACAGTCTGATGTTTTATGAACAATCCCAGTATAAATTGTATTCAGTCTCTTTAAGATTGGCAAAAGCTTTCCCTCCTCATCTAGAAACTGGCAGGTTAATTTGCTTGTTGGAATAGAATTGCTTTGCCTGGGGTAAGAAAACTTGATTAAACTCTTTTTAAAATAGAGACAAATACAATCAGTGTAATTTTAAAATATAACACTAAAGAATAATCATCTAATATTTGCCATAATTTTAAAAATTGTATAGGTATTAAACACATGCTTTCAAAAGCACTTTATGGAAGAATAGATTATTTTATTATTTTTAATAAAAGTGCAATTATTATGATTAAAAGCTTATGACACTTTTCATTCTTCCTAAACAGATCTACATGGCACAGTTGGGGTGCTGAAATAGTTTGTTACTAAATTGGCAATTGAAGAGCCAGTTTGGTGTAGTGATTTAAGGCATCAGGCTAGAAACTGGGAGACCGTGAATTCTAGTCCCGCCTTGGGCACAAAGCCAGCTGGGTGACCTTGGGCCAGTCACTCTTTCTCAGCCCTAGGAAGGAGGCAAACCACTTCTGAAATCTTCCCAAGAAAACTGCAGAGACTAGTCCAGGCAATCTCCAACAATCGGATACGACTGAACAGCAGAAAAAAAATGGCAATTAACTCTTACTGCTTTCTCTCCATTTCATTCCCTTCTAATTATATGAAACTGCCCAGGGTTTGCATGAATAACCTAGTGTCTGATACAGTTTCTGAATCAGAAAAATAACAGAATGAGTTTAGGTTAGATTTTTCCCTCTGGCATGAATGGCAGAAATACATCAGCAACTGTTTTTGGCCCAACATGGAAGTGCTGTGATGGGAAATGTCATACCAGCAAAAATTTTCATTTTTTTTTCTGTTATTCATGGGAAATGGAGAATTGAATCTGATGAGTTATAGGAGATGAAGAATAGAAGTGTCTTACTCTGTGGGTCTTTGCTTTAATTCTACATAGGAATTTGTCTGCACATGGTACACTAAAGTGGGCTGAGGGACATGGAGAACCATATAAGCATTTCTGTACACAATAACATTTCTACATACTTCTTTGTACATTCTGTACAAAGCTCAAAAAGAGAATCTGAAATTGACTTTTTCTGAATGCATTTATGGAGTTCTTGCAATTAAGAATTCTACCTTATCAGAACTTCCAGTCACTGGAGTTTTGTGTTCAGCCAAACATAGTTACAAAGCCCCTTTCAGATATTTGTGCTGAATGTGCAAAGATCTGAAAGGCTACCATGCATACAGCATTACTTAAGGGCACTCCCATGTTCCCCAGCTCAATTTTCTCTCCAGTAATGCATCCCCACCTTACAGGATGGATTAGGAAAGTGACTGTACACAATTTGCTTCATGAGCTACATAGTAAAGTAGAATAGGGTAATTTTTCAAAAGATTAAAAAAATATGAAGTAATAACTAATCAACCTATGATATATTGCTATTCCTAAAGTTCTAATCTGGAAGAAAATTACTGTGTTTTCTATGATCATTTATACCACTAATTCTTTTTATTGAGGTGTGGGCCTAAAGCCAGGCAACCATTCGTTACTTTATGAAGGACAAGAGAGCTCCTCATGTGTATAGGATGGTAATTGTGTGCTGATCACTCTTGTTGACATCCTCAGGAGTTTCACTGAAGTGTAATTGTCCACCTTTATGCTAATTTGATTATTACTTTATATTAATCTTTTAATAGAAGTTGTATAACATGTATTTATAAACAAATTATTTGAGGAGTAATCAGAAAATATAAAACAATCTTTCTCCAACCCAAATGTATTCTCCTTCACTACTAGTCATCTTATAACATACTGTTTTGGTGTTCACATGCAAGGCAAATATCGTGCCCAAGTTGCTACCTGTGTGAAATTAAAATCATTTCCAGAGCTTCATCATCTGTTTTCCATCACACTGTTTGGAATGGAAAGTTATATTTTAAGGGCATTATTTATAACCTCTTAATACTTTATTCACCCTTTGAAGTAAAGAGTCTGGTGAAATAAATGTGTGAGCTTTGCCAATTTTATGAAATGTTTTTGAAGGTGCTCTTTGACCTCCTGAAGTTAGTCTTTTCTTAGAGTGTCATTGGGCTTGGATACTAAAATTTGAAGCCCATTATTACAGAAGAAAGTGAGACCATTCTGAATCTCATGATCAGAATATGGAATTATGGGATACTTAAAATCTGGTGGTTTTTTTGTTCATGGTCTCCCATTGCAGAGAAGACTGCAGCTACTTTAATCCAAACATGGTTCCATTGGGAGCAGAGAGGCTGGTGTGTGCAGACTTGTCTTCCCTACAGATGTTCTTTTTGATAATTCCTGAAGCAGGCTACATCCAATGCCAACTCTAAGTTTCAGGAGGGTCCATGGATAAGACATCTCAATGAACCCATTTCTTCCTCTATGTAACTATTATTGCTGCTATTTTCCTTTTCTCTCTACTAATCTAAAAGTATCCTAGAAGAAGACAATATTTGCAGGGATTACCCCTCTTCTTTATTGCTCAACAAATCTCTCATCATTGAAAGAGGGCAATGGACTTGGAGCATCAAGAAGAATGTGCATTTGGAAGAGGACTCATACATGAGAGTTAAGCTTGACTCAGAGATTTGACCTTGGTTAAGAGTTGACACTGATTTGATGGCATATAACCAGTCAACAAATGCCTTACAATGCCAGCCTTTGATCTGATAAAGAAGCTGAAATATGCTACTATAATTAATTGTGTGTGTGTGTGTGTAACCACTGCATAGGACCAGAACATTTAAGAATTTGAATTTTGTTAGAATGAGACTTATCAATTAAAGCAACGCTAATGAAGTTCAAGAGTACTTAACATTATGATCAGCAGTGTTCTGGTTCTTTTCCTGCTATTGTAAAAGAAAAATGTGTTCTGACTTGCTCTGAAGTACAAACCCTGATGTTCCCTGATCAGATGTCCAGGAACCATGGGATTTTTCAAATTTCTGCTTGTGATGTTGGAAGGCTCCAGAAGCTGGAACACTCCCTTGTTTCTGAAGTTTCAATATTTGGAGAAGAACATTTCTGAACCACATTCATATTCAGACAGAATGTACATCAGGCTTGTAGCTGCTTCATTGCATTTCAGTCCTTACCAGAATAGAATGGAGAATGATACTCTATTCTCATTTTCTGTATCTTTGTGCTCTGAAAAGACCAGTAGATTTGCCTTGTGTTTTGCATATTGCTGTAAACTTTCTGGCATTTTTCCACAACAAAAATAATCAATCTAGAATAACAAATGGTATGGACCAAATGATTTTCAATAAGTTTAAACTTCAGTGTGCCCAGAAATTGGTGACACTGATTTCAGCTGTAGCTTTGCCAGAAGAGCTTCCCAAAAGGATGACACACACTGGGTCTCTTGAGTTATTCTCAAGAGTTTGCCTTTGCCGAAACATTTTGGCATATATTAGTATATGATCTGTTTCCTAATTTTCCCTAATTGGACAAACCTGCATAGGAGACATCTCAAGAAAGGTAATGTGCAAATACAGCCTTGCCCAACACAATATATAGTCTCTATCCCCATTCCGGGGAACTGCCAAAATTCCAGAATTTAGTAGGCCCCATTGGCCACATCTAGTTTTTCCCGTCCCTTAAATAAAAATTCTTGGCTCAAAGCTGGCTACCACTTGAAAGTCAACGCATTGTGGGAAATGAGTGGCAGCTAGACCCAACCAATCAGAGCTATACAGAGCAATATGATTCCAAACAACTGCCACCAGCAGATATATCAGGTTCTGGGCTAAACTCAATTAACCTTTTTAGATTTTAATAATTTCTGGGGGTTTGTATGTTTTAATGGAGAAGGATGTTCATCCTTCCCTAAGAACATACCAATATCCTCAGATTTTTTTTTAATGGGAAAGAACTTAACAATTTAAAAATAAAGGGGAAAGGGAAGTTTTATCCATCCATGCAGAGAACTTTTAGCACTTCAGGTTTGAATTCCTGTATCTCCAATCATGTTAATAGCTCTGAATAAGAGCTGTCACATCTTTTTCTTCATAGGGTTCTCATCTTTAACAACTTTGGGAGGACAGGTAAATACAACAGATTTATTTTCATGCTTGAAATTTAGCTGATGAGTTATTGGGGTAAAATTTGCCAGGTTCTTCATAACAGGAGGTTAAGATTTGAAAAAGGGTTTAAACTAGGAAGAATGGAAAACTACCAAATTCACTTCTGAATATACTTGTTTAGGATTTTATTGTTATTTTTCTGACAAGACATCATTTATGTACAGCCTAAATCAAATACTTAATCCAGCCTGACAGCCATCCTGAACAGCTACATCACTTCAAAGTGTTCTGTTATTAAAGTGCTTGTCTTGCCAAGAAAGGGGATAAAATTATTGTCCATCTCTCCCCGTCTCCTCCTCCTCTGGTGGAAAAATGGCTTTCCCAATAAACGTAACACAAATGCTATAAGACCTGGGAAATGTGCTGAAGTTATTATAATGAAATTGGCAAACCTGAGCAGAATTAATTCTTTGCATACTTTTCAGCAACCAAAGTTATCCTGAATTCTCAGTGCATGGAAACTCTTTGTTTCTATTTAAAAAAAAATGTCCTCATAGAATGATTGCCTCAATGTACCATAATTCACTTTCTGCACCTACTTGCTCTTTGTTTTTATTACTTTCCCTTGCAGATGTTGCCGTTTCCAATTAGGACTGTAGCCCCTGCCCTTGACTGTTAATAACTATTTTGCCGTAAGACATATCTCACTTGCTAACTGGAAAAGGCAGGCTAATGGTGCCTACATATTGTTTGGAGTGCATGGGTGAAGCCAACTCCCAGGGCCTGTAATCTCTGGAATGCTTGCCTCCTCCTTAGGTCAGTAATTGAGTATGTTGGAATTTGCCGGAGCAGCAGGTCCAAGCCTGACTTCGGGACGCTTTGAGGTGTAGACCCGAAGGGTCAGCCAAATAATTGCTTTTGGGGGGGGGAAAGGGAGGTTGCAATTTTCCATCAGCATCTGAGACTTATGGTGCAGTGAACCACTTGAAAGACAATCCTTGCCACAATATGGCTGGTGTGTGTCTGTGTGTGTGTCTTTCTTCACAGAATTATAACTGAACCTATCTTAAGGATCATTATATCATTCTCCTCATCAGAATGTCACAAGTATGATAGAGGAAAACAGATGTAAAATAAAAAGAGGTCTGACAGCAGATGGTCCAAAGTGCATAAAGGTGCCATATTACTATAACTTAGTTTATTAGAATCACGGTTAGAATGTGGCTTTTAGGCCATCAAAGCTGACCCTCTTCTCGGTGCAGGGATCCAAATTAAAGGATCCCCAACAGAGAGCCCTCTGGTCACTGCTTTAGTGCACTCAGAAAACGGAGCCCGTCATCACTTCTCTGGGTAATGGGTTCCGTTACTGAACTGTTCTTACCCTTGGGGCATAGTGATTGGATGATGAATGGAAGGGGCGGTTGGGGCTTACCAGCGCCGAGAGCTTCGGTTGGTTGCGCTGGTGGCCTACGACTGCCCAGGAGGATTGAGAGTGGAAGGATGGATGCATGGAAGAGACCCCTGCCTAGTTCCAGGTTTTCGAGGGATTCGGGAGTGGAGGCGACCGGATCAGGAAACTCTGGGGACTATAATGTGGGCAACCCGATCAAGTTGGTGACGGGCAGGAGATACTGTGACAGGAACCGGAGGACAGGCCATCTTTGGGGAATGCGCCCCCGGTGTTTGATACCGGTGGCGCGTTCCGGTCCTCCGAGTTCAACCCTAGGTTCTGGACAGCAGATCCTTGAGGGCCCTGGTTTCCGGCTGCTGCTACTTAACGCCAGGTCAGTAAACAACAAAGCCCCTCTCATAAGTGAATTAATCACGGAGAGAGGGGCTGACCTGGCGTGTATTACAGAGACCTGGCTGGGCCCAGAGGGAGGGGTAGCCCTCTCGGAGATGTGCCCAGCCGGATTTCAGGTGTGGCACCAGCTGAGAGACCGGGGTAGGGGAGGAGGGGTGGCAGTTATCATCAGAGAATCTCTGGTGGCTTTCAGGGGCCTTGCTCCACAAGTGTCCGGATGTGAGACCCTGTTTTTCAAGTTGGGTGCCCGAGAACAGTTGGGAGTGTTGCTATTGTACCAGCCTCCCTGCTGCGTAGCAACCTCCCTGCCTGAGCTGCTGGAGGCCGTCTCAGGGTTGGTGGTGGAGTTCCCCAGGCTTATGGTCTTGGGGGATTTTAACCTGCCGTCCCTGGGACATGCCTCGGAAGTGGCTCGGGAGTTCATGGCTACCATGGCAGCCATGGGCCTGTCCCAGATTATTCGGGACCCGACTCGAGACAGTGGACTCACTCCGGATTTGGTTTTCTTGTCAGAGCAATGGCAAAGTGACCTGAGGGGAAAGTTAGAACTATCCCCATTGTCATGGTCAGATCACGTCCTGATATCCCTAGGATTCTCTTATGCCGCCCCACTCCGCAGGGAGGCAGGATCTATTTGATTGGTCTGCCCCCGGCGACTTATGGACCTGCTGAGGTTTCAGAGGGAGCTGGGGGTAATACCCGAGGATCTGCTGCATGGTCCAGCGGAGGCATTGGCCGCAATCTGGAATAAGGAAGCGGCCGGTGCCTTGGACAGGATCGCACCGATGCGACCTCTCCAGCCCCATTCGACCCGTCACTCCCCGTGGTTTACGGAGGAGTTGAGGGTCTTGAAGAGGGTGAAGAGACGTCTAGAGCACCGCTGGAGAAAGACGAAGACAGAACTCGACCAAACACAATCTAGAGCCGTTATTAGGGCCTACCTTGTGGCGGTAAGAGCGGCGAAACGTGATTATTTCTCCGCTCTTATTGCGTCCGCAGAATGCCATCCGACGGCCCTGTTTAAGATTACTCGATCCCTCTTAGGTAGGGTGGTAGTGACCACCCACCTGCAGGGCCATGCGGAAGAATTTTCTGAGCATCTGCAGGATAAAATCGCTCGTATTCGGTCTAAGTTGGACTCCATGCGTGGAATGCAGTCTGGGGAGATGCTGGGAGAGCGGTCTTGCCCTGTTATCTGGGAACGATTCGATCCTGTTGGACCTAAGGAAGTGGACAGGATCCTTCGAATTGTTAATTCCACCACATGTCATTTAGATCCCTGCCCTTCCTGGCTGGTAAAATCGGCCAGGGAGGTGACATGTGGATGGGTTCAGGCTATGATTAACACATCCTTGTTGGAAGGGGTGGTTCCAACGGCCTTCAAGGAGGCATTGGTACACCCCCTCCTCAAGAAGCCGTCCCTGGACCTTACCATTCTGGACAATTTTCGTCCAGTCTCCCACCTTCCCTTTTTGGGAAAGGTGGTTGAGAAAGTGGTGGCGTTGCAACTTCAAAGGACCCTGGATGAAGCGGATTATCTAGACCCTTTTCAGTCAGGTTTCAGACCGGGACATGGGACGGAGACTGCATTGATCGTGCTTACGGATGATCTCTGGCGGGAGCGGGATGAGGTAGTGCATCCATCCTGGCTCTCTTAGATCTCTCAGCGGCTTTCGATACCATCGACCATGGTATCCTTTTGGGGCAGCTTAGGGAGTTGGGGGTGGGCGGCGTAGTTTTGCGCTGGTTCACCTCCTTCCTCCAGGGCCGCTCCCAGTCGGTGCTGATAGGAGAGGAGAGATCCGGCCCGCGACCGCTCCTATGTGGGGTGCCGCAGGGGTCGGTTCTCTCTCCTCTCCTATTTAACATCTACATGAAACCGCTGGGCGAGGTCATCCGACACCATGGGATGAGGTATCATCAGTATGCGGATGATACTCAATTGTATATCTCCATCCCTGGTGAGGTAAGTGATGCAGTGTCCACCCTGTCCCAGTGCCTGGGGGCTGTGAGGGTCTGGATGGGGAACAACAGGCTTCAATTGAACCCTGGTAAGACCGAGTGGCTGTGGATTGATGGCTTAGCGTCTTCTGGGAAATTATCATCTTTGGTTCTCGATGGGGTAGCACTACCCCATTCGGAACCGGTGCGTAATCTGGGGGTCCTTCTAGACTCACGACACCTGCTCGAAGAGCAGGTGGCAGTTGTGGCTAGGAGGGCTTTCGCACAACTTCGGTTAGTGCGCCAGTTACGCCCATTCCTGGATCGCGATGCCCTCCGTACAGTCACTCATGCTCTCGTCATCTCCCATGTAGATTATTGCAATGCGCTCTACATGGGGCTACCCTTGAAGACTATCCGGAAGCTACAGCTGGTGCAGAATGCGGCCACGCGGGCAGTTTTGGGTGCGTCAAGATTCGCACATGTAACACCGCTGCTCCGCGAGCTGCATTGGGTGCCGGTTTGCTTCCGGGTACAATTCAAGGTGTTGGTTATCACCTTTAAAGCCCTACATGGCATGGGGCCAGAATACCTGAGGGACCGTCTTATCCCCATATTATCGACCTGCCCCACCCGGTCATTCAGAGAGGGCCTGCTACGAACCCCATCAATTAAAGAGTGTCATCTGATGGGGGCTAGGAGGCGGGCCTTCTCTGTGACAGCGCCCACTCTATGGAACATCTTGCCCCCAGAGCTGAGACAGATCTCCTCCCTCCCGACCTTTAGGAAAGAGCTGAAGACCTGGTTCTGCCGCCTGGCATGGGAAGGAGGAAGGGATAGTTCCTCATGGGGGTGGCTAATCCCCTAATTTTATAACTGTCCTTCTTTTAACTATTCCATTACCATCTGGATTTTCAATTTAATTTATATTTATTGTATAATTGAGATTTTAAACCTTATTTTAACTTGTTTATTGTGAACCGCCCAGAGTTCCCCATGGGGGGAGATGGGCGGTTATAGAAATTAAACAAACAAACAAACAAACAATAAATAAATAAATAAATAATTTTTTTCCCTAACATCCATCCAGAATATGCCTTCCTGTAACTATGTTCTGCATTCTGGGATCAAATTGCCACTTTAAATCTCATTTTGTGGGACATCATTTCAGGTGTTTAAACAGTACTATCATATTCCCACTGAGTATTTTCTTCTCAAGGCTAAGATCCTTCAAGCACTAAGTTTCTAGACCCCTTGTCACTGTTACCCTTTCCTGAATCTGTTCCATTTTTAACAAATCCTTCTTAAAATGTGGATCCAAGACTGGATTCAATACTCAAAAGGGGTCTGATCATCACAGAATAAAGCAGAATTACTAATTTCCATTATTGGGAAACTATATTTCTATAAAAGTAGCTTAAAACAGTATTTATTTTATTTTATTTTATTTTATTATTTTATTTTATTTTATTTTATTATTTTATTATTTAATTTAATTTAATTTAATTTAATTTTATTATTTTATTTTATTTTATTTATTTTATTTTATTTTATTTTATTTTATTTTATTTTATTTTATTTTATTTTATTTTATTATTTTATTTTATTATTTTATTTTATTTATTTTTTGCAGCTACATTCACTGCTGACTTACATTCAATTTACAATTTACTCTTTTTCCAAGACCTGTACTATTGTGAAGCAGGTATCCTACATTATATACAGTATCTGTGCATTTGATTGTTTCCTGTATGACGTTCTTTGTATTTATCTCTGCTAAATTTCATTCTTGTATTTTCAGACCTTTTCTCAGGACTATCTTTAATTGAGCCAACAGTCATGCCTTCTATCCCATATTTATTGTAACAAGCTGCTGGCAAGATACTGATTCCATTACAGGGAAAAGGCTGAACCATTCAACTCCTATTTTGCATCTGTCTTTTGCAAAGGAAAAGTGATCCAACCTGTCAGAATCCACAAGGGGGGAGGGGTGCAGAAGAGAAATACAGGTCAAATATATAAGCAGTTGGTAAGAGAATACCTAGCTGCTTTGAGTGAATTCAAGTCTCTAGGACCAGATGGATTACAGCTCACTGTGCTAAAGGAACTGGCGGATGTGCTCTCAGAAACACTGACTGTAATCTTTGAGAGCTCCTGGAGTACAGGGGATCTGCCAGAAGATTGGAGAAGAGCTAACATTGTTTCAATCTTTTATAAAAGGAAAAAAGTGGACCCAGGAAACTATAGACTTATCAGCTTGATATCAGTACCTAGGAAAATCCTAGAAGAGATAATCAGTTTGCAAGCCCTTAGAAAGGAACTAGAAGCCAGCATTGGTTTGTGAAAAATAGGTCATGCCAGAAGAGTCTTACTGCTCTTTTGTTATTGTAAGTCTGACTGTGCTTACTCATGTAAATTAGGGAGGTGTCTGACTGAGTCCCTTGTGCATATCTTCTTATTTTGGACTTAAAGCATATTTTTCCTTTGTTGTTTTGGTAATGGATCTGGCCTATCTCTGTCAAGGTAATCTTCTTTACTCTCTACATTTTTTAACAAAGTTACCAGATTAGCAGACCAAAGGAATGCTCTTCATGTAGTCTACTTAAACTTCAATACAGTAGGGTATTTGATCAAATTGGCCATCGTCTCCTTCTTGATAAAATGGAACAATGTGGAATGGATAGATTTGTGGTTAGTGAACAAAAGTACCCAGCACATAGTCCTTAATGGATCAATGGCTACATGGAATACGTTATGCAGTGGGGTACCCCAGGATTCTGTCCTGGGCCCAGTGCTCCTCAACATTTCCATAAAATGATGGCAGAAGAGATACCTAGACCATCACTGGAAGAAAATGAAGTGAATCTGTCCATGCTTGGGTAAGAGCCTTTACTGATTACACCATGACAATAAGAGTGGCAAAACAGAAGTATTTTCCTGCTCTTACTGGGTCTACAGACTGCCATCTGTCAGCCCTATTTAAGGTAACCTATTCTTTTCCTTTTTTTTTCTTTTTTTCTTTTTTTAAGGGGTGTGGTGGCTCAGTGGGTAAGACGGCAGGCTTGTCGATCGGAAGATTGCAAGTTTGGAGGTTCGAATCCCTAGCCCTGCGTAACAGAGTGAGCTCCTGCACTCGCCCCAGCTCTTGCCAACCTAGCAATTCGAAAGCATGCAAATGCAAGTAGATAAATAGGTACTATTTCGGTGGGTAGGTAACAGTGTTCCGCGTGCGTCATGCCGGCCACATGACCGTAGAAGCGTCTTCGGACAGTGCTGGCTCTTTAGCTAACAAATGGAGATGAGCACCGGCCCCTAGAGTCGGACACAACTGCACAAATGTGTGTGGGGAACCTTTACCTTTACCTTTATTCTTTTCTGGGTAGGACTGGATTGGAAGAGCACAGCAGGGCTGCAGCAAGGATTTTTCACAGCATATGTTGGATAAAATTGCTCAGATCCACTTGGAGTTGGATGCTACTGCTCAGGTCTTAGGGAATTGGCTGAGGCAGTCTGACGTGGTTATCTGGAAAGAGTTTGATCCTGTTGGCCCTAAGGAAGTAGACAGGGTCTTTGGAGCTGTGAGTATGTCCATATGCATTTAAATCCATAACCTTCCTGGCTTGTGAAGGCCTTCTGGGCGATGCATATGGTTGGGTTCAAGCGTTGGTGAACTCATCTTTGAGACACAGGGTGATCCTGCGGGACCCAAACATGCTGGATGATTTCAGGCCTGTCTCCAACCCTCTCTTTTTAGGGTAAATTGTTGAGAAGTTTGTCAGGCTGCATCTTCAAAGGGCTCTGGATTAAGCAGATTAACGGAGTACCTTCCAGTCAGGTTTCAGACATGGCACAGTAAAGTGACAGCATTGCTCATGCTTGTTGATGACCTGTGGTGGGACCAGGATGGACGTGGTGCATCCATCTTGGCCCTCTTTGAACTCTCAGTAACTTTTGATGCCATCAATCATGGTATCCTTTGGGTTGGGAGTGGGAGGCATAGTGTTGCAATGGTTCTTCTCCTTCTGGGGTCCTCCTTAACTCGCAGCTCCTGCTTGAAGAGCAGGTGGCAGCCATGGCTCAGAGAGCCTCCAACTTGTGTGCCAATTGCACTCACTGCTGGATCAGGAGACCCTGCTCATGGTCAGTCATGCCTTGGTCATCTTGTGATTCAGTCACTATATGGTGATCACATATGATGATCACTCAGAAGCTGAAGGTGCTCCAAAATGCAGTGGCATAGGTAGTTATGGGGGTACCTCAGTGTGCTTTTGTCCCATTTTGTAAGCTGCACTGGTTACCAGTGTCTACTGAGTACAGTTCGAGAGATGCTGGTTCTTACGTATAAAGCGTTCCATGATTCATGGCTGCATTACTATTCCAGGTGCTGTTGCTTAGGCAATGTCACCCAGCAGGACCCAGGAAACATGCCTGCTCTGTTGCCATCCCCATTTTTGGAACAGCAACCCCTGAGTGGCTCCAGCCCTGCCTGCCTTTCAAAAGGCATTAAAGACCTGGTTCTTCCACCAGGCACTTGGTTGGGGAGTGGTGATCCTGTGAGGTTCCCAGCATTTTAAAAATTATTTGTTTACTCTGTCATTTTGCATGGATCTATTGCTGTATATTGATGATGTATACCATCCTGAGTCATTTTATCAAGTGAATGGCTGTTTAATTAATAAATAAGCAGCTCAGTGGTGAGTAATGTAAGGTTCTGCTTTTAGGTAGGAAAAACCAGATGCACAGGTATAAAATAAGTGATACCTGGCTCAGCAGTAGTATTTGTACTTGCGAGAAGGATCTGGATGTCTTGATAGATCATAGATTAAGCATGAGCTAGCAGTGTGTGGCAGCTGCCAAAACAGCCAATGAAATTTTGGGTTCTACCAACAGAGATATAGTATTGATATCCCAGGAAGTGATAATCTCACTCCATGCCACATTGGTGAGACCACACCTGGAATACTGTGTCCAGTTCTGTCACCAGAATATAAAAAGTATGCTGAGGAACTGTCGTGGTTGAGACGAAGAAACGACGCTGAGCCAGAAACGAAGCTCTAGATCTTTATTGTTTCTACCTTGCACAGAATCTTGCCAAACTAAGCTAGGCTAACAGGTTCTCAGGGGGAAAAGCCCAGGAACCCTAAGGCAGATCCTGCCTGACTTTCTTGGCTGGGCGCCCAAGGTCCTCGACGCTGTGAACGCGCTTCTCCCCCTGGAATGCACCCCCTCCTTCCTCGCCTGCGCTCTCCATCACACCAACAAGACAGATTACAGAGAAGACCAACCAAGATGGTGAAGGACTTAGAGGCTAATCCTATGAGGCACAGTTAAAGGAACCCGGTATGTTTAACTTAAAGAACTTAAAGAACAGCAGACTAAAGAGAGACATGATAGCTACCACAGGGAAGAGGGTATGGATTTATTCTATATGGTGCCCAAGGGTAGGACAAGTACCAATGGGTGGAAGCTTTACAGAGGGAGATCCCAACTGAAAATAAGGTGAAATTTCCTAACAGCTATTAAGCAGTGGAACCACCTGTCTCCTGGAGTCATGGTGCTTTTTCATTAGAGGAATTATAAGCCATCTGGGGATTTTCTATAATGAGTACCATAGAAATACTGTTAATAAATTAATAAATAAGGCTAGGCTGGGTATTGGTGATGAATTCAGCTTTGGTAGACTTTCTTTTCTCCTCTGCCCACTACCAGATTTATTCCTCATGCACCTTACTAAATTCTTCTGTCCAACTGCTGGTGGACTTACTTGGTGGTGTCAATAAAAGATAATGTCAGGGCTCTTTAGTCAAACGCAGAAAGGTAAGGAGATCAGAAGTCCATTTAGAGCCCTGACATCTACCAAAATAGATGTACTTCATTGCCTTCATCCTACTGTGCAGATGAGTGGTTCATCTTACTTTATTGTGAAGGCTTATCTTACAGGATTCGAAACAGAAGAGAAAGTCAGCATAGCTTTCTCTGCTCCTGACTACTAATTATGTTCCTCATCAGGAGAAAATAGCAGCAGTTAGTAAGGAAAAGCAAAGACCAATGGCTCAATCAGCATTAAATCTGGTATGTATATCTGTCCTTCCTACCTTTCCATTCCCATGATCACAGCACAGATGAAGAATTTTGTTGTTCAGTTGTTTAGTCGTGTCCGACTCTTCGTGACCTCATGGACCATAGCACGCCAGGCCTTCCTGTCCTCCACTGTCTCCCGGAGTTTACTCAAATTCATGTTCATTACATCGGTGATGCTATCTAACCATCTCATCCTCTGCCGTCCCCTTCTCCTTTTGCCTTCAGTCTTTCCCAGCATCAGGGTCTTTTCCAGTGAGTCCTCTCTTCGCATTAGGTGGCCAAAGTATTTGAGCTTCAGCTTCAGTATCTGTCCTTCCAATGAGCAGTCAGGGTTGATTTCCTTTAGGATTGACTGATTTCACCTCCTTGCAGTCCAAGGGACTCTTAAGAGTCTTCTCCAGCACCACAGTTCGAAAGCATCAATTCTTTGGCGCTCAGCCTTCCTTATGGTCCAACTCTCACAGCCATACATTACTACTGGAAAAACCATAGCTTTAACTATACGGACCTTTGTCGGCAAGGTGATGTCTCTGCTTTTTAATATGTTGTCTAGGTTTGCCATAGCTTTCCTCCCAAGGAGCAAGCGTCTTTTAATTTCATGGCTGCAGTCACCGTCTGCGGTGATCTTGGAGCCCAAGAAAATAAAATCTGTCACTGCTTCCATTTCTTCCCCTTCTATTTGCCAGGAAGTGATGGGACCAGATGCCATGATCTGAGTTTTTTTAATGTTGAGTTTCAAGCCAGCTTTTGCACTCTCCTCTTTCACCCTCATCAAGAGGCTCTTTAGTTCATCTTCGCTTTCTGCCATTAGGGTGGTATCGTCTGCATATCTGAGGTTGTTGATATTTCTCCCGGCAGTCTTAACTCCGGCTTGTGATTCATCCAGCCCGGCATTTCTCATGATGTACTCTGCATATAAGTTAAATAAGCAGGGTGATAATATACAGCCTTGTCGTACTCCTTTCCCAATTTTGAACCAATCGGTTGTTCCATGTCCGGTTCTAACTGTTGCTTCTTGATCCGCATACAGGTTTCTCAGGAGACAGGTAAGGTGGTCTGGTACTCCCATCTCTTTAAGACTTTGCCACAGTTTGTTGTGATCCACACAATCAAAGGCTTTAGCGTAGTCAATGAAGCAGAAGTAGATGTTTTTCTGGAACTCTCTTGCTTTTTCCATGATCCAGCGAATGTTGGCAATCTGATCTCTAGTTCCTCTGCCTCTTCGAAACCCAGCCTGCACTTCTGGTAGTTCTCGGTTCACATACTGCTGAAGCCTAGCTTGTAGGATTTTGAGCATAACCTTGCTAGCATGTGAAATGAGCGCAATTGTACGGTAGTTTGAACATTCTTTGGCATTGCCCTTCTTTGGAATTGGAACGTAAACTGACCTTTTCCAATCCTGTGGTTACTGTTGAGTTTTCCAAATTTGTTGGCATATTGAGTGCAGCACTTTAACAGAATCATCTTTTAGGATTTTAAATAGCTCAGCTGGGATACTGTCTTCTCCGCTAGCTTTGTTGTTAGTAATGCTTCCTAAGGCCCACTTGACTTCACTCTCTAGGATGTCTGGCTCAAGGTCAGTGACCACACCATCGTATTTATCAGGGATATTAAGATCTTTCTTGTATAGTTCTTCTGTGTATTCTTGCCACCTCTTCTTAATCTCTTCTGCTTCTGTTAGGTCCCTGTCTTTTTTGTCTTTTATCATGCCCATCTTTGCACAAAACGTTCCCTTGATATCTCCGATTTTCTTGAAGAGATCTCTAGTCTTCCCCATTCTATTGTTTTCCTCAATTTCTTTGCATTGTTCATTTAAGAAGGCCTTCTTATCTCTCCTTGCTATTCTCTGGAAATCTGCATTCAGTTGGTTATATCTTTCCCTTTCTCCCTTGCCTTTTGCTTCCCTTCTTTCCAATCCAGTTCGAATCCAAGGCAAACCATTCAACATCACAGTAATCCAAGTCTATGCCCCAACCACTGATGCCGAAGAAGCTGAAGTTGACCAGTTCTATGAAGACCTACAACACCTTCTAGAACTAACACCAAAAATAGATATCCTTTTCATCATAGGGGACTGGAATGCTAAAGTAGGAAGTCAAAAAATAACCGGAATAACTGGCAAGTTCGGCCTCGGAGTACAAAATGAAGCAGGGCAAAGGCTAATAGAGTTTTGTCAAGAGAACACGCTGGTCATAGCAAACACTCTTTTCGAACAACACAAGATACGACTCTACACATGGACATCACCAGATGGTCAATACTGAAATCAGATTGATTATATACTTTGCAGCCAAAGATGGAGAAGCTCTATACAATCAGCAAAAACAAGACCTGGAGCTGACTGTGGCTCAGATCACGAGCTTCTTATCGCAAAATTTAGGCTTAAATTGAAGAACGTAGAGAAAACCACTAGACCACTCAGGTATGACCTAAATCATATCCCTTATGAATATACAGTGGAGGTGAGGAATAGATTTAAAGGATTAGATCTGGTAGACAGAGTGCCTGAAGAACTATGGATGGAGGTTTGTAACATTGTACAGGAGGCAGCAACTAAAACCATCCCAAAGAAAAAGAAATGCAAGAAAGCAAAGTGGCTGACTGATGAAGCTTTACAAATAGCTGAGATGAAGAATACATAATGAATATATCACTATCTCCATATTTATCTGGTCTTCACTGCTAATGAAACTACGTTTCTAAAGAGATGTCACTTTGTTTTACTTTCACAGCCAAGACCAAAACAGCAAATTTCAAGCAACAGGCTTCCATGCCTTCAAGCAATTATATTTGTTCAGCTCACTAAGAGACTTATGACAGTTCTTCTCAGCCAAGTATGAAGAGTACAGGAAGGAGAGCATTTTAATATAATTCTGGATCCAATCCTTCACACATCATGCAGCCTAACCAAAAATGCTGATCACATTCCTCATCCTTTCTTTTGACCTAAAAAGCATCCTTGGCAGGAGTTTATTTGGCTTTTTACTTAAATGAGAATCAGGCTGAGATTACTACTAATAATTTCTATCATATTGACCCTTTGAAGTCAGTAGTCTGGTTTCATTCAACTAGCCTTTAGGTGAGACTTCAATATTTTTGTTATTCCAAGATGACATGGATTTGATTATATTCTCTTTTGTGCTCTTTTTCAGAATTGGTTTTCATTAATGGTGTTTCACTCGCTAAATTGGCAAGTTTATAACGTCAGACTGTAAGTCTGGCTCAAGATATTTCACAGGTTGAGGTGAAAAATAAGATGATGCCCCTTCTTCTATGTACAGAAACTAAGTGGACTGAATTTCCACATTCAACACTGGCCACAGCAAGTTGTTGTCTGCTGCTTCTTTCGGATGAGGGCATCTCACACATTCATATTTATCCTGCATCTTTCCCCAGCTTTTGCCTGCTAATTTGGCCAGTCCTGCAGATAGAATGTTGCTTTGAAGATGCAAACACAATATAATAACACAGTTCAGAAAGATGGGCCCTTTCTTCCTGTTTTCCTCATTTGCTTTTCACTGAATTAGTAGTGTAATTAAACTTAGATTTTTCACAACCAAAACCCAGTAACATCTCATTTTTTTCTGATCAGTCATGTAACTTGAAACATGATCTGAACTTCCTCAGATTTTCCACATTCAGAACAATTCTGATCTCAAGGATATAACTGCCTCCTTAAATTGTTTCGTATAATACATTCCATATCTGAATTAATGTTAAGGGACGGGTGTAACCATATTTTAGATCCGTAAACAGTTCACTGTTTTCCTGAAAACTGTATTCCTTATAAAATTGAATATTTACATTTTAGATTGATAAAACTCGTACACGTGATGGGTCAGGTCATCTACGTAATCACACCAAATTTAGTAAAGATTGTTTGAGCTTTGTCCAGAACATAGCAGTTTAAAAACCTACCAGCCACCATTACTGGCAGTTAATTTTAAGTAAGGCAAACTGATCTAATATTTTATTTTATTTTATTTTATTTTATTTTATTTTATTTTATTTTATTTTATTTTATTTTATTTTATTTTATTTTATTTTATTTTATTATTTATTCGATTTATATGGTACCCAATCTCACTGCAGTGACTCCTGGGCAGATAACAGCAATTAAAAACAAAAACAAAAGCAACAGCAAAATAAAATATATAACTGGCACCCAAGGTAACAACCAATCAAGCAACAATTAAAATAACTATTTCATGGGCTTTGACAACCCAACTCCCATGCTCGGGTACACAATCACATCTTCAGGGCCTTGCAAAAGGCTGGCAGGGTCAGGGCCAATCTATTCTCGGGGGATTGATGTTCCAAAGGGCAGCTGCCATGACAGAAAAGACTCACTTCCTGGGTCCTACAAGATGATACTCCTCAATTGATGGGACTCATAGCATGCCTCTTCTGCCAGAACTAATATGCCAATTTATGCAAAGTCTGGGCTGAAGCATGGAATTAATTATTTGTTTTTCTGGTAGAGTGAAATAACTCTATAGATCAGTGCTTTCCAAACTGCCACCGTCGGCGAAACACCAACAGCGGCAGTGGCGGCGTCGCACGCGGGGGGGCGCGCAGGGGCGGTGGTGTGCATGGTGACAGCGGTGGCGGCCTCGCTAAAACACGGAAGCGCTGATGGCGCGCCGCTGCCGACGCCGCCATATACGCCGCCACCACATGCACCCCTGCACATGCCCCCGCGCCACCACTTCGCGACACACTAAACTGTCTGTTGTGACATACTAAAGTGTCACGACACACAGTTTGGAAAGCTATGCTATAGATAATTGAAGATACAGTTTAGGCTGATACTTAATAATATTGCTTTAAGAGTATTAGCACACCCAGCCAAGGTTTACTTTTTTAAGTACTCAGCAAAGTTACATCTTAAAGGAAGAAGAAAAAGAGAATTCAGATATTGAAATGTTGACATTTTACTATTCCAATTCTCATTTAAAATAGAGCTATGCAAAGCTTTAAAGAGATACTTTGCTTTATGATATTTTCAGTCATGCTGGCTGGGGAATTCTGGGAGTTGAAGTCCGCACATCTTAAAGTTGCCAAGTTTGAAAAACACTTTAAGTAAGATGCTTTAAGTAAAGCATCCATCTGAAGCTGCTTCACAAAACCATGTGACCCCTTGTTTCTAAGGAGTAAAACAAAGTGGCTATGTTGCTCCTGAAATACTTCAAACAGCCAGAAGACCATGGGCACAGAAGCCTCTTCTGGAGCTTCCACTGAAGTGTCAGAGGAAATTGTTGGAGCGAGGCAATGCACCTTGCTGAGCCAAATTACATCACTGCTTCACTTCAATGAAGTGAATAGGATGCTTCTGGGGTGCAAAGTGACTTGTTCAAGAAAATGCTGGCTGGGGAATTCTGGGAGTTGAAGTCCACACATCTTAACGTTGCTGAGGTTGAGAAACACTGATGTAGCTCTAAAAATCACTGTAGCAGGCATTTTCTGTACCAGTTGCAGTTTCCAAGGACTCTTCAAGGAGAGCAAAGAGCAGCCTAATCTGGAAGTTACTGGGACACATAACATAGTACCAGACATCTCTCTGGAAACAATCATACTTGCAGATCAGCTATTGCTCATATCACATGAAACAATCTGTCTTTGCACTCCCATCATTCATTTCCACACTACTTCAGAATTCATGATTTTGTTAGTCCCTGCCTATATCGAAGAACAGGTTCCAAGTGCTTAATTCAGTAGAACTCATCTCTTTGACAAACAAGGGGCATTACTGCCAGATGCTATGGCAGGTATGAACAAAACAGGCAAGAGGTGGTTTCTAGAACTGTTGGTGATTTGACTTCATTTCTTCACTCAGCCAGTTGAAAGATCTACTTACTAGTGAGAAGCCAAACAGAGTTTTCATACATATCCATCACACTAGCTTAAAATGCAAGGTTCTTGGGGAGAGATTATTTTTATGAATGGTCTCCTCAAAACTCAATTTTTCTGCTGCCAAGTTCAAGGTTGCATTATTGGAAGAAACATTTGATTGCTTCAGATTACAACTTGCAGTGTCCAAGTTATTTCAGGGTTGCTAAAACAGTGACAAAGATATAAAGGAAATTCATGTGTTTGTCATTGAGAAGGAAACTAGTACCATATGTTCCACACATACACCTCATTTTTGTGTCTGGCTTTCTGGTCAGGCAGCATGACATTGGGATGTCAGGGGAAAGGAGGGGAAAATCAACAATCTGCTTTTGCTTAAAATCTCTTTCAAAGACCACATTGTGATGACCCGTTCAAAAGCCATCAAAGTTCATTCCAAGTGGCTAATTGCAAAGCTCATGCATGGAAGAAGTTTTTTTTTTTTTAATGCAGCTTTTTCATAAGGTTAGACCTAGAGCTCATGGATAGCACCTTTTGGTTCTTTCAGGATTTGCCCTCTGGAAAGTATATTAGAAGTAGCTGGCTATCTCTGGGTGAGAAAAACAAGCCTTCTTATAAAGGGAAATTTCTGAGAATAACCTCCATTTTTCAAAATTACAATATGTTAAAATGTCCACATTTGGAGAGAGTGTGGGCTATATTTTTTTCTTCTGCAGTTGAATTCTGTTTTAGTTTATAGCAGAAGCACATGCAAAAACAGATCATGGGCCTTTGTAGGGAGGGGGTGGTGGGCAAATGTCTACACATGTGTGATAACATCACACAAATGCTGCAATTTATATACTTGTGTCAGATGCTGAGATGCAAATACACAATGGTGGCATTTTTGTGATGAGGTCATCTTGCTACTACAAGATGAAACTACTACATTACAGTAGTTCTTGCATCCAAGTTGTTAGAGATGTAAGTGATCTGCAAAACCCCATGGAAACATGTGTTCAAATCTAAGGGTGGAATTTCACTCTGCAAATTAATGTATCGGAGAATATCCTGAAGACTTTAGAAAAATACCCTTCAGGAAGGAACAATCTGAATCAGAGAAATAACCTAGGTGTCAGGATGGAGGTTGAGCCTGATTCAGAGGAAGAGGGATTGTTACTAGAGGAAGCTGGAAGGAGTGAGGTTGGCGTGAAATTCAAACCAGAGTTGGAGCCGCTGATTGGAGACAGCCCAGAGGAAGTAGTGGACCCGCCTATCAGCACGTGAGAAAGGAGGTGGGAAAGGCAGCAGAGCAACGCAAGGTGAGATTGGCTCCCGCTTACAAACAGAGCAAAAATCAAGAAAATAAAAGGCAAGCGCAATGTGCACCGGGCGCGGGAGAAAACTGTTCATGTTTCGTACCACAGCCTTCAGTGAAGCGAGATCCCATTGCCGTGCCAGAAATCCTGTCCAAGTCTTGCCTTGCCATTCAGCTGAGCTTTGCGCTGGAACCTTTCCTTGCCGCCCAGCCAAGCTTCGTGCCAGAACCTTGCCTTACCTTGCCGCTGCCCTCTGCGCTGGAATCTTGCTTTGCCGCTCAGCCACGCAGCATGCCAGAACCTTGCCTTGTTGCCCCACTGTGCTTTGCACCAGAACCTTGCTTTGCCATCCAGCCATGTCTCACACCTGAGCCTCGCCTCGCCGCCACGCCAAGCCTCATGCCAGAATCTTGCCTCACTGCTGCACTAAGCCTCATGCCGGAATCTTGCCTCGCCACCGTGCCAAGCCTCGCACCAGAACCCTGCCTTGCAGTCCCACCAAGTACCAGGTTGAACTCTTGCCTGGGAACCACAACGGACTCGGAACTACTGCCTTGCATCGCTGCCATGTGGTGGCTTCCCGCATGCATGCCTACTGGGAACTAAACACCGTGGCGCAATTTGAATTCTGCAAGCATCTAGTGTCTCTCTATACTTGTGTGCTTTATTGTAAATAAAATACTATATTTCACCTCTTCCTGTTTTGAGTCTTAGTTGGGACAGGACAGATTGTCTCCGGCCAGACCCCAGTGGGGGATACGGAAGGTGGTGGACCCTGTACTAAACTAGTATAGTGGATCAGCAAAATTCACTGTGGAACATGACCAGCTCAGAAAACAAGTCACCATGTTGAGCATGCAACTGTCCCAACTACAAGCCCAACAACCGGCGCCCACTACAGTGAACACTCAGCGTCCTAAGTGCCCCATGTCAGCACCTGAAAAGTTTGATGGGACTCTTGCCCAATTTCCAGCATTTTTTGCCCAGTGTAAACTGTACCTGAGCCTTCGTTCAGATGAATTTCCCATGGATCGCCACAAGGTGGGATTTCTGATAAATCTATTGTTGGGTTCTGCCACGTGCTGGGCCTCACCCCTAATCCTGCAACCGAGTCCACTACTGGATGACTTTGATGGGTTTTGCCAGCAGCTGCAGTTGATGTACGAGGATCCAGTCAGGACACAGATCGCCAGCCGACACGTGAGGGGGTTGAGGCAAGGACGACGTCAGGTGGCGGAGTACATCAGTGACTTCCAGCCACTCATCCAAGACTTAAACTGGAATGAAGAGGTGCTCCTAAACCAATTCCAGGATGGTCTGGCCCCCGAAATCCTGGATGAGTTGGCCCAGACAGAATGGCCACAGACTCTGCAAGCTCTGACGCAGTTGTGCCTCCACATCGATGGATGCCTTCAACAGAGGAAGGCGAGGCAATGCACCACCATGCCGCCGTTCTTCAGCTTCCACTTCTCGGCTGTTCGACCACTCCCCAGGGATGAACCCATGCAACTAGGGGGCGCAAGACCACGGCTGACCCAGGCAGAGAAGGATCGACACAGGCGAGCACGGCTGTGCTTGTACTGTGCGGGGTCGGGTCATCTAGCTACTAATTGCCCTGCCAAGACCAAGACAAACCCCTTATTGGGAAACGAACTCAGCCCAGCCTGAAAGGGCAATTAGGCTGGGCCAAGTTGGCTGCTAGCCAATCTACCACGTCCTGTCCCACACTCTGCAAACATTTGGTGGTGACTGTCACCTTGCAAGTTCCCGGGATCCCTGTGCTCGAGACCCAAGCCATGATTGACTTAGGGGCCACTGCCAATTTCATGGACGAAGGGTTTGCCAAAAAACAGGGCATACCTCAGCACGAAGTGAAGCCCGCACTTGTCATCAAGACCATTGATGGCAGAACCCTTCACTCCAGCCCCATGTCTTCTGTGACACAACGCCTGCTCATGAGGATCGGCGAGCACCAGGAGTGGCTGGAATTGTATGTGGTCACCACACCTCTCTTCCCAGTGGTGCTGGGGTTGGAATGGCTCCAGGAGCACAAGCCACAGATTGCGTGGTCTTCTGGGAGGGTCGAATTGTCCAGCCCACAGTGCGCCGAACACATGCCCAACATTTTTGCTGCAGGACAACTCATTGCACCTGATCCACCACTGCCTCCACAGCTCCCAGACTACGCAGACGTGTTTGATGAGAAAGAAGCAGACCAGCTACCACCCCACAGATCCTATGACTGTCCCATTGATTTGGTGCCAGGCTTCTGGTGGGAGGAATTTACTCCCTCTCAGAGCCAGAACGAGCAGTGCTCAGAGACTTTCTCGACACCAACTTGAAGAGGGGGTTCATCAGTCCTTCCATGTCCCTGGTGGCAGCTCCCGTACCGTTTGTGAAGAAGAAGTGGGGGAGCAGCAGTTGTGTTGTGATTACTGGAGGCTAAACAACATCACTATCAAGAACCGTTACCCATTGCTGTTGATTTCGGAGTTCCTCGAACGGCTTTGAGACGCCCGGATCTTCATTAAATTGGACCTCAGAGGGCTTACAACCTCATCCGCATCCGCCAAGGGGATGAGTGGAAGACCGCGTTTTGCACCCGCTACGGACACTTTGAATATACCGTGATGCCCTTTGGGCTCTCTAAAGCCCCGGGGGTCTTCATGCATTTTATGCATGATGTATTTCTAGACCTCCTAGACCGGTACCTCATCATATACCTGGATGACCTATTGATTTACTCCTCTTCTCCGAGCAAGCACAAACAACACGTTCGCACAGTACTACAGTGACTGCGGGAAAACCAGCTATATGCCAAGCTGGAGAAGTGCCAATTCACCCAA
Source organism: Charina bottae (assembly GCA_023362775.1). Taxonomy (NCBI): domain Eukaryota; kingdom Metazoa; phylum Chordata; class Lepidosauria; order Squamata; family Charinaidae; genus Charina; species Charina bottae. Next base: position 213,161,823 of record JALMGJ010000002.1, on the reverse strand, counting down.
GACACCGTGGACTTCTTGGGGCACCAGATCTCTGCCACCGGCATCGCAATGGAGACCGGCAAGATAGAGGCACTTCAGTCCTGGCAACCCCCAACCCGAGCTAAGGACATGCAATGCTTATTGAGATTCACTAACTACTATCGGAATTTTATTCCTCACTTGGCGGAGCTCACAACTCCCCTCTCGAACCTACTCTGGAAAAGGACTAGGTTTACCTGGGGAGATGCTGAGCAATGGGCTTTTTGACAATCTAAAGGCCGCCTTCACCTCAAGCCCCATCCTCAGACACCCCGACCCGATCTAGTGTCTCTCTATACTTGTGTGCTTTATTGTAAATAAAATACCATATTTCACCCCTTCCTGTTTCGAGTCTTAGTCGGGACAGGACACTATGTGGGAAAGAGTTGCTTCATTTTATCTAGTAGGTTTTCTCCATACATGGTCCCAAATAAGGAATTAGATTTCAGTTGGAAAATATACTAATGCTAAGAGCTGTTCAATAATGGAACACATTGCTCAAGAGATAACAGCCTCTTCTTCCCTGGATAGGTACAAACAGAGGCTGATGGCCATCTTTTGGGGAATCTGCAGTAGTGGATTCCTGCAGCGATTAGAGTCAATAATTTATTTATTTATTTATTTATTATTTAAATTTATCCCCGCCCATCTCCCTGAATAGGGGACTCTGGGCAGTTAATCTCCAAGATCCCTTCTACCCCTTCCACTCTATGATTCTATGTTGCACAGATAAACATCTATCTCGAACTCACATAGAAATTTGGAGATTATTTAATTTTTAAAAATGGGGGGTAAGGATTTTATTAATACTCAATATTTTTCTGCCCCAAAGTATACCCTCTCCCCAAATGGCTTTTTCCTACAAGATCCACATACTTCATAATTCTATTCTTTTTTTTTGGTCTAGTGGTTAAAGGCACCAGGCTAGAGACCAGGAGACTGAGAGTTCTAGTCCCGCCTTAGGCATGAAAGCCGGCTGGGTGACCTTGGGCCAGTCACTCCCTCTCAGCCCAACTCACCTCACAGGGTTGTTGTTGTGGGGAAAATAGGAGGAGGAAGGAGTATTAGGTATGTTCCCCACCTTGAGTTATTTATAAAAAATAATAAAGGGATAAAAAATCTAAAAAATAAAAAAAAATCTAAAATAAAAAAAATCCAGCTGCATTTATTACGCAGGCAGACAATGTGTAGTTCCATCCTGAAGGTCACACTTATTTTTCACCCTCTCCTTTGCCTTTCAAAGGTCTCCTCAAAAGGCTGCTAACCTTCCGAGTGGAATCAGTGCAGAGACAGCTCAGTCTTGAGGGAGTCTGTCTGTTCTTCCAGCATTGGGAGGTTACGGGACGGGAACGGAACGATGGATGCAAGGTGCCCTGCCTCTCAGGTTTTCTTTGGGATGGAAGAAGAGCGATGCCTGTTGCCAGGTTCAATCAAAGATTATTATTCTTCATTAAAGCTGTGAGCCCTTGGAAAAACCTAACCGGCTTGTTTTAAAAAACAAAAACAAATAAATCCTGCAGGAGCCCATAGGGAGGATAGACTTACTTGTAAAAATTTGCTATGTCAAAGCAGCAGTGGGTATATTTAAAAGTGACAAGTCAGCCCTAAAAAAACAACATTGTTCTTATTCATTTTCCTAGCCTCTCACAGTCTCTCTCCCTCTCTTCCTCCCTCTCTTCCTCCCTCCCTCCTCTCTATTCCAAAGAGAAGAATCTCGCCTTAGCCCCCCAATTAGCAAGCTGGAGTATTTATAATGCCAGCAAGGACCTTCTCCTCCCTCTCATACTCATTAGCTCACTCTGGCTCTTTTTACCAGAAGGAATTTCTAAAGAGTCTTGTTAAGAACATTAATAATAGTAATTAGAGGGTCAAGAAACCATCCTGAAACTTGACCCAAATCTTCACCCAGTGCCTAAAAGACTAAAATGAGTGATTTCTCTCTCTCCTGTTTTCTTTGGCCACTGGAAGTGAGTGTCTGTTTCTTTTGAACAACAGCAGAATTGTTCTATCCTTGTATATCAAAGCCTTTCAGCATTGTTTTTGAAGAATGCCTTTAAAAGCAGATCTTTCTCACAAACTGATCACCACACAATCGGGCAACCCACACGAACACTATTAAATTAGCAAATCTGGCGCTTTGGCAGGAGACACAGGCCAGTCCTGAAACATCTGCATCACAAAACAAATCAGCAAGTTGGAGCACCAAGGCATGACTCATAGTACCCTCTGTTCTGTTTATCTCCGATTCTCCCTCTTGAAGCAGAGCTTCAAGCTCAACTTGTATTAATTTGTTCAAGTAGCTCAGACTATCTTTGGGGGTCCCTTTTCTCTCTCACAACCAAACTTTTCTTGTCTTTGTTCCATCCCTGTCTGAATTTCTTCAAATTCATTGTTCCTTGATTTGGATACTATAACCACCAAATGCTCTTATTTATCCTGGAAGCTTTCTCTGCTATAGAACTCCAAGAGTTGTCCAAGATGGCCTTGGTTCTCGGCCTCTTTCTCCTCACACCCCTCCTGGCATATAGCTCTTTCAAAGAAGCAGCAGCAACAGCAGAAGCCCAAAGTCCGGGGGAAACTTCAAAACTTCCAGCACAACAGGTGAGATGGAAAACACCGCTGCTGACTTTGATGAACTAGATGAGCACCCCAATCCCGCCCCCATCCAAAAGAGAGAAAACTCCTGAAAGTGAAGGCTGCAGAAGCAGATACACTGTATGCTTCTTGTGAAAAGCTGTGTCAGCAGGGAGATGCCTCGTGTCTCCAAAAGCAGCGTTTGTGTAATTTTACAGATAACCAGCATGTTGTTCTGTTGTTCGACTCCCCTGTTTTATCATAAACTGGCTTAATGGGCTTTCTGAACACAGCTTACCTCAACCTTGACCTTTTCTGGATATCTGTTTATGCAACTTGGCTTGATGAACCAAGTCTTGCCTGTCTTGCCCAGCTGCTCAACCCCTGACTAAAAAATTCTGTTTTCCTGGGCACACAAGAACATGAATATTATGATGTCAGGTTCACAGCTGCTTGAAAGTGTTTTATATTGCCAGATTTAGGACATTTATTTCCCTAGCACATTCACTCTACTTCTCTGTGCCATCTGTCTTTTCCTAGCAGCTGAATTTTTCCCTTATTTGTACTACTTTGCTGCTTTTTATGCCAAGGTACCAGTTCCTCTCTCACTTGAAGGCACAAAACAATACTGCCGGACACGCTGGCCCTGTCCTTTACATCTCTGTCCTGCTTGCTTTGCATCGGGCTCTCCCCAGCCATAAACTGCTTGTGTTCCCTTGAATCTGAAACAATGCTTTATTAAGATCATGGGTTACACAGAGAGCTGTACTTGCATTCAGGGAAATGTGAGTATATCTTTTTTTCTGGCTTCACAAAGAGGCTGTGGAGAAAAAACAGATGAGAGTCATAGGGTTCTTCTTGCCTACCATTTTAAATCCCCACAAGCATAGGGGGCTTGAAATTGTGGCCAGATCTCTCTCAGTGATTTAGCCCAGTCACAGGGTAAATTCAAAGATGAGTCTGGGATGCTCAAATCCTTGTAGACTGAATAAGAAAGCAAAACATTTGTGCTGCCAACTTTTTGCAGGCCTCTTGGAACCTTTTGGAGCTATATCCCATGCAATTACAAGTTTCTGAATCTAAAGCCAATGGCTTGTTTATACAATGGCTGCTAGCACGGGGCAAAGACAAGCAACCTGTGCTCCATGGGATTTGAATGGTCCTCATTTGCAGCCATGAAGGACCTGAAATTTTGCCATGGAAATTGTGCTTCAAACATGAATTTAAGGGTCAGAATGAGAGTCAAGGATTCGGGATGTGAAACATTTTTATTTATTTTATTTATTTATTTTTATTTTTTATCCCACCTTTATTATTTTTATAAATAACTCAAGGCGGCAAACATACCTAATACTCCTTCCTCCTCCTATTTTCCCCACAACAACAACCCTGTGAGGTGAGTTGGGCTGAGAGGGAGTGACTGGCCCAATGTCACCCAGCTGGCTTTCATGCCTAAGGCGGGACTAGAACTAGACTGGAACTCACAGACTCCTGGTTTCTAGCCCGGAGCCTTAACCACTAGACCAAACTGGCCAACATTCCCATTCCCACCCTTGAAATCACCTGCATGATGAAAAAAATGGGGGGGGGGGAATTCACTCCAGTCCTCATCTATGTCCTTACAATATATCCTGCTGCCTGCCAGCTGCTCAGGAGGCTGGATTGCAGACTCTAACCTGGAAGATATTCCTCACTTCTAGCCTAGGGCAGGGGTCAGCAAACTTTTTATGCCGGGAGCCATTTTGACATGCTCGTGCACATTTTGAAACGCTCGAGAGCCAGGGGGCGGGGTTTGTGGGCGGGGGCCAATCGCGTGGAAGGGGGCGGGGTTTGTGGGCGGGGGCCAATCACGTGGAAGGGGGCGGGGTTTGCGGGCGGGAGCCAGTCACGCGGCTTATTGGGGCGGGTGGGAGGGCGAATCTGTTTGGGAGGGTCGGGGGTCCTCCTCGGCGAGCCCGGCCTGCAGAGCGGGGCATGTCTGGCTGGGCAGAGCGGGCGCGGGGGAGCCGCACAGGCGCCGAGGGGGGCGGGCCTGGCGGCGGAGGCTTGCCTGCTTGCCTCCCTCCACGAGGCAAGGAAATGATGGGGGCGGGAAACGAGGCGGGCGGCGACGACAAGCGGCGCGCTTCAGGGGAGCCGCTGCCACTGCCGCCGCCGCCGGGTGAGTCCCCTCAGGGCAGGCGGAGGCAGGTGGGCAGCCGCTTCTCCTTCTCTCCCGCCGGCGGAGGAGGAGGAGGCCCGGGCCGCCCGCCCGCCCGCTCGCTTACCTGCGTGCTTGCCTCCCTCCACGAGGCAAGGAAATGATGGGGGGGAACGAGGCGGGCGGCGACGACGACAAGCGGCACGCTTCAGGGGAGCCACCGCCGCCACCGCCGGGTGAGTCCCCTCAGGGCGGGCAGAGGCAGGCGGGCAGCCGCTCCTCCTTCTCTCCCGCCGGCGGAGGAGGAGGAGGCCCGGGCCGCCCGCCTGCCCGCTCGCTTACTTGCCTGCTTGCCTCCCTCCACGAGGCAAGGAAATGATGGGGGGGGGGAAACGAGGCGGGCGGCGACGACGACAAGCGGCGCGCTTCAGGGGAGCCACCGCCGCCGCCGGGTGAGTCCCCTCAGGGCGGGCGGAGGCAGGCGGGCAGCCGCTCCTCCTTCTCTCCCGCCGGCGGAGGGGAAGGAGGCCCGGGCCGCCAACCCGCCCGCCCGCTCGCTTACCTGCCTGCTTGCCTCTCTCCGCGAGGCCCCCCGCTGCCTTCCCGGGATCCAAGCCGGAGAGAAAGGGCGGTGGCGGGGCCGCGCTACTGGAGCGCCCGAGTGCCAGACAGGCAGCTCCGCCCGCGCGCCTTCCACGCGATCGGCCCGTGAGGACCGGCCAGGGAAAGGGCGCGGGCGGAGCTCCCGTCCCGCTGCACCCCAGCCGGAGCGCCCGAGTGCCAGACAGGCAGCTTCGCCCGCACGCCTTCCCTGGCCGGTCCTCGCGGGCCGCCGGCGATGCTCCCATCCCGCTGCTTCTCCCCGCAGAACAGCTGAGGCAGCTTGCGCACAGCCTCCCTGCCGGAACCGAGGGCATTTTTGGGGTCCCCGGAGCCTGCCCTTTCGAAGGGGCAGCACTGCAGCTCGGGCAGCAGTGCCCCTTCGAAAGGGCAGGCTCCGGGGAAAATGCCCTCGGTTCCGGCAGGGAGGCAGAAACCTCCCCTCTCCACATGCACACGCTGCCCTGGGGTGGCAATTCTCCCCGCAGAACAGCTGAGGCAGCTTGCGCGCAGCCTCCCTGCCGGAACCGAGGGCATTTTCGGGGTCCCCGGAGCCTGCCCTTTCGAAGGGGCAGCACTGCAGCTCGGGCAGCAGTGCCCCTTCGAAAGGGCAGGCTCCGGGGACCCCGAAAATGCCCTCGGTTCCGGCAGGGAGGCAGAAACCTCCCCTCTCCACATGCACACGCTGCCCTGGGGTGGCAGTTCTCCCCGCAGAACAGCTGAGGCAGCTTGCGCGCAGCCTCCCTGCCGGAACCGAGGGCATTTTCGGGGTCCCCGGAGCCTGCCCTTTCGAAGGGGCAGCACTGCAGCTCGGGCAGCAGTGCCCCTTCGAAAGGGCAGGCTCCGGGGACCCCGAAAATGCCCTCGGTTCGGCAGGGAGGCAGAAACCTCCCCTCTCCACATGCACACGCTGCCCTGGGGTGGCAATTCTCCCCGCAGAACAGCTGAGGCAGCTTGGCGCAGCCTCCCTGCCTAAACTGAGGGCATTTTCGGGGTCCCCAGAGCCTGCCCTTTTGAAGGGGCAGCCGTTGCCGCCGCAGCGACAACCTGGAAGCGCCGCCGCCGAAGCAGTCGAGCCTCTCTTTCCCTTCTTCTTCCAAACCTCCCCCGCCCCCTTCCACGCGATTGGCTCCCCCCACAAAACCCGCCCCCTTCCATGCGATTGGCTCCCGCCCGCAAACCCCGCCCCCTTCCACGCGATTGGCCCGCGCCCGCAAACCCCGCCCCCTGGCTCTCGAGCACTTCAAAATGTGCACGAGCATGTCAAAATGGCTCCCGGCAAAAAAAGTTTGCCGACCCCTGGCCTAGCTTATTTTAGCTCAGCCCAATCCAATCCAACTTTTTCTTGCAAATTGGAGCCTGACTTACTTATGCTCAAAGCAGATCGACTGACATCAAATGGCAACACATAGCCACCCATTGCCTTCTGCAGGATGACAGGCTCACAATTGCCCAAAACGTTCAATTGCTGATGTCAAGTTGAGCCTAAGTCTCACCACTGTACTAATGCTGAGGTTTTGTACACATTATCAACAATTTCAGGTGAAGTGAAAAAACAGAAAAACAATTGTTTCTAACCAAAGGGACAGCCGACTCCAACAAAGCTTATTCAGGTGCAAATACATTAATGATGTTCCATTGGCACGTTTTTTAAAAAAAATCCCTACCAATACATAGTACTTTTTCCATAGCAGAGATGCTAACTGAAATGAGAATAAGATTTAAAAACCATCGTGTTAGTTGAAATGAAGCAATTATTTCCATGACTGTATTATAAAATATAAATATGCAACATGAGCTTCGACTATTTCTGGATGTCCTCCTGACTTTGGTTCTGTTCTATTTATTTTGCATTCTAATATGATTTTATTGCTGCAGTTTTAAACTTCTGGAATTCTTGGTTATGGAAAATCACTTATGAAGAAAAAGTATCTGATCCTTTAAAGGGCTTGTAAAATCAGCATTAACTATTTCCTTGTATTTGGGCAGAAACTTCAATGCCATTTAATTACAATCCCCATGTTTTAGAAAAGTAAAAGCCAAAGCTGCTTATTTCTATCATTTCCCAGTGTGAACAGTTGCATATATAGCACACTTCCAAAAAGATTTGCTGGCTGGTTTTCTTTATAGACCAGCCTATAAGGCAGAGCTTTCCAAACTGTGTGTCGGGACACGTTAGTGTGTCGGCTGCAATGTCTGGGTGTGTCGCCGCTGCTGCTGCCTCCAAGCCCTGCAGGATTCCGCGCAAGTCCTAGTGCCTGCCTTGTGCCTTGCTGCCTCCAAACCTGCTGTGATTCCCCACAGGTCCTAGTGCCTGCCTTGTGCACACTGTAAGAGTGTGTCGCAAAATGATGCCCTGCTGTAAGTGTGTCATGAAATGATGCATGTCTAAAAAGTGTGTCACCAACATGAAAAGTTTGGAAAGCTCTGCTATAAGGAATGTATAATGTATAATGAATAAGGTAGAAGAGGCACAGAGTTGTTTATGATAAGAGAAAAAAAGAAACCTTGAATAGTTAATGAAAAGTTCCACTCTATCCTCCCTACACACAAACTAGAATATTTATATACAATCCTGGTGTCATCGTGTAGTACTCTAAAGTTACGCAATTGTTACATACATACAGGTGCCATATCTGATGGTGCCCAGCTGTGATATCCTTGCCACTAGGAATGTCCTCCAAAGTAAAGAATGCTTGGCATTTGATAAAAGGTAAAGGTAAAGGTTCCCCCCGCACATTTGTGCAGTCGTGTCCGACTCTAGGGGCCGGTGCTCATCTCCGTTTGTTAGCCGAAGAGCCAGCGTTGTCCGAAGACACTTCCACAGTCATGTGGCCGCATGACGCACGCGGAACGCTGTTACCATCCCACCGAAGTGGTACCTATTAATCTACTTGCATTTGCATGCTTTCGAATTGCTAGGTTGGCAAGAGCTGGGGCGAGTGTGGGAGCTCACTCCGTCACGCGGGGCTAGGGATTCGAACCTCCAAACTTGTGATTGACAAGCCTGGCGTCTTACCCGCTGAGCCACCACGCCCCTTTTGATTGATTGATTGATTGATTTGATTTTGATTCATTGATTGATACTTCTTTGTAAATGACAGTTAGTTGTATTTAAGAAGAAAAATGAAACAGAAGATTAAATTTGAATGCTCCTCATTCTTGCCTTAACCTTTGCAAAGAACTGCAATGGGCTAAGTATAAATTGGATTAATTGCATTTTCCAGGGCAGATTTTCCATTATAATGTTTATTGCACTAGTTCTGGGGATCTGCAGAATCAGAGGGGTCTGCAGGGGGGTCAAAAAAGTCAAGATGGTTCCCACAACCATATGATTGAAGCCTCATCCCTGAACAGATTCTAATTCAGAAAGATACAGTTGGACACTCAGAGGGACACACAAGGAAATAAAGCACAGATAATTTGTTTGTCCATAATTAGACAGATAGCTAGCCCTGCAGAGCTAACTGAAACTGGGCAACCTTGTTGCCTAGTTCTTTGAAAGAAAATGGCAGATTCAGTTCAGCTTCCCTCATTGTTTTCAGAGTGCTGCAATAAGGAAATAAGGGACTGCAGCATTGATCCTGATGCTCTCTTGGTCTGGAACAAATCACCTGACCATGATGCTAAAGGTGAAGGGCTGTAGATTGTACATACCTTGGGGCAGGGTTTCTCAGGCAGGGTTTCGTGGCACCCTAGGGTTCCGCAAGAGGTCACTGGGGGTTCCCTGGGAGATCACGATTTATTTAAAAAATAATTTCAAATTTGGGCAACTTCACATTAAAGAGGTAAACTTCATTATTTTTAGTTTAAGAACACTGTTAGTGCATATATACAGGCCTACACATGAATAGGCTGACCATGCGTCCCGTTTTGAATGGGACAATCCCATTTTTTAAACAATTCCCGACCGTCCTGTCGTTTTAATAAAAATGTCAATTTTGTCCCGTTCTCAATGAGAGAGCGCCCACCCGCCCCGTTTACCGGGGCACCGCAGGGACCGCGCTGCCGGCGAGGCTTTGTTAGACAGAGTGCGTGCGGGCATGTGTGCGGGCGTGCGGGCGTGCGTGCGGGCGTGCACACGCATGCCCACTTTGTCCAGTGAGCCGTGGGTAGGTTAGGGTCCCGTTTTTCTCTCAAGGACATATGGTCAGCCTACCCATGAAACAAATATAATAATTTTGTAACTTCTGGCCTATATTTGAGCCTGAATGTGCAGGGGTTCCCCGAGGCCTGAAAAATATTTCAAGGGTTCCTCCAGGGTCAAAAGGTTGAGAAAGGCTGCCTTGGAGAGCGTTAGATAAAAGGGAAAAAACGACCTCTATTCTAATCCACAAAGTGTCATTGTTTATAGAAGAGATGAGGCCAGCGTTATATGAGCAGGAGATATAAAATGGACTTATGCCTTTGATGGCTAAATATTGTCAATGTTAGCTTTTTCTGGATACTTTCAACATTGTCCAGAGACAAAAAATCATATTGAGTCAAGAGTTCCTACATCTCAGATGATTAAATGGAATGTAAAAATATTGTTATTAGAGATAACAATATATTTGGATAGATAGACTCACTTAAATGGAGCATTTGCAGAAAAATTTAAAATGAATGTTTTGTCACAGGAAATCAATACCACCTGTAGCATTACTTTATATATACAGTACATACCTAAATATATTTTCAGAAATGTAATGCATTGTTTTGGAGTTTTGGCTGGTGAAATTCTCCCTCTCAATTTTCACTTGGAAAGCTTCAATAGTCAGAGAAAGACTATTTAGTCTTTAATTTGTGTTTAATTTTCCAGATTTAAGTCTGGAAAATTTCAAGCATAGATTAATGGTGAATTAAAGACAAGTTTTGTCCTTGCAGGGGGATCCAAACTAAAAATAGTGGAGAAATAGGTTATTGGAGATTCTATGCAGAATGTGGATGATGTATCTTAGATCAAATAATATGATTAAATTATTAAGTGCTATTATTTGAGGAGTTGCAGTATAAGTACCATTTGTCACAATGTGCAAATTGGCAACATTTCAGTTAAATTACTGTTTGTCGTCATGATAGGGGCTAACATTCCAAAATTTTAGACACTCGTAACAAGTAATAATTTGAAAGTCGCTCTAACGTATATGGATAGTAGGGCTACGTCACGGATTCTGTAGGCCCCTGATGTTCTTTTAGGAATGGCTGAATATGCACAGTCTAGGTGTCATGAAAAGGTTTCTGAATTATAAAAATTCATCCGTCAAGCATAATGAATTTTTCTAAGCTTAGTCGCTTTGCTCTGTAGATGTACATTTGCACAGAACCTGCAGGGCAAAAGAGAACGCTAAGCGCACAGAGGCCACGGCAATTTTGCACATTTTGAATATGTGAAGGTTAGCAGTGCTCTAATTAAACTCTGATTAGCCAATGGACTTGATCCAGGCCATTTCATCCCTGAAAGCATTGGTGTTTTCTTTTCCCTTGGCTGCCAGTTTATCAGAGGTAGGCAATTAAGAACTCACACACCTCCAGCTTTTCCTCATTTTGAAAGCCTGAATCTCATGCCAGTCAAGCCATAGTGTCCCATTGTCCTTAGAACAATATTCCCCTCTAATCTCACTTCTAGCAATTTGCTTTTTCTTTCTGAGCAGATTTAGAAACAAAAACCCTGAATAAGCATTGGGGGCAGGGAAGACTAGGCTGCAGCAGTGGCAGGCCATGGAGTAAATACTGCTGGTCTATATGCATCTAATCCCATCCCTAAAGTGGGAGTTTTCTCAGCCTATTCAGTTTTTCATTTAACAAGCAGTGGATAAATAAACGTTGACTGCGTCCCTGCTTTGATTTAAAGGGACCTGGGAGGATCCAATTATATTTTCAGCAGGGAGGGAGAGCTTGGAGGCTGCCTGTAAAGAAGTGGGCAGACATTCTCTTTCTCAAAGAAAACACAATGTCCCCCATGTAAGTCCCCTGTAATTATTGCTTCACTACAAATTGACAAGCTCAGAGGTGAGCTTTGCTTTTGTTGACTGCTTAAATGCAATTATTACCTTTCTTTCACTTTTCAGGTTCCCAAACTTGGGTGCCTGTTGCTTTTGTTCACAAAGCCCCTAGATCTAAAAGAGAGAGAGGGAGAGGTTTAACTGGAAATCCACTCAATAGCCGTGCGTTTACTGAACACAGAGTTATGCTTAGCCGAAAGCTTTTTGTGGAAGGGATACCCCAAATATGCTACGTTCAATTCATGTTCAGATAAGCATTGGGTTTGACCTGCACCTCCAAAGCAAAACCCATTATTGATATCTCAGCAGTAAAGAAGTTTTGGTGTGCTTGAGATCCTTGGGCTCCCGTTTTTCTGATCAAAACAGTACCAATTTATCCAACAACCGATACTATTTTCCCATTGTTGTTTTTCAGAAGTTTTCAGGATGATCTCATTCATTGGGATAAATGCATTTGCACATTCTTCACACAAAAATCAAGGGTAAAAACGAAGATTAAAATTAAGCTTGCAAGAGGCATATGCCATAAATATGGGTTTTGCTTTTGTTTTGGTCACAGTTACATTTTCTTCTAGATTGCTCAGGAACATTCCTTTCTCCTCCTCACTTATCCAGCAGCTAGCAGCTCCCCTATGGGCAATTTGTAATCGAACTGTCATCTTGTGGAAGGAAGGAAGGAAGGAAGGAAGGAAGGAAGGAAGGAAGGAAGGGAGGGAAGGAGGGAGGGAGGGAGGGAGGGAGGAATGTAGAAAAGTGTTCAGTTGAAATTAAATATGTTAATATAATAGGCAAGGTTTACTTAATTCAATATAACTTGAATTGCAAAGTATGAGCTGCAAAGTCCCTTAAAATAACGTCTTAAAAGTGTCCGCTTCCCTTCAATTTCCAAGTTTTCCTGGATGTTCCCTTTCTTTGTTATTCTCCCTGCCATGGAAGGGTTAAGAACCAGACAGCTTTGAGAGCTTACTGCTGAGTGGGGCGGGTGGGGAAGGGGAAGATTGATGTATTCCCACCATGAGAAACTCATTCTCCAGGGGCATAGATTAATCAGCTCTGAGTTGAAGTGTGTATCTCTTTGGGCTGCTGTATTTCCTCAAGTGTTTTGACTGGGTCTTTCTCAAGAGGAATTTCTGTATTCAGTTGGTGATAGTATTTCTCCAGGAGATTGTTTCACTTGATACTGAGCTTAACTCATTTGACTATCCAGGACTGAACTGAAATCCACTTAATGCCAAACATGGACAGACACTTTGGAAGGGGGAGTAAGAGGGTGGGGGAAAATGGCTTGCTCAGTGCTATGGTTTATAAGCCAACGCAGTGTATGAAGTAGTTATTTAGCTAAGCTCTTTGGTGGGCACATAGTTGTTCATCGTCCGAATAAGACCATTTATATCTAGCAAGACTCAGAGATGCTGCACTAGCTAATGGCAGTATTTTCAGATGGGGTATGCAGAAAGAACATACTGTTCTTTCATAACATCTGTTCTCTTTGTATGATGGCTGAAGTAGCTATATGATGGCCGGAGATGGCCGGAGCAACAGGACTAGTGCCATGTGCTTCAACAAAAACACTCCAGTGGTGAACATCTGTTGCAACTCCAAGCTCCATGATTAGTAGTGGTAAATCTGCTGTTGGATCAAATCACTTCGGGCAGAGATGTGTTGGGACAGGTTTGATGACTTCTTCCTATTTAAATAAATAAACAGAATCCCTGCCTATATAAAATTAGTTAAAGGTAAAGGTTTCCCCTGCACAGTCGTGTCCGACTCTAGGGGGCAGTGCTCATCTCCGTTTCCTAGCTGAAGGGCCAGCATTGTCCGAAGACACTTCTGCGGTCATGTGGCTGGCACGACAAGCATGGAATACTGTTACCTTCCCACCAAAGCGGTACCTATTTATCTACTTGCATTTGCATGCTTTCGAATTATTAGGTTGGCAAGAGCTGGGGCGAGTGCGGGAGCTCACTCGGTCACGCGGGACTAGGGTCTCAAACCACCAATCTTGCGACCTTCTGATCGACAAGCCTGGCATCTTAACCACTGAGCCATCGCGCCCCTATATATAAAATTAGCATGTGTCATATCTATTTACAATGAGTGATGGAATTAAATTGTGTTAATAGAATGATAAACTTGGATTCAGCAGGTCAGTTTGTAGGCCACATGTGGTTCCAAACCCTGCTGCAAGATCTCACCATTCCAAATATTCAGAAATCAAGCTTAGTATTTTCTAATTATTTACACAACACAGAATTTTTTTGGCTTGAATTGCCCTGCTTATGTAAATAATGTACACCTTCCCCTAGCACAGGGCTTTCCAAAGTGCCGCCGCTGGCGACACACCCAGCGGCGGCGGCGGTGGCGACACGCGTGCGCACAGCGACGGCGCGGGGGGCGTGCGGCGGCGCGCGCGCACAGCGGCGGTGCGGGGGGCGTGCGGCGGCGCGCGCGTGCACGGTGGCGGCGCGGGAGGGGCGTGCGGCGGCGCGGGTGGCGTGCAGCGGCGCGCGCGTGCATGGCGGCCACCGTGCACACGCGCGCCGCCGCTTCCGGGTGGTGTGGCGACACACCACGCTGTGTGTGGCGACACACTTTTGTGTCGCAACACAGAGTTTGGAAAGCTCTGCCCTAGCAGCTTCCCACAAATAAAACTGATAATTCTACTGTTCTGAAGCACATGAGGCATCTAACATCATGTAAATACGCCTCTCTTAAAAGCAATATTAGTATCAAGACAGCCAGCATACAAACAAGGCAAGCTGTAAGGCCAGAGGAAAGAAATCCATAACCAAAAAAGGTATTGATGGACCTGTAAGTACTGCAGTGTCCTTTCAGCACAGCATTAAGAAAAAAAAGAAATACAGTAGGAAAGAAAATATGACGTGAAAGAGTGATTGAAAATCCTACTGAAGTGACACTTTTTAGATCATCAATATCTTCATGAGCTCTCTTTTAAAGCAGCCTTCCCTAACTTGGTGCCATCCAAAGGTATTGGGGCTCCAGCTCTCGGATTTTCCAGTGAATATGGTCAATGGCGGGATAAGACTGGGCAGGGTTGTTTTATTCTGTTTTCATTCTATAAATTTATAATAGAGCAGTTGCTTTGCTCTTATGAAGTTTGGAAAGTTCAACAAAAATCAGTCACCTTACCTCCCTTTCACAATCATTTTGAGTTTTCATTTCTGCCCCACTCAATTTTTTTAAAAAATGTAACAGACATGGCAGTTATAGTAACTCTGAGGTATTCATTACTTGCAGGCATATTCCATAGTTTTGATCGTTGGGGATTTCTTTTGCTAGAAAATGTCAGGAATGTAACTTCGGTTATACCTCCCAATTATTCTACTCCATCCACACAATGACTTTGTTTTATTTCTTAACTGTTACAGAAAACAAAATCCAATGTAGGAAAAACACACCCATCCTTCACAATGAACTGATTATTTTCAGTGATTTCCATAAAAGACTAAAGTTTCATCACATCCAGAAAGACCTCAGGTTAATATACATTGTCTCTCCCCAATATTTTCTCTTCTTAATAAACTCACAAAGAAGATAAAACTGAATTAAAGAAGGTAAGTAGCCCAGAATCACCCAGAGACATGGCTGGATAAAGAGTTGAAGACATCCAGTCTTACTCCAAATCTGTAAACACTGCCTTTGGCTTCCCAACCTGCTACCCTCCAGATGTGCTGGAATTGCAACATACTTGGAATTCTGGGAGCTGCAGTTCATCCACACCTGGAGAATACCAAGTAGGGAATGCTATGCTGGTCTTTTATTTATTTATTTATTTATTTATTTATTTATTATTTTATTTTTTTTATTTTATTTTATTTTTTTTATTTTATTTTATTATTTTATTTTATTTTATTTTATTTTTTCTATATTTTATTTTATTTTATTTTATTTTATATTTTATTTTATTTTATTTTATTTTATTTTATTTTATTTTATTTTATTTTATTTTATTTTATTTTATTTTATTTTATTTTATTATTTTATTTTTTAACGCTTTGTGAAATGGCCCTCTCTTATGAGGCTGCTATGCTAAATTGTGGTTTACAGGAGTGGGTACATATGGTTCTTTCCACAAGTCAAGGACATGCAATTTGAAACCTATGATGCCTTTGCAGGTCCCTACAATGCCATGGCTTGTTGGCTGTCTTGGAAAAGCAAGCCCTTTAACTTCTTAAGTTAATGGGCCTGGCTCATCCTCCAACTCAAGTTGGGGAGTGGGAAGATTTTCCCAACCTCCCAGCTCCTGGGATTACCTCGCTCTCTCTACCCTTATGCCCTGGTGCTTCTCCTCTCAGATTCCTGGGTCTGTCATCTCTCTGCACTGTGTCCTGCTTGTGTATATTTGCTTTGTAATTGTTCGTATCCTGAGGATGGGGACAGTGCCCCCTTTTTGGAGCTTGCTTCTATTGCTTGCCTAACCAGTTTAGCTGGGAACTACTGAGTAGATGGTGGTGCAAAACTGTTGAGGTGAATTTGGGGGATGAAGCTGCTGGGGCAAACTGTATATATAAAGCATCCTAAACTCAGCATCAACATAGAGCAGTGTTTCTCAAGCTGAGCAACTTTAAGAGGTGTGGACTTCAACTCCCATAATTTCCCAGCCAACATGACTGGCTGGGGAATCCTGGGAATTGAAGTCCACACTTCTTAAAGTTGCCAAGGTTGTGAAACACTGACACAGAGAGACCAAAATAGCCAATCTCACATGCTTCTGTGAGCTTCCTTCTACAATAATGGACCTTAGTGGGCTTATTGCTTCTAAGGCCAACCTCATTGGCATTAATGCTACAATCAAGAAATCATGGGAAGAACTATGGCTCCTTCCTTCCTGAAAAAAAAAATCCAGTTTTGTAGATTTTCAACACTATTTCTCAAAAACAAAAGCAAAAGATAAATAAGGCAGTTTGACCAGCTGAGTGAGAAAAACGTATGCTTTCTGCTAGCAGACGTCTCTTCTAAAATAACCATGACAGTTGCCAAGTTCTATTCAGTAGCAACTGCTCTAAGGAAGATGTGGGTCTAACACTGGAATTATATTAACTTGGAATTTCTATTCCTACCTGGTTAGGTACTGTTATATATTCTATTAATTATTTTATCCTTGAACTGTTGGTATTTTTTTACCTTATTTTTACCTGATGGTGATTTTTTAGTCTCTGTTGGTAAATGAATACATTTAATTAGGCAGGTTGGACCTTCACTAGCAGACTTTCTCCTAATTACAGAAGAATATAAAAGAAAATTCTTACTAAAGAAATTAGTAATCTGCATACATAAATAATACATTGAACTATTGAAAGGGCCTTAACCAGCTAAAATTGGCTCTGAATCTTCTGGCACTGCAATAGAAAAGAACTTCACACCCCATAGTCTGTCAATAGGCAGCCCTAGATCTCACATCCCCTGTATCAAACAGGTGAAATCATGCCAAAGATTTTTCTTCTTCTTTGATGAAGCTAAATAAATCTCTCTCACACCAGCTGGGGCTTCCTAAACAAAGGATTAAGAACAAATGCAGCTTCCACTCATCATTTATATCTCAAAAAAGCAGGAGAGATAGTTTATGAAAAAAGAGTCCTTTGCTAGCTATAATATCCCCAAATATGAAGGACATCATATGAAGTGCTCAAAATGTGGTGATCATAGGAAATCTAATTACATAAATGTTTATTGTTAAGATCCTTTGTTTTCCAGAAAAGTTCAATACACTTTATGGGCATGATTGATACAAACTACTTCTGCCTGTTGTTCAAATAAGAAACTGTATAAGGAATATGGTGCTTGCAGCTTTAATTTGTAGTATTTGACCTGTTATAAAAATGAACTATGCTTTGCAATTAGGGTACACTTAAGTGGCAATCCCACCACTAGATTATAACTGATAACTGGTATTCACAAAGTGTGCATACCATAGTAAATTAGGGTCTGCACTGTGTTTCTTCATCTAATACAGTATTTTTCAGCCTTGGCAACTTTAAGATGTGTGGACTTCAACTCCCAGAATTCCCCAGCCAGCCAAGGGGAATTCTGGGAGTTGAAGTCCACACATCTTAAAGTTGCCAAGGTTGAGAAACACTGATCTAATAGGTAAGGGCTCATGTGACTGAATTTACTCCTACCCTCTCAAGCTTCTTCACACTCAGATATAAATGTCAGAAAGAGTCTAGCACAGGGCTTTCCAAACTTTTACCGTTGGCGACACACTAACGGCAAAAGCGCGGGAAAACCAGAAGTGCTGCCACTGCGGCGGCACGCGGGAAACCCCGAAGTGCCGGCGGCGCTTCCGGATCTCCCCCACCGCCGCCGCCCCTGCCCACCTCCGCCGCCGCACTGCAGTGTCATCATCATCCTGGTGTGTCGCCAGAAGCGCTGATGGCCCGCGCTCAGTGGCAGCACGCCATCAGCACTTCCGGGTTTTCATGCGACACACCTGGGGCCCCCAGGCGACACACTTGTGTGTCACGACACACCATTTGGAAAGCCCTGGTCTAGCATATCTTTCTTCCCAGTACAGAAGGTTTTTTTAACATATAGGATTCCCCTGGGGGAAATTGATTCCTCTGATCATTTACTTGCAGTCTGAAGCCATGCAGGTCACTTCATTTGCCACCTCATTTGCTTAATTACTTACATTATTTTCCTTTCCTTTATTACTTAAAATGGAAGAGAGTTCATAATTCTAATGTCAGGAAATGAGCCAATAGAAATTGTAACTTCATGCTTATTTTATGTGTACGGATGCTCTCAGGCTACCCTTGACTTTAGTAGAACTTATTAGGATGTTTGCTGCTAGTAACTTCTCGAAGACCAGCAGCAGCTTTTATGAAGTTAAAAAAAGGATTAACATCAGAATTGACTGCAAAGACTACTTACCTACTCTTCAGGTGAAGTTCAAAGCTATGTGGGGAGCACATCCAGGAAAAGTAGACTTTTACATGATGGCCCTTTGAAGGACAATGAAACTGGGCTGCCACAACTGATCTCATAGAACATACAGGGCCACATGAAAAGAGACAGTCCTTCACATAGTCACGCTTCAAACCATTTAGGATGCTAAGAAATAGCCTTTCAAATTTCAATCCAAAATAAACTAATAATAGCCCAAGATCACATTATCCCCCAAATTAATAAGATAACACCTAGTCCATGAAGTCATTTTTAAATCACTAAATTTAATGTATTGTTGTGAATATGTTGTTATTCTTTGAATTTGTTATTTTTATTTATTTAATCCATTATAATATATGTGTTGTAGGGGGCATGGTGACTCAGCGGGTAAGATGCCAGGCTTGTCGATTGGAAGGTTGCAAGTTCGGAGGTTTGAATTCCTAGCCCCACGTGACAGAGTGAGCTCACGCACTAGCCCCAGCTCTTGCCAACCTAGCAATTTGAAAGCATGCAAATGCAAGTAGATTAATAGGCATCACTTTGGTGGGTAGGTAACAGCGTTCTGCGTGCATCATGCCGGCCACATGACTGTGGAAGTGTCTTCGGACAACGCTGGCTCTTCGGCTACCAAATGGAGATGAGCACCGCCCCCTAGAGTCAGACACGACTGCACAAATGTGCGGGGGGAACCTTTACCTTTTTTAAATATATGTGTTTATACTATATTGATAGTGATAATTTTCTGTAGAAGACAGTTACTAATGTAGTAGTTCATTGTCACATATTCCTGAGTGGGAAAAATCCAGGGGTGTAATTTCTCTACTATAACTTTTTTTTAAAGAAGACACTGAAGGAAACATATTATATTTTGTAATATTTGTATTTCTTTACAAATTAAGCATTATGTTAAAGGGCAAGCGGATGGAGCGGCCTGCTTCTCTCTCCTAGGCACCAGTGATCCAAGTACTATGCAGTAAATAGACTCCAAACAGAAGTTATATCAAATATCCTATTTACTTTATATACATACGTATTTACATATCACTTCCACAGGTAACAAAATGATACACCAACGATACAGCATTCACGAGGTAAAATGGGAATAATAGGAAATGAGAATGTCTCTGCATATATAGTGAAACTGGCCAATCACATTATAGGTCACTCTCATTATTCACCACACCCAACCTAACTCTAAGCACCTGTTGTATGAGTCACACACTGACACATCATTCCTACAACAATGGCTGCTAATTGGGTGACTGTGCAGAATATTTCCCCTTTAACCTAAATATCAATTCTCTCTGTATAATTTATATCTAGCAGTAAATTCCTGGGTTTATCAAACCCCAACACCCCTTCAATTTACAATAGATATTACATTCAATTGTACAGAATAGAAGACATACACATTTGAGATATACACATCCTATGTCTATCTATGCTTAGAGGCTTTGTCATCACATCTGCTACATTACATTCAGATGGACAATATTGCAAATCTATCAGATACTCCTTAACAGCATTCCTAACATTATACTTGATATCAACATGTTTGCTCCTTGCTCTGATCATTCCTTGTATCACTCTTTGCAATCTGTATACATGCCTCACTATCATCGTATACACATATAGGCCCCTCAATTGTTATATTTACATCCATTAACAATTGCCTATACCAAATTAATTCTGAACACAAATCAGATAATGCTGCATACTCCGCCTCTGCAGTTGACACAGCGACTGAACTTTGTTTACGAGACTTCCAACCAACTAAGGTGTTACCAAACATTATAATCAACCCTGTCATTGATTTTCTATCATGTACATCGTTACCCCAATCACTATCTACATAGCATTTCAATTTCAATGGCTTACTTGGTTTTATCAATAAACATTTATCAGTAGTCCCCTTCAGATACCTAAACACACGTTTGATACCTTGTCAATGCCTCTGAGTAGGTTTGGTTACATATCTACTCAGAACATTTACTGCGTTCCCGATATCAGGACGCGACCATTGTGCCATATACAATAAACTTCCAATTATTGAATGATAGTGTTCTTGATCACATGAAGTTTGGTCATCATCCCCAGTCTCTGTTTTAACAAAATCTGTTGTCATCGGGGTTGGAACTTCCTTGCAATGTTCCATATTGTTCTCTCTTAGCAGTGCTTCAATTTTCTTCCGCTGCTCTAGAACATAACCCCCATCAACCTTCTGAATACCTATGCCTAGGTAATTCTTAATTTCTCCCAGATCTTTGACATCAAAATGTTGTTTCAGATTTTCAGTAAATTCAATTATCCTGCTTTGATCTTTCGCTATAAGACACAAATCGTCTACAAAAATCAAAAGCAAAATCTGTTCATCATTTTCACATTGCTTTACATACAGACATGGGTCAGCTATACTACACTTGAATCCCATTCTTTGTAATTCCTTATCTAAAGTTAGATTCCAGCAACGTGCCGACTGCTTGAGTCCATACAATGCTTTCTGCAACTTGTATACTCTTCCTGCAATCTTTGATTCATAACCTGGGGCTTCAGTCATATAGATTTCTTCTTTCAAATCAGCATGCAAATATGCTGTTGTGATATCATAATGCTGTACTACACAATTCCCAGCTGCTGCCGTTGCTAATGCAAACCTAAATGTCTCCCCTCTTAGCGTTGGTGCAAAAACTTCATCATAAGTCTGATTCTTTATCTGGGAAAATCCTTGTGCTACCAACCTAGCCTTATACTGAATATCACCATTCACTAAGGTTTTCTTCTTATACACCCATCTACAGCCTTCTGCCCTATGCCCCTCAGGCAGCCTAGTAGATTTGAAAACCTTATGAGAATTAATGGCTTTCATTTCCACATCCATTGCAGCTTTCCATCTACTCTGCTCGTGTTGTGGCAACTCCAATACATCCTTGTAATTACGAGGTTCATAATCAATAAAATGCCCTTGTTAACTCTCTCAGATCTGCGCAATACTGTAGCCTCTTGCATCATTGGCACACTAGGAGTTAATTCCTCTTCCTTCTTAATCACATCAGTGGCCTCTCTCCACTCTGAAAACTCAAAACGTCCCTGACTAGGAAGATAAACCTCACTACTCCCATGTAATCTCTGCCAATTGCTGTGCTCACAAAAACTTGCTGATCTAGAAATAACAACTTTCCTGCCATCAGTGAACCTATATCCCTTGGTCCCTGCCTCATACCCCACAAACGTCATCTTCTGTGCTTTTGCCTGTCCTTTCCTGCGTACTTCCTTATGCACATGAACATAGGCAGTGCACCCAAACACCTTCAAATGAGCTAATGGTGGCCTCTTGCCATATAACATATAATATGGAGTTTGGTTTACAGATACACTCCATAACCTGTTAATTAAATAATTAGCAGTTAATATTGCCTCTCCCCAGTATCCACTTGATAACCCTGAGTCAGCAATGAGTGAATCCTTTACTGTCTGCAATGCCAAATTCCTACGTTCAGCCACGCCATTCTCAGCTGAACTATGTGGGTTAGTTCTCCTATGAACAATGCCCCTTCTACCGAGCCATTGCTGAAAACTACCACTCAGAAACTCTGTACCCCGGTCAGTTTGTAAACTACACACCTTTGTGCTATACCTACGTTCCACAAACTGCACCCAGTTTCTAAACTTTTCAAATGTTTGACTTTTAGCTTTCAATAGGTAACAGAACCCAAATCTAGTGTAATCATCTACAATGACTAAAACATATTTAGCACCCCCTATTGTAGCTGGTAATGGACCAATTAAGTCAGCGTGAACTAATTCAAAACGTTTATGTGACTTCCTATCACTGAATTTGCTCACAGGAAATACTTTTGACTTTGCAACCTTACAAGCTGTACAATCCAAATACACTTGGCACTTTTTCAATTCCATTCCAGAACTTGCTTCTGACATCTTTTCAATCACTTCGAAACCCAGATGCCCAAGCCTTCTGTGCCACAGGTGCTCACATGAATCATGTGTTGGCTTATTAATTGTAGCTACATCATGGTTGCTGCTTGTCCTGGTTTGAACTATTTCATAAAGACAGTTCTGCAAAATACCTTTGCCACAAACATTGTTATCTTTCATGACAATACATTCATTTCCAACTGTACAGTATAACCCTGTTTATCCAATTGTGACACACTAATTATATTGTACTCCAGTTCAGGTACACACAACATTGATAATTCAATATTTAACCCTGGTACATACACTAATCCCTTACCAGTCACAGATGCAATGCTTCCATTAGCTAGAGTAACATGATCTCTATCAGCCTGCCTAAAACATTTAAACATCTGTCTGTTATTTCCTATATGCTGATAAGCCCCGCTGTCAATTAAAAATGGTCCCTTTAAATCTTGTTCTACACTAGAACTAATTAAAGACAGCTGTGCAGCGTCTCCCGGCTTGGAGATTTTCGGCTTGGCTTTCGGCTTCTGTTTCTTATCACAATCCCGCAACAAATGCTTTTGTGACCCACAGTTATAACATTTTCGCTTTACAAATAAAACATTGTTTTGCTTATCAGAACATTCCTTAACAAAAACACTGTTTTGTTTAGACCTAATTACATTAGAACACTGTTTCCTTCTTTGCTCTTCTTCCAAGAGCCTGCCAGATAAGTAATTTATGGTCAAATCCTCCTCAGATAATGACCCGAAGCTAGTTGCTAAAGTATCCCACGTTTCATTTAGAGAACTGAGAACTATATACACTTTATTAGCTTCTGTAAACGGCATATCTCTCTGAGCCAACTCCTGAAACAATTCTGTCATATAATGCAGGTGATCCCTAATATTATCAGATACACCTAATCTGGCATGATAAAGTTTCCTTGTTAGCAAAACTTTACATAACGGCGAGCTTCTTAGATAAACATTCTTTAAAGCTTCCCAACACTTATTGGCTAACTGACAGTCTCTAACATAACACAATTGGCTATTCTCCAGACATAAAATTATGCTTGCCAATGCTTTCTCATCCTGTAGAACAACATCCTCATCATCCAGGTCTGGTTGCGTGCAAAGCACAATCTTCCAAACCCCTTCACGCCGAAGATACATTTCCATCTTATATGCCCATGATGAATAATTATTGTCATTCAGTCTTTCCAGAGGAAAACCTCCCCCGACTGCCGGCAACATCTTCGCTTTGCTCATCTGTCCAAGCCCCTTCTGGGCAGACACCGATGATTAAAGACACAGACCTTATCAGAATGTCCTCCAGCTGCAAAACAAGCGTAGGAGAGAAAAAACACACGCAGGAACAGAACCTGTTAAAGCTCCAAATCACTCCAAATAGCCACACGACTCCTGGATAGGCTTCCAAAGCTTCCAGCTCACAGACTGCACACGATCCCACGATCCACAGCCAGTCCAAAACTTCTGTCTCTGGGCTTTCTGTCGCCTCTGGGCCCATAACCTGTTAAAGGGCGAGCGGATGGAGCGGCCTGCTTCTCTCTCCTAGGCACCAGTGATCCAAGTACTATGCAGTAAATAGACTCCAAACAGAAGTTATATCAAATATCCTATTTACTTTATATACATACGTATTTACAGATCACTTCCACAGGTAACAAAATGATACACCAACGATACAGCATTCACGAGGTAAAATGGGAATAATAGGAAATGAGAATGTCTCTGCATATATAGTGAAACTGACCAATCACATTATAGGTCACTCTCGTTATTCGCCACACCCAACTTAACTCTAAGCACCTGTTGTATGAGTCACACACTGACACATCATTCCTACAACAATGGCTGCTAATTGGGTGACTGTGCAGAATATTTCCCCTTTAACCTAAATATCAAGCCTCTCTGTATAATTTATATCTAGCAGTAAATTCCTAGGTTTATCAAACCCCAACACATTAACTGACCTTTAATGCCCCAGGGGATACTGTTCCCCATCAGATTTCTGGGAAGACCCCAACACCAAATATTAATTCTTTCAAAGAGCAATTCTACTCCATCTATATCTCTTTAAGTGCCTACTTTAATCCTGCAGATTTGAGAGAACCTTTCTTAGACTGGTGCCTTCTTGTTGTGTAGATATTCAGTTCCCATAATTCCTAGCAAGCATAGTTTGAAATTATGCCATTGACTCCAACAGAATTATAGGATACCAATTTGAGGAAAAGTCCTCTTAAGTAGTCTTGCCTTAGGACAACCAACACTGATAGCTGTTAGAGAAAGCCCATAACTGTACCACCTGTCCCATACTTGAAAAAAATATGTGGCATATAAGAATAATAAGTATAGCAGTTTTATTAAAACTGGTTAACCCAAGAAGCATAGCCAACTGCAGTTTATGACAATTCTTGATAGAAGCAGAAGAGCCCATGGGCTTGACTACAGCATTCAGCCAGTTCTATATTTTTGACTGTTCAGCAATCCATGTATCCTCTCCTTGGTTAAAATGTCTAACCCAGGGTTTCTCAACCAGGGTTCCATGGAACCCTAGGATTCCGCAAGAGTTCACCGGGGGTTCCCTGGGAAATCACAATTTATTTAAAAAATTATTTCAAATTCGGGCAACTTCACATTAAAGAGGTAACTTTCATTCTTTATTTTTAGTTTAAGAACACTGTTAATGCATATATACAGGCCTACACTTGACACAAATATAATAATTTTGTAACTTCTGGCCTATATTTGAGCCTGAATGTGCAGGGGTTCCCCAAGGCCTGAAAAATATTTCAAGGGTTCCTCCAGGGTCAAAAGCAGAGCTTTCCAAACTGTGTGTCGCGACACAAAAGTGTGTCGCCTGCGGGGCCCAGATGTGTCGCATCAAAACCCGGAAGCGCTGATGGTGTGCCATCAGCGCTTCCGGGTTTTCCCGCAGCGACACACCAACGGCGGCGCGCAAAAACCAAAAGCGGCAGCAGCGCTTCTGGGTTTTTGCGCGCTACCGCAACGGCGGCACTTCCGGGTTTTCCCGCGGCGACACACCAACGGCGGTTGGTGTGTCGCCGCGGGAAAACTTTGGAAAGCCCTGGTCAAAAGGTTAAGAAAGGCTAGTCTAAACCAACATTTTTCCAGTGCATGATATTAGAATAATATATATTATAGTATATACTTTCCTCCTTTGCATTTAATTGGTTATTCTTCTCTCCCTCAAAAGTTTGGCTACCATGGAGTTAAAAACTGCAAACCCAAATCAATGTTTCACTTGATGACATATACTGACAATATTCAGAAATTGGGCATAGGATCTAATGAGATCTGCTCTCATTTCCATTTTCATGAACCAAGGATTCTGTACAATAAGTTCTGGGAGAGTCAAGAGTGACACATTCCTATTTTATAATAAATATGGGCAATTTTGTGAGTTACTCCCATTAAGTTTAATAGTAGCCACATGGTAAATTTCCCTCTGATTGTACCATGGCTCTCAGCCACCATCTGATTGCACAAGACAGTATTTGGATGAAAGACCTCCTAACCAAAGTTAAGTACCACAGGAAGTCATGGGATTGACTCAGAACTCACATTTGGAGCACTGATTGGTGAGTCATCACAGAAATTATGTTCCGGAATACAATGAAGATTTCTGGAATAAATAATATTTAGAGGAGATGCTTAGCTGGAGTCCAAACTTTCATATTGTTTTAAAAATTAAAACTGATCAATAAGGTTTTGTTTTGTATAAAAAGAGAACAGAGTTGTGGGGGAAGAGGGCTATCCCTGAATTCCTGCACATTACACCAGCCTCTCCTAACCTGCTGGATGTGAATTCTACAACTTAATTCGCAATGAATACAATTGAGAATTATTCTTTTTAGATAAACAAGTGATATCTTCCTCAGGTTGTAAAAAAGAGAAAAATAAGGAATCCAGGTTCTACTACATCCTAGTTTGTCTTCTGCTTACTGTACTTTTTTTATTGTTTGAGAAATTATGTGTGGCAATTCCAACACTCAGTCTCAGTAGCTTCATGTGGACAGGGAGGATGCTAAATAAGGATGAGGTATAGTTGCAGCAATTTTCCACCCACAAATATTTATTTACTAATTTTATAGAAAAATAGGCTAGAACAGCTCCAGATTCCTTCCTCATACTTTCAAAATTGGCTGTCAATAGGATCACATATACCATGCTTTTCTCAGTACAAAGCCACATTGACCAGCCTTTTGTATATCTTCATATAAAAGATTATAAAATACGAAGGGTGATTAAGAAGAGGGAAAAGAAGAAATTACTAAATGGGTACATAAACAGTACAAATAAAATAGTCTGAAAAATAAAATGTATGCATTTTAGTACTAATAAAAAGTGAAAATTAAAATAATACAATACTAATATTCAGTAGAAGTAATGATATACATACTTAATATACTTAATGCTAAAACACTGACTTACTAATCTACTCAAATATTAGATTATTGAAATACTATACTTTAAACCAGTAATCTCTCAATGGATTTTGTGGCAAGGTGCTAGGATTTTATAAAATCAGTATAAAAGCCAGTAAAAAAAAATTTACTGTTCAGTTATCCTACATGTTGTGTTCTTTCATAGAACAGCACCATATCTGACAAGCTGCCAGGCAATACAACATAATACTTTATGAGTACAGTCCAGAGCCAACCAAATGAATGTCTACAGCAACAATAATAATAAATTATTGAATCCCTCTTTACAAGACACATGTTACAAACAAGGTAGGAATTAATTATGCTCAGTTGTCCATCACCAATCTGTATAAAAGCTAATTTAGATACTGTTTCCTTTTAGAATTTCTGTACATTATGTGTGATAAAATCATTTTTGACTAGCAGGAGTAGTGTCAAGTTTCTCCAAACTGTCTAGGAATCACAGCAAAACAGGTGTAAGATACTTGGTGTGACTCTCTGTGGTGCTTCTCTCATGCTAAGGGGGGGTTGGAGGAGATGTCCCTCAAGAACAGCAGCCAATTCACTAGGAAAATGTGGCATAATTGTACCAGTTAAAGGCAACGTTTCTCAAGGTGCGCCCCAGGATATTGGAAGAGGTTCCCCAGGCTTCCTCTAAGAATCTCCCTTCTTTTTTGTTGGAGTCTGGAATGTAGTAACAGAACTCCAGGCAGTGCTTAGCAATTTTTAGCAGAGTAAAAAGAGTCCCAGAATGGGCTTGCCCATGAGGCTTAATTATGTTCAGAAATAAACAGTCTTCACACATTTGTTAGTGGAAAAACAAAATAAAGATAGCTTACATTTTATTCAGCAGAACTTGGTTACAAGCAGTTTCATTGTAGAAATGTTCCGGTGCATGCGTGCGAGGTATTTTCATTCTGACCAGACCCGCTTTTGGCGGCCCTGCTGAAGGTGTGTGTGCATGCTGGAAGAGCAATGGAGGACTGGGCCATGAGGGGCCCAAAGTGAAAGAGGAAACAGGAAGTCAGGCGACAGGCACCTCCCACGAGCACGGCAGAGATACACTTCATAATAAAAAGTCATGTTTCAGTAGAAGAGTCCCTCCCCTTATGTTTGTGAGATGATGCACAGTTGAAACCTGATATTCCCAACATTTTTGTCCTCCAAACAACCATCCCACATGGTGAAAGGTTAAGTTGCGAATTTTCTCCCACTTGGCCACTTTGGTTGTTCTCAACTCACCTTCTTCCCCAACCCTACAAGGCAGTAGCAGGAAGAGGTTTTCCCTCTCTCCCCAATTATTTCTTCATGAGGTGGTCAGTTTCTCTCTCAACTTTATGTAATACAACTGTGGAGGTGTCACCCACTAATTAGTTTCATTTCTAAGAATACCTGTGATTCTCCAGAGGCTTTCTGGGGAAATGAAGATAACAAGGAGACCATCAGCAAATCATTTTGCTTGCAGCAGTGCCACACACACACACCCACACACACAACTACTTACTGGCTGATGGTAATTGAAGGTTTCTTAATTCTGCAGAATGACAATATGAAGTGTAATCCAGTATAGAAAAGGAAATCAATTCTGTTTCTGTTACTATTTAAATAAAAATAATTAAATCATTTAATATAATCATTTTTAAAAGGTAAGTAAAAGGTCAAATCTTCAATTAATAGACTACAAAGCACTAAATGACCCTCTAAGAGCAAAGAGCATTTCTGTCATAAAAGTTGGGCAAATTCATGTAGAAAACAGTATTAATTTATTTTAATTTTTTTTAATTTTAATGTACTCAGTCTGATAGCTGAAATATCCTTGCTGAACATGATACGTTGCTCTTCAAGGATTTGCAAAACCAAAAAGGAGACAATGGAATTAATGCAACTGACATGTTCATGGATTTATCACTTACATTAAAGGAGCAGTAAAATGCACTTCTGCTGCCTTGGTAGTTATATTGCATTTGACTCCAGGAGTAAAATAATGTTTTCCATTTATCCATATGTTTTCTCCAAGTTTGGCATTCTATTCCTGTGTTTGTAATCCTAGGAGGTCCTGTCAGCTTTGCAAACTGTTTTGGCAGAAGATGCAAACTATTCACAATTTTATAATAAATAAACGGTTACTTCTAATGTTATTTCTTGAAATTCTGAGCACAGCTAAAACATGAATAGAACAATAACAAAAGTATAAGTTTCAGGGTGAGTCAAATCTTCCCCATTCAACTTTTGCTGAGGAAGAAAAACCCAGTCTGCTGATCTACCCAGGAGGGTAGTTTGATTCATTGTAATAGATACAGATCTTGTTGAATCTATTACAATTACATATTGCACAGCCTGAAAACATTCAACAATTAAATGCTGGAGTTCCTGAAAACATTCTTTTCAGTAATGGAGATTTCTTAAACTGGAATATTTTATTTTCTTTCAGATAAGTTTTTTTTTAAAAAAATCCAGAATATCTTTAATGTTGTTAGATTTGGCTTAGCTCTTACCACTTCTGAAGGCAATCTAGTTTTCTTTCAGATGTAAGCTTTGGACTGAATGCTGAGTAACTATATCCTTGTTTTATTTGGATGCTATTTTTTAATACTAGAGGAAAAAACAACAAGGTCAAAGAGAATGGGAAAGGACATCCAAGGAGAAAAAACCAAGGCCCAAGGCTGCAAGGAAGAGTTCTCAAAACATTTTATCATGACTCCAAAAGGGCATCAGTATTTAAATTCATCTGTCTCTTGTAGGTCTATTATTTTTGTGACACAAGACCTCCTAACCTCTGCTGCAGCATGTTGGGGCCACAGACTCACTTTTCCAAACTGCCCTTTAAATGAATGCAAACTTTTACTGGGCTCAGCAATTCAAGTCAGTGACAAATTATGCACAGTGGGGGCAAAAGGTGATCCATATCCAACACCTGGGCTTCTGCAGCATACTTGCATCTGTGGTTAAATTGTCCATGCTGGCTGCTTTAGCAATGTTAATCACCTGCTTCAGATGTTGAGAGAGACTTATTCCAAGAGTGCATGTGCCTCTCATGCCACACATATGGGAACTGGCTATCCTGCTCACTGTTTGGGGCCACCATTAGATCTCGCAATATTTTACCAAAAAGTCTGTCAAATAAATTGGGCAAGGTCATGTAGGGACCTTGCAGATGTGTATGTGCCTATGGGTGTCACAGACTTAATTAGATAGACAGATAGACAAGTTTAAGTTCCAGATATATAATGGGGCTGTTTTAGGTTGAACTGGTATGTAAAAAAATGTTCTCTATGATTGAAACCTGCTATGAAGATTTTTCTAGCACAAAGCAGTATGTGATTAAATTACAAATATAGAGTTATTTGGCACACTGGTGCTTTTCTCAAGAGCGCTTAGATCATCAAGCCATCTTGAACTTTGGGCTATTGGACATATTAAACGCTAGTTTGAGGACCTTTAAGAAAAAAAATACACAATTACCCAAAGTAGCAGCCCATACTCTAACTTTGGCCATTGTCACAGCAACAAAGCTAAGGACCAGATGAGAACTGTTTGGGTTTAGGAAACTGGATATATCAATAAACTTTCTATTATTTTGTCTCTTTCACCATATGTATATGATCTTAGGCTGAAATGAACTAGCTCCATGCCAAGATGTTTCAATGAGATCAGAATAAATGTTTTATTGTTTTGGACTCAGCTTGTTTGAGTTTCTGTACCATTAACAGAGACCTTGATGGTCAGTTCTTGGTGGTGAAAGTGAGCACTACTAATTAGATTATCTTGACACATTGCTTTTAGACTACCCTTTACTAACTGCCTACTTTCCCTTAACGAGAAGGAGAAAATTAAATTGGGTTTACATACATATTTTTTTCTTGTCAGGGAAGATCCATCTGTTATAGAAGAGGCCATTACTCTACAACAGTAACAACAAGCCAGTGTTATTGTGGAAACATTTTTACATGCACCCAAGAATGACTTTGTAAATCTTTATATTATGGGTTTGTGACATCATATTGTCATATCATTTATACACGGAGCAGGCTGGTTAAATAAGACTCAGAAGAAACCTAGAAGAATTCTCTTTACAGTGTCATCCTAAATTAAGTTATTACAGATTAATCCTTATATGTAGGTAACCATCAATTCTGGCATAAGCTGAGAAAACGTGGTCTTCCATAACAGGGATCACAAACTTGTGTACCTCCAATATTGTTGGACTCTATTTCTGGTAGTCATTGTTAGCATTGCTTCTGAGGAACACTGATAATTGTGGTTTGGCGACATCTGGATGACCACAGGTTCCCCACTCCCTTCCCTGAATATGTGAAGGGATTTTCAAGAAAGTATATGGTTAACACTATTCTCCTTTCCTCCTTTCATGATGCTAAATAAGTTGGTAATGTTCCAGGGTTAATGCATGATCAACTGAGTCCAAAAGGGCCCATCTTCAGTGTGTTTAGGTTTTCCAAGAGAACAGTGGAAATCCTTGGAATTCAGAGATCCTAGTCACTATATGTGATGAATACAAACTGTATATGAGCTTAGAAGTGTTGTTGATATCCAGAATATGAGGAAAGGAAGAGACAGCTCCATGCATTTCAGGGTTCCCTTCATATTCTTAACATGGTAAATTCTTGACATGGAGTTTTTGTGACTGAAGGTCCATATATTCTGCTACAATAATTCCTGATTGCTATTAATTTAAATACAAAATAATGTCTACTCGCAGAATAATTAAAAATTACATTTTTCTTCCTGAACGTCCTGAAATTTAATTTCATAATTTAAATAAAGCAATAAGATCATCCTGGAGATAATCTATCTCTGTAATAAGAGCTGACACTGACTTGATGGCACATAATCAAAGCTGCAAGAAACAGTTAATGAGAAAGCTCTTCTCTAGTTTTTTAAGTCCTTCAAAATTCAAAACTTCAGGGAAGATCAACAAAGAGAATTTATGTAGATCATTATCTTTCTTTGGATAACTTATCTCTAAGACAGTGGAAGTTTTGATGTCTTACACTTTCTCTGCAGGAATTGGCACCATGATGCAAGAGATTAGTGGAGCTTCAGCGACAAAGAAACATCAACAA
The DNA here is from genome assembly GCA_023362775.1 of Charina bottae. Lineage (NCBI taxonomy): Eukaryota > Metazoa > Chordata > Lepidosauria > Squamata > Charinaidae > Charina > Charina bottae. Next base: position 213,130,128 of record JALMGJ010000002.1, on the reverse strand, counting down.
AGAGAATTGGGAAAAAAACAGCCCACTTTATCCAGATCATCTCACTGTTAATTGTCTTGGCTCTTTATAAGTTATTGTAAACAAATACATTTCAAAAGCATGAATTAAAGAGACAGTCAAATGTACTGCAGTCTATTCAGCAGCATTTGCTACCTTACAATTAGTTTCTTAAAGTGATTAAGTAACACCTGGGTTCTTAGCAATACAGATTTTACAGAGCCAATCACTCCCCTCTCTCCTTGTTACTGTTTTCCCTTTTATCATTCTAGGCATACTGTACATGCACTACAACAAGTAAGCAAGGCTGTAATTGGGCTTCCACAATAGGTAAAGATTGTGTTTATATAATAATGGTCTGTGCCAAACAAGCATATGTTGCCATTTAAGAGACTGATTGGGATAGCCCAGGATGGGGAATCGGCACCTCCCGGGGATTATGAAGGCCATCAAACCCTTTGTGGGTGGATCCTGAGCCCCTACAACCATATCACTGAAAAATAACAAGTGTGATTTTTTTAGTATTTTGGGAACGAAACACAAAATCTGAGTGTAAACACCAAGATAGGTTTAATATAATTTTTTTTAAAAAGAAAGCCCCAACTTTTTCTCCCAAAGATAAAATAAAAGGGAAATCCTATAACAGCACAAATGTGGGACATGACCCCACATACCGTGAATCATTCCTCCCCCAACTGAAGTCCGTGGCCTCCCAAAAACATTGAGGCCCCCAGCCACCAAAAGACTGTTGTTATTCTTGTTATTTATTTGATTTATAAGCTACCTAATCATGAAGCAACTCAAGGCAACATGCAAACATTTTAAAAAAACACATCATGAAAACCAAATAGAAAAGAAACCAGTAGTAAAAATGGAAGAAAACAAAACCACATCAGGGAAATGCAAAAGCTTTAAAATATCACATCTCCAATACTGGTTGGAGAAACCACCCAGGCCCAGGGCCTGCTGGCTTTTAAAGCTTTCCTAAAAGTTAGCGAAGTCAGAGCCAAGCAGATTTCAAGGGAAAGTTATTCATGAAGGCAGGAGCAATTACAGCAAAGGGATACCTTACCTGAGATATGAGATGACTTTGTTTTGTGGAGGGGATCTAGAGCATCCCTCCCATATCTTATAGGTCAAGCAAAAAGAATGGGAGAGACGTAGTCCTATAAATTATTTCTCCACTCCTGGGTTGAGCCAAGGATTCTCACTGGCTCCATTTGACCCACGGATCATGGGAAGATTAGCAGGTGAATCAGTGAAGCCAGCCAATTACTCCTAAGATGGTTGCTTTTAATTTCAAACAACCTCTTTAGGGCTAAGGTAACTCTGCTCAGTCCACCATGTTTTATCCTTATTTGTTTTGCCTGAACTATAGAGGAGAAGTTGCAAAACTGACACACTTGCATTTTCCTTAGACAGAGGACCTGACACTCAGAAGCCAGGAGGAAGGTGAGGCAATGGAAAACAGACATAATAACTTACAGGAAAAGATTTTTTGTTCTTTTATATATAGGATCGTTAATGATTTCAGAATGTAATCATTACCATTAAACAGTTTGGTGTTAATCAAATGGATGCTGCAGATCAGAATTCAGCAGGAGCCCTTCTGTAATGGTATGTAAGAAAGACCTTGAGAGACGGGGCGAAGAGATGCTGTCTAGGGAATGGTCAGATAAGAGACGGCATGTCCCATAGCTGCATAATCGGTGGAGAAAGAGGCTCAGAAGGGATCCCCCCTAACTTCCCAGACTGTAAAGGAGATGCCGGAGATTTGTACTTTCAGACTTGTAAGATTCTGTTAATGTAGCCTTACAATAAAATAGAATTAGCTCATCTGGTTGTGTTTCCTGTCTGGTCTATCTGGGAAGGTTGACACCTTCTTATATGATGTGTTTCTGAACATAAGCAGAGTGCTGAAAGAATACTGAGGTCTCATTGAAACGTAAAATGATTATAATGATCATCATCATCATCATTTTGGATGCTAGGCCAGTGGGAAACTGAAACAACAAAGACCATTCCTGTTATCTATCTCTTATCATTTGCTCTAGTGGTCAAAAGAGCTCATAGATGCAAATAAACAATATAACCTCCAACAATCTTACCATATATACTATTTGTCATTCAGACATTGAACTGCAGGAGCTGACTGTATCTCATTACGTCCATTCGTTCAGCAACCATTTAAAGTTACAACGGCACTGAACGAGGGCAACTTATGACCAGTCCTTGGAGTTCTGGCCATTGCAGCATCTCTATAGTCACATGATCATAATCTGGGCATTTGGCGCCTGACTCTCAATTATGACATCGCAATGAACCGTGGTCACGTGATTATAATTTCCGACATTCTCTGCTGGCTTCAAACAAGCAAAGTTAATGGGGAAGCTGGCAGGAAGTCGGAAGTCGCAATCATGTGAGGTCCTCACTTAATGACCTGCACAGTCCTCACTTAATGACAGCAACTGGGACTGCCAGAACTGCTGTCGCTAAGCGAGTTATACAGTATCAACGCAGGTTATATCAATGCTAAGCGAGTTATAAGCGACGTGGTTGTAAAGCGTGATGTCAAGTGACCATGTCACTTAGTGATGGCAATTCCGGTCCCAATTGCCACCATAAGCCGAGAACTACCTGTATATAACTGGCCTGTTGGGGGCTACATACTGAATATGAACAGATTTTTTACCTTGTACCAGTCAGCAATTTGGATGCATCATTTTGCAGCAACTGCAATTTCCAAAAACTCTTCAGATGTATGCCCACATAAAGCACACTGCAGTCGTCAAGACAGGTTGTAGTCAAAGTGAGGATAACTATCACTAAGTTCAGTTGGCTTACAAAGGGTTGAGTTGGTGCACTAGAAGTAATTATGCAAACACATTCCTTGCCACAGCCACTACCTGCAAATTCAGTGATAATTAGGGGGTCAAAGAGCACTCCAAACTGCAAATCTATTTCTTCTGGGGGAATACAACCCCATCCAGAACAAGCTTCACTCCAGTTCCAAAAATCAGCTTTTTCTTTACCAACAGCAGATCTGGGTTTCATTTTAGCTTGTTCTTTTTCACCCAGTCCACAATTGAGATTAGGCAACGTTCAAGGGTACCAATTGCTTCCTTGGAGTTAGAAGACAGAAAGCAGTAGAGCTGTGTGTTATCAGAATCCTGATTCCATCCCACTCCCAAGCTCCAAATGACCTCCTCCAGTAGTTTCATGTTGATGTCAAACACCATAAAAGACACAAAAAATAAAAAACTTAGTTTGGGACAGTATTCTCCCTGCAATATCTTCTGGGCAAGGAAGGAGCAGAAGTACTGCAAAACAGTGCCCCCCAAAGCCCAACTCTATCCAATGGCCCAGAAGGATACCATGGTCAATGTACTATCAGTTCCCATCTGTCAACTGTTTTCTGATTTTCTAGTTCAAAATTTGTTCTTATTGTTTTGGCATCCCATCTTCTTTTGTTCACATGCTGATGCTTTTCACGCTTTTCAGTCTTTATGGCATCCAACTCATAGGCATAACACAATCAGCATGTTAATTCCCTTGCATATTCCTGATGAATTACTTCATTTGGGCTTCTGGGTTTTATTCCAATGCATAAGATCAGCTGCCTCCCAAGCATTAAAAGAAGAGAATTCCTTTGCATTGTCGTTTCTGATACAGTTGTATGCATGTACTAATGGTTTTGTAAAAAGTAGTTTTCTAATGTTCTTCTACAGCACCTTATACAGTATATCTAACAGAATTCAATTAAACTATTCTACTGGAGAAGGTGTGGTGTGAGATTTTGCTCAGCTCAGTAACAAGCTCTGATCAAAGCTTGTGCCTTTATCATTGTGAAATCTTTTAGGAAATCCATAATGACTTCTAATGTTGAAGCTACTATCCTTGTTGTTTGATCTCTGTGGGATATGTTTGTGATCTGTTACTATCGGGATAAATGTAGTGTCTGTAAATCGGGTTCAAGAATTGAAAAGTCAGTGAAAATCAGTTCTGAAAGAGCAGAAGCTTTTATGTTTATTAAATCAGCAGCCCTTTCTGTTTTGCCTTTCACTTTATGCAGAGTTCACAACATCTGCATTTCTGCTCTGGGGTTCGTTTATCATTTTAATTTAAAAAAAAAACTTATTTGTAGTTATAGCTAATGTCCTCTCCCCTCCAGAATTACCCATTTCATTATGCATCCTTCCTTGGGTATGTATAAAGCACTATTACCTGTCTTATTTCTTTACCTATTTTTTGTATCCTTCAGTCATATATCCCATCTAATAAGAAAACTCCATTCTCTCCAGCATAGTCTCACTTCCTATTCTTTACTTCATTCTTCATCTGAAGTTGGATGAGGCTCTCACTCAATGTATATTGTAATTGTAATAATATTTTATTCTCATTCCTTTGTAACTTCTTCCAGTCAGGTATGTAACATTTGGACTGCAAAAAATTCCTGCCGCTTGGTTAGGATCATCAAACTCTAGGGAATACTTTTTTTTTAAGAGGGCAACATTTCAGTGAAGCCACTAGTTTGTTTCACTTGCCTCACAGAAATTGACATATTCAAGGGAGTTGAATGAACTTAGAGAATGACATTACAGTTTTCTATGTATCATCTATTCCAGGCTACTGGATCTTGTTGACTTCTAGAAAGCAGATTGGTCATTCTTTCTGCCTGCTTCACTCTTTCTTCATCTTTTATCAAAATTGTTTCCAGTCTTCTGGAGAGGAAACTGGCATCCATGTTAGTTTTTTCAGACCTATAGACAATTTCAAACTCATATGGTTGCGGATTGCTGTGTGGTGAATTTGGCTGAGGTTAGAACCTATATTAATGAATAACTTTTAGCCATTACTTTAAACTTTGCTCCATACAAGAAATTATGGCATTTATCACTAACTACCCATTTCATGGCTAAGAACACCAATTTCTGTGCAGAATAATTATTTTCCATGTGAGTTAGCCTTTCACTGGCATAGGCAGCCACACATGAATGACTCTCCTAAATCTGATACAAAGCCACTCCTAACCTGGTGTACAGTAATTTCCAATCTGTCAGCCCTTTGAGATTGGCCAGACTGAGAAACAGACACCACAGGGATTCCAGGAATACTGCTCTATTATAGTAGGGGACAATAGGTAAAGGTAAAGGTTCCCCCCGCACATTTGTGCAGTCGTGTCTGACTCTAGGGGCCGGTGCTCATCTCCGTTTGTTAGCCGAAGAGCCAACGTTGTCCGAAGACGCTTCTGTGGTCATGTGACCAGCATGACGCATGCGGAAAGCTGTTACCTACCCACTGAAGTGGTACCTATTAATCTACTTGCATTTGCATGCTTTCAAATTGCTAGGTTGGCAAGAGCTTGGGCGAGTGCGGGAGCTCACTCCGTCACGCGGGGCTGGGGATTCAAACCTCCGAACTTGCAATCTTCCGATCGACAAGCCTGGCGTCTTACCCGCTGAGCCACCACGCCCCTTAGGGGACAATAACAGAGTCTTAAAAATCTGTCCAAGTTTCTCTCCATTCTTACACTAAGAAACACAAGGTGGGGTTATTCTGAGTTTGTTTCTCATTCTTGCTTCAACCTCTGGAATATATATTCACTTCTCTAAGTCCCTCCTTAACGGTTCTTTCATAGCAACATAATTTCTAAAAAAAATTTACACAGCCACAGCCATGGACTGTTACTATGTCTCTCTCTCTCTCTTTTTTTTTTTTAAGAATTTTATTGAATTTGAAACAAAGATAAAAACTAGAAAAAAGCAAAAAAAAAAACTACAAAAAGAAAGGAAAAATAAAAATAAAAAAGTATAGAACACAAGAAAAAAGAATTTTAAATATTACATACAAAGGTGACTTCCAACTTTCAACAGCAAGAAGATACAGCAATTTCCATAATCAATCCCTTACTCTATATCAAACCAAGATCCTATTATTTCTATAAATCTTTCCATTAACACATATACAGATCACTTATGCATTTGCTCCTTCCCTTTATATATAAACAAAGAATATATATATATATATATATATATATATATATATATATATATAAATTTCTAAATCAACTTCCCTCCCCCCTAAAACATTTGTTTGATTATTTCCTTCCTGCTACTATTCTATATATTTCTGTCCACTGTAATAAAAATTATAGAAACATATAAATTGCCTGCTTTTATAATTAATAATAATACAACAATCTTAACCTTATTAAACCTAAAAAAGCAAGCAATTGTTAGATATCTTATAAGTCTTACAAATCAAACAAACCTTAGTAAATATCTAGTAAATCTTAATCCAGCACATTAAAGGGAAATAAAATCATAATAACCATAAATCATTGTCCATCCAATTACACATTCTTAAATTTTTACCTCACTTCAAGATAGACCAAAACATTTACATAACTCCCTAAAATATATAAATTGTCTACTTTTATACTTAATAATACTGTAACAATCTTAACCCTATTAAACCTAAAAACCAGACATCTATTGTTATACCTTATAGATACCTTATACATCTTAAAAGTCATATAAATCTTAAAAAAGAGAAAACAAAAAAATCTTAATCCAAATGCAAATCATTAAAGAAAAATGCAATCATAGAAATCTCATCGCCAATCCAATTAAACATTCTTAATTTTTACCCTACTTCGAAATAAACTACAGTATTTATATATCTCCTTTTTACATACAGGGCATTTTTCTTACCAAAATCAAACAGCCCAACTGCCCCCCTGAAAATCCCAGAGCTCTCAGCGAAAGAAAAACTCCCACAAGACAAATTCTGTTCTCTCCCATAACAATCCCTAAAGAAGTCATAACAAACAGCTCTTCTAGTAATCTGCAGTTCCAACTGTCTCTTTAACCCCATCACCACCAAAATATAATCTTCATCTGGCATTACTTCAATATTGCTGTCAGTAGAGAGATCTTCATCCTTATCAAGATCTCCATCTTCTTCCATAGGAACTTCAGCCAGATGACGCATTTTAGAAATTATTTTAGAAATCATCTCTTCCCCATTGTCTTGCATATCCTGCAGAATATTCTGGCAGAAGTCTGAAAAAATCTCTTTATGAGTCTCCTCCGATTCACAACAATCCTCCATGTTTCAGGCAGTAGATTATAACGCTCCCTAGATACTTGACTCGCATAAATAGGAGCTAATGAGTTAATAAAAAGCTTCCGAATGAAATTGACAAGAGAATGTACACTAACAAGCAGCTTCTAAAGAAAGTGAGCAGGGAACTAGAAATTCAAAACAGCAATTTCAGCATGCAGAAAAATATTAGCTCCTTCAAATTCAGTACAAAAATAATAACAGGGAGGCAGTTATTTATTCTCACTTCTCCTTAATCTTTAAATGGGAAAACAAGCCAAAACATTAAAAGATTTTAAAAGTTAATCCAGAAATAACGATAAACACTAAGAGAGTCCACTTCTTCTTACTGTAGAGAGCCACTCTTAGGGTACAAAACTTTTAAAAATATAAATTGGGTGATTTAGAAATGAGGGAGGCTCAACCTATTGTCCCATAGGGCTGCAATGCAGTGTGGAAAGGATGTAATCCCCGTCTCCCGTCACCTCTTACCAGGTTGTCGCGAACGCTGTTTGTGATTCACTGGCTACAAGACGGCATTGTGGAGCACAAATGGGATAATTCTGAGCATTTTCTAACCATGAAAATGTTCCAGGACTGCAGGAAAAGCCTGCCTGTGCCCCCAAAAAGCCTGCATTGTCAGATCTGCCTGCGGAGCTCGCAGACACAGCTGGTCAGTCGGCCATGTCCCTCACTGGAAGCCCATGTATGTATTTCTCTTTCCATCGAGCCAGCAGAACTTCTTCTCTTTGTCTGGCTACTCATTGGCCTAAACTAAGAAACATTCAACCATGAGGGTTACACATGCTTCTCCATTCAGGAATTATGTGTAGACATTCTCCTAATAAAATCAAAACTCAGGAAAAGAGTAATACAGGACAAACTGAACCAATGAGGCTCTTCAGTTATTGTTTGATTCCAAAACCCATCAATACCAGCCAACACCCATCTACCCCAGTCAGCAGAGTCAATTGTTAGGGATGATAAGAAGTGTAATCCAATGGGAAGATACAAATTAATCTATCCATGCAATGGGCAGTGTTTGAATTATCATTCAAATCTCTCTCAGTTTGCAACACAGAAAAAAATTCCTCATGTTACACTGCAAAAGCCCTGTAACTCTTATAAAGGTTAGAAAAACCCACTCTAATACATATACCTTGATGGTAATGCTGAAATAATAGGTCTTCCTATTTCCTAGCCACACCATAAGATAAGCATATGACAATTGAACAGTCAGGGACATCCAATGTGAAATACAAGAAGAGTTATGACTCCATAATGAAGAGAAAGATGCAAAGTTGGAGCAAAAAGAAGAAAGGGTTAAAGAGAATTGCATTACTGTACATCTGTGCAGGACCTAGCCGACTGACGGCTGCCCCTGAGCTGCACTTGGGTGGTCTGGTACAAATTCTTATGCAGCAATCTATTCGGGCATCGAACAGCATGATTTATGCAGCTGTCAAGCAGACTTCACCAGCACAAGGGAACTGCGGGCATCGTCAACCATTGCAATGCCGTCATAGCATCTAAATTAAAAGAAAAATAGCCCAAGGTGCCACCCACTCATCTTCTCGGTTCTTTAATGACAAGTTCCCTCTCTACAGAAGTAAAAAAGAAAGGCCCTTAAAGCAGCTCACAAGAGATCACTCTTACAGAAACCCTACTGTCTAACAGCAAGCAGTCCAGGAAAAGCTCAAATTCAGAGACAGCGTAGGAGCAAGGAGGACAACGGGGCAGATTAGAAGAGCTCCCCCCAAATCCAACTGAATGTTGATAGTAATAAGAGTAATCATATATTTTTTAAAAAGTTACCTGCCCAAATCAGTGGGTTTTTTAAAATAAATATTCTAGTATTGCTTTGTCAAGAAATAACACAGAATATTCCATGATTATAGAACTCTGACCAAACTACTATGTAGTTGGGGGAGTTGGGCGGTCATATAAATTTAAATAATAAATAAATAAATGTAGTCCTGAACTGAAATATAGTTGTATTTATATTTATTATTTATTTATTTATTACATTTATATCCCCCCCATCTCCCCCACAAGGAGGGACCCTGGGCGGTTATATATAGCCTCTCTACACCTGAAATAATAATATACATCCCAACACTAGTAGCAATATTCAGATGAACTTGCATGAGAGAGAGAGATCTATAGATACTCATTTGACCCATACAATTTTTAAAAATAGTGCATATGCTTGTTCAGGGGCCCATGCATGTTCATGTACATAAATTTTTCATGATGACGAATGAGTTACTCATTACATATCTCCTGCCTTTCTTTTAGGATATAGGTAGACAAACGTTTTAATCCTGGGATCCCATTTTCTCTTTATGTCTACCTCGGTTGCCACAAAGGACATGGCTAGTGATATGACATCATTGAAGTGGGAGAGACCAAACATTTCAGAGCTACTTTTTCCCTCATGTTAGTAGAGTTAAGGGATGAAACAATGCTGTAAGCCTTGTAGAAGTCTAACATACTTGCTAAAATGGAAAATCAGCCCAATGGGGTTTTTAAGGGCTGCTAAAGGTGTCTTAAGCTTCTGCAGATCTCATTTGTAGCAGCAGAACATACTCTGAGAGCAGAAGAATACAGTGTGGGATAATAGGTGGTTCTGCCTTTATTTAATATATTTATTTGGTTTAGAAAATCTCATTGTACTGAATGCAAGCTGTATTTGGCCATGTTTACATATTTCACCAACAAAAAAAGTGGCACTGATATTCCAAAACCATTTTTCAAATAAATGTATCAAAATATATACATGGTTTCAAATGTGCACATATTTTGCTAGCAATTTTTCTATAGTAAACAACGTATTTGTGCTATTTTTCCTGTTATGAGAATCTTTATGCTATTCTTTGAGTTGAAAACCAGACTGCACAATTCTGAGAAGTTTATATCTTTATATAATATGTGGTTTGGAGTCTCCTATATAATTTAGACAGCCAAAATTAATTTATTCATATAAATAAACTGATGCAACAGATTTTGCATGCATCCCTAGAATTGGCTGAGCACATAGTTCTTGTAGTCCCATAATATTGCAGCCACGCACCCTATTGCTACCTACCATATACTGTACATTCTTCTCACTGTATACATGTACAGTCAGAATTACTGCTGCTTGAAATAATTCTTCATGTGAATGTTAGAGCCTTTTCCTAGATCAGCTACAAAACAATCAGGAAATCTATTCATTTGTAAGTGTTGGCTTTGGTGGTGTGATCATGGTTGGTATCAGTATTAGAAGTGGGACTTACACAGACTCTCTTATAGATAATTTTATGTGGGCATCTTGTGAGGCTCTCTGTTTATTTCAAGCTAGCTGAAAATAAGTTTCATATGTAGTATTCTGTCTGTGATAGTCCTTTCAGACATTCTAGTAACTAATGCAGCAATCATTAAATTATGAATAAAGCAGGCAATTGGTGCACTAGCTCAAAGTGATTATGTACCACCAAGTCAGTGTAGATTCTTAGCGACCATACAGAGAGATTTTCAACAGGAGGACCTGTCCCCAACCTGATGTTCCAGGTCTTCCAATGGTGCACCCATCGCCCCTGTAACTGAGTCCATCCACCTTGCTGCTGGTCATCCTCTTCTTCTCTTTCCTTCCACCTTTCCCAGCATTAGAGCCTTCTCAAGAGAGCTAGGTCTTCTCACAATGTACATGAAGTATGATAATTTGAGCCTGGTCATTTCTGCTTCAAGTAAGAACTCTGGGTTGATTAGTTCAATAATCCATTTGTTTGTTTTCTTGGCTGTCCATGGTATTCTCTGAAGTCTACTCCAACACCAAAGTTCACAAACATCAATAGTTTTTCTATCCTGCTTCCTCAAAGTCCAATTTTCACTTCCATAGAGTGTCACAGGGAAAACCACTGCTTGCATGATTCTTCTCTTTATAAGTATAGACACATCATGGAATCTGAATATTTTTTCCAAGGCCTGCATGGCTGCTCAGCCAGGTACTAGTCTGCAGCATATTTCTTGACTACTGGTTCCTTTATTGTTGGTAGTTGATCCTAAAAGGCAGAAATTATCTACCACTTTAATATCTTCATTGTCAGTTCTGAGGCTGGTTGCTGCACCTGTTGTCATCAGTTTGGTCTTCTTTATATTTAATCTTAATCCTATTTTTTCACTATGTTCCTTGACTTTCATTACCAGAGCTTGTGGATCATTTGCATTTTCAGCTATCAGAGTAATGTCATCAACATAGCACAAGTTATTGATATTTCTTTCCCCAATTTTAAAACCATGCTAATCTTTTTCCGGGGGCGTGGTGGCTCAGTGGGTAAGATGCCAGGCTTGTCGATTGGAAGATCGCAAGTTTGGAGGTTCGAATCCCTAGCCCTGCGTGCGGAGTGAGCTCCCGCACTAGCCCCAGCTCTTGCCAACCTAGCAATTCGAAAGCATGCAAATGCAAGTAGATTAATAGGTACCACTTTGGTGGGTAGGTAACAGCGTTCCACGCGCGTCATGCAGCCGCATGACCATGGAAGCGTCTTCAGACAACGCTGGCTCTTCGGCTAACAAACGGAGATGAGCACCAGCCCTAGAGTCGGACACGACTGCACAAATGTGCGGGGGGAACCTTTACCTTTACCTAATCTTTTTCCAGTCCAGAGTCCCTCAATATTTATTCTGCATATATATTGAATAAATAAGGGGAGAGTATACAGCCTTGTCTCACTCCTTTGCCAACCTGGAGCCAGTATGTTTTTGCTATATTGTGTTTGTACTGTGGCTTGACCTGTCTATAGATTTCACATGAGGACAATGAGATGTTCTGGGATTCCCATTTTTCAAATGACATTATACAGCTTGACATGATAGATACAATTGAAGGCCTTTCTATAACCAATGAAGCATATGGTGACTCCTTTTTGGTATTTTATTTATTTATTTATTCAATTTCTATGGCCACACATCTCACACAAGTGACTCTGGGTGGCAAACAATCATAAAATTGTTCTTCATATTCTTTGGCTTTCTCAATTATCCAATATGCATCAGCAATAATGCCTCTTGTTCCTCAGCTTTTTCTAAAGCCCACTTGAACAGCTTGCATCTCCCTTTCCATCCAGGGCTTTAATCTACATTGGATGATCATAAGCATTATTTTGTTAGCATGTGAAATTAAGGATTCTGTATGATGGTTTGCACATTTTGTTAAGCTTGCTTTGTTTGGTATTGGTATGTAGATTAACCTCTTCCAGTCTTTTGGCCATTGTGTCAATCTCCAGATTGTTGACATAGCTTGGTTAGAACCTCTGTTGATTCATCTTCTGTTGCTTGCCATATTTCTGTAGATATTCCATTAATTCCTGTAAGCCTTCCAACTTGGTAATGACCAGGGTGACGATCTAACTTCATCTTCACTCACTAGAGGTTCTTGTAAGTAAACAATATCTTCTAAGATATCTTGGATGTTGACATCTCTACTATACAAAATTTCAGTATAGTCCTTCCATCTTTCTTTGATTTTTTTAAAACATCAAATTATTATCTGTCCATTGGTGTCCTTTACCAATTTGAGGATGGAGCCTCCTGAGTTCAGAGATATTTTGGAAGAAGTTCCTTGTTTTGTTGTTGTTGTTTCTGTTTCCATCTTTGATGTATTTACAGATGTTGCTGTAATACTGCTTTTTGAAATGTTTCTGGAACTTACCTTTATGAGATCTTTGTCTTTCTTGGCATTGGCTTCTCTTCTCTTGTTGGCAATTTCCATGGTTTGTTCTGACACCCAGTTTCTTTTCTTGTTTCTTCATCTTTGGCAGTCTCTTTTCACATTCATCCTTAGCAACTCTTTAGGTTCATGGTCCAGTTCCTCTGGTTCCCTATCTGTGACATTCAGGACTTCAAAGTGATTCCTGATATTCTTCTTGAAAATTATAGGTATATGGTCAAGATCATATCATGGAAATTGTTTGATGTTCTTCTTCTGCTTTAGCTTGACTCCGAACTTGCAAATGAGCAGTTTGTGATCTGTTCCACAGTTAGCCCCTGGCCACATATTTGCTGTTATAACTGAGCTCCTCCCCTTCTTGTACCAATAATATAGTAAATTTGATTTCTGTGTACAGACATCTGGTAATGTCTATGTATACATGCATCATTTTGGTTAGCAATGAAGAAATCACTGGATTGGCAGAAATTGGTAAATTGCATTATTAAATAAGTTACCAAGAAATCCGATTATGAATAAACCAGACTATTGTCTGCACATCTTACTGCATGTATATTATACCTATGCCAACCTGCCTGCCTGCTATTGAGTTAGGTTCCAAATTTGATTTGAGTATACAAAGCCTTATAGGGGGCATGGTGGCTCAGTGGGTAAGACGCCAGGCTTGTCAATCGGAAGATCGCAAGTTTGGAGGTTCGAATCCCTAGCCCCAGGTGATGGAGTGAGCTCCCGCACTAGCCCCAGCTCTTGCCAACCTAGCAATTCGAAAGCATGCAAATGCAAGTAGATAAATAGGTACCACTTCGGTGGGTAGGTAACAGCGTTCCGCATGCGTCATGCCGGCCACATGACCACGGAAGTGTCTTCAGACAGCGCTGGCTCTTTGGCTAACAAACGGAGATGAGCACCAGCCCTAGAGTCGGACTGCACAAATGTGCGGGGGAAACCTTTACCTTTACTATACAAAGCCTTAAGCAATCTATTACCAGGTCATCTGAAAAAATACTTTGCAATATCAGGTTTTATACAGTTGCAAATAAATTAAGGATTTTTACTAGGAATAGCAGCATGCAAATGTTTTGAGTGAATAAGTAGATAAACAAATAAGAATGTATTAACTTAGCCTAGTTTATGTCAGTGGATCATTAAAAGTTAGAAGCAGACTAAGAATTAAGCTGAAGAAACAAAATAAAGACTGGGCATAAGATCCTCTTTTAGCTTCCTGTCACTTTCAATAAAATGAATGAAGTGCCGTGACCTTTATGGAGAACAATTTCTGGCAGAACTAGCTTGATTGAAAAATGCTGCAACTACAGGATCTTCTATGCTGCAATGAAGCCAATTAAGAACGTGTTTTTTTGGAAGGGTGTTTGTTAAGAAAAGAAAAGCACTTATAAAAACTCACCCATATGCCAGACTTGAAGAAAGAGGAGACCAAGGACTTCAAGGAGAAGAATCCAAGACTGTGTAGAACAGTTTTCTCAACCTTGGCAACTTTAAGACGCGTGGACTTCAACTCCCAGAATTCCCAGCCAGCACATTGGCTAGAGAATTCTGGGAGTTGAAGTCCACCCATCTTAAAGTTGCCAAGGTTGAGAAACACTGGGGTAGAAAGTAGCTTATTATCATGCTATCCTTTTCTGGACAGTTAATAAAACTGAAGACCCAATATTACTTTATGTTAGGTCCAAGATAAAAATAAATCTTCCTATTCAGGCAATATGTTCACTAAGATCTTTGTCATTCCTTAGTAACTGGATTTTTGTTCTGTTTTGTTTCAGCAGCAGAGGGAAAAGAATTTTAAAATTATCTTGACATCCTTCAAATGGCTGTGCAGAGACGATCCAAGAAACTGGGCTGCTCTGCTTTCTTTCATCTTCATTGTTTGTTTGTTTGTTTGTTTGCCACAATACTGAGCAAAATTGGGAGAAAGCACTTCCAGGCAATAATCCAGAATGAGATTTATAAAAGGCATATTTGGGATAAGTCTTTCTTTCTTTCTTTCTTTCTTTCTTTCTTTCTTTCTTTCTTTCTTTCTTTCTTTCTTTCTTTCTTTCCTTCCTTCCTTCCTTCCTTCCTTCCTTCCTTCCTTCCTTCCTTCCTTCCTTCCTTCCTTTCTTTCTTTCTTTCTTTCTTTCTTTCAGATGTTTTTATTGGACTGCATGAGAAAGCCATTCATAAATTTAAAAGATCAACAAACGAAACAGGACTTCTTAATTTTCATCAAAGTGAAACTATTGCTAAGAACAAACTGTACCAAAAAGGAAAAGAATTGCCCTCTCTTTGCCCCAATGAAAGCTCTGTATGCGTTGACGCAAATGCAAGAGCATGCATTGAAGTACATCACAAGTATTCAAAGCTTCAAATGCTGCATTTGGAAACAGTTTAAGTCCTTTAGAGCAAGAGAACCCTTTGAGCTGCACGGCTCTTATGTGAAATGATAAATTCACAGTAATTGGAAACATTTTCATGGTAAATTTAATTATTTAATTATTTATTTGTTTATCAAATTTATATAGCCTCCCATCTCACAAAGAGTGACGCTGGGCGGCGTACAACAATTAATTAAAACAACAAATATATTTAAACAGTCATTGTTAAAATGTAAAAAACCAGAAGGTACAAGAGAGAGTGAATGTTAACCATGGAGCCATCTCAGGGTTTCACCAGTCCCCTGGGACCCCCAGGCCTGATGACATAGCCAGGTCTTGAGGGACCTCTGGAACATTAACAGGGATGGAGCTAACATTACTTCAGAGGGGAGAATGTTCAGAAGGTGGGCACCACGGCAACCCCATCTAGCACCAAGATGGCACAGTCCTAGAACTGGCAGGCCCCAAAACCCAAGCGACTCAGTCTTGCCAGGGTTCAGCTGAAGCCTGTTGTTTCCCATCCAGACCCTCACAGCCTTCAGGCACCGGGATAAGACATCCACAGCATTGTTTAATTCGCCAGGGGCTGAGATATATAATTGGGTATCATCAGCATACTGATGATACCTCACCCCGTGGCAATGGATGAACTCACCCAGCGGCCTCATGTAGATGTTGAACAGAGGAGAAGAGAGCATCGAACCCTGCAGCACCCCACATAGTAGGGGGCAAGGGTGGGATCTCTCCTCCCCAATCACCACTGATTGGAATCGACCCCCAAAAAAGGAGGCAAACCAGCACAACACCGTGCTACCCACCCCCAATTTTCTGAGCCGATCCAGAAGGATACCATGGTTGATAGTATTGAAAGCCTCAGAGAGGTCAAGTAGGGCAAGGATGGATGTACAACCATGATCCTGCCCTCGCCACAGGTCATCCAAAAGCACAACCAATGCTGTTTCTGTCCCATACCTGGGTCTGAATCCCAACTGAAAGGGATCCAGATAATCTGATTTCCCAAGGTCCTCTGAAGCTGCTGCGCAACCACCTTCTCAACTACCTTCCCCAAAAAGGGGAGGTTAGATACTAGACGAAAATTGTCCAGTATAGTGGGGTCCAGCGATGGCTTCTTGAGGAGGGGGTGAACCAAGACCACCTTAAGAGGTAAAGGAACAACCCCCTCTCTCAAAGAAGAATTAACCACCACTAGAACCCACTCACACGACACTTCCCAGGCTGCTTTGACAAGCCAGGAGGAGCATGGATCTAAAGAGCAGGTGGCTGAGTTCATAGTCCTAAGGACCCTGTCCACTTCCTCAGGCCAAATAGGCTCAAACCATTAGAAGATAACTGGGCAAGACTCCTCCCCCAGCATCTCCTCTGGACCTGCAACAGGGCTGGCGTCCAACTCTGAGCAAATCCGAGCAACTTTGTCTGACAGAGGCTGAACAAATTCCTCCACACACCCATGGCTCATGGCACCCGAAACAGGGCCACAGGATGGCTATCTGTGGACACAATAAGAGCAGAGAAGTACTGACACTTCACTGAGGCCTTAATAGTGGCTCTAATCTGTGTCCAGTCAAGTTCATCCCTTGTTGAATGCCAGCGACACTCTAGACGTCTCTTCTCTCATTTTGTCTCCCTCAACTCCAGATCTGGTGTGTGACCACTGTCCCATGTTGGGCTCTGGATGATCTGAGGTCCATGGACATCATGGTGGCCGTGAACTCCCGAGCCTCCTCAGACCCCACTCCTAGAGAAGGCAGACTGAAGACCCCCAAGACCATAAGTCTGGGGAACTCCACTGCCAGCCCAGTAAGGGAGTCAAGGACCTCGGGCAGGAAGATTGCTGTGCAGCAGGGAGGCTGGTAACAGCAACAATCCCAACTGATCCCTAGAGCCCAACTGAATGAGCAGGGTCTCACATCTGGTGACCTGTGTGCAGCACCCCTAAAAGTCATAAGAGATTCCCAGATGAGAATTGCCATACCTCCACCCCTGCCTTGGGGTCTCAGCTGGTGCCACACCCAAAACCCAGCTGGGCATATCTCTGAAAGGGTTACCCCTTGTTCCGGACCCAGCCAGGTCTTGGTAATACATGCCAGGTCAGCCCTCTCAGCAATGATTAAATCACTGATGAGGGAGGCCTTATTATACAGTAGCAGCAACCAAAAGCCAAGGCCTCTGAAGGTCTGCTGTCCGGGTACCAGGGCTGAGACCAGGGAGCTGGAGCACAATAACCGGTATACGACTATGGTATGTTCTTTCATTAAATATTATAATTACAGACAAACCTACATTACATTTATAAGTGTTAGTACCTGGCCACGTATTTTCTGGCAACTGTGGATTTGGTTCACAAGTTTCCTTCAGAAGTCACATTGGCAGTAAATCCAGTAAAAGTTACCAAATATAGTTCATGCAGCTATATGAACTGTAGTCTTTTAGGTTTGGAATAGGAATTGAAGAGAGACAATATACCCTGGATGGTGCTGCCATCTTAAGACTGAGGACTGGCACCTTTTTATTTTATTTGCCCTGCCCCTACACAGAGAAATGCAGTTGGTGAAACTTTAACCCAGAGCTTTCCAAACTTTTCATGTTGGTGACACACTTTTTAGACATGCATAATTTCGCGACACACTCTTACAGCAGGGCACAAGGCAGGCACTAGGACCTGCACAGAATCACAGCAGGTTTGGAGGCAGCAAGGCACAAGGCAGGCACTAGGACCTGCGCAGAATCCTGGCAGGGCTCGGAGGCAGCAGCAGCCGTGACACATCCAGACACTGCAGCCGACACACTAACGTGTCCCGACACACAGTTTGGAAAGCTCTGCTTTAACCACTACATTATCTCCATGTTTGGAAAACACACACACACACACACACACACACACACACACACACACACACACACACATATATATATATATATATATATATATATATATATATATATATATCTTTCTTGCCTTTCCTTAAGAAGCTCAAAGCAGCATAGGTTGCTATATCTCTGCATGTTACATTTACAAGAATCTCGTAAGGGTTGTATAGCAAACCAGACCTTTCTCTTTCCAGGAGCGCACTGCAGTGGCAGAGGACACCTCTGTGATCTCAGGAAAAGATGCAGCTGTATTAAGAAGTTGCTGACCCATGCTACATGAGAACTCCAGATGCATGAAAGCACCTTCTTCTCTTTGAATCTGACAAGTTATATGGCCCTAGCGGGAGATACAGAATGTGGAAAAATAGTGGCCAGGCCAAAGTCATCCACTGAACTTCTTGGCTGAGTGGGAATTGAAGCAATATTTGTCTTTGGTCCAATAATCTAACCATAACTAGGGCTATCATACCTGGGCTGTAGGTATCTGAACAAGATGACATCAAAGACATATAGAAGTCTCAAGCACTTTGCTGCCATCTAGTGGTTGCCTGAGCTTTGCAGCCCCAATCTGTACTAACTAATTCTAGTTAACCAACTAATTAACTAACTAACCCCACATTAATAACTGTGGGGAAAAGAGCTGGACATAAGATGGTGATTGGTGAATCATAGAAATGGTGAAGGCAGCTTTTAAGTCAGGACAACAGTGGTGCAATAGTGAGAGCTTCTAATTCATCTCAGAATATATATCGTTTTGTTGTTTATTCGTTCAATCGCTTCCGACTCTTCGTGACTTCATGGACCAGCCCACGCCAGAGCTTCCTGTTGGCCGTCACCATCCCCAGCTCCCCCATGGTTGAGTCTGTCAACCATGGGGGAGCTGGGGATGGTGACGGACGATATATATCGTTACTTGGTATGAAATGAAGAGCAAATTTCTGCTCATGTTATTCTGCAGTTGTATCAAGACAAGCATATATTAAGACCTTTTCAAAAATAGAAACATCAAAAGTTACACAAGGCATTTCAAAGTATCATTCAGATTACAGCATTAAATTTAATCAGGGTTTGTTTGTTTGTTTGTTTGTTTGTTTTTTGTCTATTATCCTGTAAGTATATTGGAATATGAGTCCCATATTCTCAGCAAGTGTAATTGGAAATTACAGATTTGGTCCAACTGGCCCAAGATCACCCATCTGGCTTCATGTCCAAGGCGGGACTAGAATTCACAGTCTCCCGGTTTCTAGCCTGATGTCTTAACCACTACACCAAACTGGCTCTCAAAACCCATCTTTAGCAGCTGCCAATAGCCCATGACAGCTGGGGTGGTGTGGGTGTCACCATCTGAATTTCCCACAATGTGCCAATTGTAGCATTTCTCTGGGGCAAATATTTTTGGAGTACCTATTCAACTTTTTACACCTGGCACCCTTCGGAAGTATTGAATCTACAGCTCCCATAATTCCCAACCAGCAGAACCAATGGCTGGGAATTGAAGACACTGTAGTACATAATATCTGGAGTACCACATTTCAGAAGGCGGATCAAATGAGCATCACGTTCATCCCTCTGCATTTCTTAGCATTCTTCAGATGCAAAATCTAGTGTGCTTGTGTGGATTTGTGCTTATGGATGAGAGTAAATGAAAGATTAACATAAAACTTGTCTCCTTTATTATTTACTTGAAAACATGAATACCCTTTATTTAGCTTTCAGGATCTATGATTAGTCCATGGATATCACCTACAATACTGCAGTTCTCACTCCACAGGGGCACTTCATGTTGTCATGTTAATTTATATACTTCTTCGTAGGGAATATTTTTATTCCCCATCTGTACTTTCAGAAAATGACTCTGAATATTTTCTACGTGTTGTTAACTTTTTGGAATTGGTTATTTATGTCAAGCTGTCCTAAATTCAAGGGTGTGACTTGCATTTGGAAAACTCCTGTAACTCCGGATGTCATGGTTGATGCATGAAGCATCTGAGTCCCAGTCTAGGCTGCAGGAAACAGCAAGGCAGAGGTCTTGTCACACACATGCTGAGTGGTTGGAAACACAATCACACATGGTTGGAGTAGTTATTATCATAGCCGATATGAGGATTGTCTCTTGTTTCGCAGGAACTTCAATTGTCCTTTTTCTGGAAATGTCAGCCAAATATCTTGATGATGCTTGCAAACACATACAGAATTAGTCTTAGTTTCACTTAGAACATTTTTTTAAAATCACATAAACTCACCAGCCAGCCAGCCAGCCAACCAGCCATAGGCAGATAAAAGAATCTGCTGTCTCATCATCACCAGATTATTCAAGCCAGATATAAAATAGAAGAAAATTGATATCAAATTCAGCTGTAGCCAATGCAAAATCAGTAAGCATAGCTTATTCTAGTCCATTTTACAAAGTTTTCTTGGAGCTATCATATATGCACAGTACAAAATGAAGATGATGAGAATTTCCAGAAATATTTTAAAAGCCACTAGAATCTGAACATTAACAAGTCATGGATCATTCTAAGACCTTGATCTCAAAATAGTAGTAAAGTTAAGTTTCCGTTCAGCTCAATTGGTGATTACACAGACATGTCCATATTATTTTCTTAACAACAGTACATAATTGGCTTGCCATTACCTTAGTCCAGGAGCTGCATATGCTCCAGAGCTTTCTTTAGTATGTTTTAACAGCAATGAGGATATTATCCCTGTTGAAGATTGAAGAAAGGATGAATTAACAATCCAGATGAATTTTGTACATCCAATAGGAGATGCTGCCTGTTGCTATTCTTTGGCTTTGGCCACAAAATCTCCCTGTCCAGCCCTGACTAAGATGAATGCTCTAATTATTATGAGAGCCAGTTTGGTCTAGTGGTTAAGGCAATGGGCTAGAAATCAGGAGACTGTGAGTTCTAGTCCCGCCTTAGGCATGAAAGCCGGCTGGGTGACCTTGGGCCAGTCCCTGTCTCTCAGCCCTAGGAAGGAGCCAATAGGAAACCAGGAGACTGAGAGTTCTAGTCCCGCCTTAGGCACGAAAGCCAGCTGGGTGACCTTGGGCCAATCCCTGTCTCTCAGCCGTAGGAAGGAGCCAATGGCAAACCAGGAGACTGAAGGTTCTAGTCCCGTTTTAGGCATGAAAGTCAGCTGGGTGACCTTGGGTCAGTCACTCTCTCTCAGCCCAACTCACTTCACAGGGTTGTTGTTGTGGGGAAAATAGGAGGAGGAAGGAGTATTAGGTATGTTCGCCACCTTGAGTTATTTATAAAAATAATAAAGGTGGGATAAAAAATAAAATAAAAATAAATAAAATAAAATAAATATCTTAAGAACTTGTGAATAAAGATTATCCCTACAATTCCATTGAGTTGATCAGGTTCATCTGGTACTGATTTAGCTTCAATTGCTCAACATGGGCAGAACAAGTAACCTGAATATTTCCATTACATCTTATTTTATAACTGCAGAGAAAGTGTCTGATTTCTTGGTGTCACTGTTCATCTATTATCAATGAAAAAGGTCCTCAGAGCATCTAGGATAGACCATGAATGCATTGGAGAATTTATTACCTCTCAAATGTTGTGTCAGTATCACAGGGAGGGTAATATGGAAGAAAATGTGGGTTTCACTTCTTCACTTGCCCAGAAATAATGCAGAATTTAAACAGGGAAAGGTTTGTTCTTCTTATGCTAACTATGTCAAGCTGTTATTCTTTGTAGAACAATTTAAGCAAACAAGGGATGAGCAGAGATGCCAAAATGCTATAACTGCTTTAAAAAGTCTTTAGGAAAAAAAAGAATCCCTTCAGAACTGCTGCTCCAACTGGTTTTAATATAGTGCAGTTTGTTAGTGTGGAATGATGGATCTGTTCCATCAAGGAATGGTTAGCTTTGCCACAAAAACATATATCCTAGAATTATTTTAAGTTACACTGTTCCAGATTCATTGACACTAACAGCTGGAAGAAATACCACAACTGTCCCAGCTTAACTTAAAATCACTACCGTACAGCCAATTCATATGTTAGATTTTAACATAGCATTTGAACATGCTGAAGTCCTTCTCCATCTGCATACACTGGAGTAGTGACTGCCACAAAAGTTGCCTCATTGGCTTTGTTTTAACCCAATACAGCCTTTCTAAAGTAAGCACTATAGTAATTTGATTCCATAGAACTTTTGACATGAGAAGTTGGAACCAAGCTTAATCTAAAAATAATCAAGTCTGAATTCCATCCATCCCAAATTGCTGGAAAGATGGGATAATTTTTTTTTCAGATAAATAAATAATATCTATCAATGTGGAAAATGAACTAATTTTGCAATGTTTGTGATGCATATTGACTGACCTGATTTACTTAGCAGTACACAAATATGAGATTGCCTGGTAAAGCTAAATTGTCTTTTGTTACACTCTGTTCAGAATCCAGTATATTTGTTAATCATGTCATCCAGGATCAGTGACTTCAAAAAAAAATCAGGGTTGGCTGGGTCCATGTGTTCAGTACATGCCTCAGAATACATCCACATTTCCATGGACATCCCATCGCGAGTCACACATCCAAAGAGGCCAGCCTTCTCAAGCCCTACACCATCCATACAACTTCCTGGGGAGGTACACTATATTTACTACACAAAAGGGTCTTAAATTTGCCATACATTTGCCACAATGCAATTTTAATAATATGAACATGGAGGATATACCGTTCACTTAATAGGTAGCAGAAATAGGACTTGCAACCAAATATTGCAGTGTAGCAATTCACATAGTAAATAGTAAATAGTCACAGTAAGTAGTAAATCGTCATGGATAGTTCTTCAGGAGCAAAGTAAAGCATTGAAGAGAAATACAGAGTGAAACATTGACAGCAAATATATGCTCAAAGTGTCAAGGCAAACAGACATTTTGTATTTATTCCATGTAAAGAAGAACTGGGTTCTGTGCATGAACTAGTAATGGATTTGAATTATGATGGTCTTCTACAACCTGGTGCTCTCTGAAGCCCATTCAGCACTCTGTTAGAACTACTGAAATGGAGCAGAGCTGCTAAACTTGTGTACAGAAAAAGAATATTGTTTAAAAACAGAGCCCATGAGCATATTAGAGAGATCCAGCTTAGTCTTACACCCCTAGCCCACCCAAGCATAAAGAAATGCATGCTTAGACATGGCAGGTATGAACAGTAAGTACAAAAGAGTCCTTATGTTTATTCATTGCAGGTACAGCATTTTTGGTAGATAAATGATGTTCCATTTCTTCTTTCTGTTCCCTAAACTTTATACCTCTTGCCCTGTTTGCTGCAAGAGATGCATGTAGAAAGGGGGGGAAATCTCCTAGGCCCATCCATGGCCTAGAATGGAGCAGCACACAGCCATGTGCTTGCTCCCAGTCCAAGGAGAAGAGAGAGAGAGGAAGTGGAGTGGCCACAAACAGCTTCCTCAAAAGCATGGAGAGCTTGCATCATAGAGCAGCCATCCATATGCTGATGAGGCATGCTGGATTTGCTAGAATCTCCAACACTCTCCAGATGTTTAGAACTTCAACTCCTGTAAATGCCAAGGGGTAGACTATGAGAACATCTCCATTATACTGACTTGTCATTTTTTATTAGATACATGCAAAAGATTGTCAAGGGAAAACTGTTGTCTCATTTGCTATCCCAGCTTTCTTTGATAGTGTATTAAGGCTCTATATAATTAGGATTAAATATTAAGCCATCTAATAAGGATCCCTGCCATCCCTTCACTCTTAAAACTAATTTTTCTGGAGCCAGATCTTTTTATCAGGAGCCGTATATTTGCTGATTTTCAGCCTGATATGTCAATCACAAGGGCTTCTCTCCATTAAAGGTCCAGGTGGGAAGCTTGCAGCCACAAGACTGCATGTAGTCTGCTATCCCATTTGCAAGCCACAGAATCCTTTTGGAATGTACAAACAAATTTCAGAAAACCTTATTTTTCCAGTTCATACCTAACTCTTTTTCTAATTTCTGGCAAACCTAGCCCTCTTCCATGTCTGGGTACCACACAACTTTTCCAAGGAGTGTTTTCCTGATGCATCAATTTCTCTCTCAGTTTGTATGCTGTCAACACCTCTTTTTAATGGGAACTGACAGTACCCAGACATACACAAGGAAAGCAATGTAGTGTATGCAATCCAGTGCAGTGAGGAGTGCTCTGAACTCTACATTGGAGAAACCAAACAACCTTTGTACAGGAGGATGGCCCAACACAGGAGAAGTAACACCACAGGACCAGAGTCAGCAGTTTATCTTCATCTAAAGGAAAAAGGACACTCATTTGAGGACATTAATGTTCACATTTTAGACAGAGAAGATAGGTGGTTTGAGAGAGGGGTCAAGGAATCCATTCATGCCAACTTGGAAAATCCTTCCTTGAATAGAGGTGGGGGCCTCAGGCATAACCTTTCCCCTATCTTCCTTCCTGCTTTGTCTTCTGTGCCTAGGAAGATTAAGACCATTTCACAAGCTCAACAGCAGCAGGGTAATCTTAACGATCCTCCTTTAGATGATAAAGGGACTTAGAAACAAACATCTCAAAATAACCATGACCTAGCCCCAGGTGCAAGGTCACACAGCCAGCCTAGAAACATATTTAAGGATTCCCTTACTAACTTTACTCAGACTGAAGAAGCTCCTTGGATAAGGAGTGAAACGTTTCCACTAAGAAAATAGAAATCCAGTTGACATGATTCAAGCTACAGACAGGAGACTGAGAGTTCTAGTCCCGCCTTAGGCATGAAAGCTGGCTGGGTGACCTTGGGCCAGTCACTCTCTCTCAGCCCAACTCACCTCACAGGGTTGCTGTTGTGGGGAAAATAGGAGGAGGAAGGAGTATTAGGTATGTTCCCCACCTTGAGTTATTTGTAAAAATAATAAAGGCGGGATAAAAAATAAATGAATAAATGAATAAAGTAGGTGTGGGAGCTAGAATTTAAATTGCATAGATACTTTAAACAAAGGTATGTATTGCCAAAAGGGGTGTGGTGGCTCAGCGGGTAGGATGCCAGGCTTGTTGATCGGAAGATCGCAGGTTCAGAGGTTCGAATCCCTAGCCCTGCGTGACGGAGTGAGCTCCCGCACTCACCCCAGCTCTTGCCAACCTAGCAATTTGAAAGCATGCAAATGCAAGTAGATTAATGTGTTCCACATGTGTCATGCCGGCCACATGACCGCTGAAGCGTCTTTGGACAACACTGACTCTTCGGCTAACAAATGGAGATGAGCACCGGCCCCTGGACACGACTGCACAAATGTGCGGGGGGAACCTTTACCTTTACCTATGTATTGCCAAGGTCATGATTTTCCTAACTGTAATACATGGCTATTAAAACTGGACTATCAGAAAGACTGAATAAAAAGAAAGAAAAATCAATGTCTTGATCAGTGCTGTGAAAACAATGAGAATTCTTTGCACTGCAAGAACAAATGATTCAATACTGGATGAATTCCAGACACTGGAAGCCCTAATTGTGAAGCTAAACCCAAAGTATGTCCAAAGGCAAGAGTCACTGGAGAAGTCTCTGATGCCATCAAAAAAGAGGCTGACAGAAGACAAGGGGGCTCGATGCGATCCAAAGACACAAACACAAGCCTACAAGAACTCAAAGGAGGTATTGACAGATAATCATGGCAAAATGTTGTCCGTGGGGCCACAAAGAGTTAGAAGTGACAGAATGATCAAACAACAACAAGAATTTCCCAGGGCATTAATGCTGAAAATGCCAATAACCTACTGTCAGAGTCCAGTGTGACTCTGACTCTGATTTTGAAGAAAAAGAAACCAAACGGAGAAATGAAACTTACCCTGTGCTGCAACTGACAAGATTTTGTGATGAACAGGTGCAGGTTCAAAAGTGCAATGCTCGTGATCGATCTCGTGATAGGCAGGTGCCAGACTCAGAGGCGCCAGAGGAGCAGGTGCAGAGCAACAAACCTGGAGATGACCCAGCATTGCGGGAGAATCCTGAGAAGCTGATTGGTGCTCCTGAATCACTTCCTTGTTCAGCACCAATCAGCGCAAGAGAAAGGTGGGCAGAAAGGCGCGCCAAGCAGCGGGAGCTCCGATTGGCCCCCGAGGAGAGAAGGCGTGCAGAAAGCAAGATATAAGGGTGAAAGAGCAAGCACCCATTCGCCAGGGACAACCGTTCTTATGACCGTACAGCGTCTTCAGGAGAAGTCCAGCCAGGATCATCAGAGAAGCCTCTTCCTGAAGAATCAGACCCAGGACTTCCACTCATTTCTGAATCTACCCCAGCTGTGAAAGAAGCCCAATTTGCTTCAGCATCAATAGGAGTGGGAACGTTAGCTTGTAATTTTTCAGAAAGCCCCAGCGGGAGAGCTTCAGTCATTCTGGGAGGTTGTCAGCTGGTGTCTTTGGCTTCGCAGCGTTTGCTGGCCTCGTCAGGGCAGTGCTTTGCAAATACAGCTAAGTACCTTGCTCAGCCTTGTGCGGTTCGTCGCGTTGGTCTCGGGTTGCTCCATTCTGGCCTTGGGGGGCCAAGTATATCATACCCAGTCTTGCTTGGTCTACAGGCAGTGTTGCCTAGTGGTAGTGATTTAGTCTGCCTTGCAGCCTCCATTCCGTTTGTCGCGGTTCCAGTTCAGTCTGCCCTGTAGTTCCAGTCCAGTGTCCCAGAGGAACCAGTCCAGTCTGCTGTGCAGTTCCAGTCCAGTGTCCCAGAGGTTCCAATCCAGTTTGCTTTGCAGTTCCAGTCCAGAGTTCCAGGGAAACCATTCCAGTCTGCTTAGCCCAGTGTCCCAGAGGAACCAGCCCAGCTTATCCTGCAGTTCCAGTCCAGATTCCCAGAGGAACCAGCCCAGCTTATCCTGCAGTTCCAGTCCAGAGTCCCAGAGGAGCCAGTTCAGCTTACCCTGCTGTTCCAGTCCAGTGTTCCAGAAGAACCAGTCCAGCCTTGTCAGCTTCGAGCAGAAACCCAAGTCTACCTTGAATCTCCTAGTCAACTTGTACAGAATTATTGATACTTGTTGCTGAACTTTAGTTGTGCTATCGCATAGCTGCCTATTCTCAAGTGCATCCAGTTGATCCAGTACTCTCAATGTCCTCATGGACTTATACTTGTAAATAGTTTTTATTAATAAAACTATTTTCTTAAAAAAGTTCTGGTGGTCAAACTCCAAACAGAACACCTACTGCCACACAGCAGAGAGCATGGGAAACATAAAGCAGGGTTTCTATAAAGTTGTGAAAAGGGCAGGATAAAAAGGTGCCAAGTTTAAAGCCAAGATGGTGTAAGAAAGAGGTCGTTCTGCTCTCCAGTACAGGTTCCTTACTCGTGGCACCATCTTACATTTCTGGGAAGTTTCCACTAAGTTCGACCCAGTCAGGTAACTACTGGCTCCAACAGTTCACAAGTTGTGGGGGGAGGAAGCTAGAGTTGGCCCAACAGGCAGAAACCTTACCCAGGTTCACGTGTGAAACTCCTAGCGGAAGGTGTGTAACCAACCCAGCTTGGTACACCTCTATTAGTCATGCAGGATTGCTGTAGTACCACTGCTGCTTCTGCCCACTTCTGCTCTTGCCTGCAGCCTCCCGTCTTTCCTGGAACCAGACCACAAATGATTGGATAGCAGGCTTGGATGTAACAAGCATACCGAGGTTACCACTGTCCAAAGTAAACTGTAGCCGGGGTTTATCTCAAGTGCCTTGACAGGAGAGCCAGGCAAGGATCCCTTTCCCAGCCTCACATCAGGTCGACCATTTAATAACCCAATTTTACATGCCAGACCAAAACTCCTCTGAATCCTGTGAAGGAAAATCTGATAGCAGGTACCCTTTATAGGCATTTCCTTTTGTTGGGAACCAGTGAAAATTCTCAGATGACATCCAATTTCTCCCCCTTCTGAACTGTCATTTGCCAGTGACCCTTTCCCCTCTCTTCTCTTGCCAGGAAGAAGGAAATTATCTCCTAAGTTTCTAGAAGCAGCTGGTCACTGTAGCTGTTCCTCATATGAAGAATGTGAGGAATGCTATGTTCAGACAGGAAGTGCATAAAAATTGAAGTGTAAGCCTAAAATACTCTTCATCAAATTAAAACCAAAACCAAAACCAAACTCCCTCCAAAAACAACATAAATTAAAATCTCGGTTTTGCCCATGTCACGCTCCCTCCCAGCTTTATACCATTGCCACTTCCACTGTGATACCCACTTCTCCAAAACTATTATGACCAATAGCCACCAAAAAAATATCCACTATTGCGCTAAGTCAGCCTTTCTCAACCTTTTGACCCTGGAGGAACCCTTGAAATATTTTTCAGGCCTCGGGGAACCCTTGCACATTCAGGCTCAAATATGGGCCAGAAGTTACAAAATTATTATATTCGTTTCATTTGTAGGCCTGTATATATGCATTGAGGGGCGTGGTGGCTCAGCGGGTAAGACGCCAGGCTTGTTGATTGGAAGATCGCAAGTTCGGAGGTTCGAATCCCTAGTCCCACGTGACGGAGTGAGCTCCCGCACTCGCCCCAGCTCTTGCCAACCTAACCAAATGCGAGTAGATGAATAGGTACCACTTCGGTGGGTAGGTAGCAGCGTTCCGCGTGCGTCATGCTGGCCACATGACCGCGGAAGTGTCTTCGGACAACGCTGGCTCTTCGGCTAAGAAACGGAGATGAGCACCGACCCCTAAAGTCGGACACGACTGCACAAATGTGCAGGGGGAACCTTTACCTTTACCTTTACCTATATATGCATTAACAGTGTTCTTAAACTAAAAATAAAGAATGAAACTTACCTCTTTAATGTGAAGTTGCCTGAATTTGAGATTATTTTTTAAATAAATCATGATCTCCCAGGGAACCCCTAGTGACCTCTTGCGGATCCCTAGGGTGCCACAGAACCCTGGTTGAGAAACCCTGCTCTAAGTGAATACTCTGATAAAACTTGCCTGCTCTGGTTCAGAAACTACTAGTTACTCCTAGTTGGTTCTTCCTGCTTTCCCACCTGTTAAGGTGGACCCATTTATGACAATACTTGCCCAGAGCCTAAACCAAAGTAAGTACCTCCACCTTGCCAAGAAATCAATAAGTTGGCTAGCAGAAACAGTTCCAACATTTCAAAGGCAAAAGTATTGTTTTATTCACTGAGCCTAAAGAGGTAAGTTCTGGCAACAATGCCATATAAATGAAACTAATGAACAAGTGAGCCAGCTGCTTGTAATTCAGGTGTCAATAGTATGAATCAAAAGTTTGCTTGCAGCGTTATAACCCAATGGCTGTATTAATGCTGAGCCATAAATCATGGCATATAAAACACAATGGCTGGGCTTACACTAGACCAGGGCTTTCCAAAGTTTTCCCGCGGTGACACACCAACCACCGTTGGTGTGTCGCCGCGGGAAAACCCGGAAGTGCCGCCATTGCGGCAGCGCACAAAAACCCGGAAGCGCTGCTGCCGCTTTCGAGTTTTTGCGCGCCGCCGTTGGTGTGTCGCCACGGGAAAACCTGGAAGCACTGATGATGATCAGCGCTTCCGGGTTGTGTGGCGACACACCAGACTGTGTGGCGACACACTTTTGTGTCGCAACACACAGTTTGGAAAGCTCTGCACTAGACAGACATCAAACAAAATATGTGGCTTGATAAACTATGGGAACCCAGTCCTAGGAACTGACACTCTAAGCCATTGCATTGTTAAACATTATGTATGAATCTAAAATATAAGTTAAATTATGGTTGAGGAAAAGTGCATATACCCATGTTTTTTAGTAGGCTTACTTATCTCAGTCATGGCTCCAGTGTCATCTGAACCTGAAAGGGAAGGTTTTATCTATGATTAACTCCTTTTGGCATCTGTACATAGACACGAGGAAGAAGCAGCCTCATGTCACTCTGCCCCAGCCAACCAGAGTATCTACTGTATTATTCCTATTGATTTTACTTCTTCCTTCCCTGGACATTCAAAGGGTTAACAGCTTATTACATCTTAAAAAAGATAAATATATTTCCTTCTGGTTTCGACATATTACTGTAAATGTAGATGTAAACAAATCTCTTAATGAGTATGGCTTTTTCTTTGGATATTCTCACGACTTGTTAACGTTTATGTATTCCCTGCTTTTTAATGCCAGTAAAGGTTTTGCTTGCTTGCTTGCTTGCAAATTTAGATTTTTTAAAAACTGGCTAACCAAGGAAAAGCCAGGATTATTTGCATTGTGTTCTGAAGCTTCTGGAATAGTATCTAAATACTTCTAGTGCCTTCCAGAAGTGGGCAATCACTGGCTGGGAAGTATGGGAGTTGCAGTCCCAAGACATTTGGAAGATTGATTCAAAAGAGCAAAGCCAGCCCAGAGAGAGTCAATATGCCAATCCCAGTGTACCCAGGTTAGCCCTGATTTATAGAGCCTGGAAGAAGAACAGCCAGCCTCTAAACATGCCACTCTTTAAAAAGCAGATGTTGTAAGATTGACAGATGTATGCTGGTAGTGTGTGTGTGTGTGTGTGTATCTGAATAAATAATAGAATAGGCAGAATTCTATTATTTGACATTCATATATTCCTTTATCTTCTTTCATTTTCCTCTTCAAAGCTTCAGTGCTGAATCCAAAGGGCACACTTTCTTTTTTTTTATAAAGAACTTTATTATTTTTTCCAGAATATAGTTACAATACAAAATATAGGATATAGAAAAGCTAGAGTACAGAACTAAAAAAGAAAGAAAAACTATAAAGGTGCAGAACAGAGAGAAAAAGAAAACAGAAAGTGACTTCTGACCTTTTCCAGTACAGATATGAATACATTTACAAATATAATCTTTTACAATTAATTAAGCCTTAATAACATTATTTCTATCAAATCAAACCATTTAATCATTAAAAGCCAGAATCAAAACTTCATTTTTTTGTGACACAAGCAAGTAGTCTAAAAGTGGTTGCCAAGTAGAAAGAAATCCAGAAACAGTATTTTCTCTTATCAACGCTGCTAGTTTGGCCATTTGGGCCAGCTCCATCAGTTTAATAATCCAGTCCTCCACTATAGGTATTTGTGGATCTTTCCATCTCTGTGCATATAAAAGTCTTGCTGCTGTAATCATGTATTTAAAAAAGGGCACACTTTCTGAGCTCATCTATGTAGACCAAAAAACAAATCCCCATATGAAGTTGCCAAGTCTATACCACCTCAGACCTGAAGTGGGAAGGTCTTTGTGGTTGAATGATCCCCATGTGGTAATGATTTCCCATCTATGTAATAGTAGCATATCAGAGAAAAAGCAAGACTAATAATTAAATTGCATATCATCTAGCTATCCATGAAAATTGTGCCTCCGGATGTGCAAAACCTCTGTAGAATTTTTGCTGTCCAAAAAAGGGAATTTCTTTCACATGTTTACTTCGTCCAAATGTTGTTTATATAGAAATATTTAAATTCACCTTAAAGTTCACTTTGAATGAAATTTAGTAGTTCTTCTAATTGGCTATTAGACATTCTGATAGCAAATCTTCCATGGAATTTCAAATCTAATGGTGTTCAATTAGCTAATCACAAATTCTTATCCCAGATTCTGATGGCCAAAAACATTTGGATGAACATTTATTTTAAAATAATGAAAGGCCTTAATATTTCTCTTCAATGAACTGAACACATATATGTATAAAAGAAAATTTTGCCAATCTGAATATGGTACTGTAATCAGTAGCATTCTGCAAAGCACACCAACTATACGCTATTAAGAAGTGGATTGTCTGCCATCTAGTGTCAGCAGACATGATATACACTTTCTAAAAGACTCAAGATCTTTCCTCACTACTAATGCTATCCACCTATCCATAAGTGGGCAGTAAATTAAACCAGAATCAAATTTGCCATCCCTATCACTGATCACTAACATATTTTTATTGCCTCTGTTTTCAGCCACTGTGTTCATCTGACTTCCCTTCAAAATAACAAGCATCCACCACTGTCCTGGGGCAGTTTCAGAATAGGGGGAAACATACTATTTTATCAATCAAAGAGAATATTTGTAGCTCAGGGTTGAACTGTGGAGTCCACAATACTATTTTATTGCTAAGAATAATTTGAGCTTGTCTTACTTGTGAACTGGGAATGAGATGTCATGGGGATAGGGCAGAAAACATATGTTACCATGGCATGTTTGTGCCATGGTTAGGTGCAAATGGGAACAGAACCATAGAACTAAAAGGGATAATTTAGGTTCTTGGGTCCAATTGGCTGCTTAATACAGGCATCCAAATTAAAACATCCCTGACAGGCGGCCATCTAGCAACCATTTGTGCACACCCAAGAAAGGCATTCACCATCTCTCCTGGGAATTGATTTCATGGTTAAACTACTCTTAGTGCTAGGAACTTATTAAAAACATAACCAGGCACCATCCTATTTTTTTCATTGGAATGCATGACTCATGCATACAGTGATGTTGCCACATTCTGTTGATAACAGGGCTAAATTAAAAGTTGTAACTAAATGGTTTTTCCAGTATACGCAAATAATAGCTTTCATTGTAATTATCAGTAATTTTCCCTCTGGACCAGCAGTTCAGAATATACAGGTAGTCCTCAACTTACGACCGTTCGTTTAGCAACCATTCAAAGTTATGACAGCACTGAAAAAAGTGATTTGCGACTGGTCACATTTGCGACACTTATGACCATCGCAGTGTCCCTCTGCTCACATGATCAAAATTCAGGCACTTGGCAACCGGCATGTATTTACAATGGTTGCAGCATCCCCAGGTCACATAATTGCCATTTGTGACCTTCCCAGCTGGGAATTGCATGATTCACTTAACGACTGCATGATTCACTTAACAACCACTGAAAAAAATGTCGTGAAATTGGGTGCGGTCACATGATGCCTCACTTAATGACCACACCGCTTAAGAACAAATTTTCTGGTCCCTATTGTGGTTGTAAGTCGAGAACTACCTGTAACACACATACATAAGACAATATTATTGTCATATTTATATCCTTTTATATAAGTAACTTAGATTGTTACAGCTACATAATAGTGTGATTTTTCTATGTTGAAAAATACAATAGATTACCTGCAAATTTCATGCTGAGATTTTATTAAATTAACATCCCACTTTCAAAATGAACAGCAAAATGGGCCCTAAAAGTCCTAACCTCCGTGCGATTGGCTCCCGCCTGCAAACTCCGCCCCCCCAGTCCACGCAATTGGTTCCCGCCTGCAAACCCCACCCCCCCAGTCCGTGGAAAAATTGTCTTCCACAAAACCGGTCCCTCGTGATAAAAAGGTTGGGTACCCCTGCTATAGAGGGAACTGTAGAGCTTGCTTTTAAATGCCCAGCAGGTGGACATCTTAGACTCAGTAACATCTCTTATAATTTATATTTATTTTAGTTGTTAGATTTATATCCTGCCTTACCTCCTGGAGCTCAAGGTTGTCTTCTTCAAATTTTCCCATAACAATAACCATTTCGTGTAAGATTGGTTTGAGAAATAGTGACTCACCAAAATTACCTAATGAGCTTCCATGGTGCTAGTTAGAGCCTATTGGTGCACATGAAGCCCAAAGCAACAGACAGCTTTAAAGTTGAAATCAGGGTCAGTGAACTGTGGACTTTTTGATCTGGAACATTGTAAAAGCACCTCTTAATGCAGAATGCCACTCATTAAAATGAGAAACAAATTAGGCATGATAATTCATTTTTTTAACAGAAGTCTTCAATATACAACTTTTGGAGTTATATACAATTTTCAGGAAAAATACAAATGTTGGGGTTTGTATATACCCAGGAATTTACAGATAGATAAATTATACAAGAGAGGCTTGATATCTAGGTGAGAGGGGAAATATTCTGCAAGTCATCCAATTAGTAGCCATTGTTGAAGGTATGATGTGGCAGTAATGACTCATACTTCAGGTGTAGTTTAGTTGGGTGTGGCAGATGATGAGAGTGACCTATAACGTGATAGGTCAGTATTTGTATAAAGGAAGAGAAGTTCTTGTGTTCTTTTTCTCCTTGCTGTATTCCTGCCTGTTGCTGTATTCCTGCCTGTTGCTGTTATCATTTGTAACTGCAGTTGGATGTTACTGGACCGTATTTGGACTACGTATGTATATAAAGTAAATAGGCTATTTTATCTAATCTCTGCTTGAGTGTCTATTTACTGCATAGAACGTGGATCACTGGTGTCTTGGAAAAAGGAGCAGGCCGCCCCACGTTGTGTGCTCTGACAACAAAAATCAATTAAAGCTGTAGATAATTAATATCTAATTTACAGAGGTTATAGCCAGGCTTTTACATATGAAATCCCAGATCACTGTTGGAGACCAGGAATCTCTATACAACTGTATTTATGAGTGAGTGTGAAGGAAGAGATCCTTCCCTCCCATGAGTTCTTGAGACAAATTCAGAAAAATGAATGGGAGAGAGAGACAGTCCTTCATTTCATGGCAGGTTAGTCTACCTTGTCTCTCCCTTGATCCCTTTGACATATACAGTACAGAAGTCAGGGAAATGATTCATTCAGCTTGTACTAGCTAAGAGGCATTTAGAAAGTGCAGGATAGCACAACACAAAGTAACCAGCAACTTTTTCCCCTTTCATCTGATATTGTTCTCAAAGCAGTAGGACAAGAGGAGGATTTGTGGCAGAGAAGAAAATTAGACATTTTTGTGGGATAATCCTGGCTTATGGGGTTATGGCGCAGAGTAAACAGACAGAGTGCAGCGTTTATGGCTAAAAAAATGTTTACTTGTAATAAAAGGCAATAAATGTATATACAGTTACATTATTGCAGAAAGAAAAAACATACATACAAGCAGAGTTTCGTGTTTGTTTCCATTGACAGACATGAAGGCCCATGCCATGGCCTAGACACAGAGCCACGCATAGCTACGCCTTTCCTAGTCTTCAGAGGTCGAACATACACAAGAACATGGCTAAAAGACCAGACAGAAGTCAAGAAGCATAGACCCATACTTCACAGCTGAGATATACACTTGTTTCAGCTTTCTGATTGGTGGAACCTTAGAATCATGGGTCACAAGGCTTTTCAAATTAACAAAGCCTAAAGCGTTCAGGATTGCACATAGTATAAACCGCCATGAGATGGCAGTGTTGCATCTAACAAGCATACTGTTTCACCCCCCCCCCCCTCAAAGTGTGGGCTTTGGTTCCCATGAGATAGTTATTTCGACTGAGACAGTAACATCACATGATGCCTTGGCTGGCCAAGGCTACCCACCTGTGCCTTCCTTATCTATTGAAATGTTTTGAGAACGCTACAGAGGAATAGTAAACAGAAAGTACACAGACAGTACAGAAAGCGATTTGCTTTTCACAGAAAAATCCTGACAATTTTCACTTCCTCTCTGCTGTATTTTTTATTTTGTGATCTAAAAAGAATCTGGGCCACAAGATTCACACAAGCCTCATTTTTAAAAGGACAAGCTGAGCTATTTTTTTCTCTTACCTGACAGGCTCCAAAAAGTCTGCTAGTAGCCAAATTCCTCAACTGCTTGTTACCATAAAAGGAATAATTGCTTCAGCTAGGCTGAGCTGGGTAGTCACATGTCACATTGATTACTATCGCAACTGATTATTTGTTATCAACAAGTTAATTTGTATAGAAGAGAGATCTTTTGTTTAAGCGGGCTGGCTATGCTTATCTCAACCTATTCAGATGTAAGTTTTCTTTGCCTGTGGGCCTTTCTGAGGTGAAACAGATCCCTGTAAATATGTTCTGTTGTTTTAAATAAATGCAACTATGTTTTTACTGCAAAAGTTTATTTTTATTGATCTCTCTCTCTATCAAGCTTCTGCAACTCTGCACTTAAAAATAAATATTAATAACACTCTGCACTGTTTCTAGCATTATCTTCAGAATTTTGTTGACAAAATATGTGATAATAATAAGTGAAGAAAATACTGGTCATCTGTGTGCCTTCCTATACTGATGTTTTCTCTTATTAGTTCATTTCAACATAAAAGGAATGGATTTCTTGCTGAATACTTTGGCAGTTCAGTTTGATTAAGCACCCAAATGTTCTGGGTTGTTTTTCATTTCCCTTTGATCTGAAGGGTGGAACTGGCAGTTCTACAGACAGGATTTTCCAGAGCAATGGTCAAAAGCTGATGTAATTTAGCATCCTAAATCAGTTTGAAACTAAAATGAGCTAAAAACACTGAGAAATTTAGCATACCTTAGAAAATAATGATGAGTAGCAGTCATAAAAAAATACCATAAAGTAGGTGCCAGGCAAGTTTCTCTGTGTGGGTCATCTAGCAGGTTTTTCTATGTGGGTTATTCTATAATTGGCAAGCCTTATCTGAAAGGTCTCTGATAGCAAATAGATGCATCTAATTTGGCAGGGCACCTTTAGAAGGGCCTTTGAAGAGGATTTTAGCGTTTATACAGTATGTGTGGGAAGAAATAGTGCTAAGCTTTAACCCAGCCTTGATGACTTTGTGATTCATTGGCAACCAAGAGATGAAATTGCTAAGAAGAAGTGGCTGTACAGCCGCCCACCTGGCACCGCAGCCAATGGAACTTGCCATCAGCTACTAAACATTTACAAGTAGCAACAAGTAAGCGTAATTCATGCTTATGTCTTGAGAGCAAATTGAACCAAACAGCTTTGACAACCTTTTGCAAATGTCCTTGAGGCAGTTTGCACAGTGACTGGTATTAAGTACAGAATACTTTACACAAAGAAGCAAGTTGATAAACCGTGCCAATATTATTTTTAAATAATATTTCAATCAAATGATTCGAGTTTTCCTAATCAAATATCCAATTTGGGGGACACAATTTTGCAATGACCTAGAATTATAGGGTTGGAAGGGACCTTGGAAGCTTTCTAGTCCAGCCTCCTGCCCAGGGCAGAAATCCCAGATAAATGGCAGTCCAATGTTTACCTGAAAAGCTCCAGGAAGCAGCCTATTCCACTGCTTGATAGCTGTCATGGTGTGGAATTTCTTCCTTATTTTGAGTTTGGATCTCCCTGTATAAAGTTCCACTCAATGGTTCTTGTCCTTCCCTCAGGAGCTACAGAGAATATATCCATACCTTCTTCCCTATGACAGCCCTTCAGGAATTGATATGAAAGGCAGATATCATATCTCCCCTCAGCCTTCTCTTCTTTTTAGGCTAAAGAAGTATTCATTCTTCACATGGTTTAGCTTCCAAACTCCTAACCAATTATGTCACTCTTCTCTGCCCTCTCCCGAGTTCTTCATCATCCATCTTGTATTATGGTGAGCAGAAAAGGGTAGGCATTCAAAGTGTGATCTAATTAGTGCAGCATAAAATGGAACTATCACTCCTTGTGATCTCAGAAAATATAGTTTCCCACTCTACAGAAATGTAAGCATATTATATTATTGAACTATTATATAAAGAGGAAAACACTTGCAAGAAGTGTCTATGAAGGTTCTCAGTCATCCAGGTGGAATTGTCTGTAGCTTGAATCATGTCAACTGGATTTCTATTTTCTCAGTGGAAACGTTTCGCTCCTTATCCAAGGAGCTTCTTCAGTCTGAGCAAAGTTAGTAAGGGAATCCTAAATATGTTTCTAGGTAGCTGTGTGACCTTACCCTGGGGCTAGGTCATGGTTATATTGAGATGTTATTTTAAGTTCTTTTATCATCTAAAGGAGGATCGTTAAGATCACCATGCTGCTGTCATTTTAGACAGAGAAGATAGGTGGTTTGAGAGAGGGGTCAAGGAATCCATTTATGCCAACTTGGAAAATCCTTCCTTGAATAGAGGTGGGGGCCTCAGGCACAATCTTTCCCCCATCTTCCTCCCTGCTTTGTCTTCTGTGCCTAGGAAGATTAAGACCATTTCACAAGCTCAACAGCAGCATGGAGATCTTAACGATCCTCCTTTAGATGATAAAAGAGGAGCCAGGTCTATACCACTCTTCTGAACAACAGCAGAGTGAGGGCCATCGAGACCTTGGGGGGAACCTCATTCCAGAGGGCAGGCACTGCTACAGAGAAAGTGCACTTCTGGGGTCCCAATAGATAACATTGTTTAATCAAAAGACTCCAGCAAAGGAGATCGTTACCTTGTCGTGGTGTTGGAGCTTGAGCACCTCAATGAAACCATGAGCTAAACCGTGAAGGGACACCCAAGACGGGAAGGTCGTGGCAGAGAGGTCAGACTAAATACGATCCCTGGGGAAGGTAACGGCAACCCACCCCAGTATTCTTGCCGTGAAAACTAAATGGATAAGTACAACCAGAGATATGTCGGTATACCATCGGAAGATGGGACTCCCAGGTCAGAAGATGGTCAAAATGCTACTGGGGAGGAACAGAGGATACGTTCAACTAGCCCCAGATGTGATGACGCAGCTAGCTCAAAGCCGAAAGGACGGCTAGCAGCCGACGGTGCTGGTGGTGAACGACGAATCCGATGTTCTAAAGATCAACACACCATAGGAACCTGGAATGTAAGATCTATGAGCCAGGGCAAATTGGATGTGGTTATTGGTGAGATGTCAATATTAAATATAGACATTTTAGGTGTCAGTGAACTGAAATGGACTGGAATGGGCCACTTCACATCAGATGACCACCAGATCTACTACTGTGGACAAGAGGACCACAGAAGAAATGGAGTAGCCTTCATAATTAATAATAAAGTGGCTAAAGCAGTGCTTGGATACAATCCAAAAAACGATAGAATGATCTCAATTCGAATTCAGGGTAAGCCATTTAACATCACAGTGATCCAAATATACGCCCCAACCACAGATGCTGAAGAAGCAGAAGTAGATCAGTTCTATGAGGATCTGCAGCACCTACTAGATAATACACCAAAAAGAGATGTTATTTTCATTACAGGAGACTGGAATGCTAAGGTGGGTAGTCAGACGACACCTGGAATTACAGGCAAGCATGGTCTGGGAGAACAAAATGAAGCAGGACATAGGCTGATAGAATTTTGCCAAGACAACTCACTGTGCATAACAAACACTCTCTTCCAACAACCTAAAAGACGACTTTATACATGGACTTCACCAGATGGTCGACACCGAAATCAGATTGACTACATCCTTTGCAGCCAAAGGTGGCGGACATCTATACAGTCGGTAAAAACAAGACCTGGAGCTGACTGTAGTTCAGATCACGAACTTCTTATTGCAAAATTTAGAATCAGACTAAAGAGAATAGGGAAGACCCACAGATCAGTTAGATATGAGCTCACTAATATTCCTAAGGAATATGCAGTGGAGGTGAAGAATAGATTTAAGGGACTAGATTTAGTAGATAGGGTCCCAGAAGAACTATGGACAGAAGTTCGCAACATTGTTCAGGAGGCAGCAACAAAAAACGTCCCAAAGAAAAAGAAAACCAAGAAGGCAAGATGGCTGTCTGCTGAGACACTGGAAGTAGCCCAAGAAAGAAGGAAAGCAAAAGGCAACAGTGATAGGGGGAGATATGCCCAATTAAATGCAAAATTCCAGAGGTTAGCCAGAAGAGATAAGGGATTATTTTTAAACAAGCAATGTGCGGAAGTGGAAGAAGACAATAGAATAGGAAGGCCAAGAGACCTCTTCCAGAAAATTAGAAACATCGGAGGTAAATTCCAGGCAAAAATGGGTATGATCAAAAACAAAGATGGTAAGGACCTAACAGAAGCAGAAGAGATCAAGAAAAGGTGGCAAGAATATACGGAAGATCTGTATAGGAAGGATAATAATATTGGAGATAGCTTTGACGGTGTGGTCAGTGAGTTAGAGCCAGACATCCTGAAGAGTGAGGTTGAATGGGCCTTAAGAAGCATTGCTAATAACAAGGCAGCAGGAGACGACGGTATCCCAGCTGAACTGTTTAAAATCTTGCAAGATGATGCTGTCAAGGTGATGCATGCCATATGCCAGCAAATTTGGAAAACACAAGAATGGCCATCAGATTGGAAAAAATCAACTTATATCCCCATACCAAAGAAGGGAAGCACTACAGAATGTTCAAACTATCGAACAGTGGCACTTATTTCACATGCCAGTAATGCTCAAGATCTTGCAAGGTAGACTCCAGCAATTCATGGAGCGAGAATTGCCAGATGTACAAGCTGGGTTTAGAAAAGGCAGAGGAACTAGAGACCAAATTGCCAATATCCGCTGGATAATGGAGAAAGCCAGGGAGTTTCAGAAAAACATCTATTTTTGTTTTATTGACTATTCTAAAGCCTTTGACTGTGTGGATCATAACAAATTGTGGTAAGTTCTTGGTGGTATGGGGATACCAAGTCATCTTGTCTGCCTCCTGAGGAATCTGTATAACGACCAAGTAGCAACAGTAAGAACAGAGCACGGAACAACAGACTGGTTTAAGATTGGGAAAGGAGTACGGCAGGGCTGTATACTCTCACCCTACCTATTCAACCTGTACGCAGAACACATCATGCGACGTGCTGGACTTGATGAATCCAAGGCTGGAGTTAAAATCGCTGGAAGAAACATTAACAATCTCAGATATGCAGATGATACCACTTTGATGGCTGAAAGCGAGGAGGAGCTGAGGAGCCTTATGACGAAGGTGAAAGAAGAAAGTGCAAAAGCTGGGTTGCAGTTAAACCTCAAAAAAACCAAGATTATGGCAACCAGCTTGATTGATAACTGGCAAATAGAGGGAGAAAAAGTGGAGGCAGTGACAGACTTCGTATTTCTAGGCGCAAAGATTACTGCAGATGCTGACTGCAGCCAGGAAATCAGAAGACGTCTACTTCTTGGGAGGAGAGCAATGGCAAATCTTGATAAAATAGTTAAGAGCAGAGACATCACACTGAAAACAAAGGTCCGCATAGTTAAAGCAATGGTATTCCCTGTAGTAACCTATGGCTGCGAGAGCTGGACCATAAGGAAGGCTGAGCGAAGGAAGATAGATGCTTTTGAACTGTGGTGTTGGAGGAAAATTCTGAGAGTGCCTTGGACTGCAAGAAGATCAAACCAGTCCATACTCCAGGAAATAAAGCCAGACTGCTCACTTGAGGGAATGATATTAAAGGCAAAACTGAAGTACTTTGGCCACATAATGAGAAGACAGGATACCCTGGAGAAGATGCTGATGCTAGGGAAAGTGGAAGGCAAAAGGAAGAGGGGCCGACCAAGGGCAAAATGGATGGATGATATTCTGGAGGTGACAGACTTAACCATGGGGGAGCTGGGGATGGTGACGGCCGACAGGAAGCTCTGGTGTGGGCTGGTCCATGAAGTCACGAAGAGTCGGAAGCGACTGAACGAATAAACAACAACAATCAAAAGAACCTAGAGCACACCAACCCTGCAAGATTGAAGTGGTCAGACAGATACTATGGAAGACATATGGTCTGTCAAATAACCAGGCTGTACGCCACGTAGGGCTTTATAGGCAACAACCAGCACCTTGAATAGTACCCAGAAGAAAACTGGCAACCAGTGCAGCAAAGCAGAGGTATTACATGAGCATGCCCATCATTGCTTGTACCACTGCATTCTGGACCAGTTGAAGCTTCTGGGTGGTCTTCAAGGGCATCCCCATATAGAGTGTGCTGCAGTAGTCAACCCGCAAGGTGACTAGAGCATGAGTGACTGTCTGAAGGACCCCCTGATCTAGGAAAGGGGTGCAGCTGGTGCACCAGATGAAATTGTGCAAAGGCCCTCCTGGGCACAGCTGCTACCTGTTCTTCATGCAAGAGCTGCAAGTCCAGGAAAACCCCCCAGATTGCACACTAACCTTGAAGGGGGAAGTGTTACCCCATTCAAGGTCAAATATGGAATATCCCCAGATCTGGGTGGTCCAAACACCCACAGCCACTCAATCTTGGTAGGATTGAGTCAGAAACAGTTCCTCCCCATCCAAACATGCACAGCCTCCAGGCAGTGGGACTGAACCTTGACAGCCTCACATGTTTAGTGGTTACGGGTATCAGCATACCTTCCAAAAATAAATAAATAAAAAGACAGAAATGAAAAGACAGCATCCACACCAACCCCTTCTCAACACACAACCCATCCAGTTGCAATCTTGAAAAAACAAAAGAGAAACTCAGTGAAATTAAATCTGACAGATTCACCTACCCCAAACAAAGGGCCTCTACTATCTAGCATTTTTTATATACAAAGTGAACATGTGTGAACAACAAGGATCTTGTTTTTAAAAGAATACCCACAAAGAAGAATCAGTACTGTTTTGGCTACCAGTTTTTTCAAGAAAGGCTGCATATGCACATATATCCTTCAAAGAATGACAAGTTAACACATTTTTATATATATTCAGAACTCAGAATCAAAGATATAAAATTATTTAGAAAGAGAGCATTTATATACACCATACTTCTGTTGATAAAAAAGACCATATAGTCTTTGTTACTGAAACAAGTAACAAACTTTAAACTGAAACGGGCGTGGTGGCTCAGTGGGTAAGACGCCAGGCTTGTTGATCGGAAGATTGCAAGTTTGGAGGTTCGAATCCCTAGCCCTGCGTGCGGAGTGAGCTCCCGCACTCGCCCCAGCTCTTGCCAACCTAGCAATTCGAAAGCATGCAAATGCAAGTAGATGAATAGGTACCACTTCAGTGGGTAGGTAACAGCGTTCCGCGCGTGTCATGTGGCCACATGACTGCGGAAGCGTCTTCGGACAACGCTGGCTCTTCGGCTAACAAACGGAGATGAGCACCGGCCCCTAGAGTCGGACACGACTGCACAAATGTGCGGGGGGAACCTTTACCTTTACCTTACTGAAACAAAAGTACAAGAGGAAGGGACTCGATGCCTTAGAAAAGGTAAATTCAGTTGAAAAATCCCATTATGTGTGTTAGAACACTTTAGAAAAATAGGATTTAAAAGAGATCAGAGATACATACATACATGTGAATTTTGATTATAATAGTAAAATCTAATGCAAACTAAACTTAAAGAAAGGAAACATAATAGAAAGGAGTAAAAAGTTCAAGGAAAAAGAAAAAAGAGAGAAGAAAGAGAAAAGAAAGAATATAATAAAGAGAAAAGAAATATATAAGGAAGTGACTTCCAACCTTCATCACAACAAGTATAAACAAATTTAGTGACCCTTCACCCCCTTTACAGTTACAGTACAAACATTTATCTCTTCATCCCACATCCCATCTCTTATCTATAAACCAATCCATAAAACATCATATTTTCAGTCCTGGTGTCAGCAGAAAGTCCATAAGGGGTTGCCAGAAGTAACAACATATCTTGTTTTAATCTTGATCAAATAAACCAACTTTATATTCCTACCTTTTACTTCTAACAGTCTTAATCTTTAGTTCATTCAAATATTGTTGTAGGATTTGATTTCTCTTCATTTCTTCTTTGTCCCGTCGCACAGAGTTCTTCAAAGCTTTATCAAGCCTCTCTTGTAAATCCAGTAGGAAAAAATTATTCAGGTAACTCTCTTGGTTTGTCTTGGTTGTATTTCCCTTTTAAATTTTAAAACCTCAGCCAGTTTCTTTTGTAGATCCAGTGAAACATCCTTTTCTAAGTCATTCTCTTGGCCTGTCAGTTGTAAATCCACTTTTGATACCATCTATATCTTGTCAGATAAAATTTGTTCTACATCTGACATTTCTTCAATAACATGTTTTGGTCTATCCTTTGAAGCACACATCATTACCGACATTGTTGATATTTTGGCTACTATTTTTTGATTCCATTCTTCAAAAGTCTCCTTCAGTATTTTTATTGTTATAGTGTTTTGCATCATTTTGCAGGTTTGTATATCTTTACCTAAAATCTTTAGTTCCCTCTAGTGTCTAGTTTTTGAAATCATAAATTGCTTATCTTTATAACTTTCTAAGATCAAAATCTCATTTAGCTTGTTGCTGTTTATTTCAGATTCTTTAAATTCTTAAGTTTATGATTATAATTTTCTTTC
Source organism: Charina bottae (assembly GCA_023362775.1). Classification (NCBI taxonomy): domain Eukaryota; kingdom Metazoa; phylum Chordata; class Lepidosauria; order Squamata; family Charinaidae; genus Charina; species Charina bottae. Next base: position 213,086,203 of record JALMGJ010000002.1, on the reverse strand, counting down.
ATTCAGGATTGAAGGCAAACTCACCTGGCCTTTTCAAACTTGTCTTTCTGAAGGTCTCTAATAGCTTAGAAGTAGTTAATGAGCAATTTCCAAAAGTGATTAGAAAGTGAGGTTTGCGAACTTAGTGTCCTTTAAAAGTCTCCGCCGTGGTTGTGACCAAGATGGCTAATCCCATCGTCTCCACGGAAAACCACTGTCTTGCAGCCTTCTCGCAAGAAGCAGCTGTCCAGAGCATATGTGGGTGATCTCCTGTCCTCTCCTTATATGGAGAGGTTCCAATGAACCAGTCTACTCACTGATGCCTTGGTCTTTGCCATGATCATCAGCTCCACTTTCTCAGAGCCTTCTTCAGTTCTCCATACCTCCCCCAGAAGTCACGTGATATCAGACTCCTGATTTGTCAATTACAGGTTATTGTCTAATAAGGGCTAGGAACCACCTGATTAGGCTAACACAATTTACATTTTATTTAAGCTATATCGAAATATCAAAGGCTTGTTATCAACATCATAATAAGTAAATTATATCCAATTGGCCAAAAAATTAAATCAGGAATGGGCAAAAGGTGCTAAAAATCTTCATTCAATATGATAGTTGTTTTTGTGTCAAGAGTATGAAGGGTTTCTCACAAGAGAATAGCAACAACAACAACATTAATAATGGCTCCAATTCCGAGAAGATACTTACTATTGTTTACTCTTGGTTAGCATCTGAGTATATTAAACTATGTCTCTTCAGGCAGATATTTAATTGGTAGTTGTCAGGGAATTGAACAATAACCACGCTGAGCCGGTATTCCAACTCTAGATCTTTATTGTTCTTGCCAAAAACATAATCTAGCCAGACTAAAAGGCACTCTAACTAACCTATGGGTAAAATAGCGAGAGCTCTAAGGCGGAGTCACCTTGAACCTCTTCTCCCACCAGCAGAATCCGGACTGTGAAATCGTTTATCTCCCTGGAATGCGTCCCGTCCCCCCGGGGAAAGAGCAGCAGCTCTGAAATCCACCACAGTAGATTTAATTATATGTATTGTAAGGGTTGAAGTTAGTGAGGTGAGAACCCAGCAGTACCCAGGCAAGAGATGGCCATTATGTAAACATACCACAACCACTTAATTTCAAGGCTGCCAAGTACCAAGCCTATTAATTAATTAAATCCACTAATTTGCACAGGCAGGAAGAATGAGCCTTGAGTTTAAACCCTTGCAAATGAATACACGTCCCTGGCATTTTTGCCCTGCAGTGCACGATGTTCCTTCATTTTTGACTGCAATCAAGATTCCAATCTAGCTGAGCTATGTCTGTGAGTCTTCTGCCAGGTCAAGCTAAGAAACTGAGCTAAGGGTAAAATGTCAGTCTGGTGCTTTACTGCTGACCCCAGATGCCAATCATGACATTATGATACATTGTCTTACACTGATTACATATAAATTGTTGAAAAATGCCTTTGGCTTTAAGAAAAAGCAACTCCCACAGGAGTTCATATCCAGAATCTCTATGATGCACAGACCTGTTAGAGAAGTCAGGTTCATCTAAAGAGAATTTGTTCTAGGCAGATCCTTCGGGTTTTTATAGCTTAGAAAAACTTCAGACTTCAGCATGAAGGTAATTAAAAGCTATATGACATATATTTTGTGAGAAGTAGAATGATAAGATGGGTGTTACACAGGAAGCAATCCTCATGCCAGATTTAAAGTATGTTTAGATTTAACTTGATCCCTTTGGACTTTTTAGAATTTAAGCATATGCTTATGTTTAAGTAAATGTGTTGGTAATTTGCTCTCACTGATGGATTTACACACATAATTAACTTCATTGAATTAGGACAACAGCTTGTCAAGGCCATGGAAGTGTTCATACTGTCAAGAGACTGCTGTAAAATATGATGCGTGATTATATACTCTCCTCCCCAAAATGTGTTCTGATATATTTTTCTGCCCGCTTGCCCGCCTGCAAAAAGAGTTCTGAAGCAAATCCACACATGAATTTTTGTTATATTTCTTATACATTTTTTATGTTTTATTTTACAAGTTCCACACATTTATTAGTTTGCCTCTTGTCAGAGCATTTTTAAAAATCTGAACAATGGAAAGCAATTTAGCACACTTTTCTCCAAAAAGAACAAAGACAGGAATGCAACTTTTTAATGTCTTTGAAAAGAGTTTGTACTGATCCTTCATGCTGACATTTGGGTCTCTCATAGAGCTTTAATAGGCCATAAGGTTCCAATTTTTCACTCCAGAAGGTAAAATGTATATTTGAGAAGCTTAGGAAGGTTAGGTCTAAACTTTTGGTTTTATTACCTTTTCTTCTTTAAGTAATAACATGCCTTCTTGTGAATCTGAGGGTTTTTTGGTATGCTTTCTACTTGATCTGGGAGTTTTTACTGTTCCCCTGAAAATGATCACAGTGGTTAAACTCTGATTCACAGATGTCTGTCAAAAATATTTTATTTATTTTTCTGACACATGAGTAGAAGCAGTTTTACCTTCAAACTATGCAGGAAAGCAAGGAAGTTGCCACTATTATGGTTGTAGAACAGCTATAACATTTTATGTAGACTTAATCTGGGATATGAAAATACAAATAATCCAAAGAAATCATTACATATAACAATATACCCGGAAAACATGTCCACCTGTCATTTTTTCCAATCGGCATCCATATGACAGGAATCACAAAAACAGTACCTATATATGGCACCTTCCTGTTTATCCTAAGCATATTGGAAGGATCCATCAGGCATCAGCCAGGAACACCAGGAAACATACATGGTTGTGGAATGTATACATTCAGAATATTGAAAACATATCTTTGGGTTGGAACAGCAAAGACAGGAGAAAAAACAGGCAAGACCACAATGCAGCAAAGCATGGACCCAAGGAAAAGGTTTCACATAGTGCCTATAAGACCAAGAACAGATATTTGCCTGCCTCTGAGGACCCCTTAGTACCTGAAGCACTGTAGTGCCAGGACTGAAATGGACAGGGTAGGATGGATCTAGAAGTACACATACATTATTGGGTGCTCCCCTACTCTACTGTTTTTTTCTTACCTGGTGCCCACATATCCTCTCTCAATGTTTTCTTTCTCCTTTCCCAGGCAGCAATACTGGGAAGAAATAGCAACACAAATACACGCATACACATATAATACCTCCCCACACCCTTCTATTAACAAGAGCACAACTATGATCTGGAGAAATATAAATTACAGCTTCACCTTTGTGCCACTGCAGTTTGTTCTGAACTCTACTTAGTTTTATCCATTCCAATCACCCCCGAGTATCTTTACCAGGGGTAGAAATCTGCAGAGTATTTCTGAATAGACCAGCTGATCTAACTAGTTCAATACTTGCTAAATTTTATGCACTTAGAAATACTGAAGGAACAGAAAAGCGGTTTTTCAAATAGCAGAGAACATATAAGGTCTTGAAGTATTGTTAACTTTCAGATTTAAGCACTGTGAAGTCACACTGATTTCTATGGTAGAGGTTTGAGGATCTAACTAATACAGAAATTAACTGGACTTCAGAGTTAATGTTTAGCCTGCATTCTGATACAGTACATATTTTTATTTACAATGGATTACTTTATAATGCTCATAAATCATTCTATTCCTTAAATTCCCATATAGAACAATGTATAAATGACATTAACAGTGATTAAAAGTGGTTTTTAGAAGATGTCCATTCTTTTGTCATGAATTAAATATTTGTCGGATGATAATCAAATAATCAGAGTCCAAGACACAAAGATTAGAAATAGATTTACATAGTTATGGACACATTATATAAGAAATGCTCATGTCTAACATGCCCAAAAGTATGGCAAGAAATGCTCCATTTTTGAAAGCCTTAGTGAGAGAGAGAGTAGGATTAAAGTGCTATATTCAGTGATGAAATGTGCTGAAGCTAATTAAGAAAAGCTGGATTCTGTCCAGGTGTGCATTATGAAAAGTGACTTTTGTTGCTTCTTCTCTTATTTAATAAGTGAGATCTATAAAAGTATGCCTTCAGGTTGATGAACTTTTCTAACCACTGCAATATAAACTAGTTTGGGAGCGGCAAAGAATTGACTGAGATTAAATACATCTGTCAATTCCAGCTATTTCCACCATCATAGTTAAATATTGACTCCAGCCAAATCAGTTAAGTCAGTACTTGCAATGTAATCATAATCAATGATAGCGTGACTTTCCGGGTATAATTATGAACAAAAAGAGTAGGTTTACACACCACTAAGCCTTTTTTTTTTATTTAACAATTAAAAAAAATAATCTACAATTAGCTGCATCCACACAACATGTTAAGCCAAAATCCATGCTTTACAAAACATAACTGTTCATACAATTCAGGAAGCTAAACCAAAACAACTACATTATAGCTAACTTGTAATGGTTAATGTGGGTCAGATTTCAGCATCCTGCTTCCATCAAGACTGGCCAACCGATTAACTATAAGTAGTATATAAAGCCAAGATTTCTCTTCCCACTGTCTGTTCCCAACATTTTGTATTCACAGATACACTTCCTCTGAACATAAACTATCACTGTCAATGGACCTTGGCAGAGATCCTTTTAGTGGATTATTTTCCACCAGCTGGTGATATGCATCAATTAATTAAAAAGAAAAACTATATTTTTGCTTAGGGGGGAAAAAGGCAGTGTAATAGTTATTAGCTAGAATGGTTTTCCTTATGTTGCACTAAAAACAGAAGTTTGAAATCGACTAAAGCTACATCTTGATCTACACTCCACTAGTAGCTTCCCTTCACGTGCACAAGTGCTCCTAGTGCAGGTCACCCTAACAGCAAGACAATAATAACTACCAATCGAAGAGAATATTTGTAGCTCAGGGTTGAACTGTGGAGTCCTTGGTGCTCTCTGAGCCTTGTTGTTTTCTCGCAGACGTTTCATTGCCAGGCTAGGCAACATCTTCAGTGCGAAACGTTCTGCAAGAAAACAACAAGGCTCAGAGAGCACCAAGGACTCCACAATAAGAACTACTCCTGAAACCACACTTTCCAACTTGGCCAAGCAAGCAGTGCTCAGAGTTGCTGTTCCAGAAGTCTGTAAAGAAATTTATCTCAAGGATACAATAAACTGCCAAGATTTCACCAAAAGTGATTTAGGAATCTTTCTCTTTGAGGCACAGAATAAGGGCCGAGGGAATACCAGACAAGCAAGGTTTCAGACTACTGTATCTAAACTACTCTATAACTCTGTAAAGGTGCAATGACCAGCCTGAAGGAGTACAGCAAGTCTTTAAAAAGTTATCTGACACAGCATACACTTAAAATACAGTGAAGCATATTATTACAATACAGTGTAAACAAATACCGTGCCAGAACTAAAAAAAACCTTGATTCAAAGAAAGGCTTAGTAAATAGAATCAGCATTTCAGCGGGGGAGGAAAAGGGGTGACACCATATATGGTCTCCAGTAAGCATTGTTGATCACTATTCTACTGTCGTCTAAACAGCTAGACACAAGTGAAGAAAACCGTTTGCTGAGGAGTAAAACAGCATAACAGTGAAATTGTATAACAGCCTGACCAGGCAAAACAGTGATATGACACTACCAACCCTCACCCTATATGGCCTCCTGAGCAGAAATCAGAGGAATGTGGAAGTTGTCTTTTGTTGCTTATATAAACAAAGGAAAGGAGAGAGAAATCCTAAATAAAAAAGCTTCTGTGACTCAACTTCAATCTGTTTCAACTTTAAGTTGGCTACGATATAATGGGATGTACAGGAAAGAGACAGAGGAAGGCGCCTAGCGATGACTGACGTCCTGCAGCCAGACCCAATCCATTCCTGCTGCAGTGCCGTGATTTGTGGATTATTCTCCACCAGCTGGTGGTGTGTGGAAGAGGAAGGACAGCAAGACCAACTGCTTTGCTTATACTGTATATACTGCACATGTACAATCAGGATGGCACCATTTGGCAGAGGCCTGGAACAGAGGCAGGACAGGGATTAGCAATCGGAGAAGGAAATTTCGTTCGAATCCATAAACTTAAAAGTAACCTGGTATCATATTTCTCCTTTTCTCTGTAGTTCAAATCAGCAATTCTAGGGATTCATTATTTCTTAAATTGAGATTGCTGGTAATTCAGGCAGTTGTAGTCTCATAGATCTGGAAGGTTTCAGGTTGGGATAGGCCATTATAGATTACATACTACCAAAGAGATTCTCAAAAGCAATTAGTCTCAGGTAAAAGGAGGTGTTATCATTTAACATCTATGGGGAGATGGGTGGTAATAAATCTAATAAATAAATAAATAAACATCCCAGTCTACTATGTGCCACTGGTACAGTATAAGGTACCGTATGTTCTCCATCTCCAGCAAAGGAGATCGTTACCTTGTCGTGGTGCTGGAGCTTGAGCACCTCAATGAAACCATGAGCTAAACCGTGAAGGGACACCCAAGACGGGAAGGTCATGGCAGAGAGGTCAGACTAAATACGATCCCTGGGGAAGGTAATGGCAACCCACCCCAGTATTCTTGCCATGAAAACTAAATGGATCAGTACAACCAAAGATATGTCGGTATACCATCGGAAGATGGGACTCCCAGGTCGTAAGATGGTCAAAATGCTACTGGGGAGGAACAGAGGATACGTTCAACTAGCCCCAGATGTGATGACGCAGCTAGCTCAAAGCCGAAAGGACGGCTAGCAGCCGACGGTGCTGGTGGTGAACGACGAATCCGATGTTCTAAAGATCAACACACCATAGGAACCTGGAATGTAAGATCTATGAGCCAGGGCAAATTGGATGTGGTTATTGGTGAGATGTCAAGATTAAATATAGACATTTTAGGTGTCAGTGAACTGAAACGGACTGGGATGGGCCACTTCACATCAGATGACCACCAGATCTACTACTGTGGACAAGAGGACCACAGAAGAAATGGAGTAGCCTTCATAATTAATAATAAAGTGGCTAAAGCGGTGCTTGGATACAATCCAAAAAACGATAGAATGATCTCAATTCGAATTCAGGGTAAGCCATTTAACATCACAGTGATCCAAATATATGCCCCAACCACAGATGCTGAAGAAGCAGAAGTAGATCAGTTCTATGAGGATCTGCAGCACCTACTGGATAATACACCAAAAAGAGATGTTATTTTCATTACAGGAGACTGGAATGCTAAGGTGGGTAGTCAGACGACACCTGGAATTACAGGCAAGCATGGTCTGGGAGAACAAAATGAAGCAGGACATAGGCTGATAGAATTTTGCCAAGACAACTCACTGTGCATAACAAACACTCTCTTCCAACAACCTAAAAGACGACTTTATACATGGACTTCACCAGATGGTCGACACCGAAATCAGATTGACTACATCCTTTGCAGCCAAAGGTGGCGGACATCTATACAGTCGGTAAAAACAAGACCTGGAGCTGACTGTAGTTCAGATCACGAACTTCTTATTGCAAAATTTAGAATCAGACTAAAGAGAATAGGGAAGACCCACAGATCAGTTAGATATGAGCTCACTAATATTCCTAAGGAATATGCAGTGGAGGTGAAGAATAGATTTAAGGGACTAGATTTAGTAGATAGGGTCCCAGAAGAACTATGGACAGAAGTTCGCAACATTGTTCAGGAGGCGGCAACAAAAAATGTCCCAAAAAAAAAGAAAACCAAGAAGGCAAGATGGCTGTCTGCTGAAACACTGGAAGTAGCCCAAGAAAGAAGGAAAGCAAAAGGCAACAGTGATAGGGGGAGATATGCCCAATTAAATGCAAAATTCCAGAGGTTAGCCAGAAGAGATAAGGGATTATTTTTAAACAAGCAATGTGCGGAAGTGGAAGAAGACAATAGAATAGGAAGGACAAGAGACCTCTTCCAGAAAATTAGAAACATCGGAGGTAAATTCCAGGCAAGAATGGGTATGATCAAAAACAAAGATGGTAAGGACCTAACAGAAGCAGAAGAGATCAAGAAAAGGTGGCAAGAATATACGGAAGATCTGTATAGGAAGGATAATAATATTGGAGATAGCTTTGACGGTGTGGTCAGTGAGTTAGAGCCAGACATCCTGAAGAGTGAGGTTGAATGGGCCTTAAGAAGCATTGCTAATAACAAGGCAGCAGGAGACGATGGTATCCCAGCTGAACTGTTTAAAATCTTGCAAGATGATGCTGTCAAGGTGATGCATGCCATATGCCAGCAAATTTGGAAAACACAAGAATGGCCATCAGATTGGAAAAAATCAACTTATATCCCCATACCAAAAAAGGGAAGCACTAAAGAATGTTCAAACTATCGAACAGTGGCACTTATTTCACATGCCAGTAAGGTAATGCTCAAGATCTTGCAGGGTAGACTCCAGCAATTCATGGAGCGAGAATTGCCAGATGTACAAGCTGGGTTTAGAAAAGGCAGAGGAACTAGAGACCAAATTGCCAATATCCGCTGGATAATGGAGAAAGCCAGGGAATTTCAGAAAAACATCTATTTCTGTTTTATTGACTATTCTAAAGCCTTTGATTGTGTGGATCATAACAAATTGTGGCAAGTTCTTGGTGGTATGGGGATACCAAGTCATCTTGTCTGCCTCCTGAGGAATCTGTATAACGACCAAGTAGCAACGGTAAGAACAGAGCACGGAACAACGGACTGGTTTAAGATTGGGAAAGGAGTACGGCAGGGTTGTATACTCTCACCCTACCTATTCAACCTGTATGCAGAACACATCATGCGACATGCTGGGCTTGAGGAATCCAAGGCTGGAGTTAAAATCGCTGGAAGAAACATTAACAATCTCAGATATGCAGATGATACCACTTTGATGGCTGAAAGCGAGGAGGAGTTGAGGAGCCTTATGACGAAGGTGAAAGAAGAAAGTGCAAAAGCTGGGTTGCAGTTAAACCTCAAAAAAACCAAGATTATGGCAACCAGCTTGATTGATGACTGGCAAATAGAGGGAGAAAAAGTGGAGGCAGTGACAGACTTTGTATTTCTAGGCGCAAAGATTACTGCAGACGCTGACTGCAGCCAGGAAATCAGAAGACGTCTACTTCTTGGGAGGAGAGCAATGGCAAATCTTGATAAAATAGTTAAGAGCAGAGACATCACACTGACAACAAAGGTCCGCATAGTTAAAGCAATGGTATTCCCTGTAGTAACCTATGGCTGCGAGAGCTGGACCATAAGGAAGGCTGAGCGAAGGAAGATAGATGCTTTTGAACTGTGGTGTTGGAGGAAAATTCTGAGAGTGCCTTGGACTGCAAGAAGATCAAACCAGTCCATACTCCAGGAAATAAAGCCAGACTGCTCACTTGAGGGAATGATATTAAAGGCAAAACTGAAGTACTTTGGCCACATAATGAGAAGACAGGATACCCTGGAGAAGACGCTGATGCTAGGGAAAGTGGAAGGCAAAAGGAAGAGGGGCAGACCAAGGGCAAGATGGATGGATGGTATTCTGGAGGTGACGGACTCAACCATTGGGGAGCTGGGGATGGTGACGGCCGACAGAGGGCTCTGGCGTGGACTGGTCCATGAAGTCACGAAGAGTCGGAAATGACTGAACGAATAAACAACAACAATGTTCTCCATACAGTTGCTGGTTCGATAGCAGCTGTGTGCCTTTTCATAGCAACTAGTTTCATCCTGAACACATCATAGACCTGGAAATTATTGCTAATAAAATCAGCTATGGTAGTGATAGATGTTTAATTTTGCTTTCCTTCTGTTTACCTAGGACAATAATTCTTCCCACCTTCTGTCATTTCTGCCTAGTTGACTGCTTGAGTGCTAGGTTTCTTGTGATGTTAGCTGTCCTTAGAAAATATTACTATCTGTCACATTTCTTCTGGCTTGGAATTCTTTTGACAATCAACAAATGAAAACTAGGTCTTTCAGAAATAAGCTTTTAATCAAGACACAAGCATGGAGGGGAAATGGCTATGCTTTACTTTGACCAGGAATTCAGCCCATATTGCAAGCACATCAATACCATAAACGGGGAAAAACCCACAAAAATCCTTAATCTAATAGCAGGTTATACTTCAGATTGCTGTGAAAATGTATTTGTTTGTGGCTATGTACACAAACATAAGCTATTGGCCTGGACATTGGAATTTGGTGTCAGAAAAATGTGGATTGGCTGCCAAAGGCAAGTTGCTCTGAAGCAGCATTTTTTCCTTAAGCTTTCCAAGGTTAATATCCTATGTGTACTCAATGACATAGCTAAACACAAGCTACTTTCAAAAGGCACAAAATCAGACTAGTTTTAGCTGATCGTGCTATTGAATCAGCTGCACAATGTAATGTATTTAATTCTTGCTTAGCAAATCATCAGCTTGGCTGAAAAACCATGACTATTTCCCTCTTGTCCTGTAGAAATGAAACAGAAATTGAAATATCTTCTCATACAAAATGACAGCACTTTGCCATACATGCTTAAAGTATAACTGTCCAATTTCCTGCCTTCCTTATTTATGGGTGTAGAATGTTGATTATTAGGAGTCAGGTTGTGAACCTTTACTGTTATAGAATTAGGTAGTAGATGTTGGAACAAGAAACACATTTTCTCTTCCTTTACTCTACAAAGATTTTCAATCCATTGAGAAGTTGATGGCATAGAAGCTGCTTTGGCTCAGGATTCTCTTGCTTTCTTCAGCAAGTCTAGAATCATTGGAATGAGGTGATAGCATCTTACCACCGATATTCACCGATATTCTAGTCGTCTTCTTTTTAAGAAGACTATTGAACCTAAAATTCAAGAGACTGTGCTTTTCTACTAATGCATTTGCTGTAGGGATAGGAGCTTCTGAAGGAGAATCGGGCACTTGATCTCCAACATGAACAATGGGTGTTGATATTGGACGATAAATCAAATAGAACAAAGAGACATGAAAGCATAACTATCAGGTTTGGAGATATCAGCACAAGTTCTGCTAGAGGGTGAATGGGATAGGTCCTATGACTCAATGTCAGTGGACAAAATCTGAAGCTGAGTGGTTTAACTGATGTGGGTGAAGATGGTAATCTTTGGGAATGTGGACATGCTAGGCTAGAACTCAGGCCTTAAAATAATGTTTTAGAGAAAAATCCTGAGGAGAAGAGAGTGATGCTTGGAAAAGCACATGCATGGTTCAAGACATGATTAAGTGGCAGAATTCAAGAGGAATGTGAAATGTAAGAGCAGAATGTGTAATGGTTTGCCTCATTAAATCTTGGGCTATTTCAAAGAGAGATGACTCCACCTATCAGGACAGTTAAAGGTTTGGTGCCCAACAGACCAATGACCTACTCTCAAAGAGCAGGACAGCAAAAACTCCCTATAATCAGAGAGATACCCCTTTTAAAGGCAGAGTGGGAATGAGGTGAGCTATTACAATTTCATGATCTTGAAATGGCCAAGGGAAAAGTGTTGATTTTTATTATCCTCATGGATAAGAGAGAGGTCTAGAAGAATGGATCTCTCAGAAGATCTGTCCTAAAACTTTCCTTTCAAGATCATTTCCTGTGCCTGAACAAGAGCCAGTAGGAGACTGGAGCTGTATCCACTCAAAAGACTATCAACAATAAGATTGGTGGCAGTGGAATTAGAGAAGGCCATTGTGTAGAGAGAAAACTCAGGCTGCTGCAGCTAAAACTGGAGCCTTTATCTTCATTTTCCTTTTTCTTTTGACCTGGTTGAAATCAGCAGGGCTCTTAAAAGTTTGGACCTGTAACCGGCTGTTTTTTCAGTACTAATAGTTGTGTAGCAGAGAGCTGAGGATTAACTACAAGTTGTAGAGAATTTGACTGATCCCATAAAGCAGGGCTTTCCAAACTTTTGCCGTTGGCGACAAACCAACGACCGGCACGCAAAAACTCAGAAGCGCCACCGCCGCTGCGGCTCACAAAACCCCAGAAGCGCCGGCAGCGGCGCTTCCGGGTTGCCGCTGCGCTTCCAGGTTTTTGCGCGCCGTGGCGCCAGTGGCAGCACCGACATCCTGGAACCCGGAACACGGTGGTGGTGCACCATCAGCACTTCCAGATTGTTGCGCGACACACTTGGGGCCCCCTGCCTTAAAGATATAAATTCAATTCAATACATTTCAATTCGCCATCGTTTAATTTAGGCTTATGGCTTCGAAGAAAATGAGAGAGGACCATATATTTGGAGTCCATCACCTTTAGAGCTTGCTTCCAAAAGAGTGGTTTGCAAACAGGAACAATTGTGTCAAGTCTGTTTAGTATATTCCTCATAATAATGCTTACAAGAACTGATTGTGTAAACTTCACTACAACAAAAAAAAGGCACAGTTTATGCCCATCCAAGAAAAAGGTATTTTCCCACAATATTGGCACTTGTGAAATGGGGTTCTTATGGAGGGCCACATGGCCAAAGGTCAAATACCTGCAATGGGAGGACAAGGTGTCCTGACAAATAATGCATACAATTAAGGAGTTGAGAAAAAAATCAAAGAGAATAAGAAAAAAGAAAAAGCTAAAGTATGTTGATAGAGTAGAAAGAAAATTAACTCAGGAAAGAACATGCTAATACTAGGGTTGTTGGAGACAGACTGAAATGGTATGGCTGGAGCTGAACCTAGTTATGGGATATACTTGGGGTGATACTGCCAAAAAATTCTGTAAGCTTTAGAAGATTCTAAACAGGGCTATGTGCAGGTTCATAACTTATGTGAGACCTTGAAGAAGCAACATGGCTCAGCATAATGTCAAAATCAGATTTTCTCTAAGAATCTTAGCCAGGTGCACAAAAGTTAAGGGTTTTTCTAACCTTCCTAGAAAAGAAACCACTTTGCAAAATACCCACGTTTTTGTGTGGTGGCCGTTTCTCTCCCCCAGTCTCAGCAGTGTTCCGGGTTGATACTAAGTCCGAGTCATTAAGGAACATGCAAAATGATGTCCCAACCAACTTGGTTACTGCAGCAGTTACCACTAGCAATGGCAATGGTCACATCAAATCTTAGGGGGGAGAAAGACTATATTAAGGTAAAGGTTCCCCCCGCACATCTGTGCAGTCGTGTCCGACTCTAGGGGCCGGTGCTCATCTCCGTTTGTTAGCCGAAGAGCCAGCGTTGTCCGAAGACGCTTCCGTGGTCATGTGGCCGCATGACGCACGTGGAACGCCGTTACCTTCCCACCGAAGTGGTACCTATTAATCTACTTGCATTTGCATGCTTTCGAATTGCTAGGTTGGCAAGAGCTGGGGCTAGTGCGGGAGCTCACTCCGTCACGCAGGGCTGGGGATTCGAACCTCCGAACTTGCGACCTTCCGATCGACAAGCCTGGCGTCTTACCCGCTGAGCCACCACGCCACATTTAATGGTAAGTTCCATCCCTGAGAATAGGAGAGAATGAGGAAATTAATCCAGTGAGGCAGGTTAAGGAAAGAAGTGATGACTTGCCCAAGGCTAGTCAGTGAACTTCATGGCTCAGCAAGGATATGAACCAAAGTTTTTCTGGGCCAAAGTCCAACAATCTGACAGCTACAATACACTGACTCTCAATTATTGATTGATTAATGGTGGTGGGTTATTTACCAACTATTTCCACCTTTCAGATAGTAATGAGTCATTAATTGTACTATTAATTAATGCAGAAATGGAATGCAAAGTAGGATGAAGAACAAAATTAGCTATGGGCTGCCTAAGTAATTGCTGTTACAAACCTATTAGCTATGGGCTACTCATAGTAATTGCTGTTACAAACCTTGAAGAAAAATGGCCAGTGAGAATTATTCCTTCAGTTTCTATGATGATGTAACTATGATAATGTAATAGTTTTTTGTGTGTGAAATCATGAGAATGCTTTTCTAAATATTCTTTTCTTTACAATTGTTAATTAGAATTAAATTAGAAAGATTTGCTGAAAATGGTTCTTTGCCATATACCCAAAATATGAAGCTCATGGGGAACTGCTTGACTTCATTTCAAACTCTGCCAAACCACAAATTATATGTGGGTTCCATCTGAAGCCATGAACCAGCCCTGGTTTGCTCAAAATTACTCCTAATATAACTCAAAACATTTTTCAAACTTTATTTAACCTTTCAACAAACCTGTTCTGAGTCTTGCATCTCTTACAAAATATAAATACATATGTTACAGATGGATTAAGCTTTTTGCTGGCAGTATTTCCTAATATGTGAAGAGTATTAGCCCCTCTACCCAGGATTTCTCCCTTCAGCACAGCTCTGCATAAAGGTAAAGGAAGGTGTTTCTCATCTTCTTGACCCAGATCCAGAAATAGAGAACAATCTTTGTGTCAATCCCAAAACACAAGGACAGGTAGCTATGTAAGTGTGCAGTTGCTGTCTTGCATGTAGGGAAATCAGATGTCTATGAAAAGTCTGCAAAGACAGAACTTGTTAACAAGGAAGAAATAACTATACTATGGAAGTCCACAGCAAACCAAGATTATGGGTGATCCCTAACCTATTTGTGTTTAATAAACTAGCCAAAGCACTGCTATTGTAGCAGGTGTCAATCCTTAGCATAGTTTAAATTATGGGGGCACTGATGAGATTTTTGTTCAATTAGTTTTTTAAACAACTATATATTGTACTGCTTTGTATGAGATTGTTATACCCTACCCAGAATCTTTGTTGTTTGGGGTAAGCTATAAATATAAAAATAATTTACATCAAAATGACATCGCAAGCACTGTGACATTATGATGCAATTCCTACCCTTTCATACTTGAGTAACGTACATGAAGTAAGTGTAGTGGCAATGCGGAAGACCATTGTATTTCGAGGAGTTTAAGTGACATATTTTGATTTCTCCTTCATATTAAGAAAATTATAGAAGTTTAGAGCTCATTCTGAGCTATGTTTAACCTGCTTGTTTTTCACTTTTACTTAGAAGGGGGGGGAGAGAGGAGAGAAAACCCCAAGATTGTTTACGTTATCACTAGCTTATCTATATAGTTTCTCAGGCTCTTGGATTATGTCATAAACAGGGGCCCCAGACACTGGGAACTATCTAGTCAAGGTTAGGGTCACAAGGTTTTAGTGCCAGATTTTGATAAAAACCTTAGGATTGCCTCTTCAGTTTGGAGCTTGGCCACAGACCCTGGTACTGGGTGCCAGTGTGCAAAATTGGCTTGGGGACTCTCCGCTGTTGTTTACTGGGGCTCCCCACAGCTGAAATGAGATTTCTTATCTGGCTTGGTATGCTTTCTTGTGTTTCTGTTTAAATTGCCTGCCACAATTAAACAATAAAGCTTAAAGTCTCCTTACTTACTGGTGTGATCATTGTCTCTGGATCTAAAAGAACCAATTGTCTGGGCACCTATCACTGCGACACTTGGCAAAACACTAAGTCACAGTAGTAGACTGACCACATTTCCTTGAGACAAAAACGGGACAAGAGGAACGGGCGGGGATGGAGCAGCTGGTTGGGGGGGGCCGGAGGGTTCGCCTCCGCCTATCAGCATGTGGGAGGGGCGGGGCAGGCAGCACGATGGGCGGGGGTGGAGCAGCTGATTGGAGGGAACCCAGAAGGGGAATCGCCTCCACCTGTTGCGGTGCTGGGCCCGCCTCTCCCACTTCCTTTGCCGCGTGCTGGTGGGCAGGGGCAATTCCTCCTCCGGGTTCCCTCCGGTCGGCTGCTCCGCCTCCGCCTGTTCCTGAAAAACAGGACAAAACCGGCATTTATGTTAAAACGACGGGACGGTTGAGAAAAGGGGAAAAAACGGGAGTGTCCTGTTCAAAACGGGATGTATGGTCAAGCTACACAGTAGTTGCATTACTATGCACGTTCCCTCACTTATCCCCCTTGCTCCCCTTGTGAACTGTACTTTCCTTAGTATGGAATAATTCCTCTCCTCTGTTCTAAACAGGAAATACAAAACCAGCATATCTTAATGTTATATTTGCTCTGTGTCTTTCTATTAAAAGTGTGGTAGTACTTCATAATTAGAAGTTCTAACACAGAATACTGATGTACTGAATTTTAACATGTGTGAGAACATGAGGCTGTGCAGTGTAAGAATGTGAGACTAGGCTGAAGTTGCCATAACCTAAAAATGGTGCAGGCACCTATGCAGAGAGGACAAAAGCCAGAAATCTTGTCAAAAAGATGCCTTTGGAAGGTAGATAAGAAGGAGCCAATTGTTAAGGATCAAAGGAGAAATGTCAGCAGAAGACAGACAAAGGAGGCTCGGCACTGAGCACATGGAACCCCCTCTCCCAATCCCATCAAGAACTACCAGACTTGTGAATCAACAAAGCAAGGTCTTTGGGGGATGACAGGGGGTCCTGAAGCCTGCCCACTCTTTTGGTTGTCCTGGATCTGGACATGGCGGCTTCCATCCCTCTAGCTCAGAGCTTTCCAAACTGTGTGTCGCGACACAAAAGTGTGTCGCCACACACAGCGTGGTGTGTCGCCACACCACCCGGAAGCGGTGGTGCGCACGTGCACGGCGGCCGCCATGCACGCGCGCGCTGCCGCACGCCCCCCGCGCCACCGCACGCCCCCCGCGCCGTCGCCGTGCGCCGCCACGTGCCCCCCCGCGCCGTCGCCGTACGCACGCGCCGCCGCACACCCCCCCGCACCGTCGCTGTGCACGCGCACGCCGCCGCTGCCGCTGGTGTGTCGCCAGTGGCAGCACTTTGGAAAGCTCTGCTCTAGCTGGTGCCTGGTAGCCTAGTTGAGAAGGATGTGGGTAAGTGGGCATGAGTGTATGTGCATGTGTGTGTATGGGACCAAATTATATTGTAACCAGTAAGGTTTTGCTGCCACTTTGATTTGTCACTATAGGTATCAGGTAATTACATCTTTAAACTGCCTCTAATTATCTGAGAAGATATAATTAGCAAACTTTACAAAAATGTATAATTCTAGTGCTGCTGCTGCTGCTGCTGCTATTACTAGTTTACATTTAGTACTACATTTAGTACTACAAATAATAAATAACAATAGTAATTATTCCAGATCAACTATCATACTACTTAAGCCAATGCCCTGGGGAAGCACTGGGTAAACAAGTTATTTCAAAAATGACATTATGTCTTAAAAATAAAAAGCCTCATTAGGTTTAGTTTTCTAGAATTCCTGTTTTCCATCATGGATATTAATTACATTAACATGTGCTATAAAATGCTTTGCTCTTTGTGTTCAATTTGATTTTCTGAGCTCTGTGAAGCATAAGCATTAAAATTTCATTGGGTTCCAGTTTCAAATACTTATAGTCTTTAGAACCAAACTCAGATTTCCTCATGTTACACACCACATCAGAAAGCATGTGGGCTGAGATGTGTATGCAGTATAGATCCCCCCAAAGACGACTAAATTGACTGTTTTTCCCCCCGTAGTACCCTTACTTTTTCCCTGAATGTCTAGTCCATTTTCCTTTTTCCACTTACAGAAACCACTCAATATCCAGCCCATTTCTTCATTTATTTGTCAGAGTATGGGATTGGAATGTAAAGAAAATGTCTCAAATGGAAGCTTAATATTTATGAAGGCCAGTGAAAAACAGAAAGTTTAATATCAGGTAACAAATATACATACCATGATAAACAATTCCTAGAATAGTTGCTTGTTGTTGTTTATTCGTTCAGTCGCTTCCGACTCTTCGTGACTTCATGGACCAGCCCACGCTAGAGCTTCCTGTCGGCCGTCACCATCCCCAGCTCCCCCACGGTCGAGTCCGTCACCTCCAGAATATCATCCATCCATCTTGCCCTTGGTCGGCCCCTCTTCCTTTTGCCTTCCACCTTCCCCAGCATCAGCATCTTCTCCAGGGTATCCTGTCTTCTCATTATGTGGCCAAAGAATAGTTGCTTACCTATCACCAAAAAAGATGATAACAGATTTGCATCTATTAAGTTATACACAAATATTTAAATTAAATATATCTATAATTTAAATAGCAATATAGATTAACTCCATCTTTATCTTTTTAAGGTCAAATTAGTAATTTTTAATAATATCCCTAGAACGTACTGTAAAGATTATAGGAAATATGAAACAGAAATAACAACATGCCAATGTAACACTTTCATAATATACAGTTGTTTTCCAAATGGACCTACAGTACTGTTTTAATTATTAATTAACTACTTAGAGGCTTTAATGGTTCTTATCAAACCTGCTTCCATATTGTAAAAACAAACTGATTAAATAAAGGAGCTTATATCTGAGTAAAGGTTATACAGTATAGGGGGTTTGTACAATGTGCAACCCCACAACTAAGAAATAGTTCCAGCCATGTGTTGTGATGGCTAGAGATAGTGAAAATCTAACATGGGTTTATTTTTTAAAAAGTGGGCTGACCCACCAAAACAGAACCTATCATGGCCTGAATAGGCATGTAATTCAGTCTGCTTCTGTCCCTCTCAAAATAACACAAACTTTACACACAAAAACGCACATACTGGGGTAGATGCATATATTTGGAGAAAAATGTGCACATTTATGTTAAAGAAAATTGTTAATAAAAAATTCAAATTTTGTTTTTTTTTGTTGCATTTTGTAGAATGATGGGGAATTTTGATCAACTAGACTAGAGAGTGAATAGATTACAAGTGATACTGAATTTAACTGGAGCACCAGGTGCATTTCAAGGTATAATACTCTCAATTGGAACACCCTCAATTTCAATACTATGCACAACTTTTATTTTTTAAAATCTGCCCTCCCACCTCCCAACTTTCCTTCCCATTATTCAGAGTCTCCTAAACCCTAGCAGCAGCACTAAATACAGATGGACCCACAAATCCATAACAATGGTCTACTGTGTGCTAGACTAACTCTGTACGCATGTGCATGTACCAGTTTAAGCAAAAACTTCAGCTCCAAAAATGCCTCTGTGGCCCACAAAAACCCCAGTAGCAATCTTAGAAAATAAATGTGATAGCAGGTTGTAGGCCATAATTTGTTAGAAATGCATCCACATCCTGAGGGAAAAAAATATACAAAAATAAGCCAAAACAATAGAGAGCACTCTAGAGCAGAGCTTTCCAACCTTTTCATGTTGGTGACACACTTTTTTAGACATGCATCATTTCGTGACACACTGTTACAGCAAGGCATCATTTCACGACACACTCTTACAGCAGGGCACAAGGCAGGCACTAGGACCTGCGCGGAATCCTGGCAGGGCTCGGAGGCAGCAGCAGCCACGACACACCCAGACACTGCAGCCGACACACTAACATGTCCCGACACACAGTTTGGAAAGCTCTGCTCTAGAGGAAGTACAAGGAGTAACCTCATGTATTTGCCTTCTAGTAAATGGATGTCTTGCGACTTTCCACCACAACCATTTTGGGGAAAAAGCCCACAAGATGGTCTCAAAATTCCAAATATGCCTACCATCCCAAAAGGTTGGGGATCCCAGTTATGGGAGATTCACTGAAACAAACCTTTAATGTGAAGGAGGTCCCAACCTGCTCTTTGTTTTGAAGAGCAATGGAACATTATGGATTCTTCCATGGAAGCATTTTCCTCCATATGACTGTTTCTGGAAAAATTATTGTGGAAAACACTATGCAATGATTTGTCATTTACACAGCTTTTGGGGGATGAAACATTTGAGAAGAGGAGCTAGCCAGAGCTGCCAAAGTGGTAATGCATGCTGTAATCCCCTGATATCATTTAGCAGCTAACAAGGAAGTATAGAAATGTAATCTGCCTGAATCTAAACCTGCATAATGGTACAAAACTGCCTGCAGAAGCCAATAGCATCAATGCTTAACATCTCTATAGGCCATTAAAGACCCCTGAACAAACAAATGTAATAGAACATGGAATTCATGAACCAGGAGTGCTATACTATCCAGGATAGCAATTAAGCAACAGCAGCAAGAAAAATCACCTTTTCTTTCTCCTTTCTTTAGCACCTTTCAGTGACTGGACTCACACACTGCAATCAACCATTATCTGTTTAATCAAAGTTTGTTAAATAACATATAATTGGATGGGTACATACAGTATATTACACTAAGAGTTTACAGATCACAGTGGTTGGATTCATACAACATTCTAAGCAAAAAAAAAGTACATTATAATCATAACTATAGCTTACAACCATAAAAAGCCAGTAATGAATAAATCAGTTACTTTAATATATACATTCAATCAATGTTATACCATTTCTTATACCAAGAAAAACAGATTGTAGTGAACAAGAAATAATATCAGTACTAGTTTTATTTATTAACGTAGGTACTTTAGATCAGGGTTGTCAAACTTTTTCAGGCTGTGGAACCTGATAATAATAAAGCATTCCTGGAATCTGATCAAAAGAAAAAACTCTAGTGATAGAAAAATAGCTGTCTTCCAGTGAACCTCTCCCCCCAGCCCCATTCTCTTACAGAACCCCATCAATGAAACCCCAGGGTTCTGCAGACCACAGTTTGAAAAACCCTGTTCTAGATGAGGAATCTGTGATGCTCCAGATACTTATTGGACTATAGTCCACAACAACCACCATCCCTAGCCACCACAGCTAATCAGAGTTTTCCAACATCTCATTAAGTCATGAAGTTTTTATAGGCAATCTTATAGTGTCTTCTCAGAAATAAGTCCAGTGTAATTCACTGGAGCTTATTCACAGGACAATGAGTACCCGATTGTAATATGAATTGCTTAAAAATTGCCCAAACAGATATACACCCTCCTCAATATTAAAGATGGCAAGCACCATTACAAAACAAAGTCTTTTTGCACTTCCTTTATGTTGACAATTGCTGTGACATTCATGTACTTCTTCAAAAATCAAAGACCCGATGCTCTTGTTTCAGAAATATTATTTTATTTATGTGAAACTGAAGTTCATATGAATAAATTGATTAAGATTATTTGTGTTATAGCTCTAGGTTTTAGATACTCATTATGAGAGACACAGAACACAGAATTTTAAAGATAATTGGGTGGATAATGGAGGGCTCAAAAGAGCAAATGCAAAATGTAATTCCAGCTTAGAAAAAAATAGATGCAAACTAAAGTCAAAGATAAATGTGTTGTGAAATGCAATCCTTTCCACACTTGCTCAGGAGTAAGTCTATTGAAAATCAGTAAACCTTTCTCTGAAAACTGTTTGCAAAAATTTCAGACTATCCTTTGATTTCAGTGGAGCATATGCCCAAGTAACATCTATAACAATCTTCCCCTACCCAACCCGGACCATGCTGATTGTGAGTTCTGGGAATCGTAGTTCCAACACAGTTTCTAATTATAGTTAGAAATATACTAGGTGGAAAAAGGCTGATTATTCTATATATTCTAATTTAAGGAGTAGAATCTAACTCAGTCATAACTAAATTCCTCGTTTGGTTTCAAGGGAAGCCTAATGACTAATTTTGGTTTTAGTGGGTATATTGAGTGCTTTCCAGTTGTTAACCATACATTCAGCCACGTTACTTATTCTGTCTTTGCTGCAAAAGAAGAATAAACAACAATGAATTAGATTTCTGGCTGAAAGACTCTATTAAAAGCAGCACCAATTAATACTGGTCCTGTATAAACTTTTAAAATAATTTATGTTTAATAATTTCTCTCCCTTCCAATGTGCAATTTACATGTAATTAGATCAATGCTCTTTCTATCCTCTTGTACACGCTCTTCTTTTTATGAAAAAAATGATTTAAACTTACGCCACTATATTTTTTAAAGTCTTGTGTTTAACTGCCATATTTGTGGGAAAAACTAGATAGCCTAGCAACTAGCAGAAAACTCAAGGGCTGTAAAACTGCCTAAGAAAATAAAACAGTAATAAATTATTACATCTAGTTTACACACGTGGGCTTAAATCAGATGGGTGGATGGAATTATTACTTCTAAGTTTTCCGTAACAGCTGCAACTTCTCATAAATATGCTGGCTGCTGTAAGAAAAGCAAGCTAGCTTTTAGTAGAATGAACATGTATCTTGAAATTTATGTTAGAAATCATTGGCACTGCTAAAAATTGCAGTTCCTGCCTTAGCTGAAAATCATTGCCTTTTTGTTCAGCATGTATGGAACAATACAAACTTTGAGATATATACCACTGTGCTGTTTCATAAAGTACAATCCCAATCAAGATTGACTAAATGACAATAAATTGTATGAATTTTAGTTTATCAGTAACACCCTAACACTCTTTACCTAAGAGTGTCATCCTCTCCCTTAAGTAAGGTCTCCTGTCCTGAATAAAAAAATATGAACTCATATGAAGAAGTCTAAAAAAATAAAACAGGGAGCGGGGTTAGGCCTTCTCTTGGAAAAATTAGAAAATTTATAGAACGGCAAGGTTCTGAGGTGGTTTTGGACAGAGAACTTCTTTGCATTTATGATTTCCTAATTCTCTGTCACAAATCTAGTTTGTTCTCTGTATCCATATTGCCAACTGTACAGAAGGATGCTAAGACTAAGCAATGGCTTCAGATCCTCTTGCATCCCTACTGATCATGGATAAAGATACCAGTGTCTTGCTCAATATTAGAACCAAGTTGGGACCCAGATGGAGCTGTTAATCCAGGCAATGAACCTGCTAGCCCAGTAGCTGGGACAGAATTTGCTACAATCAGTGGCTTTAGTACTGCTCTTGGCTCAATACTTTGCAGCCATCTCTAATGCTGGACACCTGCCACCCTGCTTGACAATTATGATGGAAATCCTGGCAGACTTACTACCTTCCTCACTCAGTGTTTTCCCACTAATGTACAATATCTGTTGTAGAATTTTTAATCGGCCTGATTATTGAGGGAGCTACAAAGCGGGCACACAAAATTATGCTTATGTTAAAAGAACAGCCTGGACTTGACAACTACAATAATTTCATGACATTCCTGAGAGCTACATTTGCCAATTTGTTCAAATAAATGAATGCCAACTGCAACATCCATCACCTATGACATGGTGAGTACTCTGTGTAAGTGTATTATTGATGTTCAGGTGTTAACCCAGGATGTGGGCTGAAATTAAAGAGGCTTAATTGACCAAAAATAGAGTCTGTCACATGAAAAACGGAACAGACTAATTCAGTACGGCACCCCCAAGATTTTGGCTGGGTTAATCAACTCTGGGTATCCATGGAAGATTTGATGAACTACAGCAGAGCGCAGGAAAGAGCAATACACCTGAAGTTGAACCCACGCAACTGCTTTGGGGTGAAAAATAGAATAAAAATATTTTAATTTAAATAAATATATCATCAAATAACCAAATACAATTTGTTTTGTATTATTTTGGATGTATGAAAATAGAAATGTATTTAGAATAGAAATTAATGCTTGGGTTGCAAAGCCAATTCTCCTGATGCATTATTTTGTATCAACTGCCATCTAGTGAGAAAGGTTAGCTAATTAAAAAAACAAATTTTATTCAGATATGAAACCAATTACATTTATCAATAACATCACTTGTAGGTCAGAACTGTGGTTATTGAGAAAGCAAAAGCTTTTGGTGAGTGTAGCATTATAGAGATCATCTCTACTATTTGACAGTGAAAAGGGGATGCCTCTTCCAATTTAGCCTGACATTCATAGTTTTTAGGATATTTCGGGCTTATCCTCATGTCCATTAAACACACACACAGACACCTACTAACCATTTTTAGAGATTTCCTTATGATACAGCCTTTGTTTCATCCCAAGTCCACTATGGAGGCAGTCTAAATTCATTCTTAGCTGTCCCAGTTTTAAAGTAATGTTTGCCATTTTCTCCTGACACGTCTTGATGTACAGACAATCTGCAGTACCTCAGTCATGATCTTGGGATGGATAAAGTCAGGGGCTGACATCTGCCAAGCTCCTACTGGCTGATATGTTTGTTTGTTTCGGGGGGAGGTGCCATTTCAATTGGTATAAATCTAAGTAGTTTACAACAAAAACATCAACAACATCTGCAATATATAAATAACATATAAAAAGATCAATAAATAACCACATCTGAATATTGGTCCTCGCTTAATGACCACTCATTCAGCGACTGTTCAAACTTACGATGGTGCTAAATGAGTGGTACTGTGAGACTAGGCTGAAACTGCCATAACCTAAAGATGAAGCAGGCACATAAGCAGAGAGGACAAAAAGCCAGGAATCTTGTCTATAAGATCCCTTCGGGGAGGTAGATAAGGAAGCAAGTCGTTAAGGAAACAAAGGAAAAATGTCACCTGAACCAGACAGAGGAAGTTGGGCCTGAGCACATGGACACCCCCCCCATCCCATCAACAGCTACCAAACTTGTAAATTAACAAGGCAAGAGTAGCTGCCAGTCTTGTGAATCAACAAAGCAAGGACTTTTGGGAATAAGAGGTCCCAAAGCCCGCCCACTCCTTGAGTCGTCGTTGGATCCAGACTTGGCGGCTTCTGTCCCTCTAGCTAGTGCCTGGCAGCCTAGTTGGAAGGACATGGGTAAGTGTGGATGAGCGTGTGTGTGTGTGCGCGCATGTGAGAAAGAGCAAATGTACCTTGCAACCAGTAAAGTTTTGCTGTTACTTTAAATTCACTGGGTCTCCGTGTATTACAAAGAACCTGTTGTGCCTCAGTGTTCGGTTGGAAGTTATTTGTGTGTGTCCCTAATTATTTCCCAGCTGTTGACCAGGGCTGTGTGTCTTGTCTGCTCAAGCCGCACCTATCTGGAAAACCCAGGTAGAAAGCAAGGGGGGCTGACAAGATTTATTTATTTTATTTTTATTTATTTATTTATTTATTTATTTATTTATTTATTTTCCAATTTCTATCACCGCCCATCTCCCCACGTGTCTCAACAGGCTGTGAGTGTGTGAGTGAGTGCCCATAAGCCGAACCTGGGAGCAGCGTGTGTAACAGTACTTACACCAGTCCTTGTACTTACGATGGTCGCAGAGTCCTTGCAGTCATGTGATCACAATAAGGGTGCTCAGAAACCGGCTCGCAATTACAATGTCGCAGCATCCTGCAGTCACGTGATCGCTATTTGTGACCTTCTTTGCCGGCTTCCTACAAGCAAAGTCAATGGGGAAGCTGTCAGGAGGTCGCAAATGGCAACCATGTGATGTCACGTTTAACGACATCGCAGGTTTCACTTAACAATGGCAACCAGAAGTGCTGAAATTTCCATTGCTAAGTGGCACAGTCATGTGACATTGTGATTTACCACCATGTTGCTTAGTGACAGAAATTCTGGTCCCAATTACCATCATTAAGTGAGGACTACCTGTACCCTAATTTCTATGTTATCCTCATTAATCCATAATTATATACTGTATTAATAGCACCACCATTTATCTCAGGTACATTCACTCCAGTCCTGAATGCTGTTTGAAAGAGCCAGGTTCCAAACAGTTTCCTAAACATCAGGAGTGATGGCACAGACCTTATATCTGATGGTAGGTTGTTATGTAGGAGCTGCAGGACAGCAGCTCCTGCAGAAAATGCCCACCTCCAAATTCCCTCCTGTTGTACCTCACATGGAGTGGGGAACTCTCAGTAGACATTTGCTATAGACATACCTCCCCTTCATGGATCACTGCCTTGTCGTGGCGAAGGGGCTTGCGTAACTCAATGAAGTCAGGTCAAGAAGAACAGGTCATGACGGAGAGTTCTGACAAAACATGGTCCAAAACTGGAGGAGGGAATGGCAAACCACTCCAGTATCCTTGCCAAGAAAACCCATGGACAGTATCAAAAGGCTAAAAGATATGACGCCAGAAGATGAGCCCCTCAGGTCGGAAGGTGTCCAAAACGCTACTGGGGAAGAGCGGAGGGCAATTCCGAGTAGCTCCAGAAAGAGTGAAACGGCTGGGCCAAAGCCGAAAGGACGCTCAGTTGTGGATGTGTCTGGAAGTGGAAGGAAAGTCCGATGCTGTAAAGAACAATATTGCATAGGAACCTGGAATGTAAGATCTATGAATCAAGGTAAGCTGGATGTGGTCAAACATGAGATGACAAGATTGAACATCGACATCTTGGGAATCAGCGAACTAAAATGGACAGGAATGGGCGAATTTAATTCAGGAGACCATTATATATACTACTGTGGGCAAGAATCCCCTAGAAGAAATGGAGTAGCTCTCATAGTCAATAAAAGAGTGGGAAAGGCAGTACTGGGGTACAACCTCAAAAACGACAGAATGCTTTCAGTTCGAATCCAAGGCAAACCATTCAACATCACAGTGATCCAAGTCTATGCCCCAACCACTGATGCCGAGGAAGCTGAAGTTGACCGGTTCTATGAAGACCTACAACACCTTCTAGAACTAACACCAAAAAAAGATGTCCTTTTCATCATAGGGGACTGGAATGCTAAAGTAGGGAGTCAAAAAATAACCGGAATAACAGGCAAGTTCGGCCTCGGAGTACAAAATGAAGCAGGGCAAAGGCTAATAGAGTTTTGTCAAGAGAACATGCTGGTCATAGCAAACACTCTTTTCCAACAACACAAGAGACGACTCTACACATGGACATCACCAGATGGTCAATACCGAAATCAGATTGATTATATACTTTGCAGCCAAAGATGGAGAAGCTCTATACAATCAGCAAAAACAAGACCTGGAGCTGACTGTGGCTCAGATCATGAGCTTCTTATTGCAAAATTTAGGCTTAAATTGAAGAACGTAGAGAAAACCACTAGACCAATCAGGTATGACCTAAATCATATCCCTTATGAATATACAGTGGAGGTGAGGAATAGATTTAAAGGATTAGATCTGGTAGACAGAGTGCCTGAAGAACTATGGATGGAGGTTCGTAACATTGTACAGGAGGCAGCAACTAAAACCATCCCAAAGAAAAAGAAAGGCAAGAAAGCAAAGTGGCTGACTGATGAGGCTTTACAAATAGCTGAGGAAAGAAGGGAAGCAAAAGGCAAGGGAGAAAGGGAAAGATATAAACAACTGAATGCAGAATTCCAGAGAATAGCAAGGAGAGATAAGAAGGCCTTCTTAAATGAACAATGCAAAGAAATCGAGGAAAACAATAGAATGGGGAAGACTAGAGATCTCTTCAAGAAAATCGGAGAGATCAAGGGAACGTTTTGTGCAAAGATGGGCATGATAAAGGACAAAAAAGGCAGGGACCTAACAGAAGCAGAAGAGATTAAGAAGAGGTGGCAAGAATACACAGAAGAACTATACAAGAAAGATCTTAATATCCCTGATAAATACGATGGTGTGGTCACTGAGCTTGAGCCGGACATCCTAGAGAGTGAAGTCAAGTGGGCCTTAGGAAGCATTACTAACAACAAAGCTAGCGGAGAAGACAGTATCCCAGCTGAGCTATTTAAAATCCTAAAAGATGATGCTGTTAAAGTGCTGCACTCAATATGCCAACAAATTTGGAAAACTCAACAGTGGCCACAGGATTGGAAAAGGTCAGTTTACGTTCCAATTCCAAAGAAAGGCAATGCCAAAGAATGTTCAAACTACCGTACAATTGCGCTCATTTCCTTGCGCTAGCAAGGTTATGCTCAAAATCCTACAACCTAGGCTTCAGCAGTATGTGAACCGAGAACTACCAGAAGTGCAGGCTGGGTTTCGAAGAGGCAGAGGAACTAGAGATCAGATTGCCAACATTCGCTGGATCATGGAAAAAGCAAGAGAGTTCCAGAAAAACATCTACTTCTGCTTCATTGACTACGCTAAAGCCTTTGATTGTGTGGATCACAACAAACTGTGGCAAAGTCTTAAAGAGATGGGAGTACCAGACCACCTTACCTGTCTCCTGAGAAACCTGTATGTGGGTCAAGAAGCAACAGTTAGAACCGGACATGGAACAACCGACTGGTTCAAAATTGGGAAAGGAGTACGACAAGGCTGTATATTATCACCCTGATTATTTAACTTATATGCAGAGTACATCATGAGAAATGCCGGGCTGGATGAATCACAAGCCGGAGTTAAGATTGCTGGGAGAAATATCAACAACCTCAGATATGCAGATGATACCACCCTAATGGCAGAAAGTGAAGAGGAACTAAAGAGCCTCTTGATGAGGGTGAAAGAGGAGAGTGCAAAAGCTGGCTTGAAACTCAACATTAAAAAAAACCCAGATCATGGCATCTGGTCCCATCACTTCCTGGCAAATAGAAGGGGAAGAAATGGAAGCAGTGACAGATTTTATTTTCTTGGGCTCCAAGATCACTGCAGACGGTGACTGCAGCCATGAAATTAAAAGACGCTTGCTCCTTGGGAGGAAAGCTATGGAAAACCTAGACAACATATTAAAAAGCAGAGACATCACCTTGCCGACAAAGGTCCGTATAGTTAAAGCTATGGTTTTTCCAGTAGTAATGTATGGCTGTGAGAGTTGGACCATAAGGAAGGCTGAGTGCCGAAGAATTGATGCTTTCGAACTGTGGTGCTGGAGAAGACTCTTGAGAGTCCCTTGGACTGCAAGGAGGTCAAACCAGTCAATCCTAAAGGAAATCAACCCTGACTGCTCATTGGAAGGACAGATGCTGAAGCTCAAATACTTTGGCCACCTAATGCGAAGAGAGGACTCACTGGAAAAGACCCTGATGCTGGGAAAGACTGAAGGCAAAAGGAGAAGGGGACGGCAGACGATGAGATGGTTAGATAGCATCACCGATGTAATGAACATGAATTTGAGTAAACTCCGGGAGACAGTGGAGGACAGGAAGGCCTGGCGTGCTATGGTCCATGAGGTCACGAAGAGTCGGACACGACTAAACGACTGAACAACAAATAGACATACCTTGGGTGGAGAGATTCTGTTTGGAGTAAGTGGTCCCACAAATAAACAGGCCTCAAGCCATAAAGTACTCTTAAAAATTTATATCCCAGTCTTTGGTCAAATGTAGCTTAACTGAACAGCCTAATAATGTGGTAGAATTTAGACTGTTATCATATGTGTTGTGAATGTACCTAATTGCCAGAAATTCACGATACTGCATTTTCTTTTGTATGTTTCTTTTAAACAGCCGTTATACTATGATCTGGACAACTCTGGAATTTATCCTCTTCATCTTTGAATATTTGTCTTTTAATACATCAAATTAATAAGGACTTTTATCTTTTATATGAAATATCTCTTCTTTGTTATCTTCTTTTTAAATAAATATTGATTTATTTGTGGTGAAATTGGTCGTTTCCAGGAGGGAAGGAACGGCTAAATCATCTAGCTGTACTCCTTTACCCTACATGGCCAGGAGACTGCACTACTGAAATTATTTAACTTTTTGCATGTTTACCTTTTAATTGTCTGAAAGGCAGCACAGACTGTGATACCCATCTCTCTCACACATACTGGGTTGATGGGTGGAAACCAAGCAAAGTGTCCCCTGGTAGATCTATGGGACACTGAGAAATACCAAGCTGCTATCTCAAGCTGGAGATGGAGGCACAGTGTCAGGGCCCAGAGGGAGACCCTCACCATTCCTCCCTGGTTTTTTGTATTGTTTATGTTTTAATTGTAAGCCACCCTGAGTCAATCTGTTAATCTGTCTGTAATATGTGGAATAGTATAATTCCTGTTTTTGTTTATGTTAGCTTCGCCTAACCTCACTGGGTGTGGTGGTGGGATGTCAAGAAGGCCTATATTTTGGGGGATTATTATATTATTTCTATCTTAATATTTATTTATTATTTATTTATTTAAAAGATTTGTATGGACAAATCATTTAAACATCTTGGAGCACAACTTTGGGTGGCTCACAACAACAACAAATCACAAAAACGATTTAAAAAACCATAAAAACAAAGTCGAAAACCTTGAGCCTCAGCCATCCTCCTTGGATGCCCTCAACAAACCATCCCCAGGCTCCATCTCAGCACCTGGGGTAAGAGCCTGCTCATTATGGCCTTCCGGAAGGCTAAAAGGATGGGGGCCTGTTGGATCGCTGGGGGAAGGCTGTTCCACAGGGTAGGGGCCACCACAGAAAAGGTACCCTTTCTAGGTCCCACTGGATGGCATTCTTTAAGGGAAGGGACCTGAAGCATACCACTCTATCCTGGTGGGCAGTAGATACCCTCAAGGAAAGGCAGTCCTGTAAAAAACCTTAAATTGCACCCAGAAAGAATCTGGGAGCAAGTGCAGCTGGTGCAATGGTGGCGTGACATGGGCAAACCGAGAGGTGCCCAACACTGTGTGTGCCATGACATCCTGGACCAGTTGTAACTTCTAAGTGGTCTTCAAGGGCAGCCTCACGTAGAGCACATTGCAATAGTCCAATTGAGAAGTGACCAAGTCATGAGTGACTGTGAACAAGATCTCCCTGTCCTGGAATGGACGCAATTGGCACACAAGATGAATCTGTGCAACACTTGCTCTTTAAGCAGGAGCCGCGAGTCCAGGAGAACACCCAAATTGCACACCTCTGGGGAACTACAATCCCGTCAAGGTTCAAAGATGACAATTCACTAGACCCTGGGGGGCTGAAAACCCAAAGCTACTCCATCTTGCAAGGGTTGAGTCTGAATCTATTCCTCCCCATCCAGACCTTCACAGCCTCCAGGCACTAGGTCAGTACATCAGCAGGGTCACCTGACCAGCTAGGGTTGGAGATGTACAACTGAGTATCATCAGTATACTGATGATACTGTACCCCATGCTGACAAATGACTTCACCCAGCAGTTTCACATACAGGTAGTCCTCACTTAAGTACGGTAATTGGGACCGGCAACTCTTTCGTTAAGCAACACAATCGTAAAGCGCGACATCACGTGACCACGCCAACTTACAATGGCAGTTGCAGCACTTTAGGTTATGGTCGTTAAGCAAATCCCACATGGTTGTTAAGCATGACCTCGTGCCGACTTCCCCATTGACTTTGCTTGTCAGAAGCCGACAGCGGTCGCAAATGGTGATCACGTCACTGTGGGACGCTGCAACTGTTGTAATTGTGAGCCAGTTGCCTGTTGTAATTGTGAGCCAGTTGTCAAGCGCCTGAATCACAATCATGCAACTGCGGGGACAGTGCGATGGCCACAACTCCGAGGACCAGTCGTAAGTCTCGTTCAGTACCATCATAACTTCAAATGGTTGTTGAACGAGTGGTTAACCAAGAACTACCTGTAGATGTTAAAGAGGAAGGGTGAGAGACCTGAGCTCTGAGGCACCCCACACTGATGACAAAGCTGTGAATGTTTCACACAGGCAAAACTAAACTTAACAGGGACAGTTGCACCTACATATTTTAGAACATCTGAACTGGCTATTACGAAGTTAAAAAGTAACCACAAAATGTTTTGAAAATAATTCCCCCCATGTGTATTGCACTCCACTGAATGTTCAGTGGGATTTATAGCCATGCAAATGTGTTTAATTTTATTCTTACAGAGCAAACCTTTACAGACAAGTTTAAAAGTCCTATTAATTTAATGGAATTTATGCCCACTTGCAAATATAGGATTGTATCTTAATCTTTAAAGAATTGAAGAGCAGGCTTTTAAAGCAGTGTAAATTTTATCCCACCTACTTTGGCAACATACTTCCAATTGACATACACTGAGGGAAAACAATTATTTTCTACAGATTACTTTCTAACTTTAGAATTAACCGAGATTAGACCTGCCTATATCTTCTTGTTAATTGGTGGCCAAAGTATTTGAGCTTCAGCTTCAGTATCTGTCCTTCCAATGAGCAGTCAGGGTTGATTTCCTTTAGGATTGACTGGTTTGACCTCCTTGCAGTCCAAGGGACTCTCAAGAGTCTTCTCCAGCACCACAGTTTGAAAGCATCAATTCTTCGGCGCTCAGCCTTCCTTATGGTCCAACGCTCACAGCCATACATTACTACTGGGAAAACCATAGCTTTAATCATACGGACCTTTGTCGGCAAGGTGATGTCTCTGCTTTTTAATATGTTGTCTAGGTTTGCCATAGCTTTCCTCCCAAGGAGCAAGCGTCTTTTAATTTCATGGCTGCAGTCACCGTCTGCGGTGATCTTGGAGCCCAAGAAAATAAAATCTGTCAATGCTTCCATTTCTTCCCCTTCTATTTGCCAGGAAGTGATGGGACCAGATGCCATGATCTGAGTTTTTTTAATGTTGAGTTTGAAGCCAGCTTTTGCACTCTCCTCTTTCACCCTCATCAAGAGGCTCTTTAGTTCTTCACTTTCCGCCATTAGGGTGGTATCGTCTGCATATCTGAGGTTGTTGATATTTGTCCCGGCAATCTTAACTCCTTTGGCCACCTAATGCGAAGAGAGGACTCACTGGAAAAGACCCTGATGCTGGGAAAGACTGAAGGCAAAAGGAGAAGGGGACGGCAGAGGACGAGATGGTTAGATAGCATCACCAATGTAATGAACATGAATTTGAGTAAACTCTGGGAAACAGTGGAGGACAGGAAGGCCTGTCGCGCTATGGCCCATGGGGTCACGAAGAGTCAGACACGACTTAACGACTGAACAAATATCTTCTTAAATAAAATTTGAAGGAAACGTTTTACTCTGTTCTAACTAGAAACCTGTATACTCAGTAGTCAGAAAAAGCTACATATTCAGAGATATCTTTCCCTCACCTGCGTTCTGGAGAATCACCCTGGCAAATAGGATTGGAAAGACAGAGGTTCAATGCTTGGTCATTCATGGAAGTTTTTTGCTGTGAGGCCATTCGTTCTTCCTCTGCTTAATCTACCTCACAGGGTTAACGAAAAGGATAAAAAGACAGGCTCTGAGATACAGGTTGACTCTAGCTCTTTGTAGGCCAAGGTAGGATAAATTTACCATGAGTAATTGCTTTAGAAGATTTTTCGCAAAATGATTTTGCAACTATGCGTTACGGACAAGAGTTGTTTTGGGAAAAAGAAAAACAAGTCCTTTCTTTTCCTGAGAGCGTCTTCACGTTTTGCTAGGTTTTCGGACTACGAGTTTCTTTCGCTCCTTACAAAGAGATGGACTGGCGGTGACGAGTAAGAAAAGCGGAGGCACGGCTTCTCTGCCTCTAGTGTCATGGCGCCGGTAACCCGTGAGGTAAACAGAATGTGCCGGATGGAGCGAGGCCGGCGCGACCGAGTGTGGGAGGAGGAAGGAGCTGAGACGGTTTTGTTGTGCGACGGGGGCTGCTGCGGGCTTCCGCCTTGGCACAATGGACGGAGAGCAGTAACCGAGGGGAAGGAGCCGGCAGCGGCCGAGGCGGCGGGGCAAAGGGCGAGAAGGCACGAGCGAGCCTGTGGCCCGAAGAGCAGCTGTATCTCTTGTCTAGTAAGTTCAGCCTTGTCCCCTGTCGCCCCGTCTCTCCCGCCCCCATGGGCGGGGTATAGGGAGACACAGCCTGACGCCCTCAACTCCCCATCCACCCAACCACCCACCCGCCCCGGTCGGTGGGATTGCCTTTGGGGGAGAGGGTGGGGTTTCCCCGACGCCAGTTTAAGAGTAGGTGGTGGAGGCGGACGTTAAGACCTAGGACCCGGTAGCAAGGAAAGTGGAAGAGCCTCTCCTCCGTGGGCCTAAGAAATTACCTTGGTTGGAGCTCCTCCTCTTCCAGATGTGGGTGATGATGCAACGACCCCCTCCCGAGGGGGGAAGGAGGACTCACAAGTTGCCCCTGCTGTCATAGGCATTTTCGCGAATGTATGATGTACTCCCTTATCATCTATTTATCTTACTATAGTATACGTTTGACTAGCCTTTTCAATCTATTTTAGACTGCAAGCTCCATTCTCCCTAAGTAGATGGGTTTGAAGGGTAGTTGGAGGGCATCATTTTGAGGAAGACCAGATTAGATTATTTTACCCACATTTGGTTCAAGATTAATGTTCAGATATGGCAAGAAGAGTGTTTTCAAGTGTGTCTCCATCTCACTTGTGAAGGTGGCTTCCTGGATGAGGTTTATATCAGTTTAGAAAATATATGCATTCTGAGCAACTGTGTATGCATGTATACATTTGATTATTTACATTTTATATATTGTATTTATACTTTATGGTTATTGTTTTAATCAACCATTTTTATTGTAAACCACCTAGAGTCCCTCTTGAGGGGGGAGATAGGCGGTGACAAAATTTGATAAATAAATAAATGATAGGATTTATCTGCTGTCTGCCTGTCTTAACATTATTATATGAAATGAAAACCTTCTGGCTTCATTTTAGTGTCATGTGCTTGTATATTAAAAAGCATTCCTGCAGATAATATACATTTCATTCGATTTAATCTGGCCCCATAAGAAAACCACTTGTAAATGGTATGTTAGTTCCCTTCAGTGACTTAATTTTAGTTTCTGTTTTAACTATTTGTTAATCATAAATAGCAATGCTTTTTATGAGAAAATAACTATTGTATAGTTAATAAAGTGACAGGAAAATGAGCATCTCAGTTTATTTTATAATGCTATATTATTGAACTGTATTTTGAATAAGGACATTATTAGAAGATCATGAACAACAAAGGATTTTGTGACTAACGAATCTACAGTAATGTATGTATCTAATTAAATAAGCCCCAGCCTACACAAAGTTATGCCATTGTAAATTAATTATTTTAAGTAACATAGGTTTGGAAGAAGAGAGCTTGCTTTGTTCTTTCCTATGATAATGCCATCCACTAAGGACAGGATTACTTCTCTCTAGAAAGAATATACTGTATAGCTATCTTCATGGGACATTTATGTGATTGTTTTGTGGAAAGAAAAATATAGGAGGCACAATAACATCCTACAAACTTTGGTAATGCTATTTACGTTTGTTCAGGTGAATGCAGCCTTGACAGTAAGGTGGAATTTGTTCTGCATTGTCTCTTTGCCATGTAAATATTTATTCTGAAAGATGTTTTGATAGATCACATGACTTCCTCATTGGCTTTGAATGTTTCTAATAGGCAGTTCCTGTGGCTAACATTTTCACTAGCTAAACATATTTAGTAATGTATTCTCACTGCAATCTTGTGCATATTTACATAGAAATAGGCACCAGGCTCTATTTTCTTGTAAGCTTTGGGTTTCTTTGCATCTTTATAGTTACAGCTGTACTATAACAGCTTGGAAAAAAACCTTCAAGCTATAATAACGTTCTTTCTAGAAGAATTGTGCTTAAAGCAGTTACCTTGATCTAGTATAAGATTGATTGATTGATTGATTTTAATTTCTATAGCTGCCCATCTCAACCAAATGAGACTGGGCGGCGAACAATTATAAAAACAAAACCATTACAGTACAATAAAGGTAAAGGTTCCCCCCGCACATTTGTGCAGTCGTGTCCGACTCTAGGGGCCGGTGCTCATCTCCGTTTGTTAGCCGAAGAGCCAGCGTTGTCCGAAGACGCTTCCATGGTCATGTGGCCGCATGATGCGCTCGGAACGCTGTTACCTACCCACCAAAGTGGTACCTATTAATCTACTTGCATTTGCATGCTTTTGAATTGCTAGGTTGGCAAGAGCTGGAGCTAGTGCGGGAGCTCACTCTGCACACAGGGCTAGGGATTCGAACCTCCGAACTTGCAATCTTCCGATCGACAAGTCTGGTGTCTTACCCCACTGAGCCACCACGCCCCTTCTCTGCCGTAGCCCCTGCCCTCTGGAATAGTCTTCCTTCAGAGATTAGGGTGACCCTGACCCTACAGTACAATACAAAATAAATATATATAGCAGCCAAGAAAAAGTATCCCCATAATTATCAGTATATTCAAGAAATGGGGCCCTTAACACATTTGGGGCCCCAGGCCTGGGTACATAACCAGGTCTTTAAGTCCTTATGAAAGGGCAACAGGGTCAGGGTCACCCTAATCTCTGAAGGAAGAATATTCCAGAGGGCAGGGGCTACGGCAGAGAAGGCACGTCTCCTGGTCCCCGCCAGTTGACATTC
Source organism: Charina bottae (assembly GCA_023362775.1). Taxonomy (NCBI): domain Eukaryota; kingdom Metazoa; phylum Chordata; class Lepidosauria; order Squamata; family Charinaidae; genus Charina; species Charina bottae. The sequence goes on along the minus strand of JALMGJ010000002.1, from coordinate 213,050,549 downwards.
CTTGGCTGATGGGGCCCATAACATGCCCAACCTGCTGGACTCAATTGGGAGAAGACGGTCCCTTAGGTAAGATGGTGTAGAAATCAAGTTTTCATGTTAAATAAAATTCATAGCATAACTTCAGTTTTTATTATGTCAGATCAAAATTCAGTAAGTATGTTTCCTGTTTCATGCACAGTGAATTATTTAATGAATGATCTTTTTTCAAGAACAATTATCATGGTTCCTCAAGAGTTAATCAATAGAGTAGAGTTGGAATATGTCTCTCTTACAATTTGAGTGCAATTGTTGGTTTGTGTTTTTAGCTGGTCACATCTACCTGCATTTCTTTTCTTTTTTTTAAGAACTTTATTAACTTTCAGGATATAATTAAAATATAGAATATAGAAAAGATAGAGTATAGGACTAAAGAAAAAAGAAAAAACTATAAAAGTGCGAAACAGACAGATATGAATACATTTACAAATATAATCTCTTACCATTAGTTAAACCTTAGTAACACTATTTCTATCAAAATGAACCATTTAATCATTAAAGCCCAAAATCAAAGCTTCATTTTTTTCTGACACAAGCAAGTAGTCTTAAAGTGGTTGCCAAGTAGAAACAAATCCAGAAACAGTATTTTCTCTTATCAACGTTGTTAACTTGGCCATTTGGGCCAGCTCCATCAGTTTAATAATCCAGTCCTCCACTGTAGGTATTTGTGGATCTTTCCATTGTTGTGCATACAAACGTCTTGGTGCTGTAATCATATATAAAAGCAAAGTCCCATGTTGTTTCTCGAGCTGCTTCTCCATCAGACCCAAGAGGAACAGTTCTGTTTTTTTTTTTTTTTGGTAAGTCCACTTTAAGGATATTTTGAATATTAGCAACATCTACCTGCATTACTAATTGTCATTGATTCTACAGTCTCAGAGCATTGCATGGTGTGGTGAAATTTAGGCTCCTTTCTGTAAGGTGGTCAAATGGGAAGAGAGTGAATTAATTTAAATCTGGATATGGGTGACTCCCTTCTTGGTGCTGAGGGCCTCACTTTTTAAATGATCTTGGTGACTGACAGTTGCATGGGGGGGAGTGATGTCATTTAATAACTTACGACATAAGTCACTGAAGTGAACAGGCTGGGGTTTTCAGGTGGTTTGCTTTTGGAAGCAGTTGAACTACTCATTGTTTCTATATTATTTTTGCCTGAATTTAGTGAGAAATCATGTTTCAATTTTTGTTAACTTGCTTCTGAAATTTGGGGCTGCCAAAAAGGACACTGGGGACACATAAACATATAGTGGATTTGTAAGATTTTAAAACTGGTACCACTTCTCTCTAATTTCTGCCTCTAAGAAATAAATTCAAAATGTTACTTTAAAGTGCCACCACTGTATGTTGCTACTTACCACCTTATTTGCTATATTAGTCTTTGAAGCTCAGTGTTTTATTAGGTACCGCTTATGCTTTCAAGGCCATTATTGGAATAATGGGCATTGTAGAATGCTAGGTATGTATGAATATACACAAATACCATTCAAAGGAGCTCTTAAAGGATGTAGGTTTCCTGGAGCATCTATTCAGCCTTCCCCAACTTGATACTACCCAGGTTGCTGTTCTTACCATTCCCTGAATCCCCAGCCAGCATGTGCATCCCCAGCACACCTGAAAGTATCAGGTTGGAGAACTTTGATTTATTTCATTCTAGTCTGCATAGATAAAATTATAGCTTCCATCAATATTAGAATATTTATTAATACGTTTATTGTATTTGGGTGATAGCCTTTTGTCTCAGTTTTCATAACGTAATATATTCTGTTTTATATTATGTTTATTGCTAAACTTGGAAGAAACAATACAGTCCTGTATGCTGAAAATGTCTTGTGTAAGTGGATTGGTTGCAGTTTGCTTCAGGTGCCCCTGTGTCCTGATATATGGGATTGACAATTTGAACTATCCCATATGTTTCAGGTTGGCTCTACCCTCTCCACAGCACCCTGCTGATTCTATTTTGAAATTTTATTTTAGTTTTTCCATCATCCACAGGGAAAGAGTGAACAGTGATTATGATGGGCGATGCTGCAAAATCTTGCTTTGCTAGACGTAATAAGGACCGGGGACTTATAAATGAGGAGGATTTCCAGAAATGTGCTTTACGTCATGATTATCAAGTAATGGATGACTGTGGAAATGGACACAGTAGCAAAATGGACACCAGATTTGAAAAAAGAAAGGGAGCATCAAGTGACTATGGAACAAGTCCTAGAAAGGGAGCACATGCTGCTTTGAGTAGTCCAAATTCTTCAAAAAACGTTGTTTACAATCCAGGAGTAAGAATAAATGAAACTTCGAAAGACCAAATTAAGAAGTGGGTGTCTGACAACCATCAAGCTAATTCCAGCAATTGGAAAGAATACAAATCGACAGCCCAGATACCTGTGCTTATCACAACACGGAAAAAGTATTCTCATGAATGTGAGAATCTAGGAGGCAGAAGTAGAAGAAGGCAGCTCCTTAGAGACCTAACAAGTGAAGATTTATCTGATAGAAAAGGAAATTCTGGTAATACACACATCTTTTGATGATGATCTGTAGATTTAAACTATTTCATATTTTTTCTGCTTTCATTAAAACTATTTTCATGATGGCTACAATGTTTAGAGTTGCTGTTAGGTATCTTCTGATCCTCGAAAATATTAAAGTAGACTGTGCTACAACAATTCAAGCAGTATCGATACTGTAGCACCACCATGGGGAATTTCCATGGGGAATTGGCTATACCAGTCCTACTAAAATGAAAATGTGTGAGAATAAGATAGTATTGCTTTTGTGCAGGATTCACTCCTTCCATTGGATATAAGTTTGGCTGAATTCTGCTTTGTGTGCCCTGTGTAAATAGACATCTGAGTGTTTTTTATAGTACATGGCCACTCCCAAATATTGGAGTGGTTCTATTAATAATTGAAATTTGTTTTTAAGTAAAAACTTGCTTTTTCAGGATTGCTGTGTTTTTCCTTTTTCATGTTGTATGCAGTATTATTCAGCTTAACCTGATGTTAAGACATGAGTTTAAAGACACACATTATTTTCAAACTGACATGTGCTAAAAATTTAAAGCTGCACACATACTAGAGACATGTGAATAAACATGTACAGGACTGTGCTGCACTTTTATTTATTTTCTGGGTATCTGTATTTCTGTATTGTACTCTCCCTGGCTGGGTCCACCTCCAGAGTTTTTAAACCATGACTGTATATTCTTTTTGAAACTTAAGTATCTCATTGCTCAGGTTTCTCAGCAAAGCTTTGCCCTGTTATCAACATGCACTGTGCTTATAACAGTTAATTTATGCAGCATACTTAAGGTAATTCTTTTTCTGATAACTGTAAAAAAAGAAATGAAGAAACATAGGAAACCAAGGAGATTGAGAAGAATAAAAAAAGAAGAGAATGATCAGGATGATGAAATGGATGGACCAGTTATAGATGAGTCTTTACTGACAGAAAAAGAATTACTGGGGCTGCAGCAGGCTGAAGAACGACTTAAGAGAGACTACATTTATAGACTGAGGAAGGTAATTAATATTTCTCCCACATACATGCTTATTTAAATATGTGAACCAGGGTTGGGTGACAAGTTTTAGGAATACATTAGAAAAGAAGAAAATCAACAAGTTTGGGGAAGCATAAGAGAATTGGACTATTTGAGGATTATGGGGATTTGCTTTCTTATTATGATAAGTAGCAATGGTTTAGATAAGAAATTTATTGTAATTACAAGTTTCGATTCAATTGTCTGGCAAGTGTATTAGAGTACATTTGAACATATATTTTTTAAACTTGCAGCAAAGTATCTAATAAGTAGAAAAACTAATGAGCAAAACACTGTACTGGAATCATATCCTCAATACAACATTACAGTTGGAGCATATGAATACTATTCTGAATACCCAAAGTATAAATATTGTATGCCAAGACTCATGCTCTAAATCAGCCTTCCCCAACTCAGTTCCTTCAAGATCTCTTGTATTACATTTCCAAAATTCCCAGCTCATGAGAAGTGGGAGTTGCTCTCCAACACAAATGGGGAGGCACCAGATTGGAGAAGGCTAATAATAAACAACTCAGTTCCTTCAAGATCTCTTGTATTACACTTATGGAGCATAGAATCCCAGGTGTAACCAATACACAGTGATAGAATGACAAGCCAGTTTTTAAAAACTTAATATTCCGAATTTTTAGGTGAACAAAAATGTAAGGACTCCAGTTCTGACAAAGTAGAGCAAACCAGAGATAGCTGCAGGAGTCAAGGAAGTGCAGTTGGGTATAGTATGCTACAATATACAAGAAAATTGGTCAGTCTCTGCTAGCATTCTGATACAGTGTTTGACTTTGCAGTTAATATTGCCTAACCTAATAGGGGGTGGAAATGTATTTCACTGTCTGTGTCCAGATCACATGGGAAAGGTGAAGTCATTAAATCAACTACGAACTGGAATCTGCCCAGGTTTAATTGGGCAGGACAGCCAGTTCCCAATACGTTTTAATGGCTACGACCATATGATTCTTCTTGACAAATATAATAAAAAATCATAATTTTTTTTCCTTAGCGACCTCAAAGCTACCCAACAGCTAAATATACTTGCAGATTATGTGATGTATTGATTGAATCAGTGGCATTTGCTCATAAGCATATAAAGGAAAAAAGACATAAGAAAAACATAAAGGTGAGTTAATGACCAGTTAAAACAATAGCAGTATTCAGTTTCTTCATGTTATACAAAGGGAGAAGATAAAAATGTGGCCTTATTTGTGTTTTGGGTTTTTATGGATTAAAATACATTGATCCCCCCCCCAGCTCCAGCTCCAGTCCTGATCAACTCCGCTTTGGGTCCTGTGGTCACCTAAATGTAGAATGTGGCCCTTGATGTGCCACACAAAGCCCCATGCAACCATCAAGTCAACAGAAATGGTGCACCATGCTAAACAGTCTAATAAAGAAAACTCATATCATGTGCCTGTGTGGCAGTAATACCATCTTTCACAACTGAATAGAGATAATTTCTTCTTTACTTCTCCAGCCAAAATATTTTGTCATGTTCCCTGGGAAGTATAATTAAGCACCTAGGGGCTCTTTGATCCTTTATGTGTAAGTTGTACATTCTCATCTCGACCTTTTAATCTTTATTCAGAAGTCTAATGTCAAACCCATCATTTTTTATTAGAGATGCCTCTATGATTTTTGTATTAATTACAATATTTATTCTGTCTTTCCACTTAAATAATTATCTATTGAAGAGACAGATTGTAATGCCCTTTGAAGGTACATTTGAATTGATTGCTTTTTCCTACCAAGGTATGAAGGAAAATAAGGTAGTTTTATTGTTTAAGTGATATGTGTGCTAGCATTGACATTCTTTAAATTATTAAAATACTTATTTTACATATTTAGATTACTTTACATTTTGTCTTTAAAGGAAAAGCAAGAGCAACAACTGCTGAATGCACTTCCTCCACCAACACCTTTGCAAATTGAAGCTATTGGTGTAGCCATTAAAAAAGTAGTAGAAGAGTTTGGATTAAATAATGAAGATGTAGAACAAAGGCTTGGAATCAAAACTGCTATGGAAAATATACTTCATCAAAAATTGCCAGGTAATTATTATTATGATTTTTATGTACATAGATTTTTATTTTAATAACTTTTAACATGTTATGGCCTGTGAATATTTCCTCTGTATCTTAGCCACATCATGCAAAATATGAGCTTAAAACTGTGAAATAGATGAAATTTTTAATGAAAAAGGCAACAAAATGATTTGATATAAGCAAAGCTTAAGAAGATCTAAATCCTGCCTCTTAATTACAGATGAGCTCACTTCAGCCGGGTTTTGAAAGTTGAGCCTCTGATAATCCCTGTTAAAGTTCTAGGTTAGACTGTTTTGAAGAACAGTGGGCTTCTCATGGTTTTTCAGTTTGATTTTAACATTCACATTTTCTTTCATTACAGATTGTTCTCTAAGGCTGTATGGTTCTTCCTGGAGCAGATTTGGCTTTAAAAATTCTGACATAAATCTGGATATCCAGTTTCCAGCCAATGTAAATATGTTAATCTCATTAGCAAATACTGGATAAAGTGGGTTGTAGCAGGTCGGCTCTTAAATCTATATTTGTGCCATACTGATATAAACAGCATGCATTAAAATGGCAACTTGGGGGGATGTATTTGTTTGAGACATTTATTTAAATTTTGAGAAATAACACATTCCTATTTGTTTAGCAGAAGTATTTACCAATATTTTTTTGGACCCGTATATACTTATGGATTTTATGTAATAGTGTTCTTCTGTCAATATAAAATATACCACTTTTCAACCACTTGTTTCTTCTTCTGGAGTTCTTCACATGATCTAGAATCTGGTCTAGATGGTTGAAGAACTCTTTGGAGCACATTTGATCTGCAAGGAAAAGGATAAGAGAAGCTTCTGCTGTATGAGTGGGAGACTGTTCACATTAACTTAAATCCAGCCCTTTTGGTATAAACTAAAATTAAAAATAAATTTCCCCTTTTTAATATATTTATCAGAGATATCTGCACACTTTGAGAATGATCAAGAAGTTTTTCAGATCTCATGCAAGTGCAGTACCTATCTGCTATTCATTAAAGCATACACATCTTTTTAAGACTCTGCGTGAGCCTAAAAATGCAACTCTTAAAGGAGTCACAACATTTTTGGGGTTCATGTGGATCATTGACAGAAGGCAGGTTGCTTTAATGAGTAACAACGAACAGTTGTGTTAGAGCAGCTCTAACATTTATTAGAAGAAAGTAATTTTATACTATTGCTAATATTTTCAGAAAGGATACCACTAGATGGATATTTTAAATGAAAAGAGATTAGAAAATCAGTTGTTCCTGTTGAGTAATATTTTGAAATAATTCTGAAAAATGTCAAAATTATTTAATGTTTGTTCTCTTCTTCATAGATGTCCCAACCAGATGTTCTCTTACTTGTACAAGAAAGCCTGAAGAACAATGGTAAGGAATTCAATCTATAATTAGCATTTTTCCCCTCTGATGTAAAAAAATAGCATTCCTTTGCACTCATAGAAAAATTAGTTGTGGATAGGTGGTTGACCAGAAGGATTAGATTGGATCACAATTTCTCTCCATGAATGAAAGGCTTTCTCTGTTGGCCAAATAAATAAATTAAAGAAGAAGATCCTTGCTTGGAGGAAAGGAGCAGAATGGTAATTTTTGCTCATTTCTCCTTTTCCTGCTATGATACATTGTTTTGAAGGGTTCTCAAACTTTCAAGAGAAGATATTCAGGATGATTAAGCGCATCAGAGATTAAGGGAGTTGGTTTCTTTCCTCTTTCCTCCAATCCTTTTCTGCCATTGGGATCATCCAGTACATGGAGTTCATACAACTCTAGGTCCAACTCTGTTTCTTCAGTGACAGATGTAATTATCCATTTCTACATATAGCAATTAAAAGCAAGGGAGATTAGTGCTCCAGTGGAAGTATGTCTATGAAGGTTCTCAGTCATCCAGGTGGAATTGTCTGTAGCTTGAATCATGTCAACTGGATTTCTATTTTCTCAGTGGAAACGTTTCACTCCTTATCCAAGGAGCTTCTTCAGTCTGAGCAAAGTTAGTAAGGGAATCCTTAAATATGTTTCTAGGTGGCTGTGTGACCTTACACCTGGGGCTAGGTCATGGTTATTTTGAGATGTTATTTCTAAGTCCTTTTATCATCTAAAGGAGGATTGTTAAGATCACCATGCTGCTGTTGAGCTTGCAAAATGGTCTTAATCTTCCTAGGCACAGAAGACAAAGCAGGGAGGAAAATAGGGGAAAGATTGTGCCTGAGGCCCCCACCTCTATTCAAGGAAGGATTTTCCAAGTTGGCATAAATGGATTCCTTGACCCCTCTCTCAAACCACCTATCTTCTCTGTCTAAAATGTGAACATTAATGTCCTCATTAATGGGGGGGGGGGCGCACGGCGGCGCGCGCGTGCATGGCGGCGGCGGTTGCCGCTGCCACCGTGCACACGCGCGCCGCCGCTTCCGGGTGGAGTGGCGACACACTTTTGTGTTGCGACACACAGTTTGGAAAGCTCTGGTACTAGTGTAGCAAGAATAAAACATTAAGTACATATTAAGATCGTGGACAAAATGCTACTGAAACCATTTATTTCAGAACACTAAATGAATTTCACTAAAGAATATTATAAATCAGAACAAAAAAAGCCTTCAGAAAAAGCACTTGTGTCTATCTAGAGCAGGGTTTCTCAACCAGGGTTCCATGGATCCCTAGGGTTCTGTGAGTGGTCAGTAGGGGTTCCCTGGGAGATCATGATTTATTTAAAAAATTATTTCAAATTTGGGCAACTTCACCTTAAAGAGGTAACTTTCATTCTTTATTTTTAGTTTAAGAACACAGTTAATGCATATATACAGGCCTACACATGAAACGAATATAATAATTTTGTAACTTCTGGCCTATATTTGAGCCTGAATGTGCAGGGGTTCCCCAAGGCCTGAAAAATATTTCAAGGGTTCCTCCAGGGTCAAAAGGTAGAGAAAGGCTGATCTAGAGAGTCTGAAGAAATTAGGGTGGCATTCAGAATCTTGGCTGACATATCTCATTCTATAATAATTATTCCTGCATGTTCATGCACCTGTATAATACGTGAATTATATTTATTATAACCAGTTTGCCAATACATCCAATCCATGTATATTTTCATATGAATAAAAAAATAGAACTTAAAGCCAAGTATTTCCTTGTCAAGCTACATGATATATCCATATAGCTACCTTCATTTCTTAATAAAGATGTAACTTGGCCAGTTGTTCATACTGAGGCCTCGGGAATTAATGGAAACTTGTTGCTGGAAGAAGTGGTATAAATCTTCAGATATTCAGTATAATATGAGATACATGCATCGATATCAAGAAATCTGTTTTAGGTTTTGCCTCATTTCCACATAACCATCATAACTTAAATTGGAAGGGCATGTACCACTGCTTAAGTTATGAAAGACCAAGCATATATTTTACGTAACTGGACAGGATATTTCTTGTTTTTAATTTTAAACATTTGAAAATGTACTGTTTCATTTTTTATAATCTAAAAATAGATTTGTATTACTGTTGAAATTGAAGTTCATGTGTTAATTTTTGTTTACCAATTGCAATATCAAAAAGTTACCATGTGGAGTACCAACACATGATAGTTTCAAATAGCAATCCTATACTGTGCTTTCACTTGTTTCATGCAAATTACATCCATGTGAGTCTACCATTAAACTACAAGAAAGGAAATACACATTTTCTGTTTCATTTTTCCTTAATGAGAGGCATATTGTTTCTTTTGATACCATGATTAATGTGACTTTCTTTTTTCCCCTAGAATCTTTTATTGAGGTTGATGCAGATTTCCATGCTAAAGTGCCTGTGGTGGTGTGCAAAGAAAAACAAAGGTCTCAGTTAGCAAATTTGTGTGTTGTTATAGTGTATAATAATGTAAATTATATATGTCCACACCTAAATTACCATTTTTATTAAATAAATTCAAAGAGCTTGACTTACAGAGCAACAATAAAAGTGAATTCCAGACCATAAGAACCCACTGGATCCAAGTAAAGACCTCTTTAGTCTAGCAGTCTGATCCTACAGTGGTCATCTGGATGCTTCTGGGAAGCTGCAAGCAGGTGCAACAGCACCTTGCTGCTTGTGTCTTCAGCAAGTGACGTTGCTGGTGGAATATAGCAGCCATGGTTTTTTGTGTCTGTGTCATAGAATCATGATTACTAGATATGAATAGTCTTAACGTATATTAAGTTATCTAATCCCCTTTAAAGCTGAGTTGACAGCCGTCTTATATTTTTTGGTAGCAGATTCTCATTGAATGAAACATTTCCTTTCATTTGTTATAAATTTCTCACTATTCAACAATACGTTCCACTCTCAGCTTGAACTCAATTGCTTGTGACTGCAGCCATGCATTTTTCTTAGCAGTGTTGTGCAAGTGTTTTGTTACTGCATTCTTCGTTGATGTGTTTTTGACTTCCTAGTATACCTTTCAGCCCTGCAATTGCCTGGTGATGTCTCCATTCCCTACCCCATTAAATGTGCTTTCTTCCAATTAGCATGTTTTGCATTAAGTGGGATCTCTATCCAAAAATGTTAGAGTTGGGGTACTGGAGTATCACTGTGACAATATAATGGCTGCAATTTTAACTTACATATCTTGAAATAAGCCTCACTGAACTGAATGGAAATTACTTCTGAATAGTTTCTGTAGGATTATACTATAAAAATGAGCAAAAACAGATTCATAGTTTTAGTATCCAGTTTGATTATGTGCCATCAAGTCATTTTCGACTCTTAGTAACCACATAGATAGATTTTCTCCATGACAATTTCCCTCCCTCGCCTGGTCTTTCAGGTTTTCCAACATTGGAAATCCAGTTAGGAAAGTAAAATACTTACCTGAAATTTCAATTAAAAAGGTAAAGGTTCCTCCTGCACATTTGTGCAGTCGTGTCCAACTCTAGGGGCCGGTGCTCATCTCCGTTTGTAAGCCGAAGACCCAGTGTTGTCCGAAGACGCTTCCACGGTCATGTGGCCGGCATGACGCATGCGGAACACTGTTACCTACCCACCGAAGTGGTACCTATTCATCTACTTGCATTTGCATGCTTTCGAATTGCTAGGTTGGCAAGAGCTGGGGCTAGTGCAGGAGCTCACTCCGTCATGTGGGGCTAGGGATTTGAACCTCCGAACTTGCGATCTTCCAATCGACAAGCCTGGCGTCTCAACTGATCCAAACCGAACAGGGGCGGCAGCGATGCGCCATCAGAACTTCTGGGTTTTGTTGCGACACACTAATTTCGCGACACAGTTTGGAAAGCTATGCACTAGCTATGCACTAGCCTGTTCTGACACACACCCTAATTAATAATTTACATGTAAGCTTGTATACTGTAATCAAACAACAAAAGTTAATATCGGATAATTCCAAAGAACTATAATTATAATTGCTCATACGTACAGTGGGGCAAAAAAGTATTTAGTCAGCCACCAATTGTGCAAGTTCTCCCACTTAAAAAGATGAGAGAGGCCTGTAATTGACATCATAGGTAGACCTCAACTATGAGAGACAAAATGAGAAAACAAATCCAGACAATCACATTGTCTGATTCGGAAAGAATTTATTTGCAAATTATGGTGGAAAATAAGTATTTGGTCAATATCAAAAGTTCATCTCAATACTTTGTTATATACCCTTTGTTGGCAATGACAGAGGTCAAACGTTTTCTGTAAGTCTTCACAAGGTTGGCACACACTGTTGCTGGTATGTTGGCCCATTCCTCCATGCAGATCTCCTCTAGAGCAGTGATGTTTTGGGGCTGTCGCTGGGCAACACAGACTTTCAACTCCCTCCAAAGGTTTTCTATGGGGTTGAGATCTGGAGACTGGCTAGGCCACTCCAGGACCTTGAAATGCTTCTTACGAAGCCACTCCTTCGTTGCCCGGGCGGTGTGTTTGGGATCATTGTCATGCTGAAAGACCCAGCCACGTTTCATCTTCAATGCCCTTGCTGATGGAAGGAGGTTTGCACTCAAAATCTCACGATACATGGCCCCATTCATTCTTTCCTGTACACGGAACAGTCGTCCTGGTCCCTTTGCAGAGAAACAGCCCCAAAGCGTGATGTTGCCACCCCCATGCTTCACAGTAGGTATGGTGTTCTTTGGATGCAACTCAGCATTCTCTCTCCTCCAAACACGACGAGTTGTGTTTCTACCAAACAGTTCTACTTTGGTTTCATCTGACCATATGACATTCTCCCAATCCTCTTCTGGATCATCCAAATGCTCTCTAGCAAACTTCAGACGGGCCCGGACATGTAGTGGCTTAAGCAGGGGGACACGTCTGGCACTGCAGGATCTGAGTCCCTGGCGGCGTAGTGTGTTACTGATGGTAGCCTTTGTTACGTTGGTCCCAGCTCTCTGCAGGTCATTCACTAGGTCCCCCCGTGTGGTTCTGGGATTTTTGCTCACCGTTCTTATGATCATTTTGACCCCGCGGGGTGAGATCTTGCGTGGAGCCCCAGATCAAGGGAGATTATCAGTGGTCTTGTATGTCTTCCATTTTCTAATTATTGCTCCCACAGTTGATTTCTTCACACCAAGCTGCTTGCCTATTGCAGATTCAGTCTTCCCAGCCTGGCGCAGATCTACAATTTTGTTTCTGGTGTCCTTCGACAGCTCTTTGGTCTTCACCATAGTGGAGTTTGGAGTGTGACTGTTTGAGGTTGTGGACAGGTGTCTTTTATACTGATAACAAGTTCAAACAGGTGCCATTACTACAGGTAATGAGTGGAGGACAGAGGAGCCTCTTAAAGAAGTTGTTACAGGTCTGTGAGAGCCAGAAATCTTGCTTGTTTGTAGGTGACCAAATACTTATTTTCCACCATAATTTGCAAATAAATTCTTTCCGAATCAGACAATGTGATTGTCTGGATTTGTTTTCTCATTTTGTCTCTCATAGTTGAGGTCTACCTATGATGTCAATTACAGGCCTCTCTCATCTTTTTAAGTGGGAGAACTTGCACAATTGGTGGCTGACTAAATACTTTTTTGCCCCACTGTATATACAGTGGCTCTCTGTATATACTTCCAATGCATGTTAATCTAGCTGTCTCATTTAGCTTGAAATAAAAAAATGCTATTTTTGCCCAGAAGCTAGCCAAATGCAGAATGATCATTTTATTTATTTATTTATTTATTTATTTGTTTATTCAATTTATCCCTGCCCATCTCCCCAAACAGGGGACTCTGGGCGGGTTACAACAGATAAAAATTTAAAATCTATACAAAATTTCTAAAAAAACAACAAATACAAGAATAAATAAAATCCAAAGATGGTAAAAGCCGTAGTATGGATCACAATACTATGGGGCCAACCAACCCCAAGAGGCACTACTACCCCCATTGTCCCATGCCAGGCGGCAGAGCCAGGTCTTAAGAGCCTTCCGAAAGGTCAGGAGTGAGGGAGCCAGCCTCACCTCCGGGGGCAAGATGTTCCATAATGCGGGCGCTATTGCAGAGAAGGCATGCCTCCTGGACGCCGCTAGATGGAATTCTATTGTTGAAGGGGTCCGAAGCATGCCCTCTGCATGAACGGGTGGGGCGGGCCAATGTTATCGGGACGAGATGGTCCCTCAGATACCCTGGCCCTATGCCATGTAGGGCTTTAAAGGTAATCACCAACACCTTGAATTGGATCCGGAAGCAAACTGGAACCCAATGCAGCTTGCGCAGCAGAGGTGTCACATGTGCTGATCTCGTAGCACCCATAACTGCCCGCGCTGCTGCATTCTGCACCAGCTGAAGCTTCCAGATATTCTTCAAGGGTAGCCCCATGTAGAGCGCATTACAATAATCTATATGGGAGATGACAAGGGCGTGAGTGACTGTTCGGAGGGCATCCTGATCCAGGAAAGGGCGTAGCTGGTGCACAACTCAAAGCTGTGCAAAGGCCCTCCTGGCCACGACTGTCACCTGCTCCTCGAGCAGGAGTCGTGAGTCCAGGAGGACCCCCAGATTCCGCACTGGGTCCGAGTGGGGTAGTGCAACCCCATCCAGAACCAAAGATTATAACTTCCCGGATACAGGGGGGCCATCAATCCACAGCCACTCCGTCTTACCAGGGTTCAGTTGAAGCCTGTTGAAGCCTGTTGTTCCCCATCCAGACCCCCACAGCTTCCAGGCACTGAGATAAGGCATCGACCGCATCACTTACTTCACCCGGGATGGAGATGTATAACTGGGTATTATCAGCATATTGGTGATACCTCATCCCATGGTGACGGATGATCTCGCCCAGCAGTTTCATGTAGATGTTGAACAGGAGAGGAGAGAGAACCAACCCCTGCGGCTCTCATCACTACTGATCACTGATCACAATGGCAATCACTACTGATTGCCATTGAACAGAGAGTTCTGCTCATGATACTGCATCACTCTGATTTCTGCCAGGAGTTATTGCAGAAAAGAGATGAAAAGAAAGCAGCATTGTTCTTTTCTACAACAGCCACTCATTTCCAGTTGTGTATAGTTCTGTCCTTATTTTGAATATCCCAGGGTGAGAAAAACATTTACGTTTCTGTCTCTATCGTTTTAGTGGCCTTGTTTGCAGAGTAAGTGCAGGAAATGATAATGCTTGTCTGACAACAAATCACTTGGCTATGCTTGGAAGATTAGAGCCTCATCTTGTGTCCCTAGTCATTGCTTTCAGACACTGGGCCAAGGTAGGTTTGATTTAGTAGCAAAGCATGTGTATTAATATATAACCAAATATTTAATCAATGTGTACTCAGTCTGTTTTGGAAAAAGTAAGAAGATGCATCCTGTAGATGTTGGGCAATATGTCTACTCCTGCAAAGGGATTTACCCTTCCTTTAGTCCTCCAGTCTGCTTCAGAAAACCCCAAACCTTCTGGAACTGATTTTGCTGGCCTTGTATAGGGATAAAGAGAGGGTGCTTAAATTGTTCCATTAGTGGTGCCCATTGACTATCATTTGATCCCTGGCAAACTTTCTTCCCAAAAGCAAACATCATTTTCTTGGCCAGCAAAGATGTTTTTATTGAGGTAGATTTTTAAACTTTTACACTACTGTGAGTCTTAATCATAACAGAATGGAAGGATATGGAGATAAATAAATTAATAAAATCAACCTGTTGAAATTACAGGATTTAAGCACTTTTAATTTTCTGGATTGTGCTGCTTTGCCAGATTGTATGTGTGTGTGTGTCTGTCTGTCTGTCTGTCTCTCTCTCTCTCTCTCTCTCTCTCACACACACACACACACACCCCATTCATTTCCAGACCTTGTCATTGGATGTATTAATTTTCTTTTATCCCACTCTATTAGCGTTTCTTTCAATCTCTGTAGTATTTTCTTATATAGAGAGCTAAAGTAACTTTAAATAAACACTGTCAAGTACAAACAATGCAGTATTTCAGCTGTAAATGAATGCTTCATTCTGTCAATCTCCTGATGCTTAATATACATCCTTCAGCTGTTCCTTGTATTAAGCTAATGAGACTAGTCATATAGCCTAGTAAAAAGGAGTGGCCGATGTCTGCCATGGTTATACAACCATCTGACTCTAGTAGAAGTGGTGGTATGAAGACAAGTAGGTACTGTGTCATGGCCCAATATATAAAATTGCTCTAGCTGCATGTGACTATGTTACTCCAAAGTGGAAGTATAGAATTGTGTTTTCAGTGTGCCTAGTAATATATTTAAATAATGTTTCTAGTAGAGGTTTGATTATTTTCTTCAAATTGATGAACTGTCAAGTTGAACTGTTTGATGACAGCACTTTAATATATGTTTTTCTTTCTTTTTCAGCTATGTTGTATAGATCATCCTGAAGAAGGCAGTTTACCACCTTATGTATTTGCCCTAATGGTTATTTTCTTTCTGCAACAAAGGAAAGAACCTTTTCTGCCTGTCTATTTAGGATCATGGGTACATGTCTATAAGAAATTCTTAAATACAGATAAAATGTTTTCAGTTCATGCTTTCTTTGTATAAGTTTGAGATAATGAATTCTTATTTTTTCCAAAAAAGGGAGAAAGTTTCCTATTTACTATTATTTGTACACCACCTATTACATTGATTCTAAATGACACAGTTCAAAAATAGTGAAACATCAATAAAACCAATTAACAGCACTGTAACAGTTCATTGGTCACTCAGTCTGACTGACTGACTGTTCATTGGCCAGGCCCATGGGCCCCGCATTAGAGTACGGGCAACCTATAAAGTGTCCTCCCCTCCAAAAGCTCTGTGAAAAGGCATGGTCTTAATTCCTTTTCTAAAGGATAGCAGAGTGAGAGCTGTTTTACTCCAGAGCAGGGAAGTCATCCTCTGGGCTAACATTCCTCTTAATTCTGGACAGAATGAGACTCTTTGAGTGCATGTATTGATGGCAGATTCTACCTGGACCAGCAGTCCCACAAATAGCAAGGATTCAAGCTATAATGGCTTTTATTGGTGATAAACAGTTATTAAATGACCTAAAGTTGGGAATGAATAGCAGATCACAAGTGATGGTGAAATCTCACTTCCAGTGGGTTCAGAAAATTATGACCTAAATAGTAGCTGAGACCTGTTGTAATGGTGACATTTTGTTCATTTTTAAAGTTCTGTGCTGGATTCAGAATTAAAGGAGTTGGGCTACAGCATCTTAAGTTATTAGGGCCAAGTTTAACTCAAGATTGCCATCTTCCATCTGAACATGCTGATCAATTAAAATCTTAAAATAAGATCCACTTTCATGTGTCTTCAGATTTAGATATTACAGCACACACTCTAGAGAAAATATCTTTTGGGAGATGATACCCTACTTGTGGAATTCCTTTTCAAAACAGATGTTTTAGTATTGTCATAATATTTAAGGTACCAAGAAAACACTGTCTCATTCAATACAATTTTTAATTATTGTAACCCGCCCAGAGTCCCTTGTATGGGAGATGGGCGGGGAATAAATTGGAATAATAATAATAAAAAAAAATCATTCTTCTTTAGCAGTTGTTTTTATATATTTGTTGATTGGAATGCTAAAAATGAGCACATTTTTTTCAAACTCACAATGGAGAAAGTATAACTTTAATAGCATAAAGAATGGCCAATGAGACTCCCTGTTAATGAAAAATGATATAATTCTTCGGTATTTCCTCATCCAAAACATCACATCCAGATTTTTGAAAAAAGGCTATAGGAAAAAAGAGAATTGGCCAAAGCAGTGTCCTGGAACAGGAAATCTTGGTTCAAGTTAAAGTTTCTGTCAATGCTGATTTTCTTCTGAAGTAATTATTTCTAATGATTATTATTTTTTCTTCTAATGCTAGATTGGAGGATTTTCATTAAATAAATTAGTGAATTTTAATCTTAAAGAAGTTGAAGATGATACTGTGGTTTGGGAGAACAGCCCTGGTATTGATGATCCCACTTCTTCAAAGGAATCTCCTAAAAGGGGAAAGGTATGTTAACATATTAATTGTAGGGATATAATGTTTTAAATATATGGTTTTTTTAAAAAATGTGTTGCTGATTTTTAATGAAGTAGGCTTTAATAAACTGATTGCAGTTCTCAATATTAAAACATTGCCGTCAAATAAATGTGGGTATTATTTAAAAAGGAGGTCTTACAGTAGAGCGTTCCAATTAATTAAACATATTTTGATGGCCAGTGCAGTATGAAATTTGTTTTGGGCCCAGGTATTCAGGACCAGAGAATTGTAAAATCATGGAATCTGTAAATTAGCATGAGAAACCAATACTGTATTTAACAAGTGTAATACATTTAAAAAAAAAAGTAATTGATATATTTAATATGTTGTATAATAGTTTGTTTGAGCTCAGAGCTGAGTACGTACAAAGATACAGAAGCTGGAATTCATCATGTTATAATTAAAATAGAAGTATACCAATTAACTATAATAATATGCCTGCCATATTTTGCCACCGTAATTTTGACTAGATGCTTGAATACTTTTAAGTGTAAGCTTTATCACAGTTACCTTGAAAAGCAGAATATAATCATATCAATAATTAATAAAAGCCACATTTTTTTCCGTGTAACCACTAATGAGTGTACAGTACTTCCTGTGGGACAGAAGTGGGACAGTGATGCTGTGGTGTGGGGCAGTCAGCTGGAGTAGGCTTTAGGGAGGTACTTGTCAGCCTGCCTTCCCTCTGTCCTAGGATTCTTTTCCTAGAGCAGTTGGTGGTAAGGGTCCTGTGGGGAGGAGCAGCTGTCCCAATGGAGAAGACTTTGGAGTTATCTTTGCCTCTCAGCTTCCATCTGTTCACATAAATCATAACACCATTGTGCTAGTTTCCTTGAGTACACTTGGGGTACATACGCTATGTCCATCAAAAGTACAACTTAAATGTTTTCAAAAGAAATCCCTTAATTTTTTTTATATATCTTGCTCAAGGACAGACTTGTGCTCTGATAAGCTTCAGACAGAAATCATATATTTTAACTGTAATGTTCTGTTTCACAACAGAGCTTTTATCAGACCTCAGGTACTTGAAAGAAATCTAGTCTGATCATAGTTTATTATTGATTAGCCATTAGGCCATATCAAAATACAGAATATAAAACATAGAACATTAATAAGATCATTTCACAAGCTCAACAGCAGCATGGTGATCTTAACGATCCTCCTTTAGATGATAAAAGGACTTAAAATAACATCTCAATATAACCATGACCTAGCCCCAGGTGTAAGGTCACACAGCCACCTAGAAACATATTTAAGGATTCCCTTACTAACTTTGCTCAGACTGAAGAAGCTCCTTGGATAAGGAGCGAAACGTTTCCACTGAGAAAATAGAAATCCAGTTGACATGATTCAAGCTACAGACAATTCCACCTGGATGACTGAGAACCTTCATAGACATATTAATAAGATCATATATAAAAAATAGAATAAAAAACTAATTAGATAAGAGAAAGAATAAAAATGCAAATCATATTTCTAAATCACCCCTACAGTTTACCCCAATCAAGCTCACATATGTAGATCTCAACTGAACTGTTTTATTCAAATAAAGGGCCATGTTGTATGTAATTTTTGAATTCTGACCGCACATGAAATATGTTGTTTTAATATAAGGATCCCAGTAGGTTGTTCGTCTAATGTGCGGTCTCTCTTTCTTATACAATTGACATTCAAATAATATGTGTGTTATGTCTTCTATCTCTGGAGCTCCGCAAATACAAGTACGTTCATTATAAGGGACTTGGTTAAATCTTCCATATTTAACCATTGTGTCCAGCTGCTCAAATCTTGCTTGGGTAAATACAGCCCTAAGATGTTTAGGCATTTCTGTGTTTAAACACTTAGCAGTTTAGAAGGTACAGCTCACCCATTTCAACGTGCCAGCCTTGCTAAGAATGGCTATATCTTTCTTTGCTTCTGTATCCAAGATTCTTTGTGCAGCAATCTTTTTAGCTTGTTCTCCAGTTGTACAAGAGACAGGGAGACCACAGCTTCTAATATAATTTGTCAGCTGTACAATCCAAGAATTCTGTGATTGAAATTTTGTCTGTTCTAACAGACACAATTTTGGGAGTCTGTCAGTTTCCATAGCATTAATTTTGCACCAATAGTTGTATGCCCTGATTTTAGACAAAGAACAAATTGTATAGATTCCCAATTTGGCTCTAACTGCAGCAGTTGAAGTTCTTTTATCCACACTCAACATACATCTCAGATGCTGTGATTGTGTTTGTTCTAATTGTGATATATGTTTTAAGCCCCATACTTCAGCTCCATATAAAAGCATAGGGGTAACCTTGGCCTTGTATACTTTGATAATTGGGGCTACAGAACCTGGGTAGCTGTGGTTTTTTTAATTTGAGCAGTAAATTCACTTGTGCCCTTGCTCTAAGTGAGCTCCTTTGATGAGGAGGAAGCCGTGATCCAGTCTCAGAGAAAACTACCCCTAGGTAAGGAAAGGTGTTAACTTGCTCTATTGGCTCACCGTATAATAGCCATCTATGGCTATGATGTCGTTTTCCAAAGACCATAATTTTTTACTTTGATTTATTAATAAATCAGAAAATTATTA
This sequence comes from Charina bottae, assembly GCA_023362775.1. Taxonomy (NCBI): domain Eukaryota; kingdom Metazoa; phylum Chordata; class Lepidosauria; order Squamata; family Charinaidae; genus Charina; species Charina bottae. The sequence goes on along the minus strand of JALMGJ010000002.1, from coordinate 213,030,892 downwards.
TGACAGTAGGAGCCAAGTCTACTTCTCTGTTTACTGTGTAAAATGCTGCACTAAGATCTATAAAGGCAGCAAACAGTTGTTTCCCCTTACTGATGTATTTTGTAATTAGATGGGTCAAGACAAAGCAGTTGTCAGTGGAGGATGGACTCTGTCTAAAGCCTGCTTGTTCTTCTGCAAGAATATACTTTTCATCTACTCAACTCTCAACTCTGCTCAAGAGGAACCTAGCATATATTTTAGCCACAATATCTATCAGACTAATGGGCCTGTAGTTGCTAGGGTCCTTTTTATTCCCTTTTTAATATATGGGAACTACTATTGCCATCTTCCACCCAACTGGGATATGGCAGGTAGTATTTATATGTGTGAATAAACCTGCTAATAGAGGGCCCCACCGATCAGGGTATTTTTTGAATAGTTCAGCCAGTAAAAAGTCCTCCCCAGGGGCTTTAAGCCTTTTATAATAGATTGGATCTCGTTTTCTGATACTGTTGGCCAAAGGGGTGAGGCTTCAATATGTGATAAATCACTACTTAGAAACTGTTTCTCAACAGGTTCTGAGACAGCAAACATGATGATGATAATAGTTTTCCCATTCCTCAGCAGGGATAGGTATATCGAATGCAAATCTCCGTTCTTTCAAGATTCCAGCTAGAGTGCCAAAATATAGCCGAATTATTACTTTTTGCAGACAGCTCAAGTCCTGACCAAATTGAAGCTGCATAACTTTTTTTTAAATTTTAGGCGTTTTTTTGTATTCACTTCTTAGAGATGAGAGCATCTTAGCTTGTATATGTACAGAGGCGTGCCTCTGGGCAAGTCTCATAGCTGCCTTCAATTTCTTTTTCATCAAGCAGCATTTTTGTCAAACCAAGGAGATCTACCTGTGTGGAAACTTTTGGAGGGGGATTTAGTTATTGTTTCTTCAACATATGACACAAAGTAGTGAATACATTGGAGACTGACTGCTAGTCAGCCATGGGTGACTGGATTATTAAGGCCCAACAGACAGCATTCTCTGGTTTAAGGCTATACAGTATTGCCTTAGAATCTACTTTGGACCAAATTAACCTTTTATTTTGACTCACCTCTGAGTTATTAATAACCCACCTATCAGCCATGTTATTTGATCTTAAATCTGAACGACCTGAAAATTTCACACTCACTGGCTGATGATCGCTTTCTCCTCTTGGATAGACAATGACCTCTGAAAAGAGGTCAGCTTTACTTCTTGATACACAGATGAGATCTAACACACTACTTGAATGGGCTGAATGGAATGCGTATGGGTATACATAATTATTATCCTTGCCTGTGATGGAATGTGTTCCTGAAGGAGGGGGTGATGTGGATTCCAGCTCTGCCGCTGGTTCCCAGGGAGGGAACGCATTCCAGGCAGATAAGCGCCTTCGCAGCCCGGACTCTGTTGCTGGGAAAGTTAAGAGGTTCAAGGTAGCTCTGCCCTAGGGCCTCTATGGGGCTATTTACTCTTAGGTTGGTTAGATAGTTTTAGTCTGGCAAGATTCTGTCTATATGGTGAGAACAATAAAGAACTAGAGTTGGAAAACATCGACTCAGCATGGTTCTTGGCCTGACCCTGTCATTGCCTCCCAAAATATGAAAATTACATTTAAAAATCAGTGATACCAAATATAGACCAGCAGTATTACTTTTGTTGTCTTTTGAGAACCACTGTGGATGATTATCAAAAAATTCATTTGGAAGTCCACTATGTGCAAAATGTGCAAAATCATGGAGAGATTGGCCTAGTTTGGCATTAAAATACCCAAGTAATATGATTATGGCTTGAGTATGCAAAATAACTATTTCTTCCAATATTACTTCTAGTAATAATAATAATATAGTAAGGGGATGTGTTTGGGGGAATATAAACATTTACCAGCACTAACTCAAAATCTTTGTATCTGAATTTCACAGCCAGTATATGAGGGAATTTATCCCCATTATATAATTTCTCATCCTGCCATTGCAGTTCTTCCTTAGTAAGAATGCATAAGCCCACAGAGGCTCGCCCTTCATTTTTAAATTTTTGGGCAGGGGTGTACCAGCATTGAAAACCCAGGAGTTGTACTGGTTCATCCTCTCCAGCTAACCAGGTTTCTTGTAAGGCTATTATCTCAAATTCAGAGACGACTCTCAACAAATCACTGTCAACAGATTATCTCCAGCCAGCTATGTTCCAAGTTATAATTTGTATAGGTCTCTCTAAAACAGGAAGTTCTGGGTGGGATAGTTGGGTAGAAGATGAAGATTCAGACAGTCAATTTGTTTCTGGGGCTGGAACAATATTGTCAATACTTCCCGTATATACACAGTTAATATAAGATTCAACTTTCCTCTCCCTAAGTTGTGATTGTTGCTCTTCTTTATCATAGCAGTCAATATTCAGTAAACTCTGATCTGGTACTGATGACTCTGCATCTGTAAGCCCAACAGCTGCTGCTGATGACAATAAACTCCGTCCATCCCATTGCTGAGCTTGAGGATAGCTAGGGTCAGATTGAGGGCTGATAGCAGAGAGCTGCTCTGATTCAGGGCTCCTATTGATAATATTGGCTTGCAATGATGAATGGCAAGGTGTGGGTGGGGTATCCCCTTCTGAAGTGGGATCAGAGTTAGGATCCATGCTGGGGTCAACTAGTGGAAGCATTTCTGGAGCTTGCTCAGACTGATTCTTGGGAGCCGATAATATTAAGTCATCAACTACAGACATATCCTCCAAATAATTATATGAAGATTGTGCTACATTGACTGGCTGAATGTCCTTTCCTTTTATGCGGTTTTGCTTTGGACTAGCACACCTTCTTTTTTTCTTTGTTGGGGATTTTGTGCTCTCAGAAGCTGGGCTTAGCAGCACTTCCACAGAGGAGCAACTAGAAGGGAGGAAGGTGTTAAGAGTCTCAGCTGCAGCAGTGGCTGACTGCAGCATAGATTTAACTGTTTCAAGCTTGCTTAGGATCAATTGTTGTTCCTCTGAGGGAGAGTGGCAAACAGTTGAGTTAAATCTCCCTCGTCTTCCAGAAAGTCATCTAAACCTGTGTCTTTCCTTTAATTAAATCTGGGGTATCTCTTTCCCTGTGTTTATCATTTTCTGACCTTGGTAATAAAGGAGTTCTCCGTTTTACAGATAGTGGCCGGTTGTGATTAGAGGCTTCTAGGCTTATGCCATCCTCCCTCGCAGGCTTGGCTCTCCTCCCAGAATTTAGCAAAGGCTGAATACAACTGTTATAAAAAACATGTATTGGGAGAATATGAAACTTCCTTAAATAATTCTTAAGTTTAAAAAGCATCGATGGAAAAGTAAACTGCCTAAAAGTTAGCAATATCCTTTTAGTTCTGTACCTGCTAGGAAGCCAGGAGATTTCTGTAAGTTCATTGGAGTATACCCTACAGTGAAGAAGTTGAGAAAGGGAATTTAATATTACTCGTCTATTGTGCCACCTGGCCTTATCCAAAGGCATATCAGCAACTTGAAGCAAAACCCTGTGTCTCTGCAAAATTAGCTTCTTTTCCATTTCTTCTTTAACACGAAAGTTTTGTACAGTCTGTACTGTCCGTAGATTAGAGGTAAGTTTTGAAACATGTGGGTTGCTATCTGTTTCCTTAACTGATTTGGAAGTACAGTTTTCCATTACAGTCTTTAATTCATCTTTTTTTTTATTGGCATCCAAAAGCTGATCGAAAATAGCAATGACTGAACTGTTAAAAGGCAATTCTTAGCAACCAAGTCCAGGTCTCCTTTGAAATTTATCCTGGTATAGACAATATCCTCCCCTCCTCCTATTAGAGCCTCTTTTTCAGAGGAAGGGCAGTCATCAACCTCCCAGTCTAATGAGGAATAAGAATTGTTAACGGGGTTACAAAAGGAGAAGGAAAGGGAGACTTGCATGCAGTGTCCTTAAGCTGGAGTAAGTCCTTTATCTTTGGTTGCCTAGAAGTCTTCATAGCCTTGTCTTGTTTGGGATTTTCTCTCAAGTGAGTGTCCTGTTTGTGCCTCCTTTTAATCCTTCTTTTCAGGTTTTTTTTTTTGTTTCTGCTTTATAATTCCGCATCCTTGATTAGCATTTGAAATTGTGTACAAATGCTGGTACTCTAAAAAATCTTATTTCTAGTTTCTAAAAATTAAAAATAATTTAGATATTAATTCTAATTACTAAAAAATAAAATAAAAATAGATGGGAGATAAGGAATTGAACAAATGAAGAAAAATACTAAAACTACTTGAATAAAACTAAATAAAAGAACTAACATGAATTAAAAAATCAGGAGCTCATTAAAGAGCTGTCAATCTGTTGCCATCTTAACTGGGAGTCTGATCACATGAGTATCTATCCTAATTTGTCCTCAATACTTTATATATGTATAAATACTTTATACTTTATATAAATAGTTTATAGTGTATAAGAGCCAGTTTAGTGTAGTGGTTAAGGTTCTGGCCTAGAAAGCAGGGGACTTGAGTTCTAGGTCTCCCTTAGGCATGAAAGCCAGCTGGGTGACTTTGGGCCAGTCACTCACTCTCAGCCCAACTCACCTCACAGGGTTGTTGATGTGGGGAAAATAGGAGACAGGAGTATTAGGTATGTTTGCCGCCTTAGATGTATGGTGCAAATGTGGTACTCCCCCCCCCCATAGTTGAGACACGGGGAGGGGGTCCAGGATTGTTTGATTGTGTGTAAGAGTACCCACCCCTGAGTGAGAGACAGGTTGGTGGGTAGGAGTGGCTGGGGTGCCCCTCCTTGGCTAGTGAGAGAGGTTGAGGGGGGGTACAGTGGGGGAGTGGGTGGTGGTTGGGACCCAACAGCACCAAGAGCGAGAGCTGGTGCACTGGGGGGGCCTACCATCGCCCAAGGTTGACTGAGTGAGAGGATGGATGCGTGGGGTAAGGGACCCTTGTTTAAACCCAGGATTTCTGGAGGTCCAGGAGTGGAGGCTACTGGACTAAGAAACTCTGGGGGCTGCAGGGCATGCTATCCGATTGAGGGGGTGACGGGTCGGGGATGTTATAATGGGAACTGGAGGGCAGGCCATCTTAGGGGAAGACGCCCCAGTGCTTGTTACTGGTGGCGTGTTCCGGCCCCCCAAGTTCCAACCCAGGCCCTGGACAGCAGATCCTCGAGAGCCCTGGTCTCTGGCTGCTGCTTCTTAACGCCAGGTTAGTGAACAACAAGGCCCCCCTCATATGTGACTTATTCACTGAGGAGGGGGCAGACCTGGTGTGTATCACCGAGACCTGGCTGGGCCCAGAAGGGGGGGTAGCCCTTTCGGAAATGTGCCCTGCCGGGTTTCAGGTGTGGCACCAGCCGAGACACTGGGGCAGGGGAGGAGGGGTGGCGGTTGTCATCCGAGAGTCTATAGTGGCCTTCACGGGTGCTGCTCCACAAGTGGCCGGTTGTGAGACCCTGTTCTTCAAGCTGGGTTCCCGAGAACAGTTGGGAATATTGCTACTGTACCAGCCTCCCTGCTGCATAGCAACCTCCCTGCCTGAGCTGCTGGAGGCCGTCTCGGGGTTGGTGGTGGAGTTCCCCAGACTTACGGTTCTGGGGGACTTCAACGTGCCATCCCTAGGACGTGCCTCGGAAGCAGCTCAGGAGTTCATGGCTACCATGGCAGCCATGGGCCCCGACTCGAGACAGTGGTCTCACCCCAGACTTGTTTTTATTGTTTGAACAGTGGCAATGTGATCTGAGGGGAGAGTTAGATCTGTCTCCGTTGTCATGGTCAGACCACACCCTGGTGGCCCTGAGATTCTCTTGTGCCGCCCCACTCCTCAGGGAGGCAGGACCCATTCAATTGGTCCACCACCGGTGACTTATGGACCCGATGAGGTTTCAGAGGGAGCTGGGAGTTATACCCGAGGACCTGCTGCACAGTTCAGCGGAGGTCCTGGCCGCAGCCTGGAGTAGGGAGGCGGCCAGGGCCTTGGACAGGATCGTGTCTGTGCAATCTCTCTTGCCACGTTCAACCCGTCACTCCCCGTGGTTTACAGAGGAGTTGAGAGTTTTGAAGAGCGTTAAGAGACATCTGGAGCGCTACTGGAGAAAGACGAAGACTGAATCTGACTGAACACAATCTAGAGCCGCTATTAAGGCCTACCTTGTGGTGGTAAGAGCGGCGAAACGTGAATATTTCTCTGCTCTCATTGCGTCCGCAGTATGCCGCCCGACAGCCCTGTTTAAGATTACTTGATCTCTTTTGGGTCAGGTACATTCAGTGACCCATTTATAGGGCCGTTCGGAAGTGTTTTCGGAGCAACTGCAGGATAAAATTGCTCAGATCCATTCTAAGTTGGACTCTAAGCATGAGGCACAGTCTTGGGAGATGCCGAGGGAACGTACTTACCCTGTTATTTGGGAACGGTTTGATCCTGTTGGGCCTGAGGAAGTGGACAGGATCCTCTGGATTGTAAATGCCACATGCCATCTAGACCTGTGCCCTTCCCGGCTGGTAAAATCAGCCCAGGAGGTGACTTGTGGTTGGGTCCAGGTGATGGTTAACACATCCTTGGGGGAGGGGGTGTTCCTGGCTGCCTTTAAGGAGGCGCTGGTGTACCCCCTCCTCAAGAAACCATCCCTGGACCCTACTATGCTGGACAATTTTCATCCTGTCTCCCACCTTCCCTTTTTGGGAAAGTTGGTTGAGAAAGTGGTGACATTGCAACTCCAGAGGATTCTGGAGGAAACAGATTATCTAGACCCCTTTCAGTCAGGTTTCAGGCTGGGATATGGGATGGAGACTGCATTGGTCACACTTATGGATGATCTCTGGTGGGAGCGGGATGGAGGGAGTGCATCCATCCTGGCTCTCTTGGACCTCTTAGCGGCTTTCAATACCATTGAATATCCTTTTGGGTCAGCTCAGGGAGTTGGGGGTGGGTGGCGTAGTTCTGCGCTGGTTCACCTCCTTCCTCCAGGGCCGTTCCCAATCGGTGGTGATAGGAGAGGAGAGATCTGACCCACGACCTCTCCTGTGTGGGGTGCCGCAGGGTTCGGTTCTCTCTCCTCTCCTATTTAACATCTACATGAAACCACTGGGTGAGATCATCCGTCACCACGGGATGAGGTATCATCAGTACGCTGATGATACTCAATCGAAGAGAATTGATGATACTCAATTATATATCTCCATCCCGGGTGAAGTAAGTGATGCATTCACCACCCTATCTCAGTGCCTGCGGGCTGTGGGGGTCTGGATGGGGAACAACAGGCTTCAGCTGAACCCTGGCAAGACGTAGTGGCTGTGGATTAATGGCTCTTCTGTTTCCGGGACATTGTCATCTTTGGTTCTGGATGGGGTTGCACTGCCCCAGACAGGCCTGGTGCGGAACCTGGGGGGTCCTCCTGGACTCATGGATCCTGCTCAAAGAGCAGGTGGCAGTCGTGGCCAGGAGGGTCTTCACGCAACTTCAGGTTGTGCGCCAGCTATGCCCATTCCTGGATCAGGATGCCCTCCGAACAGTCACTCATGCCCTTGTCATCTCCCATATAGACTATTGCTACACGCTCTACATGGGGCTACCCTTGAAGAGTATCCAGAAGCTTCAGCTGGTCCAGAATGCGGACAGTTATTGGTGCCGTAAAATCAGCACACGTGACACCACTGCTGCGTGAGCTGCACTGAGTATCAGTTTGCTTCTGGGTCCAATTCCAGGTGTTGTTTATCACCTCTAAAGCCCTACATGGCATGGGGCCAGGTTACCTGAGGGACCATCTCATCCCCATAACATCGACCCGACCCACCCGGTCATGCAGAGAGGGCATGCTACGGATCCCATCAGCAAAGGAATTCCATCTAGTGGGGTCCAGCTGGCACCCACCCTTTGGAATATCTTGCCCCCAGAGCTGAGGCAGGTTTCCTTACTCCCGGCTTTCTGAAAGGATTTGAAGATCTGGTTCTGACGACTTGCCTGGGATGGGAAAAGTAACAGTTCCTCCTGGGGGTGGTTGGCGCCGTAGTGCCCTCCCTATTATTTGAAATTTTATCATCCCTTGGATTTTACACTTACTTATTCTATTTATATTGGCTTGACTGTAATTTTATGTTTATATGTTTTTAACTATTGATTTTATTGTAAACCACCCAGAGTCCCCCGTTTGGGGGAGATGGGTGGTGATATAAATTTAAATAATAAATGTATGTATGTATGTATATGGCAGGATGAAAATATCAACATCTTATTTAAGAATAAATCTCATTGAATAATAAATACCCAAGATTGCACCACTCAAAATTTTTTGGATATTTTATTTAATAATATTTAGCTGAGTATAGCATTAGACATTTCCTTTTCTATTTATTGATTGATTAGATGTTTTTAGTCATTATCTTGAACTTGATCTTTAAAAAAAATTATTAAACGGTATAGTCATATTTTTCAGCTTCCAAGTATGGGTTCTGGTTGAACACAATGACTCAATTTTTGCTTTAATTGGCAGATTCCTTTAGTATTTGATTCAGATCACCAGTGTTCAGTTCCAGTTGGACAGCTGTGGGTTGAACTGCTTCGTTTCTATGCCTTGGAGTTTAATCTGTCTGATTTGGTGATAAGTATCCGTCTGAAGGAAAAAGTGTCTCGTGAATCCAAGGACTGGCCTAAAAAGCGAATTGCTGTGGAAGGTATATTAAATAGATTAGCTTGACAGTGCTTAGTTATGTTCAATGTAGGAGAAACTTATATAATTATGTATTAAGAATTAAAAGAAAGAACCCAGTAGTATCTCTGGTTAGCAGATATAATTTCTACTAATGAAACAGGAAAGTGAACTTCCCTATCATTCTCAAAATATACCCTGTAGAATCCCACCCAGAGCAGATTTTGAAGGCATGCTTCTTTTTTGACTTAGTGGGGCTCAGTACAATAAAATGTGAGAATTCAGACTTGTGGCTTATGGAACAACCGTTAAATTGGTTCTCATGATCATTGTCTCCATGTTGCAAGCCTTAAATGTTCATTTCCTAGTCATGTGGATTGGGTGGTATATTTCTGTGGGTTTCTCAGCCTAATGAGTTGTTTAAAAAGCTTGATGTGAATTAGTTCCTACTCTGGTTAATAAGATAAGTTTAAAAAAATGAAAAAAGGAACATAATATTTAACCCATTGTAACATTTTTACCTGTTTTTCCCCCCTCAGATCCTTACTCTGTAAAGAGGAATGTGGCAAGAACTCTTAATAGTCAGTTAGTATATGAATATATACTTCATTGTTTACGGTCAACTTACAAGTATTTTGCCTTGCCTCATAAACAGAGTACAAAAAACAACCAGAAAAGGTCTCTAGAGTGCTCAGTGCTCTTAGAGCCCGAAAGGAATGCCTTTAAGCAAACAATCCCTGATATAAAAAATGTCCATAATGAAATGGAGAAAACTGTAATAGACAGCTGTATAACTACTACCAAGAAAAGTTCATATTTTCCTCAAGAACATACGTGTGATCCTTCTCAGGTATTCATTGATGAAAGCTTTGTGGAAGAACAGTTGGCAGATGGTGTAGAACATTTAGGAATTTCTTATGAGGACTCAGACTGCATAATTGAGGAATTCATTTCGGGTGACAATGGGGAATTTAAGCCAAGCTGTGAGGAGACTGAGAGTGGAAATGAAGAGGAGGAGGAGGAGGAAGAAGAGGAAGAGGGACATGAGCAGGAACATTTGGATACTAACCAAGGTTTGGATGAAGACAGTGAAAGTGGAGATCTTGCTATTCCAATTAGTGAGCATGATGTTGAAACTGACAGCATTTCTGATTTGGAAAATTTTCAAAATATAGTAACTGCCCTTGATGAGTTTGGTTTAGAAGTGAGTGGTATTCCAAATGATAAACTTGACATTGATGAAGAGAGCACAGAAGGTACTGATGAACTGGATGATTCCCTGATCAAACTGGAACCGCCAACTCAGGAACAAATATCTGAAATGGATAACTCTGAAGAAGAAGATGAAGAGGAGGAAGAAGAGGAGGAGCATAGTATCAAAAACCAGAGACAACATGAGAACATAATCAATACTGAAGATGAGCTGAACAATACATACACTGGATCTGGTGTTGAGGAGCCTCTTTCAGAAGAAGAAGAATTGCTTATAGCTCATGGAGGCATTGAGCTAAAGAAGAGAATAGATGAATTTTCAAGTGTAGATTTGAACAAAGAACATGATCCTGAAAAAGAAGTGCTTACTGAAAGTAACAAACCAGTAGACCAGAGTAACAGGTCTGAATTCTTCTATGAGTTTAATAAAACTGCTTTCACAAAAGGCAAGGTAATGGCACCTATATATCAAAGTATTACTTATCATATAACGCTTTAATTCCAGGATAGGCTTATCTGTAGATATAGGGTTGACACCCACACTAGTAAAATTTGGCCTGAAAATTCTAGATGGAAGAATCTGAGTTAAAATGTGATTTAAAGCAGTTTCCACCCCATGGCTGTATCCAATTGAATCCTGAAATATTCATTGCTGCCAGTTTGTATTCACAAACAAATTAGCTGTGAACTTCTGTCTCCTGTTAATGTAGGTTGAAAAACATAGCAGGCTTCATGTTTAAACATTTAAAGTGTAAAGTTAAGTTTCATCTTTGATTACAATAGGGCAGTGTGATGCATAAGGTGTGTCACTGATTTCCTAAGCAGCTGAGAAGCATGGCTCATACGGGAATTAGAAACATTCTCATCCCTATGTGTATCCTAACCACTTATGTTAAAGCATAAGTTGACTATTTCATAGTATGAAGCAAAAGTGTCAGACCAAATTGAGATACTAAGGTTCTACTAAATACTTGCTCCGGAAGATTAGAAGATTGTTTGCAGTTCATTTTAAAAAATATATGGGTGATGGAAAGATGATGGGAGAATTATGCCCCCAGGTCTACTAAAGTCACTGGAAATACATTGGATTTCAGCCATTATCCATGTATATTCAAGGCTGAGCGATGGTTGCTCTTTACTACTAGGAGGCTGCTTTGCACTCCATAATTTTGGAAGCTAGGTGGCGTTATAAAGTTGAGAGAAGAGACATTTTTAGATAAATCCTCTTTTCTCTTGATGTAGACTCCTACAGTTGTGTGCAGCTTATGTAAGCGAGAAGGTCATCTAAAGAAGGACTGTCCAGAAGACTTCAAAAAAATTGAACTGGATCCTTTGCCACCATTAACATCCAGGTTTTCCAGTATTCTGGATCAAGTATGCATCCAGTGTTATAGTAAGTTGGAAGAACTATATTTTAATTACACATTTATTAATTTTACAAAAAGAGTATTAATAGTTTCCTGCAACTATATTCTACTTGGAATATAGGGGTTTACTTGTGATCCTAAAAGAAAGATGTTGGCCCATTTCTCTGCTGCCAATTATGCGACTCTCCATTTTTTATTTGAATTTTCAGGCCAAAGTTTGCCCTGCTATAGAGATTGCGCACAGATCTGTGTTACTAAAAGTCTACTGCACGTAATGGCTATGCTGAGTTACTTTTAACATTTTTATTTGTAAAACTATTTCAGAATATTAGAAGTTTGCTTTGTGCCTCTCTCACTTGCTGCCACAATTCCATTTCTAAGTGAATGTAAATTGTGTTTTCAACAGAGGATTTTGCTCCAAATATTATAGAAGACCAGGCTCGGGAATATATAAGGCAAAATCTTGAAAGTTTCATCCACCAAGAATTTCCAGGTGCTTCTTGTAGTTAATTTTTTTCTTTCATTTTTAAATTTCAGAGATTTAAAGTAATTTTTATTATTTTCATCTAAATCCAGTTCATACAGAATGTCTTACCTGACAGAAAAAATATTGTATGCTTTTATGTCTAATAGAACACAGTTTTCTTAAATTTTTCAATAGCCTGATGTTAAAGCATATATTACTAATTATGCTAACATTTTGTGTAAATTAGTCACAGATATATATCCTCCTTTATAGGCACCAGATTAAACTTGTTTGGGTCTTCAAAGAATGGATTTGGCTTCAAGCAAAGTGATATTGATATTTGTATGACAATTGATGGTCTGGAAACTGCTGAGGTAGCTTGTCGATAATGGACAATTTGATGAACAAAAATATATGTTGTATGTGTCTTTTTTGTTTTCTAAGCTGCTAATGTTCCACATGTGTATGCACAGATATATTTGGTTATCCATCATTATACAGTCAGGACCAGAAATATTGGAACAAGGATAACTGTTTTGGCAGATGGCCTCTGTACACCACCACATTGAAGTTGAAAGGAAACACACCCAGATGGGAGCGAAGTCAGGACTTTCAGCTGTAATTCAAGGGGTTTGACAAAACTGGGGCACTAACCATTCAGAAAGTACAGCCAGTGGCATACACACACACCCATCGTTGGTGGCTCATAAGTAATGGAACTAATGGCTGACAAGCAGCTGCATGGCCAGGTGTGGCCTGTTTCCTGGGTACCCCATGACCAATCAAGCAGATAAAAGGCCTGGAGGTGGTTCTGAGTGTTACATGTGCATTTGGTAGCTGTTCACTGGAACTCTCAACACGAGGTCCAAAGAGGTGTCCATGCGAGTGAAGGAGGCCATTATTAGGCTGAGGAAACAAAATAAACCCATCAGAGAGACAGCAAAAACATTGGAAGTGGCCAATACAGCAGTTTGGAACATCCTGAAAAAGAAGGAATTAACTGGCAAGCTCAGCAACAGCAAAAGGCCTGGAAGACCACAGAAGACAACTAAAGTGGATGACCGCAGAATTCTGCTCATGGTGAAGAGGAACCCTTTCACAACATCTAGCCAGGTCAAGAACACTCTTGAGGAGGTAGGCATGTCATTGTCAACATCTACAGTCAAGAGATGGCTTTATGAATGTAAATACAGAGGTTTCACAACAAGGTGCAAACCACTGGTAACACTCAAGAACAGAAAGGCCAGATTAGACTTTGCCAGCAAACACCTAAAACACCTGCCCAGCTCTGGAATAAGATTCTTTGGACTGATGAAACCAAGATTAACTTGCACCAGAATGATGGGGAGAGAAAAGTATGGAGAAGGAAAGGAACAGCTCATGATCCAAAGCATACCACATCATCTGTCAAACATGGTGGAGGCAGTGCTGTTGTTGTTGTTGTTGGAGGCAGTGTTGTTGTTGTTGTTGTTGTTAATATTATTATTATTATTATTCAAATTTATCACCGCCCATCTCTACCGCAGTAGACTCTGGGTGGTTTGTTATGGCATGGGCATGTATGGCTGCCAATGGAACCGGGTCACTGGTGTTTATTGATGACCTGACTGCTGATAAAAGCAGCAGGATGAATTCTGAAGTGTATAGGGCTATACTTTCTGCTCAGATTCAGCCAAATGCTGCCAAACTGATAGGACGCCGCTTCATATTGCAGATGGATAATGACCCAAAACATACAGCAAAAGCTACCTAAGAGTTTCTCAAGGCAAAGAAGTGGGATGTTCTTCAATGGCCAAGTCAGTCACCTGATCTCAACCCAATAGAGCATGCTTTTCACTTACTGAAGACAAGAGTGAAGGCAGAAAGACCCACAAACAAGCAGCAGCTGAAGGCAGCTGCAGTAAAGGCCTGGCAAAGCATCTCGAGGGAGGAAACTCAGCATTTGGTCATGTCCATGGGTTCCAGACTTCAGGCAGTCATTGACTGCAAAGGATTTTCATCCAGGTATTAAAGGCAATCCTTATGTTTGTAATGATGTTGGTTTGTTCCATTACTTATGAGCCACCAACGATGGGGGGGGGTGTATGCCACTGACTGTACTTCCAGAATGGTTGGTGCCCCACTTTTGTCCAACCCCTTGAGTTACAGCTGAAAGTCCTGAATTCGCTCCCATCTGGGTGTGTTTCCTTTCAACTTCAATGTGGTGGTGTACAGAGGCCAACTGCCAAAACAGTTATCCTTGTTCCAATATTTCTGGTCCTGACTGTAGTTCTGATATACAGGTTAGGCACCAAACTACATCTACTAAAAAGTCTCAGCACAATGTTCTACTCTCTGTTTTTTGATGCTCACAGTTATATACGTAAGAAAATGATAAATGAGATTTACTGTTTTTTCCATTCATATAAATTTAGAAAAAATGTGGGTTTTCATTTAGAATAGGTATTCAAGGTATGACTTAACACTACTGTAGCTGCTTTAATATCAAAGTAAAAAACAGTGCACTGCTTGAGAAATGTTAGAAAAATACTGTCATCCAAATCATATGGATTGTTTGTTATTGTTTTGATTGCTTGTGTTGTCCTTGGCAATTACTTCAGATGTGAGACATCAGTGGGAAGATAAGTCTCATCGCAGCAATTTGCATTCAGAAATAAAGGTGTAAATTAAGCTGTATTTGGAAGAAAGCAGGCTGCTGTTTGAGAAGAGAAAAACAATCTATATTCAACTGTTTATAGGTCAAGGTATTCTGAAGCACTTATCCAATAATATACAGTACTGGCACTATCCTGACCTTTACATCTCTTGCAACAGAAGAAACAGAAGAGCATGCTTGTATTCTTTTTTCCCCTCCTCACTAAATTTAACAGGTCAATTTAAATATTTGCAACATTTGGGTCAAGACTGTGAGATGCTTCCATTTTCTGACATCGCCTTTTCTGTGAGTTACATATGCCTGCACTATCAAAATCAGAAATGGATTAGAAACAATATACAAGTCAGTACCTAGCATTGTTAAGGAATGCTTCAAATATAATTTCAAGTACTGAAATTAAATCTCTGTGTGCTGCAAGGAGGGTGGAGATCTATCAAATGCATAAGTTTATGTTCTTGAATATAACTTTTGTCAATATACTAGGATTTTTTTTCCTATCACAGGGACTTGATTGTATAAGAATTATTGAAGAACTTGCTAGAGTGCTGAAGAAACATTCAGGTAAACATCTGATCCCGCAAAATTAAAATGCTGTGTTGGCTCATGAAAGGAGTTAAATGTAGGATCAGGTCCTTAGATTTGAAATAATGTTACTTTGTTTACATAAACATTTGGATTAATTATTCTTTTAATGGCAAAAATGCTGACCAACAGCTGTTTCCTGAACTGATCACTTTTCCATAATTCAGAATTCAAAATGCATTCAACTGGTTTCTGATGCAGTTATTTGTATAATATTTTGACAATCTCATTTAGAAAAAAAAGTTTTAAAACCTTTTTGATTGCATATTGTTCTTATCTTCCAAAAGCCAATATTGAGAGTATAGTATTTGTGTCCTTCACAAATGCCTGATTCTTCATTCAGATTATTTCCTAAAGTTTGAACCAACAAAATTTGCCAATTTTGTTATAGCTAATAGAATAGGACTGATTGTGCTAATGATATTAGGAAATATATATTTGATCATAGGGTTTTTATTAGCTTCCCAGTAAAACTTGACTCACTGAAACTTCTTGCGTTAAGATAATTTTTTTTCTTAACATCTTTTATACAGTTCTGTCTTTTGTCAAAAATTCTGGATCACATTCTATTTATATAGTATGCTGACACCGTCTTTTCCTATAACTGAGTGCACCAAATGCATTTCTGTTGCTTTGAAATACTGGAAAAGACTGGAGTTACTCTGTATTGATTATTTTTTATTGATTTTTATAGTGAAGCATCTTGACAATTTTCCAAGGGTTCCTTAGAATACAGTTAGAAAAACATTGGACCAAAATAAGGTCTGTTGAATTAACTGAGGCTTACTCTTAAATAAGTATTGTATATTATTGTAGCTTAAGCTTCATTGTTTATTTAGTATGCTGGATTGTAATTGTAGTATTGTCACTGTTCACTTGAAGTAAGTAAGTAAGTATTTTTGTACTTGCATAGGTTTAAGAAATATCTTGCCCATAACAACTGCTAAAGTGCCAATTGTCAAGTTTTTTCATGTCCGAAGCGGCCTTGAAGTAGATATCAGTCTGTATAACACATTGGTAAGAACATTTACCAACTTGAAATGTAAATATTTCTTCAAATAGTCATTGGGAAGTTTTTATAAATAGGAATAGTTCATGGCTCCAAGGAAAAATATTTTTTTAATTTATATTTGAGTGCCTCATCATCATACTGACCAAAAACAAAATAACAAACAATCATATGGGCAGTTAACTAAAATTGAGAAGTCAGAAGGTAAATATGTCATCCTTGTCTTTACAATATTTTGTTTCAGAACAGGCTGTGAAAATGGCTTAATATAAAAATATGTCAGTTCCAAAGAACCATATGATTTTTTCAAATGACCAATTTTAATGGCATATTTTAAAAATAAGAATTTTCTTATCTGAAAATGAAAGAGATAGACGAAATTCTAACTTGCATAAGTCTAAAACTTGATAAACCTCTGAACAGCTTTCCATGCCTGAGTCTCTTTTTTTACTTTTCCCAATCCTTCTCTAAAAGAAAGGGAGACTTATACTTAGTCGTCTTGTTTTTTACAGGCTCTGCATAACACAAGACTCTTGTCTTGTTATGCCACAATTGATCCCAGAGTAAAGTATCTTTGTTACACAATGAAAGTATTTACAAAGGTAAGGCAGTGTTCTAGGTCTTATGGAGAAAAATTCAACACCAACTAAGTTTTGAAGCTAATTTTTCTCTCTCACTCCAGATGTGTGACATTGGTGATGCATCCAGAGGCAGCTTATCTTCCTATGCATATACTCTAATGGTGCTCTATTTTCTTCAGCAGAGAAGTCCACCTGTCATTCCAGTTCTTCAAGAGGTACAGTACATAATTGTTGTTTGTACACTTCCATGCCTACTTAAGATAATTCAAAGGCTACCAGTTTAATGCTAACCTAACCATTTAATACTTCTTTCTTTAGATCTGTAAAGAGCCAAAGAAACCTGAAATTCTAGTCGATGGCTGGAATGTCTATTTCTTTGACAGAGTAAATGAACTGGTGAGAATCTGACTGATTCAGGGGGAAAGGTTGTATGTATTCTTAAATTTAACATTCCTAAGATTTCCCTGAATAAAAATTAGGATAGCTCAGCCTGTATTATTAAACCCAGTGATCTGCTTCTGTACTACTAAAGGGAAGTAGTTAATAAACAGCTTATTTCAGCTTAGCAGATAATGTCATGCTCAATGAAACCAGCCACATTCCTTATGTTTGTATCGGGGAAGTATTTAACTCTCATCCTAGAATAGTCAAAGAACAGAAGAATATGTTTCTTTTGGGCACAGGTTAAAAATGTGCATAATAGTTAAATTACATTTCCCTTTTAAAATTTAACAAACCTGAAAAAAATGAGCAAAAAAGTTTTGTTTTCCCCTTTCAGTCAGAGGTTTGGTCAGATTTTGGTAAAAATAAAGAATCCATTGGTGAATTATGGCTAGGACTTCTACGTTTTTATACTGAAGAATTTGATTTTAAAGAGCATGTTATCTGCATCCGAAGAAGAAATTTGCTTACAACATTCAAGAAGCAGTGGACTTCAAAATACATAGTTATTGAAGGTATGACTCTAAATTATGAGCACTTTATTGACAATTTAACATACAGATTTTTTTATTGCAAGGATTTTATTGGGTGACTAGCTGCTAAGTGCATAACAGTGTCCGGCCCTGGAATGGATGATATCACTGTTACACACTGAATGAGGATACCCACTTAGCATTCATTTATCTGCATGGTACTTCTTTTGATGCCCTTTAGCAAGGCCACCACTGACTGTCTACAAATGAGCTGCCAGATCCACTGCCATTGCTGTGCATGTTACATTAAACAAAGGATACAGGACATAAAAGAGAGGAAATTGTCTCCATCAAAAATAAGATGGGTATACAGCACATACTGGAGTTGTTGTATAGTTTTATATGGTACTTTCTCTGGATTCTAATCTTACTTTATGGTTTCTCTTATTCTTTCTGTGTCTCATACTGTACCTAATGTTATACAGAACTCTTGAAATTATTTAGTTCCTTTGAATCTTTCAGATGAACTTCCAGGGACCTGATACTGACACTGCTATCCTTTTTTATAGCTTTATCTGCACAGCACTCTTCTTTCCATCCATCCTAATCTATACTGGGTTTCTGAGAACAGATCCTGAAAGACATTTGACTGCTTTCTCCTTCTCGCGCTGGAATTTTCTCTTTACTCCCTGGTTATGTTGAGTTCTAGATCTAATGAAGTTTGGTCTGTTAAAAAGTTTGACTGAATTTTATGATCCTCAAGACTTAGCTCATGTAAAGTTTTTACATTTATATCATCTAGAATTTACGTATCACTCTTCTTTTCATTTTTAGGACTCAGTGAACCCATCACACTAAGCCATGCTGTTTTGTTTGGTTTAATTTTGGCTTCACGCGGCATATGAAGCCAACCACTGTGGTGTGTCAACCACTGTTTATAACTCATGTGTGAACCAGATCATTATAGCTTGCTTAATAAATCAGTATTTAACACAGTATGTGAGCTCAGCCTCTAGGTGTAACAGAGATAGAAAGTTGTTCTAGAATAGCCATTCAACATTAGAAATGTAGCCAGCATTCTTACTGGTTTACATTGCACTTCAGTTGATAAGGCTTGTTTGATATTTTTCTATGCATTTTGCTAACATCTAATACTTTTTTTGCAGATCCTTTTGATCTGAATCATAATCTTGGAGCTGGATTATCAAGAAAAAGTAAGACCCTTTGTCAGAATTATCTTGAATGTAGTTGCATCTAAGTAAATATTGACTCTTTTTCAATTAGTTAATTATCTTTGTTTTAATTATTTTAGTGACAAATTTTATAATGAAGGCTTTTATAAATGGCAGGAGAGTATTTGGCACTCCAATAAGAGGATTTCCAAAAGAATATTCTTCAAAAATGGTGAGTGTGTTAGGAAATTCATGACCTAGATGCTTTTCAAGTATTTTTTAATAGTGCTTCATCTTGGATTATTTGTATACTTTTTATTGATGGAAGAAAATAAATACATATTTTAAATTAATGGATGTTTATTTAAAAGTGTGAGCATTATCATATAGTTTATAAATGAAATTAACTGAAGAGATCTATGATAACATTTCTGATAATGGAATTGCAATCTATATACAAGTTATTCTTAAGGCAGTCTTGGAAATAACATACTTTTGCAAAGTTATTGAAAGCTCTTACTCATCAGAATCATATGTCTGAATACTTCCATGTCACAGAAAGTGGATCTATAACCAAATATTCCAGTTTTACCTCATTCAATGCAATTTGCCCTGCAACATTTAATCAGATGTTAGCTATTTCAACATGAAAATAATTGGAGAAACAGAAAACCAGGGGTTTAGTTTTATTTAGCTGAATTCATCTGTAAGGTCTTCTCTTCAAAATATCTACAGATAAGCATAAACAGTTTGTGTGATTGCATTAAAAAATGAAAGCTCTGTATATGGACTGGATGCAAAGTTCTAATTTTGTAGGTTTTTAGATGTTTCTCTAGAGTCCTTACTGAAATAAACAATCTAAATTAAATACTAGCAGAGTCATACTCAAGAAGTAGGTTTTACTTATTGTGCTTTAGGGGCAATCATAGTGTCTTCGGGACTTAAAAGCTAACTCTGTGTAATGCTTTGTTAGGAATATTTTTTTGACCCAGAAGTGCTTACAGAAGGAGAATTGGCCCCAAATGACAGATGTTGCAGAATTTGTGGTAAAATTGGACATTTCATGAAAGACTGTCCGATGCGGAGAAAGTAAGTAGTTTTTTGTCAAGTGTAGACATAATCTAATTATTAGAAAATCAAGAATATTGCTTCTATACAGTAGTGCTGCATATGTAAGATGGATGGTTGTGCTCTAAAACATGTATAGTATTCTGAAAGTAAGAATCCTCATAATTTGAAAATGCTACTCTATTAATGAAAAGATTGCATCAGATTGACCTAATGGAGCATTAGATTTATTTATTTTTTATCTGTTCAGTTGTGTCCGATTCTTGGAGCCTGCCTGGACAAGTCCCTGCAGTTTTCTTGGCAAAGTTTTTCAGAAGTGGTTTGCTATTGCCTCCTTCCTAGGGCTGAGAGAGAGTGACTGGCCCAAGGTCACCCACCTGGCTTTGTGCCTAAGGCAGGATTAGAACTCACGGTCTCCCAGTTTCTAGCCTGGTGCCTTAACCACTATACCAAACTGGCTCTCATATTAGATTTAGTACACAGTTGCTTTCATAAATGCCTTCAGTTTTAATTGAGGAGCTTCCAGCAAAGATTCTTAGGTGATAACTCTCATGGTGTTGCCACCATTTCCTGGTTTATAGTCTGATGCCTCAACCACTACAGAAAACTGGATCTCTTCTGCCACCACCCATAAGTTTATTATAATATCTTGTCTTTTCCTGCTTGATATTGGAAGTTGGTGCTCATTTATACTTCCTCTTCTTGTGTAATCTTTCCCTGGTATCATAATAGCTTATTCTGAAAGCCACTTGGATCTTTTATTCTGTTGCCTATATGCTCCATCGGTCATACTGTATGTTACTGGCATAACTACTGTCTTTAATTTTCTAAGCTTATACGTTTGTCACCAGTAATTCTTGATTAGTTCAACAGTCTTCATCTGGAACTGTCCTGAGTGACTGGATTATGCTTCTTCATATTCTGTTTCTTATTACATAGTCTATTTGATTACAACATGATCATTACACTGATTTCAACTGGTAATGTCCAGATTTAGAATCTCAATTTTTGTTGCTTGAAGGATGTTTTCACAAAACTCTATTAACCTATCTCTCGTATTATTGTGTTATCCAATCCAAATCTTCCTCCGATTCCAGTTTCCTCAATTTCTTTGATTTTTGCATTCCTGTACCCTACTAGTAAAGGGGGCGTGGTGGTTCAGCGGGTAAGATGCCAGGCTTGTCGATCGGAAGATCGCAAGTTCGGAGATTTGAATCCCTAGCCCCGCATGACGGTGTGAGCTCCCGCACTCGCCCCAGCTCTTGCCAACCTAGCAATTCGAAAGCATGCAAATGCAAGTAGATTAATAGGTACCACTTCGGTGGGAAGGTAACAGCGTTCCGCGCGCATCATGCTGACCACATGACCGTGGAAGCATCTTCGTACAACGCTGGCTCTTCGGCTAACGAATGGAGATGAGCACCGGCCCCTAGAGTCGGACACGACTGTGCGGGGGGAACCTTTACCTTTTTACCCTACTAGTAGCAATATATTATTTCTTGATGTTACATTTAGTATCTTTTGCAAGTTGCTATAGAATTTATCAGTGTCATCCACCATTGCTTCTGTAGTAGATGCATCTAGTTCAATAATCTTGATGTTCAATGGATATCTTCTAATTCTGATAGATAAGATCCTGTTGCTTATTAAAGCTAAGCACATACTTAACCAGTGTCCTTTGTTATTATCATTGCCACTCCATTTTTTTGTATGGACTTATACCTTGTATAGTTAATAGTTTGTCTGAATGAAACTGGCATATTGAGGTCCATCTAAGTTCACTTATTCCTGAGACATCCAATTTGATAGACTTAATTTCTGCTTTTACAATTTTAAGTTTTTCTTGGTTCACGCCTCTCACATTCCATGTCCTGATTGTATGTGTGCTTTTAAGCAAAGAACTTTTCTTTCACCACAGACATCATCACTGACCAGTCTTCCTTGTTGCTTTGGTCTAGCCTTTGTCATCATCTCTAGATGTATTTGTGACAGTTTGACGTTCTTTCCCAGTGACTAGAAAAATGGCTTCTGATCCAGGGAGTGGGGATGTCTTACAATCTGGCACTCAGATCTGTTTAAATGTCTCAGCCATATCCATACACTTTTTTTTGGCAAGAATCCAAAGGTGGTTTGCCATTGTTTTTTTCTAGGTTTGACTTGGAGTTAGTTCTTCTAGATGGGTTGGCTTCCCTCATGTGTGCAGAGCCCATCTGCCCTCACCCTCTTGCACTCTTAAGGTCCTCTCCATGTTTTTGACATTACCAGCAATGGTTACTGTACCTGGAACTTTCACTCATGCCAGTGTCACTCTCAGAGTCATTGCAGCTATTACTCCCTTCCAACACATGAATATTAATTCACAGGAGAGTAAATTCATTTGCACATTTGAGAATACAAGCCATGCAGAAATAATACATTAAAAACTTAAAAAATGGGAAGTGCAACTGTAAAAAGACTACTAAAATATACTTTACTGTTAGTTCCAAGATGTGCAGTAGGAGAAAGGAATTCATCACATTTTAAAGTGATTTTGCTTTAGTATTCTTCTCAGGCTTAAGTTTTCATAAAAGAAAATTTATTGCAATTAATATAGACTCCGAAGACGGCATGATAGTGAAGATCCTAAAAACCAAAGATACACAGAAAATAAAGAAAAAAGAAGTAAAGATGAAAAAGAGACCCCCGTTAAAACTGCAGAAAGAGAAGTGTTGTTAAAGGATGGAAAGCTGCAGATATGTACACCTAACAAAAATAAATCAGGAAGAGGAACAATGGAAATAGGAAAAGATAAATCTCCCAAGCAAATGGGAGAGAAATGGAAGCGGCAAGAAGATAAAGAATTAAGAGAAAAACGTTGTTTCATTTGTGGACGGGAAGGACACATAAAAAAAGAATGCCCACAGCACAAAGGAGCTGCAGGTATGAAATCTAGGTCCAGCCCAAAGCTACTAATGGATGTGTTACTCAAGTATATTCAGGGTTAAATTGAAGACTTCAGCTTTGATCTTATCCTTCTAAAGCTATGATTTAGATCTAGAGCAGTGCAGAGATTAGCACTCAGCATGGGAGTTGGGGCTGAGAGCTGCAGGCAAAAGGAGAAGTCAGTGAAAATGGCTTCCTATCCCATCAGCTGGAAGGGGTACTTAGTCAGCAGATTCAGCACCCATGCTGTGCATAAGTTACTTTAAGGCAGTGTTTCTCAACCTTGGCCACTTGAAGATGTGTGTACTTCAATTCCCAGAATTCCCCAGCCAGTGATGCTAGCTGGGGAATTCTGGGAGTTGAAGTCCACACATCTTCAAGTGGCCAAGGTTGAGAAACACTGCTTTAAGGAATGGAAATAATGGAATTCATTTCCATTTATGAAACAGGAGCTCTGGATCTAACCCTTGACACTGAAACACTTTCAGTAGAAAAAATAAATGCTTTTAAAAGTGTTTTCATATCACAGTACAGTTTAAGTGTAACATCTGTTTAAGGGACCATTCGGGGGGAGGGGATGGCTGTTATACCCAGATATCTGCTAAATTTAATTTTATGTTATTTGCATAATGATATCAGTGTAATTACATTGTTAATGCAAATATCAAAAATAGACAGTAATTATGGAAATTGTCATTTGCTTGCTTGGGATGGAAGTTAGATACATTTAAGTGAATCATGCAGACTACTTTGGATATAACAGAGAGTCCATTATTTCAGGGGTGTTGTCTCTATGCAAATTTTGACTGTTGTGTCCAGTAAAAGGGAGTAAAAGGGGGTATGATAAATCAAGATTTTACTGTCCTGCCCTCGTAACTTTTTAATCTTTCCTGTTTGCTATTTGAAAATTTTACCCGCTCAAAAAAAAAATGGGTGCTTATACTCTGAATTGAGGAGGGAGTTGTGAAAGGGAGGGAAATTTTCAGATGAAGAACTCTGCCCCGCTCCCCTTTACTTCAGATTGTAACTTTAGCAACTCATTCATGTAAAAAAAAAACATGGTAGACTTCTTTTGAAGGGTAGCCTTCCAAACGTTGCAGCTTAAATCCCACAAAACTGGGTCTCAGATCACACTAAGCAATATTATGATTTGCTTGGTTTTGGCTTAGCATATTGCTTGAATGCAATCATTTTTGGGTTATAAGCTATAGTTCATGACAAGGCAGTGCGTAAACTCAGCCAATTGTGATGTATCCAACAAACCATGGTTTAACAATGAATCAGGTCTTGGGAGCTGATTAATTTGACTAAGGTCAAAAGTATTTGGAAGATAGATGCAGAAATGCAACCTTTTTCTTTTTAACAATTAAACTATAATTTTAACTTTCTTAGGTGTTCTGATGTTAGAAATTCCATGTGGGGGCCCTTTATCCAGTGCTGTTAAACACTCTGGTCGATTAAATCAGGTAAATGGTGTATTTGATTTTTTAAAAATAAGATTAGCTTTTATCTTAATGTATGATAAAATTCATGGTAGGTAATTTCAAATAGAATACTTGTTAAGACATTTCAGTGTTATACTCCTGCTATCACATCATACATTAGCTACCTTCAACTGTTCATTTATGCTTTTTCTTATCTATGTTTAAGGGACTACTTCCACAGGAAGAAAAAAAGAAACAGAAAGGGAAATTACTTTTGAATCCCCAGTCAGGTTTGTGAACTAAGCTTCTTTTAATGCAAATCTTACTGCCTAAGAAATTATATAGACATAGTTATTAAAATAGATGAAAAAGTAACCCAGACTTTCTCTCATGATGATTTATGTAAGCTCCTTGCCCTTGGTGAATGGCTAAGAATTTGTGGTAGTTGTTTTCAACAGCATCCCACAGCATAGTTCTTTTTTTTTGGGGGGGGGGGGGCTGTTCCAGCTTTCAGAAGCTTTGGGGAGCAATGTGGGGGCTACAGGAATGAGGAACAAGCGTATCCGTTTCTGCCTTCTTCCTTCCATGAATGGCTTTTAGGATCCAAATCAATAATCTGAGCAGAAGTGTATATTCTGTGGTCAATATACACATGTTGTCATTGGCATCCCTTTATATTGATGAAAAGAGGCAGTGCTTTTCAAGATGCACTTGTCATCAGCTGATCTGCATTAAAAGCAATAAATTGTTGTTTACCTTAGTGCAGAGGTGGGCTATGTATGAATGTATGCATGGGACTCAAACTCCCATCAGTTCCAGCCACCATAACTAGGACAAGGGATGATGAGAGTTGCAGCCCAGTATCTCAAGGGCCACACATTGCCTACACCACATTTATCAATATGTGGATACTACCTGATTATACATCTTTGCCCTTGGCTGTCCAAGTTAAGCTGCTGAGGGTTTTTTCCCAGTGTCTGGAGGCTGCGAGGGTCTGGATGGCGAAGAACAGGTTGTGGCTCAACTCTGCCAGTACTGAGTGGTTACGGGTTTTAGATCCCCCAGAGCCAGGAGTTGGAGGATTTCCACCTTTGGTTCTACATGGGTGGCACTACCTTGTTCAGACTTGGTGTGCAATCTGGTTATTCTCCTGGACTCATAGCCCCTGCTCAAAGAGCAGGTGGTAGCTGTGGCCAGGGGGGCCTTTGCACAACTGCATCTTGTATACCAGTTATGCCCATTCCCCGACCAGGAGGCCTTGCTCATGGTCTCTCATGCCTTAGTCACCTCCCAATTGGACTACTGCAGTGCACGGTACATGGGGATGCCCTTGAAGAACATCTGGACCATCGGTTGGTCCAGAATGCAGCAGTGTGGGTAATTATGGTTGCATCTTGTAATGCTCGTGTGATACTGCTACTTTGCAAGCTGCACTAGGCTTCCAGTAGGCTTCCAGGTACGATTCAAGGTGCTGGTTATTACCTTTAAAGCCCTACATGGCATACTGTAGTTATCTGAGTGACCGCCTTCTCCCAAGAACATCTGCCTGCTACACACACAAGGAGGGCATGTTCCAGGTTCCTTCTTTTAAATCTTGTCATCTTATGGGACCTAGGAAGCGTGCCTTTTCTATGGTTGCCCCTGTTCCCTGTCCTCCCCCCCCCCCAAATATCTGACAGGCCCCAACTTTGTTCGCCTTCAGGAAAGCTGTTTAAGACATGGATTTTCCCCAAAGTATTAGAGGCCAGTTGAGTGGAGTCCCCTTTTGGTTGTTCTGTATGATACTTGGTTGCCATTTTTATATTTTATATTTATATATTGTATATGTTTTAATGTTATGTGGGTATTTTGTTTTTGTGTTGCCTTATTGCATTTTGTTGTTGTACACTGTCCAGAGTCATATTGTTTGAATTGGACAGCCTTATAAATCTAGTTAATAAATTTAATAAATACATTTAATGAAAACCCTTTCCACATCCTACGATAAGGGACATAAGTCTCCCAAGTACAAAATGTCCTGCCCCATAAAAAAGCTGTGCCGCTGGGTTGAATGTTCCATGCCAAGAAAAAGAAGTGTAGCAATAGATAAGGATGCAATATTGTACTGAAATGTGTAGAGGGAAAATTGGATGCCCTGCTTTGCACAACTGAATGCCTTTCACTAAAGCAAAGTCACCATTGCATATAATCCAGTTTGAGTGGGTGGGTGAGTTGATTGGTTTAAACATGATTTTAAAAGGGCACTTTTTAGTTGGGTATTTTTAACAAAATGAATTCACTACAACAGTTATCCCTCACACTGAGTAAGTAAATGTACAGTATATTGAGATTGTACCAAATATCTTGCACAGAAAAAAGAAAGATTGTATCTTAAAGTGGAACACTTCCTTACTTCTGCAAGAAAAGTGCAGTATGAGATGACAAAAGAGCTATTATGAATAGCATAGAATGAGCTTGGTGATTTGAAAAAGGATATTTACTTAAGTTTTACCAGTGTTCCATTTCTCCTCAGTTCTGAGGAACTGATTTACCATTGGGAAAAATAAGATTATTAAAATGATGTTGATAACTTTCTTGTTGATATCTTCATTTCAGTCTTTTTCTCTCCATATATAGGCAGCCTTTCCAGTAAATATATGACTCAGGGAAAAGCTTCACAGAAGAGACCCCAACAAGACTCTTAAGAAACTGAAGCAATCTTTTCAGTTGCAATACAGACCATCTGTTTCCTTCAGAAAAGTTTATTTTCTTTTATAGGCTTTGGGTTCACAAAACAGCAGCAAAAACTGTCTTCAACATAAATTTAGAGAAAACACCTTTTATTTTAATTAAATTGCTAAAGATACAAAGGCAATGAATTTTAATGTTTGTTCATACCATGAATCCTTGCTCTGAATAGGTTTGAGCATTTTAATAGAAAACCATGTTTGTATTTACTAGGTAAAACATGTAGATCAGGGAACTCCTTCACCCAAATCACTTCTAAGACTTTCTACATTCAGTGTGAATGTTTGAGTGCACTTAAATGATGTGCAAGCCAAATGTCTCCTTCAAAATATTATTTTTGAAGGATAAAAAGGGTATTTATTAATGATGAACATTGTGTAAAAGTGTTTGGAATATTTCTGGACTGCTCCTGACATATTTGCAAATATTTTAAACTCTGGACAACTAAAACATGGACATTAAGTAAACTTTTATGTAAAAATCTTTGTGGAAAGCAGTGCCAATGGGTGAATTTTTCCCTTCTATTTTATTATGATTGCTATGCTGCTGTCCCTTCTGTACAGAGAGAGTGAGAAGCCAGTTAGTTATGTTTGCTGCTGCTATGATTATTTCCCATTGTCCACAACTCAAAAAATATTCCTCTGAGGAAGCAAAGGCAGAAAGGAATGCATTTCTGCTTTATTGAAAACTAAAGATGAGTGTGCTAGGCAAGGATTTACTTTTATATCATCAAGGTTTAATGTCAGAATTTTCTGCAGATGATACAGTACAGCCTTTCCAGGAGAAAATATACAGCAAAAACTTAAGACACTGTTATTTATGACATTGGAAATAAAACAGTCAAAAGAATACTTTAAATTTCTACATTCTTTTTTGTGTTGCATGATTAGGTCATTTAAGTACAGAATTTTACCTTATATATGCATGAAAAATTTTCATCTCTTTTTCATTCAAAAGATCACTTAAGGCAGCTAACAAGTGACATTTTAAAAAATATTGAAAAACATATTTTAAAATATACCACATAAAATAATCAACAGATTAAAGTTGCCATAGACAGGTGACCAGCTTTGTTGAAAACCTCTGTTCTAATAAGAACTCTTGAAAGAAAAGTAGCTTCTGTCCTTTAAAAAAAATCCATGTAACTACACTTTACATAGATAAACTACTTTAATTTACTACACCAAAATTTGAAATAAAACGTATTGTCAGGTGTATGCTGAAGACTAAAATACATATGAAAGCAGACAGTATATAAACATAAGTTATTTTTATTCATTTTCAAATGATCACTTCAGTGAAATAATGTCTTCAGTAAATGCTTTTTCCTCAAGAACTTTTACTAAAAGAAAATGTCATTGGATAAGCCAAAGGCAAAATTGGATTTCACTTACCAGGGGAGATAAAGACATCCCAGGATATCTACAACATTTTATTGAAAAACTATAGCAACAAAATATCATTAGGGGCCTGATTACAATGATTGCATGATCAAAGGCAAGAGACTGGAAAGTATGTGGTGGTTTGCCTATCATCTTAAAATTAAGTTATCCCAGGTCCAACAGAGGACGCTACAAAGAATTCTACACATTGAAGAACCACTTTAGAAATACTAGCATTGCGCAGTCAGATTTCCCATCACCAAATGGTATGTAGCAGATAAAGGAACACCCGCAAATGAACTTCCCACATTTGGATCAGTTAAGACACCAGGCTTGTCGATTGGAAAATTGCAAGTTCGGAGGTTCGAATCCCTAGTCCCGCGTGACGGAGAGAGCTCCCACACTAGCCCCAGCTCTTGCCAACCTAGCAATTCGAAAGCATGCAAATGCAAGTAGATTAATAGGTACCACTTCGGTGGGTAGGTAACAACGTTTCACGTGCGTCATGCCGGCCACATGACCGTGGAAGCATCTTCGGACAACGCTGGCTCTTCGGCTAACAAATGGAGATGAGCACCAGCTCCTAGAGTCAGACACAACTGCACAAATGTGCGGGGGGGAACCTTTACCTTTTTTTACAATCGACTGGACAGAAGAGGAAGAAACATCTGTTGTAGCATGGACCCAGAAAAAAGAGAGAGAGCTTCAAGCCAATGTGTAACTACAAAGGTGTTGTTGTTCAGTCATTTAGTCGTGTCCGACTCTTCGTGACCTCATGGACCATAGCACGCCAGCCTAGTTTCCTTTAATTATGCTATATTTCTTTAAGAGGTGTAGTTTCCTTTAATTATACTTGGCATGTAGTTCTCCAGGATGAGAGAGTGCTGGAGACAGTAGGTGATTGGATCCTTTTTCACAAGATGGGATTGTTTTAAGCGCCAAGAAAAAAGGGATCAACAGAGGAAAAACATGGCTAGAGAAGGAGGAAAAGAGCTGTCTACCTCAAGAATTGTAATACATGTAAATTCTCCCATGTTCTGTTTCTCAGAGGGAAGAAAGGTTCTTAAAGCTCACCTTCAGTGACATTTATTGCAATATACATATGTATGTATAAAGGTTCCCCCCGCACATTTGTGCAGTCGTGTCCGAATCTAGGGGCCGGTGCTCATCTCCGTTTGTTAGCCGAAGAGCCAGCGCTGTCCGAAGACACTTCCACTGTCATGTGGCCGGCATGACACACGCGGAACGCTGTTACCTTCCCACCTAAGTGGTACCTATTCATCTACTTGCATTTGCATGCTTTCGAATTGCTAGGTTGGCAAGAACGGGCTAGTGCGGGAGCTCACTCTGTCACGCGGGACTAGGGATTCGAACCTCTGAACTTGCGATCTTCCAATCGACAAGCCTGGCGTCTTAACCACTGAGCCACCACGCCCCTGTATGTATGTATAGGGAAAAAAAATTCTGGTTTTTATTTACAGTTGGAAGGTGAGGCCACTACAAGGTTAATAGAATAAATACAATTTGATTTCAAGCTGTTTTACTGTGCAAACACACTGTTATGACGCCTTTCTTAAACTGCTGCATAGAATTTTCGGGAATACTGTACGGTTCCCAGAATTCCCAGATTATGACTAGGAGCCAGGCTGTCTTTGCAATTCGCGCGTGGGAATAGTATCATCCTTGTATCAGACGAAGTTCAGTTCGAAAGAAATATGAGAACTTAAACGTGCAAAAAAAAATGGTTATGTTGCTTTAGTCCTTTTTTAAATATAATATCCCTAACTACACCCTGATGGAGTTAAGTTTAACATAAAGATTTGTTCTAAGTCTAATTCCACCGGAAGACCCCTCAGTTTGCGAGCGTTCTTCCAAACCCAACAATGACAAGAGGATTGTTCGCGCACCGTTGGTTCTACTTTTCTGATTGGCTGGCCGGGCAGAAAAGTGGGTGGGGAGACCGAACCTAGTCTAGAACTGTCCCGCCCAGTCATAATACTGAATGGCGTGCGATACACCCAATAGCGGTGGAGGCTCATGAACAAGCAAACGCCCCCCTCTGCTGACGCCACCAACGCGCCTGGCTCTGTGTTCCTTCGTCCGCTGGGTCTATGGACAACATCAGAGGACGCGGCTGAGGGGGAGATGGCCTCCTCCATGGTCCGAGCCACCGTCCGGGCTGTGAGCAAGAGGAAGATTCAGGCCACCAGAGCAGCCCTCACGCTGGTCAGTATTCGGGCGAGGCGAAGCTGCTCCGTGCAGCCTCTGTCGCGAGCTGCAGAGCGGGGCTGAGGCTTGCGGGGGCTCTACCGGTTGGTAAACAAGCGTGTTGCGCAGGCGTGCTGTTGGCACGAAAGGAGCAGCGAGGGGCGTCCCCAGTGATGGTCTGGCGGAGCTTTCTGCAGTCACTTTTCCGGAATCCCCCTTTTTGTTCTATCTGCCTTTATTTGCTCCCTTTATATTCCTCATCTGCTTTTCACAACAGGCAGGCATTCGCTAGATAAAGTATTTCCCGTCGCAGCCTCTTTAAGCCGGGCAGTACTACTAGGACAATAGTGAACAGTTACCGTCGTGCAGCTGGTGGAAGACGAGCTTTTCATGAGTTTGTTACCGGGGGTGGGTGGGGGTTGTGTGGAGGAGAGATAGGTGTAGCACTAAAAGCCTTTGTGGTGATAAGGTTTAGTTTTTTATGCTGTTCTTACCTTTCAAACGTTGTTTAACGTACCAAGGAGTTTGCTTGTACAATTTATTGTATCTGAACTGAAATGGCCCAATATAAAGAATTATAGAGCTGAAAAATCTCTTTTATGCCATTGTGTTGTTTTCTGGTTGCCTTTTTTTTTAACCTATGGAGAAATATGTGAAAGGAATTTGTATCAGGGTAAAGCAAGTGCCTCTGTGTAATTCTGTTCTGGTCTTCATTATAAATTAAGGGAATATTGTATTTTATTGCCATACTGCTTTATTGTGTGTAGTGACAGGCTTTAACTACACCTCCATTCATTAGGTCAGTGTTTCTCAACCTTGACAACTTTTAAGATGTGTGGACTTCATCTCCCAGAATTGCTGGCTGGGGAATTCTGAAGTCCACACATCTTAAGGTTGAGAAACACTGCATTTGGTGGTATATAAGAACAAGCTGCCTACATAAGTATGAGTGTCATGTCTATACATAGGTATTGGGTGCCAAGCACATTCAGGATTTCCAGTCTTCTGTGCATAAAACCTGCTCTGTGATGTTCAGTTTTATGGGAGGGAAATCTCAATTGAAAAATGTCTAAGTACTCTGAATGTATTGAGATCTGAGATAGTATGGTTTATATTTTCATAAACAAAATTAAACCTAGGAACTTTGGGGTCATGTCCACATAGTTTTCTTGGCAGTGTTACCAGAGTGGTTTGCCATTGCCTTCTTCTGGAATACTTTTTCAACTTCCCAATCTGACCCAAGCCGCCTAAATTCCTGGAGGTCTCCCTCCCAGGTACTAACCAGGCCAAGCCTACTTAGCTTCTGAGATCAGTCAAGGTCAGCTGGAAACCATTAAATGTTATTTAAATATGATGGTCATACATAAGAAAAAACTTACTTAGGCAATATTTTCTTAAAATACTGTAAATCTTAATGTTGGACCATTCAATAGCACATACTACTTTTATTTTTTTTAATTTTAGAAGAAAGATATATAATGCATAAAAATATAAAATTAACAGACACAACTAGCTGTTAAACGGATATACAGCTTTTCTGAGTTATAAACCTTGTAAGAGGTTTTTCCATGTGTCAAATCAATGTACGATTGCAAAATGGGATTCTTTCCATAAACCTCTCTCCCCACCTCCACATTACATTGGTGAGAATAAACTCGATATATGTGCAGTTATACAAGTAATGGGAAATTACAATTGTGCCATGCTTCTCAGTAGGACATACAGTCTCTACCCAAGTACATATCTTGGTGTACAGCAAATATGGATCAAAGAAAAGCTCCATAGATTATACATATAAAATTACCAGAGATTTATGAACTGACAACTCCATGGGAGGTAAAGTATAATTCAAAAGAGGTGCCACCGGAATGTTGGGAAGCCTAATTATAGGATTCTTCACACAGGTTGGAATTATATGTGTAGATGATGAAAAGCTTTTCCATCTTCCATTAAGGATGGTTTAAATAATAAAGAATGGTTGCTGTTTTTTAATTTTTTTTTCTGAGAGAGTGATCTTATAAACACTTACCTGGAAAAAAAAACAAGAGCTGAATCCACATATTGTGCTAAATGATTGTTTTAGATTAGTGTGTTGCATGAAGTTGAAGAGACAGCAGCTTAGAAATAATTGATATTTTTTAGTTCATCAAAACAATTAACATTAAAAGAAATACTCTTAATTCTCTTCTCCCCTAAATATTCATGTGCTGATATTCTCTCACTACTTATAGTTTTTTGTAAATAAAAGGGTCAAAATAGTACATATAATCCAATATTCCATATGCATTTTGAGATTATAAGATCTGGCAATGGATCTACCAGAACGGGTGTGCAAAGTCTGCATAATCACTAGATGACAGCAAAGAGTGAGCATCCACAAACAGAGATACTAACTCTTTCCTCTCTCTGGTAGTCAAATATGGCAGCCCAAATATGGTAGCCCCACTGGTAATTAAGTAGAACCTCAGACAAATAAAGAACTTATTGCCTGCCAAGAACTTCAGTTTGTTAAGAAATATATTTAATTTGAGCCCAAAGGATAATTAATTCTGGAATTCTTTATTCTACAGACTGGATCCGCTTACAGGTAGTCCTCACTTAATGATGGTAATTGGGACCAAATTGGGACATGGTTGTAAACTGTGACATCACATGACTGTGCCACTTAGCAACAGAAATTCCAGCACTTCCAGTTGCCGTCATTAAGCAAATCACCATGGGTTGTTAAGTGAGGATGTCACATCACCATTTGCGACCTCCTGCCAGCTTCCCCATTGACTTTACTTGTAGGAAGCTGGCAAAGAAGGTTGCAGATGGCGATCATGTGACTGTGGGATGGTGTGATCATTGTAAGTACGAGGACCAGTGGGAGACTTCCGTTGAGGATAAGGCACACTGATGTCCCTGAAGCAGTGGGGGAAGACTACGGCTGAAGCAGCGGCTGGATTCGGGATGCCAGAACCTCTCCGTAGAAAGAAAGATTGTGAGATCGCCCACATGCACTCCAGACAGCTACTCATGAGTAGACGGCAGAAACCAAGGTTTTTGCAGTCACTTGTGAGTCGAGTGGCTGGGAGTCAAGGGATTTCAACCAGTAGTGTAGCCTCTATGGACAAAAAGTTCGCCGATCCTCATTTCTTAATCACCTTTGGAATTACTTTTTTATTGTCTTTTAAATATTGAGAACCTTCAGAGCGGCAAGTTTTACGGTATTCACTGGGTGATTTTCCTTCAACCTTTAGCGAAATAAATTTTAAGTATGAATTGAAGGACTTAGAAAAATTGTTGTTTTTGAACTCTAAAAATAGAAACATGATAGGATGGGACTTTGAATTTTGGACACTAGAGGGAACCAGAAGGAAATAAAGATTGCAATTAAAGGAGAAGAACATCTAAATTACCTGCTAATACAGAATGGAGCAAAATACTTTAACACCGGATGTATTGAGGGATATTTGTGAACAATGGACTCGGAAGTTAATTTTAAAAATATCTGCTATCATATATAAACGGTTTGTAAATGATGTTGTGGAAGAGGAACAAGTTCTACTGGATAATACTGAGATTGATTTAAATGTGGATTTGGAAATGACAAGCCACAAGGACGATATGGAAGGAGATAAAATACT
Source organism: Charina bottae (assembly GCA_023362775.1). Taxonomy (NCBI): domain Eukaryota; kingdom Metazoa; phylum Chordata; class Lepidosauria; order Squamata; family Charinaidae; genus Charina; species Charina bottae. The sequence goes on along the minus strand of JALMGJ010000002.1, from coordinate 212,996,964 downwards.
GGATATACAAACAAAACCAGCTGAGGCTTTAATAATTAAAGGGAACATACAAATAGTAAACCAGAAAAGGGATATAGATAATTTCCCTCTATTGGATGTACAAAGAGACCTGTTAAAGTTTTGAAGGATTCTGGGACAAGATGCGAAGCCAAAATGAAAAGAAACCAAATTTTAAGAAGATTAAAATGTGAGAAGAGACAGAAAACGAAAAGAAATCAAGTTCTAGGATTTTTTGAAGGGGTTAAAGACCAAGACTGTTGGGAGTAAGGGAAGGAATATAAAGTTGGTTTATTGGATCAAGGTTAAAATAGTTATGTTGTTATCTCTGATAATTAATGGACTTTTGCTTACTAGGACTGAACAATGAGGTTTTAAGGTTTTGATTTTAGATAAGAGATGAAATATGGGAAGAAGAGCTCATTTTGTATTTTAAGTTTATTTGAGGTTAAAATAGTTATATGGTTATTTCTAGTAACCCTTAATGGATTTTTACTGACCATGATTGAATGATGAGGTTTGGGGGATTTCTTTATAGATAAAAGATGAGATATAAAAGTAAAAGAAAGGATTATAAACTGGGTTTTTGGATTAAGTTTAAAATAGATATGTTATTTCTGGTAACCCTTAATCGAGTTTTGCTGATTAGAATTGAATGATGAGGTTTTAACATTTGTTTATTGATAAGGAGTTGAGATATGGGACGAAGATATTGTTCGTTGTTTTTAAAAGAAAGTGATGAGTTGTTAAAACCTTTTATACCTCTTGTGACAAGGGGGGGAAGTTACTTTATATATTTTGCTTTTCTTTGCTATACCTTTTTTCTTTTTCTTTTTTTCTTCTGTATCATTTTTTTCCTGCACTTTCTATTTTTAGTTTTTTTTTGTAATTTGTATAAGTTCGAACAGTTGCTGAACAAGTGGTCGTTAACCAAGGACCATCTGTATTTTGAAGTAAGTTTGCTATAGCAGTAAAAAGTATAATATCAGATTCTTGACAGTCCTGTAAACCTGAACTGAGCTTGGTGAAAAGAAAACCAGTCTGTGTACTGGTTTTAATTGCCAGTCTCTTGACTCCCCCATTTATTAAGAAAATAAATTTATAAATGGAATATGCAGGTTATTTGCCCATGCACTGTTAATATAAGTCATTGTAGTATGGAATATGAATTGAACCTAGTTTCTGAAAACAACTGGTTTGATTTAGTATGAAGAGATGCAGTTGATGAGTCATGTAATGCAAATCTATTAATATCTTTCAGACCCCATCTGCAGTGAATAAGATAAAACAACTGCTAAAAGACAAACCTGACCACGTAAGTAGAGATAGATAATATTCCAGGCATTACTTGATGTTCAAGAGTATCACAATCTGCTAATAGATATTGCACTAGCCAGTAAAGTATATTTGATAGGGATGTCCGTGAAACAGGAAAATGCTTTGTTTCAATCCAGAACAAACCATTGCAATCTGGAGGTTGTGCCAGATCACTTTGAATTAGCAAGGGTTCTGCAAAACCAAACCTCAGAACACTCTGATTATTCTGGGTTTCAAACAAAACATCTGGGCAAGCAACTATGGTAAGAGACCCCCTCTCTCCTCAGCCCTTCCCAGCCTGGCCTGGTCTACCAGCCCATCATCCCAGCACCTTCCCTCTCTACCCTCAGTCACTGCTGCTAGTGTTGCAGCAAGGCATGTCCCACTGGTCAGCCCACCCCAACCTTCCCAGCATCTTTCCTTTCTTCCCCCAGTTGCTCACCTCTCCCACATAGCTTATCCCACCACGTCTGCCTCTTCCTCATCTTCCCTGGCTTGACCCCTGCTCTCTCCCTCCCCAGCCCACTTTTGCCTGGATCAGAACAGCCCACTTTCATTCTGTGTACATAATCAAAATAGCCCTGTTTCATTAAATCAGTGGCCCTAATACCCTAGAAGGTAGCCAGAATTGGTCTTGTTTAAACGAACTAACTCTAGTCATGCCCCACTTGGGCAATTGAGTTCCTTGAGACTTACAGTACAATTCTGTAGAACACTACTCAAAAGTAAATGACACTTAGATCAAAAGGACTCAGGAATCTGTGTGTATGACTGATTTGCACTAAAACACTGTACTATTCAAATTAGGATAAAAGCATTTGAACAGTGCTTCTGGCACCTGAGAATTTTTGGCTTCATACAAAAATGTTTTCTAATATGTTAATATTTACATTTCAGGTAGGAGTTAAAGTAGGTGTCCGCACAAGAGGTTGTAATGGCCTTTCCTACACACTAGAATATACAAAATCAAAAGGAGATTCTGACGAAGAGGTAGTACAGGATGGTAAGTGTATTTGGGATAGTAAGACTGCAAAAGTCATTGCAAATCCTAACTTCCAACTAAATCCACTTGCAGTGTGTAAAACAGAATTGACAGAATAGACTTTGTGCAGCGCTTCAGATCCAAAGGCAAAAAGGTGCTTCAGAGTGCACAGAGCCAGGGGCGCAGCACCTGGGCAGCTCCTTCACCAGCCGGGCCTTTGCTCCTGGGTCTGCCTTCTGCAGCTGTCCAGGGAAAGAGGCCTTTATTTCCAGGTGTTGCTGCTGATAGGTGCTACATGTGTGACCTCATGCTCTCACCAAAGCACATCGCTTCTGCCTGGAAATCCAACATGCTGAATAGCCCTATCGATAATACTAATTTTTATTTATATCCCGCCTTTCTGCAGAATATTGACAGAGGTCGATTCTCTCCTTCAAATGGACATGGTACTTTTACCATGAAATTGATAACCCACTAAAGGTCCAATAATTTAATGTGTTTCGTATTATTAAGTCTACCTACTTGTGAATGTTTAGGCTCAAACACATTTTTGAAAAATATCAAAAACAAATGTATCAATGTAGCTTGCAGAGGGTTAAATGCAAAACAAGTAGCATTTAAAGAATGTCCATAACTTAAAATAGAACCAGTCTTGAAGTATTTGTTGGCATCTAGTGAAATATATGAACTACATTGCTGTATTGTGCTTACTACTATTTTGTATAGTAAAAAAGTCCAGTGTATGCATAATCTTTGAAATCTCATGAGATTTTTTTTTTCTTTTTAAAAAGGTGTCAGAGTGTTTATTGAAAAAAAAGCCCAACTTACACTTTTAGGAACTGAAATGGACTACATAGAAGACAAACTGTCCAGTGAATTTGTTTTCAATAACCCAAACATCAAAGGAACATGCGGCTGTGGAGAAAGCTTTAATATTTAAATTACCAGGACTAATTCCATGACTTTTAGCATTGCAGAACTGCTTTCTAAAAGCAATCAGTTTTCATGTGTTTTTCAGGTCTATAGGCTTTGTAAGTTATAGTGGGCCTTACAAAATAAAACTACTGCATTTTGAAAACATAATCTGTGTGTTCAGTTCCCCCCCCCCTTACTAATGTTTAAAATGTGATAGAATGGAAAGCAATTTCTTTGCAAAAATGTAACAGTGTTGCACAAGAATACATAATTTGGTTTACAGAAAATTCTACTACTTTCTCTTAGGAGTCTACTCTTGGCAGAGTCTTGTTAATTCTTTACAAAATGGAAAAAGTTTCTGAAAAAAGTTCCATAGAGTCAGATTTCCACTTGTTATATTTTGAATTAGAATTAGAATTCTGTGTATTATAGGATCTGAATATTGTTCATTATAGTTTAAAGAAAAGTCAATCACATACCAAAAATGTTCAGTGTTCCCTGTTTAAATACTTTATAAATCTTTAAAAAATTAATTTGAATTCATGAGATTATATAGTTTGAAGTGATTAATCCCTTTAAGCAGATAAATGTTTTGTTGTACCCAGAAACGCCTATGGTGTTTTCAGGAATCTTGTACTGTGAATGTAACAAATAGTAGTAATGGAGAATTCTGTTTGAAAAAAACCCCGTGTTTTATAATGAAAAGTACTGAAAGTGAATTCTGAATACATTTTCTCTAGTGGATTAAATAATTTTGTAATCATGCAGCAAAATCAAATTATTGAGCACCACAATTTTGTTAACTAGTGACATTTTATGATTCGACTTTAACTTTGTTAATATTAAAACTGGGTAAGAACTGGGCATTTTGCTTGAGAAAAAGCTTGAATTCTAACAATTTATTTAGGGAATAATTTTAAAATTACATTGTATATTAATGTGATAATCTTGGATGAAATTAAGACTCATCTGCATGATCTTATGATTAAGATGTCATTACTTCTACAAAGTTTAGTGTTTTTACATTTCTATTTACATTAAAACAAAAGCATTTTTCTCCAATCAAGTAAATGTTTCCAAAACTCTGCCTCATGGTAAGATAGCAATTATCTTATACAGTCAGACATTCATGCTAGCCTTACGATGGGAGGAGGAGGAGGAATATGTTATATGAATGATATAAATCATATGTTACAGTGCAAGGTTACTAGTCCACTAACCTTATCAGTTGCCACAGTTCTGCTTATTCAGATATCTGCATTTAAGTGAAACACGGGGGGGGGGGGGGGGAATCCAATTGAAAACAGTTCAATCTGTGGAACAAACTGCCTTGGTAAGCTGCAGAATCCCTTGCATGGCAGATTTGGAGATGCTACTCCTCACAGCAGGTTGAAGTGCAAGAAGAAAAATCATCCCAGTCTGGACAGAGATTGGCATGCTGAATTTCCAGCTACCACGAACATATAAGTTGCTTGGGTTTTGGTTATTGATGAAATGTCTAAGAATATAATCGTTAATATACATGATATTAAGTCTCTTCACTTTGCAAAATATGGGTTTACAGTATTCCATACTGAGAACAGCTGTGCTATGTGATGCTTCTTAATGGACATGGAGAGGTCTTGAATGTAACTAGCACCATGTAGGAGTATTATTGTGGATTTTTTTGGTTAGAAACATTTTGTTCTTTCTTGATTCATAAGCTATGTGAATGAAATTCCCAACTATGAAAATACAAAGCACTATTATGCTTAAAATACCTGACGCACAATTCTGAAGTAAATTTTTATTAGTAATAACTTATGAAAGTGTCTATTGGTCATCTGTAATGTGTACAGTAATGTAATTAAGAAATATTGTAATAAAGTACCTTTTGGTGAACATGGAATATATATTTGTAGCAGTTCCTAAACAAACCATAAATGAGAATTCTACTTTGCTTTCCCAACTGCAAAATGGATCATTACAACCTAGATTAAAAAGACAAGCCTTCCTTAGGTCAAGCTTGACTTCTGATTACCCTGTCCATGCAGTTTCCTTGCCAGCAATATCAAAATGGCTTCTTGCTTCCTTGTGGGATGTTTTTCAACTTCCTAGTCTAGCTTACAGGCTTGGGATTTCCTGGTGGTCTCCCATCCAAGGCCTACCCAAGCTTCCTAAGCTGTTTGGATTACTCAAAGTCAGCTAGATGTTGCCACATATTGATAGGCAAAGCTAGATTAAGTGGTTTCTAACAAAAGCATTGCACTCCATATAATCTTGTTTTAATCGACTTAAAAATAGAGATAGGTAGTGCCTAAGAGTTTGAGCTACAAACTGACATGCACTTGTTTTCATATTTTAAATCTGCTATTTCCTAAGTCAGTGCTAAGTATACCTTCAGCCCATAAAACCATTTTAACCCCCTGCACAGCAGTTGGGCCCTTAAAATAATGTAATTGCTACAGAAGGAAAGGCTACCTTCTTTTGCTGCAGTCACCTCAAATACCTTTAAGGGGCTGGTTGAGGAGACTAGAGAAATGCACAAAGAACACTAGAAATGAGAGAACTGGATGGTTGAGGATGAGTAAATCTATGGAGTACTGTCTCACCCACTTTGTCCACTAGCTTTGTAGGCCCTAGAAACCTCCCAAGAGATCATGTGTATCGGAACAAAAATGGATTCTCCACTTTCACAAGGGAGCATAAGCAAGCTATTCCCTCAGCAAAAATTGCATTTTTACACCAATGATAACTTGATGAAAATAAATGAATTTTCTCCATATATATGCCCTTGGGAGGGCTGATGATCTCAGCATCACTTCCAAGGTCAGGTAAGTCACCAGGTAGGGAAATAGTGAACTCCTGCTTGTTAATGACTGGAGAGTCAGTTTTCTACAGGAGGAAGGTAATGTGGGAGGGAAAATCCACATATATGGCTTTGCAGTGAGAGGAGTTGGGGAAAGCCAAAAACGGGGCAAATTTATAGTACCTGTTCACAAAACTGCAGAAAACTTGGAATATGATTCCACCCATCCCCCGTCCTCAGCATCACTTGGGTTAAAATCAGACATGGGATAATTTTCACAGCTCACTGAATTACAAACTAGTAACATTCTAACTTTTCATGTGTGAACCAAGCCTCTGTGTGTAGGTGTATAATTTACACGGGTTTTTCAAGCTTGGCAACTTTTAAGATGTGCAGATTTCAACTCCCAGAATTCCCCAGCCAGCAGCTTGAAGTCCACACATCTTAAAGTTGCAAGTTTGAAAAACACTGATTTACATGGTCAAGATGAACCCAGAATATTGGGTTGCGTGTATTATACAAAGAGAACAATTTCAAATTTAACCCATGAGTAATATTTTGTATCCTGTCTTATCACTCCAATCTTGCTTCTTAAGGCAACACTTTTATTTTTCTTACTGAGGTTTGGGCAATTTGGGCCCCTCCTGAACTTTAAACGGGTTCTCCACGTCCTAATGATATTCCTAATATAGGTCCATACCCTTGAGTACTACTGATGCGTGGTCCTCCCAGCGTCTGCTCAGAAGCGAGTCCCCGGAGTTGCAATCTTACTCTCAAAGAAATGCGAAGAGGGTAGCGAGGCCCCAGTTCATTCACTGAACAGGCAGCCGGATCCGGTGTTCACTGTTCAGCGCCCAGCTGATCGCTGATTCTCGGTATGATTTCATAGAGGGCGATCGGACTAAATCCGGCTGACAAACCCAGCCACTTGGTTTCACCAAACACCTTACCTTGCGTTCAAACACAGAGCTAGTGGTATAAATTGTGAGGCGATGCTGACGAAATCCTTTTGAAAACACCGATTGGTTCAGCGGACGAGTAGAGGAAGAGACCCGATTCTGCTGCTGGGCCCTGCGGAGCGAGGCGCATGCGCGGTCACTCGCCGCCTTGCTATGTAAGTTTTGCTCCCTGGTTTGTATTTATTGTGATCTTTAAATCCTAAAAAGCTTCCTTCTCTGCGTTTTTCTATGTAACCGACCTGTCACACTTCTGGTACTTTATCCAGTCTCTTGCAGCCAGAAAGGTTGCTAACTGGTTTTCTAATCCATCTTTTTCGGCTTGTGATGGGAATGTTTGGAACACCAAGCGGTAAGAATTCCTCCGGCTCGAAAGGGCCGTTCGCTTTTCTTTCCCCAGAAAAATCGAGATCCTCTGAGGGAGCTTCTTCAGAAGTCAGGCACTCCTTTCCATACGTAAGTTTGGCTTCTTTGTTGCAAATGACGACGATCTGGTGCGTAGCAGTCTCTCTTCCTTTCCCCTTCCATGTAGACGCGGAAAGTTTTATAAACTACCAAAAGGCTAAATGGACATTTCCTAGGCTGGGTAAGTTTCAACGCGCTGGGCTAAAATGTGGCTACTTCTGCGTGCTGTGCGAACCCGGCCATTGTGGTTAACTCTGAGTTTGCTATGCGAGTCCAGGCAACCCTGATTATGTACCATCAAGTTGGTGTCGACTCTTAGAGACCACATATATAGATTTTCTCCATGACGATCTGTCCCTAAGCTGGTCTTTCAGGTCTTCTAACGGTGTACTCATCGCCCCTGTAACTGAGTCCATCCACCTTGCTGGCGGTCGTCCTCTTCTTCTCTTTCCTTCCACCTTTCCCAGCATTAGAGCCTTCTCCGGCAAGCTAGGTCTTCGCATGATATGACCAAAGTAGGATAATTTGTGCCTCGAGTGAGAACTCTGGGTTGATTTGTTCGATGATCCATTTATTTGCATCATCAAACCAGGCAATCCTAGAGCTCAAAAACGGGAGTCATGCATTTGTTAAGAACTCGATTAATTCAGAGTGCTTCAGAAGAGCTAGGTGGGTTGTCTGTAGCTTGAATCATGTCAACTGGATTTCTATTTTCTCAGTGGAAACGTTTCGCTCCTTATCCAAGAAGCTTCTTCAGTCTAAGATAAGGAGCGAAACGTTTCCACTGAGAAAATAGAAATCCAGTTGACATGATTCAAGCTACAGACAATTCCACCTGGATGACTGAGAACCTTCATCGACATAGGTTGGTTGTCAAAATCTCGAATACCAGTAGATGGCAGCCAAGAGATACTAAACGCTCTAATTTGTTGCTGCTATTTAATAGTCATCTGGATTTTTGAGCCCCAGATGAATTAGACCTACCAGATACAGGTTTGGTATACTAATCAAACATTAAGTATTTGTGGTGGTGGGAATTTTTATTAGAATTATATCCCCTCAGTGGTGCTGAATGCAAACTAGCCAGCATCAGTGGCAAGCAAGCAGAAGTTAAAATAGAATCAGCTGAAATCTGCTGAATATGTCATTTTTATATTTATAAAATGAGAGGGTTTTATAATTGATCCAAGTATGGATGCCATAACTGTGTTGAATACAACTCATTGGGAAGAGCATTAAAAGGGATGAAGAGAACTTTTTTCTTACCAGACAATTGGCTGGAATATACGTATTGCTTTCCCTTACTAATCTACTGCAAGCATGAAACCATGGTTTTCAAACTATAATGGGTGGGCTTGTACATTATGCTAAATCAAAAGAAAAAAATACCCACATTGTGCCTCTCTCTTAAATACAATTTGGCTAGGCTCATAAATCATGCTAAGCCAAAGCTAAACATAGGTTAATTACTGATAATTACTAATTATGGCTTAATATGTGTGAACAGGGACACTATATATTATGCCATCTTTGAATATTACTGATCAGATTACAAATGTGCAATTGGCTCATTCTGGTTTTGTTTTCGCTTTCGGTCTGTTTTGAATCACTTTATAGATAAAAAGAATTGAAATACTTTAAGGAATACTACAGCCTTGTGTCTGTGCTTGTTGAAACAGAACTGCTACTAACCCTTGTAATCTTTAAATAAGGGTAGGTGAAGCAACTATGTAGAAGGGCTTTTAAAGAACCTCGCACAGCTCTTCTCCCTGCCATTCAGTCAGTGAGCAGTTCTTGAAGGACAGCTGCAAAAAGGGATAAAGATCAACTCCAGGAACCCAGCTCCATCTGCTCCAGCATGCTTCATGAAGATGCAGTCATTAGGAAGGATTCAGCTAAAGATGCTACAAAAGACAGGGATACTTGCACATCTGTACTTCCCAAAGATTCCTGTTTACCTGTGGCTTCAAAACATCTGGCTGGGTCAAAAAGCAAACGGAAACCTTATCTCGGGGAACTGCCACCAGCGTACTTGCTTCCTTACCTGGTTTTAATCAAGAATTGTATTCATTTGCCATTTTCCACCATCAGGAAACAATGTCTCACAGGAGAAATACTGTGCAGGATAGACTCTTTAATGCTGAGGCACAAAAAGAAGAAACCACCTACTTCACCTGAACCAGCAAAAGCACAGACACTTCAAGGTTGACTGTGTACTCAAATGCAATTGGGGATGAGTAAAGCACTCAGATTATTAAGATTAAATGAAAATAAGGGATAATTTTAAATTTTAATAAAACAGGCTTCAACTGAACCCTGGTAAGACGGAGTGGCTGTGGATTGATGGCCCCCCTGGATCCGGGAAGTTGTCATCTTTGGTTCTGGGGGGGGGTGGCACTACCCCACTCGGATCCAGTGCGGAATCTGGGGGTCCTCCTGGACTCGCGACTCCTGCTCGAAGAGCAGGTGGCAGTCGTGGCCAGGAGGGCCTTTGCACAGCTGCGAGTTGTGCGCCAGTTACGCCCTTTCCTGGATCGGGAGGCCCTCCGAACAGTCACGCCCTTGTCATCTCCCATATAGACTACTGTAATGCGCTCTACATGGGGCTACCCTTGAAGAGTATCCGGAAGCTTCAGCTGGTGCAGAATGCAGCGGCGCGAGCAGTTATGAGTGCCAGAAGATTGGCACATGTGACACCCCTGCTACACGAACTGCATTGGGTGCCAGTTTGCTTCCGGGTCCAATTCAAGGTGTTGGTGATTACCTTTAAAGCCCTACATGGCATAGGACCAGGGTACCTGAGGGACCGTCTCGTCCCGATAACATCGACCCGCCCCACCCGTGCATGCAGAGAGGGCATGCTTCGGACCCCCTCAACAAGAGAATTCCATCTAGCGGGGTCCAGGAGGCGTGCCTTCTCTGCGATAGCACCCGCCTTGTGGAATATTCTGCCCCCGGAGGTGAGACTGGCCCCCTCCCTCCTGGCCTTTCGGAAGGCCCTTAAGACCTGGCTCTGCCACCTGGCCTGGGACGACGGAGGTGATAGTGCCTCCTGGGGTTGGCTGGCCCCATAGCTCCACTATCTATTCTGCGGGTCCAAGTCCATCCTGGATTTTATTTTATTATGTTTTGCTTGTGTTTTTAGATATTTTGTATAGTTTTTAAATTTTTATTTATTGTAACCCGCCCAGAGTCCCTTGCATGGGAGATGGGCGGGGAATAAATTTGAAAAATAAATAAATAAATAAATAAATAAATAAAATAATTATTTTAAAAACTTAAGAATGAAAGTCGGCCTTTGAGCCAAAATGTATTTATTAGGTAATGGGTCCCTTTGAAGTCAGGGAGATCTCCTTCTGAATACTGTGTTCAGAAGTGAGTTATAAGAGAGGTAAAAGATTAAATAAAAGAAACAGCCCCTGATTGGGAGACTACCTGTTTTGTAACATGATGGAAATTGGAGATAAATATTAATGTCAGAGGAACCAAGTCTGTCGCAAATCAGACTTCCTACATAAAAGCTAATCGTAAAATTAATAATTTCCTGAAGTTCATCTGTAGTTTGTGAATCTCTCATTCCAGATCTGCCTATCCCAATCTAGTGCCCACAGGTATAGTGGCTAAGAGTTCTGGGAGTTGCTGTCCCAGCACATCTGGAGGATGCCCTGCTCCAGAGCACTTACATAACCCATAGTTTCCAACCTGATTGTCTTCCATATGTGTGGACTTCAGCTTCTAGAATTCTCAGAAATTGCCACGCTGGCTGGGAAATACTTGGAAGGGACCCAGATTAGGTAGGCCTAAATTAAGCTATCAGTTTCAATACACATCAAGCTTTGTCTAAAGCTTAGTGGGTGAAACAGAAGTGGCATTAACTGGAGGATGGTGCTGAATGTAGTCATTTAAGCTTGCTGTTGAGCTCCCAGTTCCTTCAGTTCGAGTTCAGTGGAAGTAGCCTCTGCCATAAGTGTGCATCTGCAGATGCACATATGAGCCGAACCTCTGCAGAACATTTCCTGCAAGTCCTGGCCAGCGTGGCCGGCGATGCTAAGTACTAGGAATTGCAGTTCTGCAATATCTGGAAGACCAGTTTCCAGCCCCTGATCTACAGGAACAGAATTGCATTACTAAGCTTGTTCCTCTTCCTTTTGAATTCTCAAGGTCCTAGCAGCAATAGGCTATCTGGTGGGTCTGGCGTCCCCAGTCACATAATAAATGTTTCTGTATGATATACAGAGTGCTATTCCTTTTTTAATTTTTCTGCAGTCAAGAAACAAATGATATCTTCACTATGATGTTTACATCTGATATTTTGTGCTTGCTTTCTCTTTTTAAAGAAACAAAATATGTAACTTTTGATGGCCTGGAGGACCTACAGTGGAAATTATTCAAAGGTCTGCTAAAACGAAAGCCAAAAACAATGGGAATTTGGAGGAAAGCAAATTACAGTAAGCGACCTGTCACAACCCTAATTCCCGAAGCAAAGGAATACATCCTTCCCCTGCTACCTAAAGACTGGATAATTGATGACTCCCTCAAGTTTCCAAAGGAAATGTTTTTCTTCTTTTTACGAAGTGATTAACATCTGTGAATGTGTAGCATTCGGGGAAAGAATCTTATGTAAACAAGCAGTAAATAACACTTTGTGTGGATATATAGTGTGATGCCGTTAAGTAATTTGCTTTTAATAACCATCTAGAGCTATTTTGGTTTCCAGCAAGCCAACCCTAATTTTTGGTTACAACAGCCTTTTATTGTTACTTTATGCTGATTTATAAAATCTCATGATCTGGTGTTCTCCAGATGGTTCTCATGTGGAATTCAGAAGTTGCAGTCCCACCTCTCTGCCCCAATAGGTAGACCAGACCAGGAAATCAATTCCACAGGAAGGCTAAAACTATTTTATTGAGATGGGCTATAAAAACAGAACCTTGCAAGTATGATTGTGCTACCCCTCCCCACCTTCTTATAGTTCAATGAATTAGAAAGGTGTCTGAGCCATTTCCAAACATAATCAGGATGTTCTGGACCATTTGCCTAGGCAACAGCTCTTACGTATTTCCATCAAGGTCATCTTCTTTACTCTCTACACCACCACATCTAAAATGTGCCATACTGGGAAGACTGATTTATGATCTTGCTAGTTGACACAACTTCAACACTGATTTCGTTTTACTGATATTGATAGAAAACACTTGTGATTCCTGGATGCTTGGCAAACACCTTTACAGTCCTTTGTTTGGCAGATCTAAAAATAATTGTTGAAACAGCTAGAGAGACAAGGCTCTTAGAATTCAATATAAAATCCATATCCTTGGCTACGTCTGTGATCTGTGATGTTTTACGTCAGGTTAGTAATAATCCCTATGTATGTTGATAAATATTGTCAACACATACTTCTACTGTAAGTATATATGTACGTGTATATAACATCACCAATAAACTTAAGTGCTCAGCTGTGGTATGCTGACACTATTGTGAAGATAATAGTGAGGATAAAATGGGGGGTAGAACCATGGATATTTCTTAAGGAGCTTGCAGAAGAATGACCTGTGATCTAAGAATAATATCCAATGGTGAGTATTTAGGAGTGGGAGAGAAATGTCTATCCATTTCTGTCTTGTATAAGCAGCTGCTTTTAGTTGGCCTATGAAATAAAATTACACTGGATTACATTGTGTTATTTGGTTTCCTGACAAATCTTAATGGTCATGAAGGCTCACACAAGGGAATATTTTTAAATATATGTATTGATGCAGACTTAGATCAAATGACCTTTAGGACTCTACTAGATTCACACATTCATATTTTTAAAATTATTACATAAAAACATAGTTAGGTAATCCCTTTTCAATCATATATAGCTCTTCTGTACCATTAAATTAAAATTAAAAAGATAAAAACTAATACAAACTAGAAAAAATAAAAATAAGAAAAAAATAGGAATATAGTACAGAAAAAAAATCTATATACTACTAAAACTCTCATGTCTATTTGTACTTTGTAACCTTTAACTGGGTGAAACGTAGGGCAACAATTTTTGAACCAAGGTACCTCAAATGGGCTAACTTACAGAATGCGTCCAAAATCCAGGACCCGTAACTCCCGTGGAATAGAAATTTGGCAAATCTTATAAAACATTTTATGACATAAAAATTATAAAACATTTTATGACGTAATACAAAATGTCATAAAACATTTCCTGTGGTCCACTCCTGACGTTTGACGGCTATACAGTTAAACATTGGCTACGTTCAAGGCAGATGCATCTCTCAATGTCTCCCAGAATTTTTAAGAACTTTTCCAGTGAAGGCAGAACATTAGAAGCTCTGCCGTTGTTGAAGGCATTGAAGAATCTGGTAAGGAAATATCTCTAAAACGACCCAACTGAGAGTTTTGACAAATGTTAGACTAAGACGTTTAAACCTTTGTCAAAACATAGTAGTTATGCACAGGTGAATTTTAAGGAAGCCTGATAGGTGGACTCATTTTGTGCTTGGGTTTAGCACTATTCCAAAACCAGGCCAAACAGGTGACAGATGCGGGAAGAGTTGCACCGTGAAGCAACCAAAAGAAAGACTCATCTCTCTCGTTTTACCATCCAGCCCTCCTGAACCTCTCCCCCACCTTTGATCACCTGCTATTCAAGCCAATCCAGGTTTAGATACTGACTCTCAGCCTGTCTGAAGCACACTGGTCCTAGGAAAGAGCGCCCAGGAACCAAAGGGGAAGGGTGTGCCCACATTAGCCTAAGGTGGACAGTAGGTGTTGGTCTGATGCCCTTCCTTTGAGGTCATCTAACTCATTTTGTCAGTGAAATTATTTGCAAAAAATGTCACAGCAACTTGTACCAGGTAGTCCTCACTTAACGACCACAATTGAAACCAGCAACTCTTGTGAAGCTACGCAGTCATTAAGTGAAACATCACGTGACCATGCCGGACACCAAGTTCCACTATGGTGGTTAAGTGAATCACCCACGGTCATTAAGCACAACATCACATGACTGACTTATTGCCGGCTTCTCCATTGACTTTGTCGGAAGCCAGCTGTGAAGCTTGCAAATGGTGATCACATGGCCGCGTAAATGCATGCTGGTTGCCAAGCACCTGAATCATGATCATGTGACTACGGGGACGCTGCAACAGTCATAAGTTTGGGGACCGGTTGTAAAGTTACTTTTTCAGTCCCGTCATAAGTTTGAAGAATCTCTAACAGGGCAGTCGTTAACCAAGCACCACCTGTATACTGTATAATGGTGTCTGTTGACTTTAAATTGCTTTTGTATCAATTTAACTATTTCGTTTTTATTTGTTAACTTTTTGTGTTTGCCCCATGCCCCAGTTGGGGGCATGTTACAAATAAAAAATGTGGCTAGGTCAGCACCAGTGCTCTAGGTTTCTTCTTGCTTGGTTAACTCAGGAGCTCCTCTAAAGCCTTTTGGTGTAGAATCACTTCATTGCCCTCTTCTCTGAATTCCAGAGCTTGATAATGCAGGTGGCAGAATTGTCTACCATATTACCGAAGAGAACCCTCAGTGCCTGTGCTATACCTCACCTACAGCCAGTGTTCCTTTCATCACCCACTGAGGCACACACAACCAGCTGTCCCTGGAACAGGCATCTTGAGATCGCTGGAGGTGTAGCCCTGGTAAATAGGTGGGAATTTGGGGAATACACATGTTTCAGTGAGATAATATCCTCCAAGGGATCAAGGATGAGTAAATAATTTATATTATTTGAACAGATAGCATGCAAAAGAATCCTGGGTTAATTCTACCTTTACTGAGCACAATATAGTTATATTTCGCTTAAGCACTTTCGCATACTTTTCTCATGTAGTCACCAAAGCCACACCAGGCAACTGGGCAAGGAGCCTGAAGAGAGTGGGACAAACAAGCTCAGCTTCAGATGCTGCATACTGTATACCCAAGATGTTTTTCCAACCAGCTTCCTCTTGGCCTTCCCTTTTATAGCAGCCCCCCCCCCCCTTCTGCCTTGGCAGGCTTCCCGGCCTTGGCTGTTGATTCAATGACCTAGGTAGGTCCACTTCAGCTGGGCTTTGTTTTCTTCTTGATGAGCAATATTTCACCCTGGGCCAGCTTCTGGTTTCATCTGGTCTAAATCAGGTCACTTACTGGTCTTGCTTGTCCACATTCTTTACATAGCTTTGTATTTTGCTTTCTTGCTCTGTTTGCTATCCTCCCTACTTTTTTTTTCCTTATTAAGTTACTGACTTCAGATAGCCTATTTATACCCCCTGCCTAAAACGAATGAATCCATAAGCACCTGGGTGGGTTTCTCTAATTGTTGTGCCCTTGCAGAGGTTGATGATGGCTACAAGCCCCAAGCTAGCCAGAAAGGGATTTGGCCGTAACAGACTATTCAACCCTTCCAGAACAAGCCTGGTGTCTTAAGAATAGTTACATCAGCTGTGTGTGAAGGCTGCATAAAGTGCCGTCTTCGCTCTGGTGGGAGTAATTGAAGGAACTGTAACTGATATAGTGAAGCATTTGCAATTTTACTCTGATAGAAAACCAAAAATAAATATCAATTTTCATTTTTTAAGTGGAAGTATGGTGATGCTTGCCAAGAACTAATGACAGAAGAGCACTATTCACTCAGAGCACCTTGAAACCTGGACCCAGCCTGACTTCAGGACAGCATGTTATGCTGTATATTATCTTACAGGTAGCTTTGACTTAAGTA
Source organism: Charina bottae (assembly GCA_023362775.1). NCBI lineage: Eukaryota > Metazoa > Chordata > Lepidosauria > Squamata > Charinaidae > Charina > Charina bottae. The sequence continues at coordinate 212,980,896 of JALMGJ010000002.1, read as the reverse complement.
TTTTTGACTTAAAAGGCTATGATAGTTTTAAGTCTAGGTTTATGTAATGCTTTAAAGTGGTTTGCTTAATGTGTTGCGAGGACCCAACATTAATTATAGTTGGTAAACCACCGCTTGGGGTTTAGTGTGTTATATGAATTCCAGTGAATTCTGGTTTGTTCAATAAACTTTTTTCAGTTTAGTGTGTTACGTGAAAACCAGTGAATTCTGGTTTATTCAACAAACCATATTTATTTATTTATTTATTTATTTATTTATTTAATTTATATGACCGCCCATCTCCCATACTGTATCATGGTACCTAATCTAAGACTCTACTTGAGCATTGTATGTGTTGTCCTTAAAAAATAAGTGAAATTCTACATATGAACATGGGTGTGGTTGTACAAATATAGAGTCCCTGCTAATAATAATTCTAATGCTAGCTTATTGATGAATATATAACTGCTGCAGAACAATCCTTTATGCAAGTTTTCTAAGTACAGTAATATGCTTGTTTGAAATAGTATATACATTTTAGAAGGAAGAGCCATTATGACTTATCTATATTCATGATGGCAAGTATAAGTCTACTTAATATAGTATGAATTAAATCTGAAGATTCAGCAGTTATTCTTTTTATGATCAAATGTGGTTTAATGAGCATTTTTTAGTCTGTGTGGGTATGTATTTTGATTAGGAGAATTTGTCTTTTGAACCACATTGTTGAACTTGCAAGCAAAAAATGTGAAGTTACAAATGTTAAGCATCTTGAGGAGTAAAATGGTAGAAGAAACTCTATTTGGTAACATGCAACAACAGTAAAAAAAACACCCATCTACCAGTCCGTGGGCAAAGTAAAACATATTTATGCAATATTAAACAGGACAGCAGATGGCAGCAGACATATAACTTTGCATAAAATCATTTGCTGGTCCACAGAGGAAAAAACATCTAAAATCTAAAGCTGAGTGATAGATTTATTGCGATGAACAAAAATGATAGAAAAGGGTATGACTCTTTTGTGTCACTTCTGGTGTACCTAAAGTGCACCTTGTCAAGAACAAAAGGTCTTTAGCACTTAAATAAGGTGAACACAATACTGCAGGAAGGGAGGGATGTATTGAGGGAAGGGGAGGGAGAAGTGCATTTTTCAAGAAATTAATGGACTTGTCCAACTTAGTCTGTGACATCAGTCTCTCCCTCCCGTGTCTTTTCCCTGCAGTTTTCCTGTAGTTATTTTATCCTGTTATTTTAAATAAATTTTGTACACATTTATTCAGTCATGTCTGAGGGTCCAATGTGGCATTTTTTGAAGAGGAGGTGTGTGAGAGAAGAGGAGAATTTTAGAAAGGACAATACCGATAAGTTTAATGATGATAATGATAATGAAGAACTTAAATCTTCTCAGGCATTTCCCTGGACTGGTACATCAACGGACTCAAAAAAAAGTCCGTCTTTACAATGAAAGTGATTTATCAATGGGTTTTACATGGACTGGTGATCCAAGTTGTTCTATTCTGTTGTGCCTCACCTGTGGCAAAAAACTTACAAATGCAGCAATGGTTCCATCAAAATTAAAAAGACACTTAACTACAAATCACAGCCATATGACAAGTAAAAGTTCTGATTATTTTAAATGGCTATTGGAATCACAGAACAAACAGAACAAAAACAAAAAAACAAAAACAAACAAAGCTTTTGTTAATAAAATGACAGTCAGTAAAAAAGCCCAAGAAGCAAGTTATTTAGTAGCACAATTCAATTCAATTCAATTTTCACATTTGTATGGCCGCCCATCACACAAAAAGCGACTCTGGGTGGTGTATTATTACTTATTACACAGCAAAGGAAAAGTCACGCTTTGGGTGAGAGAATAATCATGCCAGCATGTAAAATAACAGTGGGAAAAATGCTAGGACCAGATGCAGTACAAGAAATTGTAAAGGTTCCACTGTCAAACAGTACAGTAAGTTGACTATTGATGGCATCACATGATGCTGAAGAGGTTTTGTGTGATAAACTGAAGAACAACAGCTTTTCTATCCAAGTTGATGAGCAGAGGAAGCGTTCTCAACAGGGTGTTTGAGCTGAAGGCAGAATTGCAAGAGTATTTTCAAGAAAATAATATTCCACATTTTGCTGAGTGCTTTGAAGATGGAGAATGGTTGCAGAAACTAGCATACTTAGTGGACATCTTTAATCATGTGAACCAGCTGAACAAGTCTCTGCAAAGCACTGGAGAAAATATTTTGACTTCAAGTGACAAGATTCTTGGATTTAAAAGAAAACTGAATGTTTGGAAAAATCATGTTGCAAAAGGAAATATTGAAATGTTTCCACTGCTGCTTGGGCTTGAGAGTGAGGAAGGATACCAGAAAGCCTCAAATCTAATTGAAAGCCACCTGGAAGTACTGCAGAACAAAATTGATCAGTACTTTCCCTCCCTTTCAACACAAATGTATGACTGGGTGAGGGATCCTTTCTCTTCATCTTCTGCTCAGCCTGAGAACTTCATTTTGAAGGAAAAGGAAGCACGTTGTGAGCTGCAGTCTGATCGTACACTCAAGATGAGATTCACTGATCTGCCCATGGACAAGTTCTGGATTTCTGTGAAAGAAGAGTCTCCTGCCATTCATAGGAAGGCATTGAACATTTTGCTGCAGTTTTCAACTTCTTACATGTGTGAGCAAGCTTTTTTCTTATTTAACAAGCATCAAAACCAAAGGCAGAAATTGTCTTATTTCAGTTGAAGATGAAATATGTGTGTGCTTATCTCACATTCAGCCCAGAATTGAGTATTTGTGCAGCAAAAAACAAGCACAGGTTTCACATTAAAGAGGTAAGTTTCATTTTTTTTAGTTTAAGAACACTAGGGACTGAAGAAGCCCCTTGGATAAGGAGCGAAACGTTTCCATTAAGAAAATAGAAATCCAGTTGACATGATTCAAGCTACAGACAATTCCACCTGGATGACTGAGAACCTTCATAGATATTTAAGAACACTGTTAATGCTTATATACAAGGCCTACACATGAAATGAATATAATAATTTTGTAACTTCTGGCCTATATTGGACCCTGAATGTGCAGGGGGTCCCCGAGGCCTGAAAAATATTTCAAGGGTTCCTCCAGGGTCAAAAGGTTGAGAAAGGTTGAAGTAATGGGTAAACCATGGTTTAATTGCATCTTGCTGTGTTGTAAGGGTTTTTAAATGAGGTTGATAGCTGTTTCTCGAGTAGTTATTAATGAATTCTCCTGGGAGGAGGTATTTTTACTAAGTTTTAACAAATTACAGTTTCTTAGCAAAAGAAGGCAGGATGGGAAGATCATATCTGTGACTTGTTTCTCACTACACTAAGCTTTAGTGGCTACAAATTGTATGACACAACTGCTGTCCATACCACAACATATACTAAGCCCTAACCTTTATGAAATATAGTGGTTGGTTTCACACAATACTGGTTTATTCAACAGACTGTGGCTATGCAAATCCAGATGTAGTCAAGCTCCTACATCCTCTGTATTCCTGGAAACTTCTGACCTCCAGGGACCCAGGTGGTTTTACTGGCTCTGCCTTACTCTTCCCTTCCCTTCCCTTCCCTTCCCTTCCCTTCCCTTCCCTTCCCTGAATGACTAGTGTTCTTCTTGTTGCTATGTAAACATTCTTTCAAGTTAACAGACTTTTCCTTGTAAGAAGTACCTGTTGAGTGCAACCTACTCTTTTCTCCTTCCTTTAGCCATATCCGTTCATTCCTTCACCTGGTAAGCCTTTCCCTGATTCTTCATCCTTGCTTGGTTTGGTACATATTTCTCTCTTTGCTCTTAATTTAAATACCTGTAAAGATTTTATTTTGATTCTATAGCCTATATTGTTTGCTTTCTCCCTTGTAAGCATTGACACATCATGCTTTAATGATTAATTAGACTGTAATCCGATTACAGGAATCCAGACTCTTGAAAAGATGCAATTAAATTTTATTCAGCAATACAGCAACTACAAATATATTACTCAGGAGGTCCAACACAATACATCCACTCACAAAGCTCTACTACAAGCTCAATTACAGTAAGTTGGTCCCAGGGTTAGAATTTACTTTTATTTTGTGCCTTTGAATCAGTCTCAACTCCTGGTGAGTCCCTGAACAAGTCCACCCAGTTTCCTTGGTAACATTTTCAGAAGTTGTTTGCCATTGCTTTCTTCCTAGGGCTAAGAGAGGGTAACTGGCCCAAAGTCACCGAACTGGTTTCGTCCCTAAGGCAGGAGTAGAGGTGGAAATCTCCTGTTTCCTAGCCTGGTGCCTTTAACCATTATACCAAACTGTCTGTCAAGGCTACAGTGGGTCACCCAGTCAAACAATGACGGTGACACAACTCCTTGAATTAAGCTGTGGTTCGCTAGCTTCTGGCTCAGTGGCCACAAACACTGAATGATAAACCAACCAACACATTTTGGCATTGTGTGTTATATGACCCCAGTCCACATGATTAGTTTATTCATTTATAATTTAGCTGATCTAAAGTGTGGCAGACTGATCTAAGAGATTCACCCTCCCTATTTCAATGTATTGTGAGAACATGGTGTTTAATAAACACTGGTTAATTTAATCATGGCATGATTAAATGCAACCCATATTGACTCTTGATATCTTTGTGAAAGTGGGAGCTTAGGAGATAACAGGTATGATCTAGATTAGAAAGACTTAAGTTGTAGCTGGGAATGCTTTTGGCTCTATCATTACAAAGAAATGGGGAATATTTGGCCCATATGGCTATGAGTGAGTGAGACTATGCCAGATTCATTTTCCATTCCTGTATTAGAAGCTTGAGTGGTCTCTCTGGTGCAGAGCAGCTTTTATCAGCTTAGGTTGAAATCCCAGGTGTGACCCTATCTGGAGATATGTGCAATTATTTGTGCTCTAGCTGGCTGGGTGACCTTGGGCCAGTCACGCGCGCTCAGCCCAACTCACCTCACTGGGTTGTTGTGGGGGAAATAGGAGGAGGAAGGAGTATTAGGTATGTTCGCCGCCTTGAGTTATTTATAAAAATAATAAGTGCGGGATAAAAATTGAATGAATGAATGAATGAATGAATGAATGAATGAATGAATGAATGAATGAATATGTGCAATTATTTGTGCTCTAGTAAACTCTTGTTTCCTTGGCTCTAAAATTGATCAAAAGGGTGACTGCAGCCCGGAGATCAGAAGACGTATAGTGCTTGGAAGAACAGCAATGACCAGCATAAATAACATCTGGAAGAATAAATATATCAGCCTCCCAACCAAATGCAGACTAGTTAATACAATCATATTTCCAATAGCTACGTATGGTTGTGAAACTTGGACTTTGAGGAAGGCAGATAGGAGAAAGAGAGATACATTCGAATTGTGGTGCTGGAGACGACTACTACGCCTCTCATGGACAGCAAAGATTACCAACAAGGAAGTCCTAGACAGAGTCAAACCAAAAATATCCCTGGAAGCCAAGATCACCAAACAAAAACTGTCATACTTCGGTCATGTTATGCGAGCCGACTCACTTGAAAAGACAGTTATGCTGGGACTGATCAGTGGTAAAAGAAGAAGGGGCTGCCCTAGGACTCACTGGCTTGACACCATCAGAAGGGACACTGGAATGACTTTATTGGAATGAAAGGAAGCTGTAAGAGATAGAAAGGCATGGAAAGCATCGATCCACAAAGTGACCGAGAGTCGGACACGGCTGAATGGATAGACAGACAAACTCTTGTTTGGATAACTTAGTGTGTTGGACAGCCTTTGAAGATGTGCAAAATGTAGCAGTAAAGTGTTTTCACAGGGACCAGAAATTCCACAGTATCCTTTCTGAGGAAAACTTAAAATGCTTGGCAGAATGCCTCAGAATCTCTTTACACCTTGAGACCCTGATACTTATTTTAACATCCCCTCACATGTCCTTAAATTCTACAGATGTTTTCCTCAGAGCATTCCCTCAATAAATATTCCTAAAGAGAAATTCACATTGTGTCAGTGCTTTTCCTTTCTGGCAATAGGTTAATGCAGTGTTACTTTTCTAGGTCTGTGCTTTTGTATGTGGGTATGTGTACATGCAGTTTTAATTCTTGTTTTCATCTTGTTTTTATTTTATTTTCTATCCCGCCTTTATTATTTTTATCAATAACTCAAGGCGGCGAACATGCCTAATACTCCTTCCTCCTCCTATTTTCCCCACAACAACCCTGTGAGGTGAGTTGGGCTGAGAGAGAGTGACTGGTCCAAGGTCACCCAGCCAGCATTCATGCCTAAGGCGGGACTAGAACTCACAGTCTCCTGGTCTCTAGCCCAGCGCCTTAACCACTAGACCAAACTGGCTCTTGGCTTGTTTTAGCACCTAACTTTGTGCTGTCTTTTAGCATTGCAATCATTGGTTCTTGTATTTTCTTGTGTACTGCTATAGTACCTTTTTATATCATTGTGAATGCTTTAGATCTTGGTATTTTATTGTGTCTGAGAGAGTGACTGGCCCAAGGTCACCCAGTCGGCTTTGTGCCTAAAGTGGGACTAGAACTCCCAGTCTCCCGGTTTCTAGCCTGATGCTTTAACTGCTACACCAAACTGGCTCTCTAACCCTATCTTAAATCAGCATAATTTGTGATGCACAACCACAAGTAATCCAAATAATATAGTAATTTAATCAAACTAACATATGTTGAGAAGCATAATGTATGAGTTCTAATTAGTGAATTTACAAAAACATATCTAGGACAATTATCTTGAGGTATTAATCAGTGGCTTAGTTTGCAAAATATGACATCTTAAGGTGGCTTGATTAGTTTTTGCTTATTATAATGCATGAACCCACTGTGGATTATAAACCATATTTGATGATTCCTTCCCAATCTGGTGTCCTGTCCCTAAGGACTAAGACCCGAAGCAGGGAAGGTGTGGAATAAGTCTTTATTTACAAACAAGACACACAAAATATAACTAGAGAAACAAGAGTGTCACAAGGTGCTCACAAAGTTCATGTGGCTTACGGTGATTCATTCCCAGTTGGTGCGCACGTGGGCAGCCACCATGTGGTTGCAATACGAGATTCCGGCGCGGGACTCAGTGCGGTGGCGAGGAACAACTCTGGTGTGAGGCTCTGCTCGGCGGCAGCAAGGCGAGCTTGGAGCTCGAGGCTTGGTGCAAGGGCAGGGCAAGATTCCGGTGTGGGGCGCGGCAGCAGCAAGGCGAGGTTGCGACTCGAGGCTTGGTGCGCAGGCAAGGCAAGATTCCAGCACAAGGCTCGGCATGGCGGCGGCAAGATGAGGTTGCGACTCGAGGCTGGGTGCGAAGGCAAGGCAAGGTTCCAGCGCGGGGCTTGACGTGGCGGCAGCAAGATCAGGTTGCGACTCGAGGCTGGGTGTGGAGGTAAGGCAGAATCCTGGAACGAGGCTCGGCTGGTCAGCGAGGCAGGGTTCTGGCACGAAGCTGGGCTGAGCTGGAAAGCAGGGCTCTGGCGTGGCAGCAGGGCGAGGTCCGAGTAGAGATGCTGGTGCAGCAACAGAGTCTTGATTCACTTCAGGATGCGGTACGGAATGTGAATGGTTGTCTCCGGCGATGGTTGCCCACTGCGCTCATCTTTTATTCCTTTGATTTTCGCGCCTTTTATGAGCAGGGACCAATCGCACCTCGCGTTGCTCTGCCCGCCTTTCCCACCTCCGTTCTCGCGTGCTAATAGGTGGAGGTGAGTCTCCTTCTGGGCTGCCTCCAATCAGCTGTTCAGAAGCTGATTCAAAATTTGTGCCATACTCGTCCTTTCCCGCTTCAAATGCTAACCGCCCTTCTATTTCGAAATTGGACTCGTCGGACTCAACCTCCATCCTGACATCTGGTACCCTCCAGATGTGTTAGGCTGCAACTCCCACCAGCCAGCACAGCAAATATCTTGGTTGATGGGATTTTTAATCCAACACACTTGGAGGGCACCAACATATTGAAGGTTTGCTTATGGTTTAATGTTCTGTGTGAACCTACTCAATTATGGTTTATTTGACAAACTGTGATTAAACAATGACATACATCTATCTAGTCACTGTTTTAAACTGTTTCCATTCTCTTGGTCTCACTCTGTGAGGAAATGGACCATGTTTTCCATACTCATGTCTATGTCTTTCTCACTGAACTAATATCATTGATGGGATTTTCAGGCCCAAGCAAGTCTGGATTTATTAACAAAGGCTTTTGTTTTGTTTTGTGTTTTGTTTTGTTTTGTGTTTTGTTTTGATGAGAATGGATACATACTGCCTTTGCTAGATCTTGTACCCTAAAACCTCACTTGACCCCAAACAAGGGGATGTCAGAATTGAGAAAACCATAACATTTATACAAGTACCAAAAATGTGGAAGAAAAAACAACAACAGTACAGACAGCAAAACTGCTCAATGAAAAATATGTCCTTGGTGGCCATTGAATGCTGACTGTGGAAAAATGAAATTGAAAATCAGGGGTGATAGAAAATGTTATTGAATGTCCTGGAAAAAAAGACATGGCTGGAAATGTGAGCAGAGCATTCTAGTTAGTGTTGGTAACTAGAAGGAGCCTGCGTCTTGCCTTCAGATGACACTTAACCACAGGAAGACACACCGTTGTACAGTTTCTTTGCTACTTAACCACTGTATAGGTAAGTGGGACAAACATAGTCCAAGTTTACACATAGTATTAGATTAGGGTTTTAAACCATTGCTTGTTAAATAAGCCATAATGCCCTTGGTTTGCACATATTGGTAAGTCATAATGGATGGATTCATACATCATGCTAAGCTGAAACTAAACAAACCAGGTTGTCGTTTAGCACAATATGTGAACCTGTTCATAACTGAAAAGATTCAGCTCAGCATTCCTAATTCCACTCCCATGGCTCCTTTGGTTTCCTTCTGAGCTAGCAAGTAGCATTGTCCTGGGGAAAGACTGAATAGATTCTTTATCTAGGTGGCAGTGTCCAGATGGTTTCCTTCTATCTCAAGCCTTACCTTATGAGTAGGAAATGGGATGGCGACCAATGGTGCTGGTCAGAGCCTGGTTTTCTTGGGATTTGGGAGGCAGTGTGGGGGAGATTTCTTTGATTTTTAAGCCACGTTAAGCCTATTTTAGGGGTTACACTACAATTTTTGAATATTTCCCATTTCAAAATGGCAGGAAACAGCCACCAGCATGCAGGAACAGGAATACAAATGTTTTCCATAAATAAGAAAGCACTTGTACTGTTTAAACTACAGCCCTATATTTATTTTCCTAGATACAAAAGAGAACTTCCTTCTGAATAGACAGGCATAGAACTCTGTTGTTCGCATGATATATTTAACTGAGTCAAAAGTTGAGCAAATATCATTACCCACTCAGCTAGCCTTAAAAATTAATCCTGAATAATTTGTTTTAATCTGGACACCCTTGGGCTATTTTGGGCTCAACTAAGTCTCTCCAGTCACCCATGTCACGCCACCTGGGCTGAAATGAATAACAGAACAGCGACCCTTGCTCCCTGCTTTTAAAACAGAGAGGAAGTCCTGTAGAAACACAGAAAGACACTTGTAATGTGACTTTCTCTCTTTCCTCTTGTATTTTTCACTCCCAACAGCCACATTGGGGGATGAACAAAAAGGGGCATACAAGGTTGGGGTGGGACCATAGAGACTCCCATCAGCCATACTTATATTAGCAATGATGACAATCCTGACTGAGTAGCCACTTTTTCTTTTTGTTTGTCCCCTCTACCCTAAACCAGAATATGGTAGCTTCCCTACCACTGTTGGAATGTTACGACAAATTACTGTATTTGGTCATCCACAGTCATGTGCTGCTGGCACAAAGGGGTGGTTAACTAATCATGGGAACCATTTATTTGGTCAGTTGTGTCATCTGAACAGAGCCAGCTTGTGTTCAGTTCGGTGCTGACCACTTCAGTTCCATGGAGATGTTTATTTTCTTCTTTGTTTGCATGATGCCCACAGTTAACTTAACCAGGATATATTCAATTTACCCATTTTTCTGGGCTTGGCATGATACACTGAAAAATAAACTCTCTAACCACATGAACTGGGTTCTTACCACACACTAGGATAAAATGGAATTAGTTGGTTTGTGGTTCAGTTAGTTGAATGTCACTGCTCTATTCTCTTTTTCAATACATTTTCATGTTATCTTCCTAGTCACTTGGACATATCCACAGGGATGTTGTTGTGGGAAAAACAGGAGGCAGGAGTATTAGGTATGTATAGATGTGTGTATGTATGTATGGCTGGATAATAATAATAGAAGGTAAATAAATAAAACCTGTTAAACTTGGAGTTCTTAGCACTGCAGCTAACAGTGCCTTATTTGTATTTCTCCCGGTGTCACAAACTGCGTTAGAATGTTGTATGCCTTGCCAAAGTACAGTTAATCAAACAATATAATGCCATTTCATTATAATAAAAATCCATAATCAGAAAAGATATGCTAAAAAGATCTAGGAAAAAATATTTCCAATTCTTATATCTTGAAGATAGTTTCCAGGCCAATTATCTATGTGCCCCATGTGGAAAACTAGTGTGAGGCCAAGAAAAACAAACAAAAACCCAAATGGACTAATATTTGGAATCTAGTTGTATAACAGTATTTTGTTTAATTGCAGTATCTCAACTTTAAAAAAAAACCAGCAAGACTGAGTATACATTCTAGAAGAATTACAGATACTGTTGGCAACAAGAATTTACATTCTAAGTCAGTAGCAATTATAGGGATCTGAGGGGGAGAAAGCAAGGAGGTGTAAATGATGAAATGTGTGTTGCTATATTGCAACACAAACCGTGTGACTTAACGTACTTGTGTCTAATTTCAAGTATGAATGTCTGGGGTTTACATCATGATGTTGTTTTGTTACTTTTTTCACCAGTGTGGTTTGTATCTGACATATATAGCATTTATATTTTTACAGTGAATTTTTGTACTAGGAGCAAGCAGCAGTATCCATGGGGCGGGAGAGGGGGGCAGGGATCAGATTGATGAAAGCAGCCCTGCTTTCACAATGCAAGCCATGCCCCTTTTCTACATGCATTGCGACACTGAACACTCAGAAGCGGGAGAGCTTGCAGTGCTACACAACTTTGTCATTCTGATGAAAGCAGCAAGATATTGTGGACACCACTAGAAGCAGGATTTCATATGGTTACTGAACCCAGTGCTTCGATTCTGCAAACCTCAGCAGTCGTTCCAAAGGGATCTAATGACAAATTCTTAATTTATTTACTGAATTTCTACCACGCTACTTTGTTTCTTCAACAGTCAAGGCGGCTGACAGTGATAAAAAAAATACAAAATGTAAACAAAACAACATCAAAATCATTAAAATAAGGATTAAAATAAAACATTAGAATACATTAACAAACACTTGGCAGAATATATACATTTTTATCATCCTAAATATTTAAGAGAGTGGGGCCGAATGTATCTCCCTAGGGCAGAGCTTTCCAAACTGTGTGTCGCGACACAAAAGTGTGTCGCCACACACAGCGTGGTGTGTCGCCACACCACCCGGAAGCGGCGGCGCGCGCGTGCACGGCGGCCGCCATGCACGCGCGCGCCGCCGCACGCCCCCCGCGCCGCCGCACGCCCCCCGCGCCGCCGCACGCCCCTCCCGCGCCGCCACCGTGCGCGCCCGCGCCGCTGCCCGCCCCCCCCGCGCCGCCGTGCGCGCGCGTCGCCGCATGCCCGCGCGCACCGTCGCCGTGCGCGCGCGTGTCACTGCCGCTGCCGCCGCCGCCGCCGGGTGTGTCGCCAGCGGCGGCACTTTGGAAAGCCCTGCCCTCGGGAATGCATTTCACAGCCTAGAAGCTATGCAGGAGAAGTCAAGCTTCTGGTGGTGAGGGAGCTTCCAACACCCCCTCCTGATGGTCTAAATCAGTGATTCTCAAACATGTTCGTCTCACGACCCCTTTACATTCTTAAAAATGATTGAGGACCCCGAAGAGCTCTGACTTATGTGGGCTATATCTATCAATATTTAAAGGTAAAGGTTCCCCCTGCACATTTGTGCAGTTGTGTCCAACTCTAGGGGCCGGTGCTCATCTCCGTTTGTTAGCCGAAGAGCCAGCGTTGTCCGAAGACGCTTCCACGGTCATATGACCGGCATGATGCACGTGGAACGCTGTTACCATTCCACCGAAGTGGTACCTATTAATCTACTTGCATTTGCATGCTTTCAAATTGCTAGGTTGGCAAGAGCTGGGGCGAGTGCGGGAGCTCACTCCGTCACGTGGGACCAGGGATTCGAACCTCCGAAATTGCGATCTTCCAATTGACAAGCCTGGCGCCTTACCCGCTGAGCCACCATGCCACCGATATTTACTGTATTAGAAATTTAAACTAAGAAATTTAAAAATATATACAGTATATTTTGCAGACCCTCTGAAAGGATCTCGAGGACCCCCAGGGACCCCCAGACCACACTTTGAGAACTGCTGGTCTAAATAGTCAGAGACCTTCAGAGCAGAAGAGGTGATTCCTCTGATTGTTAGATTTGGGCCCCAAGCTTTTAAAGGTTTTAAAGATCAATATTAGTATCTTGTATTGTGCCCAGAGGCGTGGTGGCTCAGCGGGTAAGATGCCAGGCTTGTCGATCAGAAGATCGCAAGTTCGGAGGTTTGAATCCCTAGCCCTGTGTGACGGAGTGAGCTCCCGCACTAGCCCCAGCTCTTGCCAACCTAGCAATTCGAAAGCATGCAAATGCAAGTAGATTAATAGGTACCACTTCGGTGGGTAGGTAACAATGTTCCGCGCGCGTCATGCGGCCACATGACCGTGGAAGCGTCTTCGGACAACGCTGGCTCTTCGGCTATCAAACTGAGATGACCACCGGCCCCTAGAGTTGGACACGACTGCACAAAATGTGCGGGGGGAACCTTTACCTTTATTGTGCCCAGAAGGCAACTGGTAACTGGTTGTAATGGTATGTAGGAAAGACCTTGGGAGACTGGGCAAGGAGACACTGCCAAGGGAATGGTCAGATAAGAGACAGCATCGTCTGCAGCTGGATAGTGAACAGAGCAAGAGGCTCAGGAGGTACACTCCCTGGTTTCTCAGGCTGTAAAGGAGATGGCGGGAGAATTGTACTTTCTGACTTGCAAGATTCTGTCAATGTAGCTTTCAATAAAGTAGCTCATCTGGTTGTGATTCCTATCTGGTTTACCCTGCAAGGCTGAGAGAATCTTGCAAGTCTGAAAGTACAATTCTCCCCACCCCACCCCACCCCGGTGATCCCTGTATCTTGTAAATATGACTTTGGATCCGTATTTCACAATCACATATTTAATCTTAATTGTTCAAGCTGTTCTGTGAATAACATCCTTATGGCACTTTTAGTACACAGGTACACCAACTTCCTCTCCACAAACTGAACCAGTTATGCCAAGGTTCACAAGATTGCTTAGAGACCTCTCCATGTCCTGACTTTCTGCCATCTAGATGCATAGTTGATCACATTATACACTGCTCAAAAAAATAAAGGGAACACTGAAACAACACAATGTAAGTCCAAGTCAATCACACTTCTGTGAAATCAAACTGTCCACTTAGGTAGCAACACTGATTGACAATCAATTTCACATGCTGTTGTGCACATGGAATAGACAATAGGCGGAAAGCATAGGCAGTTAGCAAGACATCCCCAATAAAGGAGTGGATCTGCAGGTGGTGACCACAGACCACTTCTCAGTTCCTCTGCTTTCTGGCTGATGGTTTGGTCACTTTTGAATGCTGGCAGTGCTTCCACTCTAGTGGTAGCATGAGACGGAGTCTACAACCCACACAAGTGGCTCAGGTAGTGCAGCTCATCCAGGATGGCACATCAATGCGAGCTGTGGCAAGAAGGTTTGCTGTGTCTGTCAGCGTAGTGTCCAGAGCATGGAGGCGCTACCAGGAGACAGGTCAGTACATCAGGAGACGACGAGGAGGCCGTAGGAGGGCAACAACCCAGCAGCAGGACCACTACCTCCGCCTTTGTGCAAGGAGGGACAGGAGGAGCACTGCCAGAGCCCTGCAAAATGACCTCCAGTGGGCCACAAATGTGCGTGTGGCTGCTCAAAAGGTCAGAAACAGACTCCATGAGGGTGGTATGAGGGCCCGACGTCCACAGGTGGGGGTTGTGCTTACAGCCCAACACCGTGCAGGACGTTTGGCATTTGCCAGAGAACACAAGATTGGCAACTTTGCCACTGGCGCCCTGTGCTCTTCACAGATGAAAGCAGGTTCACACTGAGCACATGTGACAGACGTGACAGGGTCTGGAGACGCCGTGGAGAACGTTCTGCTGCCTGCAACATCCTCCAGCATGACCGGTTTGGCAGTGGGTCAGTAATGGTGTGGGGTGGCATTTCTTTAGGGGGCCGCACAGCCCTCCATGTGCTCGCCAGAGGTAGCCTGACTGCCATTAGGTACCGAGATGAGATCCTCAGACCCCTTGTGAGACTATATGCTGGTGCGGTTGGCCCTGGGTTCCTCCTAATGCAAGACAATGCTAGACCTCATGTGGCTGGAGTGTGCCAGCAGTTCCTGCAAGACGAAGGCATTGATGCTATGGACTGGCCCGCCCGTTCCCCAGACCTGAATCCAATTGAGCACATCTGGGACATCATGTCTCGCTCCATCCACCAACGCCACGTTGCACCACAGACTGTCCAGGAGTTGGGGGATGCTTTAGTCCAGGTGTGGGAGGAGATCCCTCAGGAGACCATCCGCCACCTCATCAGGAGCATGCCCAGGTGTTGTAGGGAGGTCATACAGGCACGTGGAGGCCACACACACTACTGAGCCTCATTTTGACTTGTTTTAAGGACATTACATCAACGTTGGATCAGCCTGTAGTGTTCTTCTCCACTTTAATTTTTGACTGTAACTCCACATCCAGACCTCCAGGGGTTGCTTACATTTGATTTCCATTGCTTTTTGTGTGATTTTGTTGTCAGCACATTCAACTATGTAATGAACAAAGTAATTAATACGAATATTTCATTCATTCAGATCTAGGATGTCTTATTTCAGTGTTCCCTTTATTTTTTTGAGCAGCTTATTAACCAGGAGCTTGTGAACTAGGAGGTTGTATCTTTATCCTTGTTGGAGCTCTAGTGGAAACAGTCTTTTCCTGACTTGCACCTAAGTATGACTGCAAACATGTCCTGGCAACATCTTTTTTCTTTTGCCATGTCCCCATGACATTGCCTTCATTGTCTCTAGATCATGACCTAAATCATCATTAGCTACTCTGCAATACAGTATTTTCCCACTTATTCTGGCACTACCAAGGACAGTTGCAAGCTATTTGACCTTGGCATCCATTACCTTAGAGCAGGGCTTTCCAAAGTTTTCCCGCGGCGACACACCAACCGCCATTGGTGTGTCGCCGCGGGAAAACCCGGAAGTGCCGCCATTGCGGCAGCGCGCAAAAACCTGGAAGCGCTGATGCTGCTTTCGGGTTTTTGCGCGCTGCCGTTGGTGTGTCGCCGCGGGAAAACCTGGAAGCGCTGATGATGATCAGCGCTTCCGGGTTGTGTGGCGACACACCAGACTGTGTGTGGCGACACACTTTTGTGTCATGACACACAGTTTGGAAAGCTCTGCCTTAGAGCAATGTTTCTCAACCTTGGCACCTTTAAGATGTATGCTGGGGAATTCTGGGAGTTGAAGTCCACACATCTTAAAGTTGCCAAGGTTGAGAAACACTGCCTTGGAGGGACACCACAGAACTGCAGTGACCAGGAGCAACAGCAGAGGAGGGATTGAAATGGGAATTTCACACCAATATAATTTTCTGCTGCCCAAAGAGAGGTGGAGAGCACTTCAGCTCATCCGTGGGGAAAGGCCCACAGGGTAGAAAAAAACAACAGTTCCTTTGTTTTGGAAAAGAGGGAAATTAAGAAATCCCTGGGTTCCTATCCACTAAGACATGGATGGGAAGCCTATTGCCAGATATTGCTGAACTATAGCTGCTAGCGTTCCTGGCACAGGCAGACATGGAACACTGAGTTGTTACTGAACAGCATTAGGGAATGAATTGTGAACCAAGGTGATGGCCGCCTTGTGGAAAACAGTAAGTCTTCTGTGCCTTTAAATGTTACATAACAGGTGCTGGACCTGCCTTTCCCCACCCCCAAGTCCTTGCTAGACAGAATACCATTGATTTCCTAATTCTCTGCTAAGCAGCTTGAAGAAGTAGGGAGACAGACTAGCTAGAACAAAGAGTGCCCAAAGGGGGTCGAAGCTTTCTTACTAGCTTCCCCCCCCCCCACCATCTGGGGATTAGGGGCAGTGTGACCCCCTGGAGACTGATTTGAACTCTGGGCATGCCCTGAAGTGCTAAAGTCTTTATCTAAGTAAAGTAAGTAAAGGTAAAGGTACCCCCCCCCCCCCGCACATTTGTGCAGTCGTGTCCTACTCTAGGGGCCGGTACTCATCTCTGTTTGTTAGCCGAAGAGCCAGCATTGTCCAAAGACGCTTCCACGGTCATGTGGCTGCATGACACGCGCGGAACGCTGTTACCTACCCACCGAAGTGGTACCTATTAATCTACTTGCATTTGCATGCTTTCGAATTGCTAGGTTGGCAAGAGGTGGAATTGTTTTACTGCTCCAAGTAGGTGGTTAATGGATTACAACTGGCGCCTTTACTAGTGATAACACTGTTCATCATTAAAGCAATGGTGATAGCAGAATTCATTATTACAACAAATGCACTGTACTGTAAAGCAAATTTGTAGCAAATGGCGTGCTCCATTTTTATTGTATTATATTTGCATCCATGTTGCCATAGAAGTAAATCTTACTGTTTAATGAGGCTTGCTCTCTAGAAAATATACCAAGGTTGGCAATTTTTTTTTTAATCTGTCCAATCGTGTCCAATTCTCAGAGCCTGCCTGGACGAGTCCCTGCAGTTTTTTTGGCAGGTTTTTCAGAAGTGCTTTGCCATTGCCTCTTCCCTAGGGCAGAGAGTGAGTGTCTGGCTCAGGGTCACCCAGCTGGCTTTGTGCCCAAAGCGGGACTCTGGTCTCTAGCCTGATGCCTTAACCCACAGCTTTCCAAACTGTGTGTCGCGACACAAAAGAGTGTCGCCTGTGGGGCCCAGGTGTGTCGTGTCAAAACCCGGAAGCGCTGATGGCGCGCCGCTGCCGTGCATGGTGACGGCGGGCCATCAGCAGTTCCGGGTTTTCGCACGGCACACAAGGACACCGCCACCGCTGCGGCGCGCAAAAACCAAAAGCGGCGGCACTTCTGGGTTCTTGTGTGCCACCGCAGCAGCAGCACTTCTGGTGTGTCGCCATGGGAAAACTTTGGAAAGCCCTGCCTTAATCACTACACCAAACTGGCTCTCTGCAGTTGGCAATTACACTGTACATATTTCAAAAGTCCCATTGCGTTTGATGGGGCTTGCTTACTTGAAGGGAAACGTGACAGGGGGGCAATCACTGTAGGCTTGGTCTACCATCACTTGCAGAAGTGACAGTAACCTCATCTTTCTTTTGCATGTTTTTCATTTTCTTAACTCTTTCTTACTTGAAGGAAGGGTTACTTTGGTCCAGGGTATGGTGTAGAACCATATTGCAGAAAGGGGCTATTTAGGCCCCCATCAAGTAGGCAGCATCTCCCCTGCAAAGTGTGTGGGGTCTACTCTCGTGGAGGCATCTCTTCATTCTCCGCCTTAATCTCCCAAAGAAAGAACAAGCAGGCGTCGCGGGATTTCGTCCCTCCTTCACCATCCACCTCCCCGTGGCGCGCGCCCGCGCCCCCCGCGGCTGAGGGCAGATGGGGCCGAGCTCTCCCGGCGCGGCGCAAGGGGGAGCTCCCGTCTGGCCCCCTGGGTGGCGGCGGCGGCAGCAGCAGCAGCTTCCTCGCCTGCACTTCCTGCTCTGCCCGCAGTGCCTCCTGCAGCACCAGCGGTAGTTTAGGCGCCAGCGCCTCTGGCTCCTCTTTCTGGTGTCTGAGCTTGGCTCTCCAGCAGCCGCGGCTCCGGTCGCCTTCTCCTCAGCTAGTCACTCCCTGCCGCTCCTACTGAGAGAGAGCGGAGAGGGTTTGGAAAGGCGCCCGCCGGGAGACGAAACGCAAGGCTATTTCCTCCTCGCCTTCGCCCCTCTGAGCAGGAGGGGCGGCCTGTGAGCCAGCCAGCCTGCCTAAGAGCGAGGAGGGCCTTGGAGCGGAGGAAGGGAGGCTGAGGGGGGCGAGGAAGGTAAGAGCCTCTCATTGCAGCCGGCTCCCTTGTCTGTCTCTCCCCGCCCCGACGTCACGTCTTTCTGTGCTCCCCCGCTTTTTGCAGCTCTTCAGGTTTGCCCTCTGTAGATGCTCCATCCACTCATCCCTGTTTCCCCCCTCTGCCCTTTCGGACACACGGGGTCTGTCTTCCTAGGCAGGCAGTCCTTCTGGCAAACTTGTTTCCCCTTTGGGTCATGGAATCGAGGTTGGGCTGGTCCCTTGAGGACAAAGTGCTGCGGAAGGAAAATCCCTCTGGTTGCAATTCTTCAGGGGAACAGGGTGGAAGTGGGGCAAAGCTCTTGCACTTATTTCGAAAAAGCACCCCCAAAGTAGGGTTGTTATTTAGGGTCTCCCCATTTCAGTATCTTGGTTTATCCTATCTGCAGTTTTCCCCTCCAGGGTCTTTCTTCGACCTATAGAGGAGTATTTTGCAATAGTGTGTGGCGGGAAAAGCACCTCTACAGATTTTCTCCAATACTCTGCTTTGAAATCTGTTTAAAGCAGTGAAGTTCAAATAAATACCTGGTAACATTATGGCTTAAGACAATTTGGTTCAGATATTTGCCTTGAATAAGTAAGCAGAAACTTACTTGAAGGTGGGATTTGATTGGTTGGGGGAAATGTAACTTGAGATGGTTGGGAAATTAAATGTGCTCTGCTGTGGTTAATACAGAAGGAGATCAATGCTGCTGATGCGCTGGAAGTTATATTGAAATAGTCTGGTGTTACTTACATTGAACACCCCACCTCCCCCCAGAACTCCTTCCCATACATCAGAATAACCTCTCTTAATTCTGATGAACATTTGTTTATGTTTGAAATATTTGGTACCCATTAATCCAGGGCCATTTAAGCTACAGTAATTTGAGTTTGAATAGAATTGTGGAAGCAATTTCACAAAAAAGATGTTAGTATCTTAATTTGATTAATATTAGGGGCGTGGTGGCTCAGCAGGTAAGACACCAGGCTTGTCGGAAGATCGCAAGTTCGTAGGTTCGAATCCCTAGCCCCGCTTGACGGAGTGAGCTCCCGCACTAGCCCCAGCTCTTGCCAACCTAGCAATTCGAAAGCATGCAAATGCAAGTAGATTAATATACCCACTTTGGTGGGTAGGTAACAGCGTTCCGCGTCATGCCGGCCACATGACCGTGGAAGCATCTTTGGACAACACTGGCTCTTCAGCTAACAAATGGAGATGAGCACCGGCCCCTAGAGTCAGACACGACTGCACAAATGTGCTGGGGGAACCTTTACCTTTTTACCTTAATTTTAGAAATTGCTTTGTTTGATGATCTGCATTGTTTTTATCTAGTTTTTGAGGGTCATGAAATTTATTCTTACTTATATGTCTTTGGGCTAATAAAGATATTAAAATGTTTTATGGATTATTAGTTATTAAAATGAGTGCTTCATCAAACAGATTTGTGATACATTTGATTTACTCCCTCTCTGGAATCACATGTCTACTGTGAGTGTAATATTCAATTTATATGTAACTATTCTTCACAAAAATCAAACTTTTTGATTTATCAACTGAATCATATAGTACTTTGCAAATAGGAAAATTCAACCATATTCATTGCAAACATTTGTTTTATTTTGTTTATTTTTTAAACTGTTGGAAGAACTAGTGAGATGAATTAGGGTCTGTGTTTATACTGAACAAACATAAATCTCAAGGCAAAAACTTAAAGAATTACTAAGAAAAATAAACCTGGGAGGAAAACGGGAGCAAAAAAAATGAGTATATATATGTAATTGAAATACAAATATTTTAAATATCTATTTCAATATTTCCATTTAGATTATTGGTTAGGAAAAATATTATTAATATAGCAAAGAAATTGTGACCATATTTGAATAAATGTAGCCTTTATTGTAGATTTTTAAAAGGCAAGATAATTTCCCATGCTTTAAGTATCAGAGTTCCAGTGAAATGTCTGTTTTTGTTTTCTGATATTTTGTGATAACAAAATTGGCAGCTAACAGAAAATTGAATCAGTTTCTTACAGTGCTTCAGTTTATATGCCTTCGGAACTATGGATGATGAATTAAAAGCAGCATTCATTGTTATAGAAGAAATTTTTCCAGTTCCTTAAAATACTTTAAACTGAAAGTACTGTCGTAAATGAGCATTACCATAAAAGATGGTAAAATGTACCAATTTGTGGGCAAACCCACAAACACCATTTAGAAGAGTTATAATTTATATAAGATAATTGTAGTGAAGTGTAGTGCCATCTATGGATTATTTTCATGATTAATTCTTGATGAGCTGCTGAAATGTAAAAGGAATTTTATGACACAAAGCATTCTAGTATGATTCATCATGTTCTAATTGGAAATCACCCCCCCCCCCCAGACTATTAAAAGAACCAGTGTGGTTAGTATAAGAATTTTATAGAATATTGTTGACATTCACTTGATTTTAAATGTAGATGTTGTAAAGATAGTTCCCATGTCGGAGAGCAGAACACATAACTTTTCCAGTATACAGCTCCCTCTTCTCAGACAGAATCCACAACCACCAATGAGGCATGGCACCTGGTCACATACAGAGACCAATGACCTCAGCTCCTCCTCTTGTTGGAGAGAGGAAAAGTTTGGTCCTTTTAAAAAGAAAGGGCAAAAGTCTATGAAACAAGGGTGGAAAAAAGTAGGGTTTTAACATCTCCCCCAAAAGCCTCTGATGAACAGCTGGAATCTCCATGAACTGAGGGAGGTCCAGGTATTGAATCAGAGAGAACATCTGATTCACAAGTCATCTGTTTTCTGTAGAAATTGGCAAATGCTTACCCAGGAGTTTGCACTAGAGAACTGTTGGTTTGTTTTCTAACCAGGTGGTATTTATCTCCTCCAACACTGAATTTCAGCTATTCAAAGATCAAAAAGGGTCCATTGCAGTGTATCTTTCCTTCTTCTAATAAAGTTTGCCCTGGTTTATTTTCTGTGAGATTGGTTTTCATGGGAGATGAAAGGTTGAGTCCTGTAGTCAACACACCTCTCTGTTATACAGCTAGAAATAATAATAATAATAATAATAATAATAATAATAATGTTGACCCTTTAATTGCCATAAAGGCAGTACAGACTATGAAAGCCCTATTTCTCTCACACACTGGTATTAGGAGGTAGGCACCCTGTGAGGTATCCCCTGGAAGGTAGGTGATAGCACCAAGAATTCCCAAGCTACTATCCCCAAGCTGGTGACAGGGTGAGGATGTGAAGACCCAGAGGACTTCTGGGAGAGGACTGTAGCTTGAATCATGTCAACTGGATTTCTGTTTTCTCAGTGGAAACGTTTCGCTCCTTATCCAAGGAGCTTCTTCAGTCTGATCTGAGCAAAGTTGGTAAGGGAATCCTAAATATGTTTCTAGGTAGCTGTGTGACCTTACACCTGGGGCTAGGTCATGGTTATATTGAGATGTTATTTTAAGTCCTTTTATCATCTAAAGGAGGATCGTTAAGATGATAAAAGGACTTAAAATAACATCTCAATATAACCATGACCTAGCCCCAGGTGTAAGGTCACACACCTACCTAGAAACATATTTAGGATTCCCTTACCAACTTTGCTCAGACTGAAGAAGCTCCTTGGATAAGGAGCGAAACGTTTCCACTGAGAAAATAGAAATCCAGTTGACATGATTCAAGCTACAGACAATTCCACCTGGATGACTGAGAACCTTCATAGACATCTGGGAGAGGACGTTTGAGACTTCCAGCCTTTCAGCCAATGAGCTACACTAGATTTATAGCATTTTTCTAAGGATAATCTTAATTGATAGTTTAGGAGGAAACGATTGAATTTAACACATGTGAAACCAAGTAGAAACCAAGGGTTGAACTGTGGAGTCCTTGGTGCTCTGAGGATAGTTGTTTGCTTGCAGACATTTCATTACCCAACTAGGTAACATCAGTGCGAGTGAGTGTGAGGTTTGCTCCCTGTGTATATACAGTATACATTATATTCTCTCTCTCTGTATGCACACACACACACATACAGTACATACAGTATCCTCTTTTCAGATATTACCCAAATTAAAACCCTTGGAAGTGCGTTGAAATTATGTTGAAAAAGCCCACCCTGCAAGCAGTCAATTATAATTGGAGGAAATTTAAATGCTAGCTGGGTGCATATGACCAAACCCTTTATAAACAGTTTAAATGCTTTTAAGAGGAAGAAGAACTTGAAGAACCCTTCTAGGGAACGTTTGGCAGGATTTTGGGTGAAACAGATGGACCTGTTTGGATCCGCCCATGTAGTCTTAATGGCACTCTAATGGAGTGCTTTCCAAACTGCCGCCGTTGGCGACACACCAACGGCGGGGGCGCGGGGGCGCGTACATGACGGCGCAGGGGGGCGCACGGCGGCGGCATGCACGGTGGCAGCAGCGGCGGCCTCGCTAAAACGCGGAAGCGCTGATGGCGTGCCGCTGCTGTCATTGCTGCCGCCGCTGTGCACACCACCGCCGCTGTGCACGCCCCTGTGCCGCCGCTTCGCGACACACTAAACTGTGTGTTGTGACACACTAAAGTGTCACGACACACAGTTTGGAAAGCTATACTCTAATGGGTAATCCACCAACTGAAAACACATTTTGGGGAGGGGAGAGAAGGGTAATAGTTGACTGTGGGATTGTTCCTGCAACTTGTTGGCTTCACCAGTGACTATGGAGGTGGAGCCCTGATTAGATTTCCCTTTAGTCTTGAGGTTACCCTCTAATGAGCTGTACAGAATAGAGGAAAGATATCCCCCAGTTTTGGAGGATTTGACTGCTGTTCAAATTAAATAGAACAAAAGGAGTGCTACAGCTTCAGCTGATTGGTTAAATTCCCCACTCAGACTAGAAATGTACACCTATCACAAATTTACACCTTACACAAATTTACATATAAAGACACTCCATAATGGGTGTGTAGAGTTATATAATGTGTTTATTAGCAAATGGAAGTTGATGTCATGGAAAAGAGGAAATGTCATTTTCATTTGGGCAGCGAAGAACAGGAATAGTTCAATCAAAAAAGTATCCTTATATTTTCAAAAGGAAGTTTCAGACTGGATTTATATCTTACAAAATCCCTTCAAGGCCTTTATGCCAAGAGTTGTTGAAACTTAAAAAACAAGATTAGTCTTTTCTGAAGGAGAAGAATAAGGTCAATAAGGAATCTTTGGAGTTGTCAGTTCAATCATTTAAAGAGAAGGATTCTTCCTTTTTCTGACAAATCATTAGCAATGGTTTCAGTAAACTTCAGAGAACCAGACAACTAGATTCGGACAACGCTGGCTCTTCGGCTAGCAAACGGAGATGAGCACCGGCCCCTAGAGTCGGACACGACTGCACAAATGTGCAGGGGAAATCTTTACCTTTATAAGATTGAGTACATTCGTGTTTTTAAATACTTTGGTTTTTGATGCCAAAGATTTGTGGAAAGCATATCATGGTTACGCCTCTCAGGTAGCCACCATTAGGCATTCCTTGCACCCCATCTGTGGAGAGATTGTCTTAAACTTTTAAAAACCCAAACATTATTACAAATCCTACACAGAGCACAGGTGAGAATTTATGCCATGAAGAATACTATGGAGGTGGTGCAGATGAAATTTTTGAGAGAAGTTCTTGCTTCCCCAAGATGCATAGCCACCACTGCTCTGTGACTTGTGGTGGGAATGCCTGTGATCAGATATCGGCTATACATCCGGTTCTTCCCCACTGGCCTATTTGTCTTGTATTATCAGAGGAGCATTCCTCAAGATGTAGGGGTGCTATAGCATTTAAACTGGCACCTTACAGACTCTTGGTTCCTTCTTTGCCTGGGTTATTAAAAGGCCAGAAATGTACAGTACTTACTCAAAGGATATGGAGTTCAAACTGGAGAATAGGACACCAAATAAGAGCAAAGCCCGGATTTTAAGGGGACCTTGAGAGCTAGCCAAATATTTTACATCTCTCACATTCCCTAGGTTGAGTGAGAAAGGACTTTGTTTGGGCACCATATAATGCATTATCATCAGCGCTGCTACTGGGCAGATACTCCAAAATCCTCTTATCCAAATGAATTTCCTGTTGTGGTTTGGAGAGATTGAAACCATTCTCCGTGTACTGCTGTACTGCAATTTATACAGGGACAAATGGAATTCTTTTATTTTACCTTTTCTGTGATGGTATCCTGGACAAACAGATTGTCACGTATGACCCCCACGTGGGTACCATCCGTGACATGGCGCAAGCCAAGAGAGACGCAGCAACCAAACAATTGAAAGTAATAGCCGGCAGACGGTTAGAAAGAGGGAAATGTGGCACCTTGGACCTTCAAACCCACCGCCAGACGGCTGGAAGGGGGAGAATAGAATGTGTATATATACTAATCCTTTGTAAAACTCAATCCCTGTGGAGCATTGAAGTGCTTGGAGTCACTGATACAATAAAGATTCCTAACAATTCCAATGTGTCTTGTGTGTGGAGTGCTGATTGTAATCCAGGACCATCACACAGATCTTTATTACAGAATACTCCTACTTTCTGACTCTAATGCTTGCATTACAGTACTATGATTAAATTCTATGTTGCTGCAATTAAAATGTGTCATAAAACATTGAATACCAATTGAAGAGAACATTTGTAGCTCAGGGTTGAACTGTGGAGTCCTTGGTGCTCTCTGAGCCTTGTTGTTTTCTTGCAAGAAAACAACAAGGCTCAGAGAGCACCAAGGACTCCACAAAACATTGAATGCCTGATTGTCATGCTTTTATTTGTTTCTGTGTTTTTATCTAGGAAGATATATAGATATATATACATGTACGTATCTTCTAGCTCACAAGCTACAAGCTACTTCTGAGCAGGTACTGTTACTGGCAACTTTTTGTATTGCTTGGAAATTTTTATTAATACAACAAAGGTAAATATAAATATTTCTTTTCTTTAAACCAACAGAAATCTGTAACTTTAAGATGGTTGGGCTAGGAAACAGCCGTCGTGGGATAAAGTCGCCACCTCTTCTAGTAGCAGCACTTGTGGCTTGTATAATTGTTCTGGGATTTAATTACTGGATAGCAAGTTCTCGTAGTGTTGATTTGCAGGTATTGCTCTTTTATCCGTTTCCAAATTGATTGAATCGGTGTATACAGTATGCTTCAGTGTTTTGAAATGTTAGTTGTTATCTCAAGATTACAATGCACTTTAGAATTTCTGGATAATTGTATCTGACAGACGTTTGGCAGTTGGCCATAAAAGCAAATGAGGAAGAAAAGTACCTGGAACATTGTATCCTGTTCAACCAGGAAATTCTGTAGCTTTATACCCAGGATTAGCAATGTGATGCTCTTGGGCATTGTGGTATCAAAGATGTCATGAGACAGCATCCATTGACCTCCACCATTTTTTAAAAATTAAAAATGTTCCAAAACTCATGAGATAGTCAAATCTTAAAATATCTCTGTGTTGACACACATTGTCTCTCGAGATTCTCACCATTTACAGTACATCTTTCAAATACATTTGGTGCCTATAACATTGCACATTAGTGGCTGCTGCCTGAAAAGATGTGTGGCGTGACTTTTCACTAATTATACAAATGAAAAGACCGTTTTCTGTTTTCTCTTTTCTCTTCCTTCACATGTTTTTATTTGTGATGTGCATATGCAAACAGGTCAGAAGCCGCCTTATTTTAAGTCAGTATGTGGAATTAATCATAAGCTTCTTGGTTATGCTGTCTCATGGTCTCTGCTACCCTAATCCTTGTCCTATTTTGCCTCTTACTAACAGCACACAGATCCACCTGTGTTCCATGGTAGAGTCTCTCCTGGAGCTCTTTATACTTCTGAAGCATCATTATGCCAGCATCTTTTTCACATATGGTTGTTGCACTGCATCACATTTAATATTAACAGAGACGTATCCCATTCTGTAGTCCCAATGCTTACTATAAACATACAGACAAACATAAATAGCATTTGAACTGCAGGGAAAAGTCATTGGATTATAGCCGGAGTACATGACGCAAGTAGTGTTCTGAGTATTTTTAAAGTCTGCTAAATTTATACATGTTTTAAAATAAAGTTGTGCAATTATTCTTAGCTGTAGAGGTGTGTATATGCACATAAAAAGTTAGCCCCACTCCCATCAAAAGGCTTACTAATCACTCTTATCAAACGAGGAAATAGAGGCCAATTGTATTTTTTCCCCCCACAAACATCTTCACCTTGCCCCAGGTCAAAGGTGAAAGTGGGGAAAATATTGCAGAACTGGTTCTACAGCTTTGAAGATACTCCTGTACTAGATTGGATAACTCTATAGAAAATGCAGCAAGTCTATTAATGCAACAAGGGGGAAAAAAAGACTTCTCCAGATTGGCTCCTTACCTTTTGTCCACCAGTTTCTGCTAGCAGCAGGTAAGTTCTGTCCTCTGGGCCAAGTAACTTCCTTCTTCAACCTGAGGATCAAAATTACAAGGATTTTTTTTCTCACTATCTTTCCCCTGTCCATGTTTTCAAATTCTGTGATATCCATTCAGCTAGTGAGTTAGGGGACTCATAAGCATCACATAGTAATCTCTATGTGTGCACATATAGAAAAATAAATCCAGTTTATGTTTTGAAGATATAGAATGGAAAAACAAATTCTAATTATGTATATATACTGGGGCGACTTATTCTGGTTAGTGACCGTAATAAAGATATGTACATATGTATGTACTAGAGAAACTTTTTTTCAAATCATCTTTTCCTCTTAGAATCGTATAATGGAACTAGAAGGCAGAGTGCGCAGGGCAGCCGCAGAAAGAGGTGCTGTAGAAATGAAAAAGAATGAATTCCAAGGAGAGCTAAAGAAACAGAGGGAACAGATTGAGAAAATCCAGTCCCTGCATGATTTCCAGATGGAAAATATGAACAAAATACACAGAGATGAAAAGGTAGAAGTTTTTTTCTTCTAGTTTTGGGGCTTTTATAAGTTTATATTAGTATTGTCTGTTCTTGCATAAAGGAAAGGGCCTTGATGAGAATTAACATGCAGTTTCTTAGGATAACTCTTCCGAAGAAGCTGTGAAAATGGTGTGGGAATCCAGGATTCTAACACAATCTGCCTTCAATGTTGCAGGGAATGTGACTCAGTCATCCAAGTTGAATTTACCAACCAGTTAGATTAACAACTTCAACAACAACTTCTTTAACTATTTGTCCTCTTCCTCCTTGTTAATTAAATTTACAAGCTCAACTCCATTGCAACAACAGGCAAAACCAGAAATCTCTAAAAAGAGCCTGCCACCTACTCTAGCCCAAGCCTTGGGCATAAAGCAAGGTTTTAATGTCTCTTTTAGACAAGACCAGGGTGGGGGCCAAGTAAATCCCTGCGGGTATGTTGTTCCAGAAGGCACTTCTGCAACAGAGAAGGCATGTATCCTAGGTCCCATCAAATGACACTGTTTAATGGGTGGGACCCGGAGATGCCAACTACCTTAATCATACAGGATGGGCAAAAACTACAGAAGACAGTTGGCCCCCCCAGATAACCAGGCCCCGTTAACTGATAAGATGAGTTCTTTATGGTGAGAAAATTACATAGTAGTCCTTGGGTTACGAACGCAATTAGAACCGGGAACTCTGTTGCTAAATGACGTGGTCACAAAGCATGGCATCACGTGACCACGTCGCTTAGTGATGTCAATTTCGGCAGTCCTGGTTGCTAACATTAAATGAGGACTGCACAGGTGGTTAAGTGAGGACCTTACGTGATTGCGATTTCCAACTTCCTGCCCGCTTCCCCATTGACTGTGCTTGTGGGAAGCCGACAAGGAATGTTAGAAATTGCGATCATGTGACCACAGTTCGCTGAGACATAGTAATTGCAAGCCAAGCGCTGGGCACCTTGATTGCAATCATGTGACCACAGGGATGCTGCAACGGCTGGAACTCCATGGAACCATCATAAGTCCCCCTCAATAGTCTCCTTTTGCAAACAGAGCTAGGGGAAGAGTTAAAACTGATAAAGAGAAATGAAGCCATTGCAAGAGTAATTTTCAAAGCAAGATTTGTTTTTTTCCTGATAGTCTGCTGAGTGCAAGGGCATTGTCAAGGGAAGAGAGAAGGGGGAAAATAGTTTTGACCAGTGTTCATATAAGGTTCTTAACGGACCACGGTCCTTATAAAAATGTGTTGTTGTTGTTGTTTTTAAAGAAGCCTCAACCCTGCATTAGAAATCAGCAGATGTTGGTATTTTCTATTTTCTACAGCATGAACCTGTAAGGGTGCTAGTGCTGTTCTATTTATATATTGCTTATCCATGGTAAACTGATTTGGCTGTACACAAAAGCTGTCTATAAATATTTAAGTAAACATCACATGATCTAAGAATGAAAATAGATAGAGCATGCCAACCTTTATTTTGGGTGGTGGGAACAGAATGTTTTGTTTTATTTGAAGAAATCTTGAAATACTTAGACTCACAGCAACGAGGGAAAAGTCGTACGTGAAATTTGTATTAATAAAAATTAAATAATTCATGATGCGTCCTGAACTGATTGCTGAAAATCAGGATCAGATATATTGATAAGGAACACCAAGTGTTGTTTTCAGTAAAATGGGTATAGTGTGACCAGTGCCTATAGTTAACTTTATTTTAAACCTTTCTGCAATTCCCAATGTACATGTTGTCCGTTGCTGTTTTTAATCTTTGCTTTACTAATATTTACTTATTTATTTTACCATTCTTATAATCATTTCCACTCCAGTAAGACTCCCAACAGTTCATAGAGTTTACATTAAAACAATAAAACCAATACATAATGACAGGAATTGCAAATGGATGGAGACATTACCAAAGAGCATTAATTCACGTAGGGAAATCCACAGCATCAAACTCAAAGCATCAAAGTGGAAGTTGGTTCTATCTGAAGGAAATGATCCTGAATGAATCTTGGCACCAAGTTGTGAAGGGTTTTATAGGTAATAGCCAGCACCTTGAATTGTACATGGAAGCCAATCAGCAGCCAATGCAGTGCCACAAAACTGGTGTTGAATGGTTAGGAGCTGCTGTATTTTGCATCAGTTGCAGCTTCCAGGTAGCCTTTAAGGGCAACCTTGTGCAAAATGCCCCTTGCAAAATGCCAGTAGTCTATCATAGTTGGGATAGAACATGTATTCTTGTCACCTCTTACTTGAGGAAGATCTACAACTGGTGGCCCAGCCAAAGTTGTGTAGAGTCTCCCCAGCCATGGTCTCTACCCGCAGAGCATTCTTCTCACTTCCTTGTAATCAGCAAATAGTTGCTGCTGCTTCTATCATAATTTTAGTCAAACTGATCTTAAATACAGAGTATATCAAATAGGCATATCTTAGCAGTTCCTTTCAAAAGCCAGGAGGGTTTGAATTTTGGCTGCTGGCAAATATGCTTTATCCTTACATAGGCTGGATTGCTTGAGTAGTTTACAGATTGTGCTTATGCATTTTTCACAAGTCTCTCCTGTAGACTGTAAACTTGGACCTGTTTTTTAAAATAAAAATATATAATTCTCAAGATGCTGTTTCTGCATCTGAAATCCTCTTCTGAATTTACATAGAAATGCAATACAGCTCACAATTAACATTAACTGTTACATAAGCCCCTTAAGAAACACATGCATGTTACTTAAAAGTAGTTTATCCATTCTTAAAGTAGTTGTCTAGACAATTTTACACAGATTTTACCCAGAACATTTCCAGGAAG
Organism: Charina bottae; assembly: GCA_023362775.1. Classification (NCBI taxonomy): domain Eukaryota; kingdom Metazoa; phylum Chordata; class Lepidosauria; order Squamata; family Charinaidae; genus Charina; species Charina bottae. The sequence goes on along the minus strand of JALMGJ010000002.1, from coordinate 212,950,978 downwards.
CAGCCCTGTACCATCTGCTCAGCCTGCCAGCTGGGCCAAGTATTGCAGACAGCTACTGACAGGTTTGCTTTACAAGATAACTAAACACTAGCTGTAATAACAATATGTCTTTTCTTTTTTTCATGAACAAAAGTTTATTAAAAAGGAGGGCATAATAAAAAGCAGCAATGCAATATGCATTCTGTATTTGATTATTTTTTCCCCTTGCCTGAGTTAAATTTGTCCAGGTATAATTATGTTGAGTTTGTGTGTCATACTTATTTGTGGCATAAAGACAGTGTTTCAAAGCTGGCAATTAAATTGATATAGTTTGAAGAAAGGGTGTCATGTTTAATGATTGCAATAAAAGTCTGGGAAAATGTATATAGAGATAATGTGTAGATAAATGTAATTAAAAAGAAAATTGAATTAGGATAGTTTTCCAGTTTGGAAGAGAAAATATTGGTGGAATTAGTTGTAATTATTTATTACTTGAGGTGATCCTTAAGTGAGTTGAGGATCAAATGATGAGCAAATACAATTTTGATTTTCTCCAAAATCTAGTCAAGGTTTTGGTAATATTCCAGTGCAGACTGCTGAAGTACATATACAGACTATAATCTTGGTTCTTTTTATCTGTTTCAGTTGCAAATATAAGAAACAAATATTACTTTCCAAGGTTTAGTTAACATTTATATAATAATGGGAGAATGCAGAAAGGAAATGTTAAGGCTTGACATTAAATCCAGACTTAGTTACACTTAGAGGAAACTATTTGAAAATAGTTGTTGTTGTCCGACTCTTCGTGACCCCATGGACCATAGCACGCCAGGCCTTCCTGTCCTCCACTGTCTCCTGGAGTTTACTCAAATTCATGTTCATTACATTGGTGATGCTATCTAACCATCTCATCCTCGGCCATCCCCTTCTCCTTTTGCCTTCAGTCTTTCCCAGCATCAGGGTGTAAAGTGACTTGTAACACTGACTTACGTGCTCTAAATATGATTAAGGTTGGATCCAATTGATAATTTTCAATCACTTAACTTCCCCTTTTTCTTTATCATAGGAAATGTTATTAAATAACATCTCAATAAATGATCAGCTGATCCAGAATCTTCAAGGTAAATCTCAATAAAGTATCATCATTGCAACTTTTATTCTATATTTATCGATACAACTTTTTCCATTCCAAAACAGTAAAAAAAGACACCAGAAAATATAGGTTCAGAATGTAAGCTTCATATATAATTGGCTGAAACAAGGAACTTGAAAAACAGTGCTTGAGGAAAAAGTCTCAAAGCCACTCTTTTAGAATTTTATTAAATTTCAAGCAAAGATAAAAACTACAGAAAAACAAAAAAACTACAAAGAGAAAAAGAAAAAAAAACTAAAAAGGTGTAGAAACACAAGAGAAATTAAAAAAAAAAGTTACAGAAAGAGGTGATTTCCGACTTTTAACAGCAAGGATATACAACAATTTTCCATAATCAATCTCTTACTCTACATTAAACCAAGATCACATTATTTCTATAGATCATACCATTGGTACATTATAAAAATCACTAAGTATAGTTGCTCCCTCCCCTTATATTAAAAGAGAAAAGAATATACTGTACATATATATATACCTCCTAATCAACTTCCCCCCCAAATATAACATTTATTTAGTTATTTCCTTCCTACTACTATTCTATACATTCCTGTCTACTATAATAAAAATCAAACTAAAAAATAAATAAATTGTCTACCATTATACTTGATAATACAGCAATTTTAATAATCTTAATCATGTTAAGCCGAAAACCAGACATTATTTTTTTATTATACCTTAATAATCTTAATCCAAATCGTTAAAGATAAATGAAATCAGCCAAACCCTTGAAGCAATCTAGTTAAATATTCTTAAACCCTTATCCCACTTCAAAATAGACCAAAGCATTTACATATCCCCACAATGCGTACAGAGCTTTTTTCTTAAAGAAATGAAACAGCCCAACTGCCCCCCTCAAAAACTCTTAACTTCACTTCAGGAAACCTCCCATACATAATAACCCCTTGTTTTCCAAGGCACTCTATCAAAAGATCCATTTCACTTATGGCTTGCAACTCAATCTCTCCATTTAATTTCTTCAACTCAACTATCCAATCTTCATCCAACATCTCAGCAGAAGTCAAAGAGACATTCCTGTCACTGTTAAATTCTTCAATTTCATCCACAACATCCCCAACCAGATAAGACATTTTAAAGCTCGTATTTTCCACAATGTCCTGAATGCCTTGCATAAAAACTTGGTAAGAATCAGAAAGAATCTGCTTAAAATCTCGATGGAAGTCAGAGAAAGTCTGTTTAAGGTCCTCCATGTCTCAAGCAAATTCTCACAAATGGACCAATAAGTAATGTCACAATAAATGGAGAAGAAATTGAAGTCATCAACAGTTTCATTCTACTCAGATCAACAATCAATGCCAAGGGAAGTAGTAACCAAGAAATCAAACGACGTATCACGCTGGGAAAATCTGCCATCCAAGACCTATCTAAAGTTTTCAGAAGTAAAGACATCAGTTTAAAAACAAAGATGTGTCTGACTCATGCTATGGTCTTCTCAATTGCCACATATGCCTGTGAAACTTGGACATTAAATAAGGAAGATAGAAGAATTGATGCATTCAAATTGTTTTGGCGAAGATTACTGAAAATACCATGGACTGCCAGAAGAACAAACAAATCAGTTTTAGAAGAAATACAACCAAAATGTTCACTAGAGGTGAGGATAACTAGGCTTAGACTCTCATACTTTGGGCACATTGTCAGGAAAGACTGATCGCTTGAAAAGGACATCATGTTTGGTAAAGTTGAGGGCCAGCGGAAAAGAGGAAGACCGTCAATGCGATGGATTGATACAATTACTGCAACAATGGATGCAAACATTGGAACAGTCAGGCAATTGGCAGAAGACCGTTTAGCATTTCGTTCTATTATACATAGGGTCGCCATGAGTCATAAACGACTCGACGGCAACTAACAACATGTCTCAAGCAGTAGATTATGGTGCCCCCTAGGAGCTTAACCAGCGAAAGTCAAAGATATGAAGGAATGTGTTTACTTAAGCGAAAGTGAGATTAGCAGGCAATTCCTCAGGGAAAGTAGAAGCAGAAAACTGAAAGTTTAAAACAGCTGATTCAGCGTGTAGGAAAATGCTAGTTTCTTCAAATTTAGTACAAAAATAATAACAGGGAGACAATTATTTACTCTCAGTCCTCCTTAATATTTGGATGGGAAACAAGCCAAAACTTAAAATTTTCTCTTCGATTGGTAAATAACAAACTGTATAACATAATGTAGTTTATGCAAATTGCATAATTTGTGTCATTTATATGTGTGTTGTCATCGTGGTTTACTGCAGAAGCATATGGAGAAGTGTACAGATAAATATTTGCGTCCAGAAAGATAAAATACTAACATAGCAAACAATACTGATTCAAGGACTTAAAGTTGCAATCAAAATTATTCAACCCCCATTGCAAATCGGGTTTATTGTCAAAATTTACAGACTTTCAGCTGTTTGCAATGAACAAATCAAACAAAAGCAATTGAAATAGCTCAACACAATGAATGCTTCAAGTGGTGCCCCCAAATTTAACTGAAAATGCAATTGATAATGACTTCTCCAGTCTCAAAATTATTCAACTCTCTGAATAGAATTCATCAGAACAGCAAACAAGGAACGATACAAGAAGATAGCGAAGGCACTGAATGTTCCTAGAGACACTGTTGGAAGCATAGTTCACAAGTTCAAAGTTAAAGGAACAGTGGTTACACTACCTGGATGGGACAGAAAATGGAAGCTATCAATGGCTGCAACCAGATTTCTGAGAAGGCAGGTTGAAAGAAACCCTCGAGTGACTGCAAAAGACCTGCAGCAAGACTTGGTAGCAACAGGCACTGAGGTTTCAGTGAGCACAGTAAGGCGTGTACTAAACACAGATGGTGTCCATGCCACAACTCCAAGACATACACCACTACTGACCCAAAAGCACAAGAAAAGTTGGCTCCAATATGCTCACAATCATATAAATAAGCCACAGAAGTTTTGGGATTCTGTTCTTTGGAGCGATGAAACAAAACTGGAACTTTTCGGCCTGATGGATCAGCGGTATGTCTGGAGGAGGAAGAATGAAGCATACACTGAAAAGAGCACTCTGCCTACAGTTAAGCATGGTGGTGGCTCAGTGATGCTTTGCATCCTCTGGCACTGGAAACCTGCAGCGTGTGGAAGGCAAGATGGATTCATTGAAGTATCAGGAAATCCTAGGAGAAAACATCATGCCGTCTGTAAGGAAGCTGAAGCGTGGGCGTCATTGGACCTTCCAACAGGACAAAGATCCCAAGCATACCTCAAATTCCAGTAAGGCTTGGATGCAGAAGAAGTCCTGGAAAATTCTACAGTGGCCATCACAGTCACCTGACTTGAACCCCATAGAAAATCTCTGGTGGGATTTGAAGAAGGTGGTTGCAGCACGCAAACCCAAGAATATTACTGAACTGGAGGCCATTGCTCATGAGGAATGGGCTAAGATTCCTCAGGAACGCTGCCAGAATCTGGTGTCTGGCTATGCATCTTGTTTGCAGCAGGTCATAACAGCAAAAGGGTGCTCTACTGAGTACTGAAGATGCTTGCCATGAAGGGGTTGAATAATTTTGAGACTGGAAAAGTCATTATAAGTTGCATTTTCAGTTGAATTTGGGGACACCACTTGAGGCATTTGTTGTGTCGAGCTATTTCAATTGCTTTTGTTTGATTTGTTCATTGCAAACAGCTGAAAGTCTGTAAATTTTGACAATAAACCTGATTTGCAATGGGGGTTGAATAATTTTGATTGCAACTGTACATCATAAATTGTTACAATATTAGAAGCTTAAATCGTAAACAAAAAATCAGCAGTAGTTAGAAATACTGAGTCAGTTACTGGTTTCCAGTATAGAAGCAGACAATATTATATATTTATATAAATAAAATTGGATGGATAAATAAATATATTTAAAGGCTTCTGTGGAAGTGTGAGTAATCCTGGAGAATGTTGTTCATATTTTTTTAACATGCATATAAAAGATACTGTTCCAATATCCATTTTTCTTGTGTAAAAAGAGAAAAAGAAGGAGGGAGGGAGATAAAATCAAATGCAGGAGAGAGTTGGAAGAGAATCGTGCAATTATACTTTTAAAACTGCAATCTGAAACATATAGAAATAAATTGTATTGAATCAAATGGACCTTTCTTTTAGTTAAACAGGATTATTCAGCATAAGTCATGCAGACTGAACAAAATAGGTTTTAGTCTATTATGGACCAGTCTCTTGCTAGTGGAAAAAAATCTTTGTTCTTTCATACCTTTTTATGCGTTTTTCTCTTCTTAAAAAATAAAAAAATGTTGCTGCAGAACATTTGAAAAAATTGCAGAGGGAATATGAAAAGCTTCAGTTAGATGTCTACACATTTCAGAATAATCAGACTAATCTCCAGAGAAAATTTTCACTTGACATGTAAGTTTGCATTAGTTGTGTTTATATGCAAAATGAGTATAAATTGAATTTTCATTAAGTCTGAATATGAATAATTTTTCTATTCTGAAATTAGTAGGTTAGATTTCTAAATCCTATACATTTCTGGAAGCAAGTCCTATTGAAGTCAGTGGAGTTTCAGAATGAAGTTATACTTGCATTATAGATCATTACATCTAAATGCGTTACTTAACTGATTCATGTACTGTATTCTGGTATTTGGAGTAATTTATTTATTTATTTATTTAATTTCTATAACCGCCCATCTCCCCCCATGGGGAACTCTGGGCAGTTCACAATAAACAAGTTAAAATAAGGTTTAAAAACTCAATTATACAATAAATATAAATTAAATTGAAAATATAAATTAAATTGAAAATCCAGATGGTAATGGAATAGTTAAAAGAAGGACAGTTATAAAATTAGGGGATTAGCCACCCCCATGAGGAACTATCCCTTCCTCCTTCCCATGCCAGGCGGCAGAACCAGGTCTTCAGCTCTTTCCTAAAGGTCGGGAGGGAGGAGATCTGTCTCAACTCTGGGGGCAAGATGTTCCATAGAGTGGGCGCTGTCACAGAGAAGGCCCGCCTCCTAGCCCCCATCAGATGACACTCTTTAATTGATGGGGTTCGTAGCAGGCCCTCTCTGAATGACCGGGTGGGACGGGTCGATAATATGGGGATAAGATGGTCCCTCAGGTATTCTGGCCCCATGCCATGTAGGGCTTTAAAGGTGATAACCAACACCTTGAATTGTTTGTTGTTGTTTATTCGTTCAGTCGTTTCCGACTCTTCGTGACTTCATGGACCAGTCCACGCCAGAGCTTTCTGTCGGCCGTCACCATCCCCAGCTCCCCCATGGTTGAGTCTGTCACCTCCAGAATACCATCCATCCATCTTGCCCTTGGTCGGCCCCTCTTCCTTTGGCCTTCCACTTTCCCTAGCATCAGCTTCTTCTCCAGGGTATCCTGTCTTCTCATTATGTGGCCAAAGTACTTCAGTTTTGCCTTTAATATCATTCCCTCAAGTGAGCAGTCTGGCTTGATTTCCTGGAGTATGGACTGGTTTGATCTTCTTGCAGTCCAAGGCACTCTCAGAATTTTCCTCCAACACCACAGTTCAAAAGCATCTATCTTCCTTCGCTCAGCCTTCCTTATGGTCCAGCTCTCACAGCCATAGGTTACTACAGGGAATACCATTGCTTTCACTATGCGGACCTTTGTTCTCAGTGTGATGTCTCTGCTCTTAACTATTTTATCAAGATTTGCCATTGCTCTCCTCCCAAGAAGTAGACGTCTTCTGATTTCCTGGCTGCAGTCAGCGTCTGCAGTAATCTTTGCGCCTAGAAATACAAAGTCTGTCACTGCCTCCACTTTTTCTCCCTCTATTTGCCAGTCATCAATCAAGCTGGTTGCCATAATCTTGGTTTTTTTGAGGTTTAACTGCAACCCAGCTTTTGCACTTTCTTCTTTCACCTTCGTCATAAGGCTCCTCAATTCCTCCTCGCTTTCAGCCATCAAAGTGGTATCATCTGCATATCTGAGATTGTTAATGTTTCTTCCAGCGATTTTAACTCCAGCCTTGGATTCCTCAAGCCCAGCATGTCGCATGATGTGTTCTGCGTACAGGTTGAATAGGTAGGGTGAGAGTATACAGCCCTGCCGTACTCCTTTCCCAATCTTAAACCAGTCCGTTGTTCCGTGCTCTGTTCTTACCGTTGCTACTTGGTCGTTATACAGATTCCTCAGGAGGCAGACAAGATGACTTGGTATCCCCATACCACCAAGAACTTGCCACAATTTGTTATGATCCACACAGTCAAAGGCTTTAGAATAGTCAATAAAACAGAAATAGATGTTTTTCTGAAATTCCCTGGCTTTCTCCATTATCCAGCGGATATTGGCAATTTGGTCTCTAGTTCCTCTGCCTTTTCTAAACCCAGCTTGTACATCTGGCAATTCTCGCTCCATGAATTGCTGGAGTCTACCTTGCAAGATCTTGAGCATTACCTTACTGGCATGTGAAATAAGTGCCACTGTTCGATAGTTTGAACATTCTTTAGTGCTTCCCTTTTTTGGTATGGGGATATAAGTTGATTTTTTCCAATCTGATGGCCATTCTTGTGTTTTCCAAATTTGCTGGCATATGGCATGCATCAGCTTGACAGCATCATCTTGCAAGATTTTAAACAGTTCAGCTGGGATACCATCGTCTCCTGCTGCCTTGTTATTAGCAATGCTTCTTAAGGCCCATTCAACCTCACTCTTCAGGATGTCTGGCTCTAACTCACTGACCACACCGTCAAAGCTATCTCCAATATTATTATCCTTCCTATACAGATCTTCCGTATATTCTTGCCACCTTTTCTTGATCTCTTCTGCTTCTGTTAGGTCCTTACCATCTTTGTTTTTGATCATACCCATTTTTGCCTGGAATTTACCTCCGATGTTTCTAATTTTCTGGAAGAGGTCTCTTGTCCTTCCTATTCTATTGTCTTCTTCCACTTCCGCACATTGCTTGTTTAAAAACAATTCCTTATCTCTTCTGGCTAACCTCTGGTATTTTGCATTTAATTGGGCATATCTCCCCCTATCACTGTTGCCTTTTGCTTTCCTTCTTTCTTGGGCTACTTCCAGTGTCTCAGCAGACAGCCATCTTGCCTTCTTGGTTTTCTTTTTCTTTGGGACGTTTTTTGTTGCCGCCTCCTGAACAATGTTGCGAACTTCTGTCCATAGTTCTTCTGGGACCCTATCTACTAAATCTAGTCCCTTAAATCTATTCTTCACCTCCACTGCATATTCCTTAGGAATATTAGTGAGCTCATATCTAACTGATCTGTGGGTCTTCCCTATTCTCTTTAGTCTGATTCTAAATTTTGCAATAAGAAGTTCGTGATCTGAACTACAGTCAGCTCCAGGTCTTGTTTTTACCGACTGTATAGATGTCCGCCACCTTTGGCTGCAAAGGATGTAGTCAGTCTGATTTCGGTGTTGACCATCTGGTGAAGTCCATGTATAAAGTCGTCTTTTAGGTTGTTGGAAGAGAGTGTTTGTTATGCACAGTGAGTTGTCTTGGCAAAATTCTATCAGCCTATGTCCTGCTTCATTTTGTTCTCCCAGACCATGCTTGCCTGTAATTCCAGGTGTCGTCTGACTACCCACCTTAGCATTCCAGTCTCCTGTAATGAAAATAACATCTCTTTTTGGTGTATTATCTAGTAGGTGCTGCAGATCCTCATAGAACTGATCTACTTCTGCTTCTTCAGCACCTGTGGTTGGGGCGTATATTTGGATCACTGTGATGTTAAATGGCTTACCCTGAATTCGAATTGAGATCATTCTATCGTTTTTTGGATTGTATCCAAGCACTGCTTTAGCAACTTTATTATTAATTATGAAGGCTACTCCATTTCTTCTGTGGTCCTCTTGTCCACAGTAGTAGATATGGTGGTCATCTGATGTGAAGTGGCCCATCCCAGTCCATTTCAGTTTACTGACACCTAAAATGTCTATATTTAATCTTGACATCTCACCAATAACCACATCCAATTTGCCCTGGCTCATAGATCTTACATTCCAGGTTCCTATGGTGTGTTGATCTTTAGAACATCGGATTCGTCGTTCACCACCAGCACCGTCGGCCTCTAGCCGTCCTTTCGGCTTTGAGCTAGCTGCGTCATCACATCTGGGGCTAGTTGAACGTATCCTCTGTTCCTCCCCAGTAGCATTTTGACCATCTTCCGACCTGGGAGTCCCATCTTCCGATGGTATACCGACATATCTTTGGTTGTACTAATCCATTTAGTTTTCATGGCAAGAATACTGGGGTGGGTTGCCATTACCTTCCCCAGGGATCGTATTTAGTCTGACCTCTCTGCCACGACCTTCCTGTCTTGGGTGTCCCTTCACGGTTTAGCTCATGGTTTCATTGAGGTGCTCAAGCTCCAGCACCACGACAAGGTAACTATCTCCTTTGCTGGAGCCTTGAATTGTACCCGGAAGCAAACCGGCACCCAATGCAGCTCGCGGAGCAGCGGTGTTACATGTGCGGATCTCGACGCACCCAAAACTGCCCGCGCGGCCGCATTCTGCACCAGCTGTAGCTTCCGGATAGTCTTCAAGGGTAGCCCCATGTAGAGCGCATTGCAATAATCTACATGGGAGATGACGAGAGCATGAGTGACTGTACGGAGGGCGTCGCGATCCAGGAATGGGCGTAACTGGCGCACTAACCGAAGTTGTGCAAAAGCCCTCCTAGCCACGACTGCCACCTGCTCTTCGAGCAGGAGTCGTGAGTCTAGAAGGACCCCCAGATTACGCACCGGTTCTGAACGGGGTAGTGCTACCCCATCGAGAACCAAAGATGATAATTTCCCAGAAGACGCTAAGCCATCAATCCACAGCCACTCGGTCTTACCAGGGTTCAATTGAAGCCTGTTGTTCCCCATCCAGGCCCTCACAGCCCCCAGGTACTGGGACAGGGTGGACACTGCATCACTTACCTCACCAGGGATGGAGATATACAATTGAGTATCATCCGCATACTGATGATACCTCATCCCATGGTGTCGGATGACCTCGCCCAGAGGTTTCATGTAGATGTTAAACAGGAGAGGAGAGAGAACCGACCCCTGCGCCACCCCACATAGGAGCGGTCGCGGGCCGGATCTCTCCTCTCCTATCAGCACCGACTGGGAGCGGCCCTGGAGGAAGGAGGTGAACCAGCGCAAAACTACGCCGCCCCCCCCCCCCCAATACACTTTATGTAGTTACATATCAAATGAGCAAGAAATATACATGACTTGCAGTTAAAATGAAAGTTGTATTTGGTTGATCTTACCTGTATACATACCATTTGAAAGGTGAGTGCAAAAGAAGGAAGAGAGTAGTCAAAGGGGGAATGAAAAAAGGCTTCCTCTTCTCAGGTAAAGTAGGCTTAAACTATTGTAGTTCCTCAGCTATCTACATTAGCCAAGCAAGGGCTCAGTAAATCTCTGGTTTCTGGTCTTTCCAAGGCTGCAAGAATAGGAAAGTTCTCAAACAACCTTTAAGCTACAATATACTGTATGGTTGGCAGGCTATATTCAGTTGATCTCTTCATAATGTTTACCTTTCCTTTAATGAGTTCAAGGCAGTAGGCACATTTCCTTGCCTCTCTCCTACTCTCCCACTGCCAATTTTATATAGCGCTGAGTCTCTGAGAAGACTGACTGGCCAAAAGTCACTCAATAAGCTTCATGGCTGGGTAGTAATTTGACTGAGTCTCCCCATTTCTTGTCAAACAGTAACCATAACAACACATTGGTTTGTGGATTATAGGTTATGTATATTGTTTGTTCTATATTCCGTTCTTTGCTTCAAGGTCTCAGTGTGTCCGTAAGATGAAGGAACTGAAAGAACAGTGTGAAGGAAAGCTAGAAGTCTCACCAGAAGATAGCAAGATACAACAAGAAAATAAGAAGGAACGTACTACAAATATATCAGGAAAAAACCGAGTAAGATTTTAATGTTTGTTGTAGATGTTTATAGTTTTATGCAAATTAAATTATCCCATTATTCAGAACAGTATAGTAGGGTCAACACTTTTTGTCATTCATATTTTTTCAGAGTACTATTATCTCTGATGTATAGTGATTCTCCCAGCATATCTTTCCATATATCTTATAGTTGTGTTCAGATGACTACATCTCATTGCCTCTCCATTCGACTCATAGTATCTTATGCCTGCTTTACTTTTATTCTTTTGCAACTACAGGTACTCCTCGACCTACGTCCATTCTTTCAGTGACTGTTCGAAGTTATGACGGCACTGAATGACTGGTGGTTACGACCGGTCCTCGGACTTCCGTCCATCCCAGCTCTTCCGTGGTCACGTGATTGCGATCTGGGTGCTTGGCAACCGGTTTGCACTTACAACCGGTTGCAGCACCCCGCGATCACGTGATCACCATTTGCAACCTTCTCAGCTGGCTTCCCCAGAAAGTCAATGGGGAAGCTGGCAGGGAAGGTCGCAAAGCACTGGGGCAAGTTTCCTCCACCTGCGCACCCTCTCCCAGCCCCTTTGTGCTTGTGCTGCGCTGGCCACTTGTGCACCCTTCCCGACCCATGCCGCACCTCTCGCATAACCTCTTGAACCCAGTGCACCCCAACTTGCGCTGTGCCTCTCGCACACCCCCTCACACCCTTCCCAACCTGTGCTGTGCCTTTCACACATCCCCTCGCACCCTCATGCACCCTCGCGCACTCTTCCCGACCTACACCATGCCTCTTGTGCACCCTTGCGTACCCTCCCCAACCTGTGCCGCGTTCCTCACTTCCTCCCCCACCTGGTAGCAGCCACTGACCTGCCTGCCAGCCTGGGACTTGCAACTTTCTGCCGGCTTCCCCACTGATTTTGGTTGTGAGAAGCCAGCAGGAAATTGCTTCACCTAACAACCATGGGATTCGGTTAACAGCAGCCACCGGGACTGCAGGGATTGCCATTGCTAAGCAATGCAGTCATGCTTTACAACCTTATCATTTAGCAATGGAAATTCTGGTCCCAATTGCTGTCGTAAGTCGAGGACTACCTGTAAACAGTTAAAACTGTCCATGTTGCCTCAGAAGCTTGTAGTGTTTGCATGGAAACCCATATACACTGTGATTCTTTTCAAATGTCTCATGCATGTCTCTGCAGCCTCTTTGAGGATTATGCCTTATTTGTACTCTTGGCTTTTATCTCATACTTATTTGGACAATGAATAATGTTTTCACCCTCATTTCCTATGATTGATTCTGCAAAGCTGGATGGAATGTTCCTGTCAACTTTCATGCTGGATTCAATTTAAAAGCTGGTCTTAACATCTTTGATGTTAAGCACCAACATCCTGGTTTAATCAAGGAGAGATAATCTCTTTTGTACAGAGCCAACTTCCCCCAGAATTTTCCCACACTTCTACCGTCCTGTGCTAACTCATCCCTGCATTTATACTCACAGTTTTGCCCACTACCCTAACTTACATATGGAAAAGATAATATTGCAAAGAAGCTACCTTGAAAGAAATGATTCTCAGTCTCCTACCAAATAGTTTTCAAGATCTAGCAACTATTTATTTGCTTGGTTTTTTTGTTAGATGTATATCCTGTCTTTCTTTCAGGAGCTCAGAAGGGCATACTCTCTCCTCCCATTTTCCCCTACAACCAAAACAACAACAAGAAGCTTTGACTGAGAAAAAGTGACTGGCCCAAAGTCAACCAGTGAGCACTTGAGGCCGAGGGTGGACTTGAACCTGGGTCTCCAGGTGTCAGTCCAACAGCTTAACCACTACACCACTTTGGCTCCCTACATAAATTACATTTACACATGTTATTGCTTCCAGTGTGCACCACAATCACTCACTTTTATCCAGATAATGAAGCCATTTGAATGATCTGTGAAATCCACATCCTTCATAACAGGCATGCAAATCACCCAGCTTTCTATACACTTATCACAAACTATGTATCTAAAGATTGAATAATTTGCTTCTGCATGCCCCTCAGAGGCATATCCCACTCTACCCCCAAGAAAGATTTTTTTAAGGGACCATTTCCCTTTCCTTAATATTTTCTTCTCCAATATTCTTATTCTTTGGCTCTGCAGAGGAACTTTCACCCTGCAAGAGGGATGCTCCAAAGACATCATTCATGAGTCTATTTGCCTCTTTTAGTTAACTTCAGGTTAGCTATCTTAATATCAAGGGAACAAATTCTTTTCTTTAAAAAGGAGCTTTTTGAGACTCAGACAATTTTTGTTCAGCAGTCAGATCATCCTGCACATGACAATCAACAATCAACTTTGTTATGATTTTAGAATTTCTGCTTTGAACTCTGTTGTATAATAATAATAATAATAATAGAACTAATATAGAAATGAAGTAGAAAGAAGTAGAATGACTGTGGCAAAAGAAAGCAAAGAGTACCAGGCGCCTTGGGTGCAATTCCAAAACATCTGGAGCACCACTTGAACACCATCAGCATTGACAAAATCAGCCAATTGCAAAAGGCAGCTTTACTTGGAACAGCTTACATCCTGCAACAATACCTTTAATCTGCCTATCCTAGGTCCTTGGGAAGGACTCGATAGCTGGAGAAAAATGCCAAATCCAGTCTAAACATCTGGCTGACTGTGCGACCAACCATAATATATTAAATGTATATGCTGCCCGACTCCTAGCAAGTCTGGGTGGTTTACAATTGTTAAAACATTTTTTAAAAAAGAACAATACAAAAAACACAAAAACAGCACAGGACAAAAAGACGATGGCAAAGAAAATAAACCCAGAGTGGAACAGAAAGGAAGAAAGGGTCATCAATCATCCTCTTCAATGGCCTGGGCGAAGAGCCAGGTGTTGAAGGCCCTCCAAAATACCAGTAGGGCGGAAGCTGTTTGAATTTTGGGGGGAACCTCATTCCAGAGGGCAGGCGCTGCTACAGAGAAGGCGTGCTTCCAGGGTCCTGATAGGTGGCATTGTTTAATCCAGGGTTCCCTGGAAACCTAGGGTTCCACAAGAGGTCACTAGGGGTTCCCTGGGAGATCACGATTTATTTAAAAAATAATTTCAGATTCAGGCAACTTCACATTAAAGAGGTAAGTTTCATTCTTTATTTTCATTTTAAGAATACTGTTAATGCATATGTACAGGCCTACACATGAAACAAATATAATAATTTTGTAACTTCTGGCCTATATTTGAGCCTGTGTGTGCAGGGGTTCCTCCGAGGCCTGAAAAATATTTCAAGGGTTCCTCCAGGGTCAAAAGGTGGAGAAAGGCTGGTTTAATTGATGGAACCCAGAGTGCGCCAACCTGCCAGATCAAACTGGTTGGGCACATACTATGGAAGACATGAATAAGTTTACTTGGTTCTTTATTCTTATAAAAAAGTAATGTATGTTTTTCAAGTAGAGGGAGGAATGTGCTCCTCAGTGTTATTTGAAAAATAATCAGATGACTACTTTAACCTTCAGTTTCTGATAGTAAATATAGGTCCATTTCACATACACAGATGAAGTTTCACTTGCTTCAGTGATTTTCATTCATCATGAAATCAACACCACTATGTTCAGGGTGGTGTGTTCTCACTGCTGTGTTCTGGACAAGCTGTACTAGGATACCATTACAGTTTTCCTTAAGGAAAAGTAACTGCATTGAAAACGCTAGGGGTTTCTATGTGCATACTTCCAACACTTGCATACCTTCCAACGTTTGAAAGTTTCTCTTAGTTTTTACCATGTTGATCTCTCCCTTTTTTCTGATTCTGGTTATTCAAGAGTTCTGCATAAGTACAATTTGGACTTAGAAGTGTGGTTTTGTGATAAGGTATGCCCTCAAAAATATTCTGAATATATTCACACAACACTCATGGTAAACTGAACTAGGTGTTAACCCAACACACTATTCTGCTAAATAATTCTACATCAACTTTCCCAACCTTGTGTCCTCCAGGTGTATTAAACTAGACCTCCCAGAATGGTGAATCAGATAAGTTGTAGTTCAGAACTTCTGAGGGATAAAATTTGGAGACAGGCTACTCTGTGACATTTGTCAATATAAAACAACAAAATAGGAAAATACTGTTTTTCTTTTTCTTTTTTTAAAAGGCTAATATACAGATGGTGACTTTTGGAGAGGCAGAGTTTCAGAATCATGATCTGACAAACCAGGAAAATGAGCCTCAAGAAAAAAATATGTCTATTGATTCTGTGAAATTAGATCCATCAATAATAAACAAAGAAGAATTGAATCATCACAGAGAAAAAGGTAAAAATAGAGTAGTAACAATGATATCATTTTTGATTTTGTCATTAGGATTTAATGTGGAATGTGGAGTCATGAGTTAAGCTAGCATTAAGTCCTATAACCTATTTTCCCTTAATAATAGTGAATTGTTATCAAACCATTGCTTAAAACAGTTAATAATTCATAAATTTTGTTTAACATCAGGACTGTGTTTTCAATACATAGAGTTAAATAAGTTATATAAATACTTAACTGAATGTGAATATGAGTGCCCTATCCAGGATACTGAACCATTTTCAGTCTGTGGAATTTATTTCTGGAATATGTTAAACTGACCAAAAGAAGGGTATGCCTGGAGAATATTGTAGAGTCCCTTGTTCCATTTGGTTGCTGAAGTTTGCATATTGCTAATATGTGTATACGTATATGCATTAGCAGAGGCCATACTCCAAAGAAGGGTGAAAGCAAAAGGACTGCTTCCCTTTTAATTCACAGTCTAAATGTTTCAGGAAAAAATCCCCTCACCATCTTGTTGGGCAAATACATTAATTTTGGTATTCTTATTATGAAAATTAATCTCTTGTTTCACACTGTGCTGCTTCTTAGCAATGTATAAAGAAATCCTCTGATTATTCAACTGTACAGGAAATTGAGCTGGCCTGCATGAGATAAAATGCTATTAATCGCCTTGTCTTATTTCTCTTAGAATTCCGGGTTAGACCCGCAGCCTAAGCAAAATTATGTTTGTTGCTGGGTGTTAGTGACTGGTGGGGCAGGTGAACCTTCTAGGTGAGGAACAAGCAGATTTTACAGTAAAGTGTTGGTTGATTAAAAAAAAACTCCAGGAAACCCAAAGTGGCACAATGTACAGCATTTGTTGATTTTAAGTGCACCTTGATTCTGTCTTCAGAGAAATCTTGTGCAATAAGCTTAAGGCCTCCAATATAATTAAGCTACATGCCAAACACAAGATGCTAGTAAGGTTTAAAGAGAAACCAGCTGGAACTCTTACGTAACTGTTCCACTGGTTACTCTGGATGGAGTTGCACTCTCCTTGAAGGTCCACAGTTTGGGGGTTTCCCTAGTTTCATTGATACTGCTGGATCAGGAGGTGGAGACTGTGGCTAAGGGAATCTTTGCTCTATGTTTTTCTGTCATAATGCCCACCCTTTGGAACAGTTTCTTGCCAGAGATCTAGACAGCACTTTGCTCCTGAGTTTCAGGAAGGCCTTGAAAATAGAAGTCTTTAGAAGGACATTAGGGAGGGAGTGTGACATCTGTTTGTTGAATTACATTAGTTTGAATTGTATTGTTGCTATATGATCTATGTTATGTGATCTATACAATATGGTTTAAACTTTATACAGTATATCTAAAGGCAGTTCTGCATATTTCAGGCAAGAAGGCCCAAGTTGAATATGCAATACAATCCACACAAAGATGTGCTAAAACCTTATTGTTGGGCCATGCAGATCTTGGGGGGATATTATTCCAGAGGGCATAGACAGCAACAGAGAAGGCACACCATTTGGGCCCCATAAAATGGCAATGCTTAATTGATGGTTGCTATATCCAGTGTGGAGACTTGTGCTTGGCTGGTGATCTTTGGCTGATGATCTTGGCTGGTGATCTTTCATTAAAGCTTAACTTTTGTCCAATGCGGTTGGCTCCTCTGATGAATTTCATTTGACTTGGAAACTTCTTTCCTGATATTTTCATGGAACTATGACCAAGCTGAGTACTTTTAAGCTGTGAAGCCTGGACACTGAATGGCAAAGCAAGGTGAACTTACTCCCTGATGCTGTTCAGTTCTAGAGTCTGAACCTGAGCCTGGAGTCAGCCAACTTTCTTGCCATCTTGGAATTGCTTGCCCATTGCAGAACCTTTTTTATAAACTTCATTTCATGCCCTTTCATCTCCTCTTCTGGAAGGCAGGACCCTACGTTTTGTGGCTCAGGGAGGCTGAAACAGCTGGACTTGTCTTGCTAAACTGCAAAGATGATAGGGATCTTCATAGTAAATGTATTACGCCTTCTAGCAAATCTTCAAAGGGACCCAAAGATAGCAAAAGTTTGTGCAGTGATGTGTAGAGCACAGCAACAGATGAGTTGTTGCCAGCAAAATTTATAATCCCTCTCTTTCAGCATTGCTTTTATGTTTCTGTTTATTATATATTATTTTATTGTCTGGACATTTTAATTTTTATAAACTATTCTAAGTGGCTGACCTTTGGCTATAATAACAAATTCATTCATTGATCAACTCTTGTAAAGTTGCGGGATCCTCAACCAGTGACATTTTGTTCTAAAAGTCCACAATGGATCCAGTTCCTCTCTTTCTGATGCAGCCTTAATTTTATCTATCCTTGTTTGCTGCTAGTCTCCAGCAACCTAGCTATAGTTACCCTTGGTTAATAGACCCATTGCCATAAGATCAAGGGATTTCAACCCTTAACAGAAAAATTATTGTTTTCATCGAACGTGCCACCTTGATTAGGATCCTGGCTACTCAGTCTCTATCTTCCAGAGGTTAAGTCTGGCTGAAACAGAGAAAATATGATCTAGTATGGTATGAGCTGTATGAGTGCTTGTCCTGGTATCTGCATCACTGTTACAAATGTTCCCCTGAACTTTAAAAATATCTGCTACTACAAAAATGGATTTAACAGAACAACAACAATAGAAGAACAGATGCTACTGGATAAAAGAGAGATTGAGGCAGTTTCAGATGTGGATTTGAAGCAGGATCACAAAAATGGTATGGAAGGAGATGCTGTGGTTTTGAAAATCGATTGAAAAATGCCAGAGTACAAGAGTGATATGGAAAAAGATGTCAAAATGGAGAATCAGAGGAAAGGGATCATACAAATAATAAATCAGAAGAGTGACTTGGAAAGACTTTTTATCTTGGATTTACAAAAAGAGTGTTTTAAACCAATGAAGTTGTTTCTGGGAGGAAACAAACAGAAATGATTGAGGGTGTTCCTGAAAGGAAACAAAGACATGATAAGAAATGAACTTGGGGGACATTATTCCACAAGGTTAAAGATTAAGCTTTTTAAAAGTAAACAGAAGCTCTGTAAAGTGAATCTATTTGATCAGGGTTAAATTTTATATGTTGTGGTTTCTGGTAGTTATTAATGGGGTTTTTTTTTTTCTTGATCAGGGCTGGTATGATAAGGCTTTAAGGATTTGTCTATAAGTGAAGAGAGTGTTCTTTTGTTTTATTTCTTAGAGAAAGGGATAAGTTGGATTATAAAATGGAGGTTTTTTTTAATTAAGGTTAAAATGTACATGCTAACTCTGGTAGCATTTAATATATCTTTGCTAATTAGGATTAAATGATTTATTTTTATTAAGAAGGGATGTGATATGGGAAGAAGAGACTAATTTTTTTCTTTTTTTCCTTACTGGAGAAGGTGTTAACTTACTGAAATTGTTTATACGTCTGGAGGGGAGGGGGGGGTCATCTTTTATATATCTTTTTTCTGTCTTTTTTCTTTTTCTCTATTTCTTTGTATTTCCTTTTTTTCTTTGCTTTTTATATTTTCTTAGTTTGTATTAGTTTTTTATCTTCGAATATATAAAATTTAATAAAATTATCATAAAAAAACCAAACGTTCCCCTGAGATGAGCTATCCACAGACCATGAGCCTAATTCAGGGTAAAATGGACACATTTTGGCAATACAGTTTCCTAGTTGGTGTGACAGCAGGGGGAATTGGAGCACGAGGCCTCTGCAAGATGAAGCATTCCCTTTCCCATGTTTTAACAGCTCCCAAGCCCATTAAAAATAGGTTGAAAATGTTCATCCCAGTGTCTTCCAGTGAAATCAACAGATCCCCTTCTGCCTGCCACCCAGCTGGAATGGAGAATGGTGGCCCCAGCCCAGAATTGCCTGTCCTTTTGTTACGCACTTTCATCAAGGTCCCAATTTGAGCATTACATTTAGCTTCATGTTTGTGAGGAAAGTTGAGGATATGTTGCTGCTTTTAAAGGCTAGAGGAACTTATGCAAATGATTTATCATGTCCAAAACCCTAGATTATCTATAATAATATACTGACCAACTTAGCACTGCATAGTAAGTATGGTTTAGCATTAATCATAATTAATGATTAAGATATTCAACCAGTGAATATATGGCAAATTACAGTTAGCCATGGTTTGCCAGTCTCCCACTTTGGTTGATACATCTTTTGCTGGGTTTGAGTACATCCTGGCTTTAATGTTTTTTTTTATTTGCTGTGCTAACAATAAAGTTTGCAGTGACCATTTTTCTCAAACAGTGCAGAGCTTTCCAAACTTTTCACGTTGGCGACACACACCAACGGCGGTGGTGCGTCCTGCAGTGTCTTGGTGTGTTGCGCAAGAAACACGGAAGCGCTGATGGGGGGAACTGAAAGAAGCGGCACCCCCACCGATCAATGGCGGCGGTGGCGCTGATTGGCGGAGGTGCCGCTTCTTTCAGTTCCCCCATCAGCGCATCCAGGTTTTTGCACGACACACCAGGACACTAGGCGACACACACTGTATGTGTGAGAAAGCTGTATGTTAGAGAAATATTAGGATTTTGCCTCAGTGCAGAGAACAACTTGTATTTTTTTCATATCACAGTGTATTTTAGTCATATATAGAAACTTATGGTGATCTCCAAAATTGGGCCTGCAGATTGAATAATTGGCCTCATGAGTTTTGTTTTAAAGTTTAAAGCTCCCAAATCAACTCCCAAGAACTGAACGAATTTTAGGTTTTGTTGCTTTGAACCTCCCATTCTATGATCCAAACACAAGAAAAAATTGTCATTCATGTTATTTTTGAAATATTTAAATCATCTCTAAAAATGGTTATTTTGTTTGTTAGGAACCAGTGATGTTACTAATGAAGAGTCCAGGAAAGAGGAGGATCTTCTCAATCAAGGCCATCTACAAATACCTTCTATTTCTAGCAGAGATTATAAAGCAATTCCTCCTGAACCAGAACCAGAACTGAATCACCATGAGCAAATTAGAAATGTACTTGGAGAAGCTTCAGTAGAAAGCCAGACTGGCAAATTCTCAGAACTTATAGGCCACCAAAATATCAAAAAAGCAAAAGAAGTTGATGAAGAAATTGAACGAGAGGAACTCTTGAATGATGACTTGCAGCAGGATGACCAGGAAACTAATAAAAATGGTTAGTATAAAAATTGCTTTCTCCGTGTTGTACCAGGGTTGCAGTATTTGAGGAAGTGGAATGATTTATCAAGTCTACTTTGTTTACAGAATTTTATGTTGCTATACATTTGTAAACATGGCATTCAATGTAAATTGTAATTGGATTTGTTTGATTCTGGCTTAAGTGTGATATAAATCCAGCTGTTATGATTCATTCAGTAAACCATAGTTAAGCATAATATGGAAAGCCAATCATGATTTAGTCTTTCATTCATATGATTAATTACATTCTCAGTGCAGTTTTCTCTCTTCATATGTATTATTGTGTAGAAAACTCAACATAGTAAAAGATGTCTTTGCAATAAAATCAGAAAACTACTTTTCTACTTTAAGATTCATGAAGTTATTGCTTGGCTTATTTTCACAGGTGAATTTGAAATCAAAAGAGTGGGCCAGGATAATAAAGGGGCCGATTACAATTTAGATACAAATGAGGCAGAATCAGAAACGGATAAGCAAGCTGCTCTTGTTGACCAGCAAAATAACTTCAATGGTAAACCTTTGTTATTTCCATGTTCTGGCATATCAAGTTTGCATTGTGATTTGTCTTACTTTTAATGAATAAACTTGCAAATCTTGTCTGGAAGAAAGGCTTTACAAATGAAAATTTGTCACAATGTGGATTGTGCATGGTGATCCCCAGGTAAGTAATATGAGTAAAATAGAGATAACTTCTTAATTATTCCATTTTAATTATTTTTTCTTCTTTTTTAGTTCAAAATCTTGAAGATCCCAAAATGGAAATCAGCTTATTTAAGCTCAATGAAGCTCAACAGCAGAAACTCTGAATAGTAATTTCAGTCTGTGACTCTTGTGAAACTATTTAGGCAAGTCCATCTCAAAATTTTTTACAAAATTTGAATTGGGGGATTTAAATCAGTCCCGATTCCTCTCCATCAGGAATGTTATCTCCAGACTTAATAGGCTGGTTTTACATCCATCAAGTAGACTATGACAGTGTTGCAGGTGGAAGTAAGCCACTGAAAGTATATGAAATCAGCCTGTTATTCAGCTACCAGGTATAGTTTCCTTCTTGAATTTTAACAGTAACACCTTAGGTACAAATTGTCTTGCTCTAAAAATTGGGAATGTTGTATAGCTTGAGAGATACTGTTTGTCCTGCTTGTGTTCACATCTCTTTCCATATGATTATTCTCAGTTTACAATCTGAACTTAGAAAGTCAATTTTATACTTCTCTTCTACAGAAACTTCCTCCAGAAAGAAAGTATCCTAGAGAAGTGTATAACTATACTCCTGTAAGTGCTTTGCTTTGGGGTAAATCCTATTTAATACAGTAGGATGTGGTATCAAGTAAATGTGCATAAAACTGAGCTGTATGTCTACATCTCTTTTATTCAAATACCATGTTCTCTTTTTTGAATTGTAGGAATGGTTAAGTGTTAACCAGATGCAATGGATTCCTGCATTTGTGTAAAATAGGCTTTACCCATTCTGGAATTCTAATATACAAGAGTAGCCAACTAGGTACATAAAATTATACTTGAATATATGGAGAAAATGAATATATAAACCCCAAATGTTTTGCTGCTTCATAATGTATCTTATTTTGGTGTAAAATAATATATGCAGTATCATATAGGGCATGATGCTAATTTGCTGCCAACATTGATCATAGCACTTTAGCCCTGTTGAAGATAACTAGAATAGAGTAAGTACAATACAATTATTTTGTACAACAAAGAAAAGATTAACTGATTACTATACTATTTTGTCAAATGCAAATATTGGGTTTATTTTGATTAAGTTCTTGATTATAAAATCAGTGGGTTTTCAAGAGTCTTGTAATCTGGTTGTTAGGTCACCAATAAAATACTGCACTCAGTGGGAACAGTGTTCTGTAATGTGTATTTTGATTCTTAGTCTTTAGTTATCATAGTCGTTAATCTTTAAAAAAATTGTTAATTTTCATTTGCATAAACTTACGGTTCCATTTGATAGTTCTACTTCTATAGATTAAGCTGATATTCTATATAGGTAGTCCTCAGGTTATGACCACTTGTTCAACGGCCGTTCAAAGGTACAATGGCGCTGAACGAGGACTCACGACCAGTCCTTGAAGTTGCGGCCATCACAGCGTCCCCACGGCCACATAATCATAATTTGGGCACTTGGCAACCAGCTCTCATTATGATGGTCGCAGTGTCCCTTGGTCATGTGATCGCCATTTGCGACTTTCCCTGCCAGCTTCCCCAAGTAAAGTCAATGGGGAAGCCGGCAGGTCACAAGTTGCTCCTACCACATTTTTACCTGCCCACCCTCCATAGCGCCTACTCGCACCTGTCTGCCCGCCCATAGCTCTCACCTGCCGACCTGCTTGCCTGGAACTCCCTCTTCCCATGATGCAGTCATGTGAAGTCCTCACTTAATGACCCGCATGGTCCTGGGGTTATGACAGCAACTGGGACTGTCAGGATTGCCATCACTAAGTGATGTAGTCGTGTGATGTCACGCTTTACGACCGCATCGCTTAGCAATGGAAATTCCAGTCCCAACTGCTGTTGTAACCTGAGGACTACCAGTTCAAATGTGTGAACAAAAAAACCCTCAACACTGCATTTGCTTCAAATTAGAGACTGCATTTAGCGGACTCATTAGAAAGTAATCCTAAGGCAGACTTGTTTTATAAGGAAACTGATGTTCGTGTGTACCATACTTTTAATTGATAGCAAAGATGTCCCCCTTGCGGTAATGTTAGAAAACAATCCTAGAACAATGAAAACTGATCTAAATGAAGATGCTAGCTACTAGCTAGAGCAGTGAGCAACCCAAATACAAAAAGTAAAAGAGGTGTAGAGTCCTTCCAATGTTTCTGAAGGATGTATAAATAGAATCTATCAAGGGCCAGAGCATGAAACAAAAACTGACACTTTCTTTTGAAGGGGCTTTTTTGTCCAGTTGTATGATCAGAAGTAACAGCTATCCAAGCTCTATGGGTGAACCTTTAATATTTGCAAGCTAACCAAGTTTGATCAAAGGCTCCCACAGAAGCATGCAGCAGGACCAGTGTATTTGTTTTCTTTACAAGTGAATTCTACTGCATATCAAAACAGAACAGCTTCTTTATTGCATTGCATTTTCAGAGTGGTCAAGCATGTTATGAAATGTTCCAACACCATTCATAAAAATGATTTATAGATAAATCTACAATAAAATCAAAACATACACTGCTTCAACAATGTAGTTATAAAATCAGTTCCAGTAGAACAACATTACACAAACCATTTTAAAATAGCAGTTATTCCAGCTGTTAGGGAGGGCTGGATGAAGTTACTCCTGATAACAGTACTTTTGACCAAGAGCTTTTTGTCCCTTTTCAGCACAGCATAAAGGAGTCTCTCGAAGGCAGTTTTAGTACACAAATTATAATTCATCTGTTGTCCTAAACCCTTCTTTTCAAACAAGTTTCACTACTGGGAAGTATCTATGAGGAGAAAAGTCAAATTCTGGAGGAACCTAGAATAATAAATATGTATGTATTAGTGTCCATTTAAAATAGCTTCTCAAGAATTCTGTCATTCCAACTGGATTTTTAAAATATCAAGTATGCAAGAAAAATTCCAAAGGGGGAGGTGGGGAAGATAGTTGACAGACAGGTATTATGTAATTTAAGGTACTAAATTCAATGAAGCATCCTTCTGAATAAGCATACTCTTAAGTTATTGTTTGTAAGTATAGAAAGACGTTCCATTAACATAACTTTACATCATCACATGTAACCTAGTACCTCATACATGAACTTGTAGCTCTGATACCTTTGCTGTGGGTACTTTAGTATTACATAGTGCTGCTCATGCAAGAGAGCACTTTTATTTTCTCCCTCACTATACATCCCAAATTTGTTCATGGCCAGCCCCCAAACCCCACAGATGCATCAGGTTTCTGTTGGATACAGTTCAATATGACTTGCCCCCATTTGACAGACTTCAGTTTGTTTCCATGGTATCTGTTTTAATTTAGCTGCAATTTGCTTACTTTAGAATCCTTTTTGTGACCTCCTGCCAGCAACTTCATAACCACAATATTGGGTTTAGCAACTTTAAGAATTCGATTGACCTAGACAGAGACAGTCAAGTTTCATATTATCTGCAGATAGTTAAAAGACCCGTTGCAGTGAACACTTAATAATATTGCTTGCAGTTTTTATAATTACTTCTCTATAATGGCTTATTTATTAACCCAGTTATATACTAACAAATACGCTTTACAAAAATATTATTCTACGGTATTATAAGTAATAAGCATACTGACAATATTCCAGGGCATATTGAAGCCACCTGGCTATGCATGCAAAATACTGCTAGATTGTGGTCAGCATCTTTTAAAAGATATACTGCTTTCCATATTCAGAGATAAACAGATTCTCTGATTCTTTTTAAACAAATCA
This sequence comes from Charina bottae, assembly GCA_023362775.1. Taxonomy (NCBI): domain Eukaryota; kingdom Metazoa; phylum Chordata; class Lepidosauria; order Squamata; family Charinaidae; genus Charina; species Charina bottae. Next base: position 212,926,064 of record JALMGJ010000002.1, on the reverse strand, counting down.
CATACGTTACAAAGAAGGAGATGCAGAGCAGATTTCTGTCTAATTAACACATAGGAAAGAAATAGTAGGTAAAGCAACAAACACTTTAAGAACTAGAATTTCAAATTTGGGGAGGGGTGGTTCTATTTATAGCAATTTGCCTGGTCATTTATCTCTCTCCTTTTTAATTTTTTCTTTATCATGATTGATTTTGAAATTATATTACATTGTTAATACTGTTGAATTGATTTTTTTCTTGTTAATTAGTTTAGGATAAGTTTTTAAAAATATTGAAGAATGTGAGAAACTGCCACTATAAAGAGAGTATCTAAAGAGACCGGTGCTGAACTATAACACCAGCAAAATTATCATTCTATAAACTGCAGGTTAAAATTTAAAAAAGGTTTATAAACTTCCTCCTTCTAAGACTTTGTGATTTAGATGAAAACAGCCATCCTTCATTCATACTTATAAAAGGGCACTTCAATCAGTAGGCACTTCATTTGTTAACCCAAGAATAGTATAGAAAAATCCAGTTCCATCATAAAATATCAAGCAGTCTCCCAAACCTTCAGATGTTTAAGGACGATGGCACATTTGATACTAAGAGTTTATGCTAGCAGAGTTAGGTAGACAATCTGCATATACCTTCCTTCAGTAGTGTTTGAATATCATAAGCAAGTTTCAGTTTATTCTCCGTTCTATAGTCAGATTTTTACCTCATGATCTGGGTTAGAGATATTCTCCAGTATCATTTTAGCTTGCTGGAAGTGTTTGCTAGCAGCCATGTAGAGATCAGAAGACTGAGGAGGAGGACTGTATTTGTTTAGATCAGACATTTCCTAAACATTAAATAATAGGTATCCTTTAAAATTGCAACAACAAAAAATCCTTGTAGTAATTATTTAGAAGTAGGTTGTGGTTTGGTGCAGAGACACAGTATACAGAAGCATAACTATTTTACTCATTAGTTCATACATAATTTTATAATCAAGTTTATTCACTTGTAGTACTGTAAAGAGTAACAATTATCATACTTTTCAATACCAATAAAATAGCATGGGAAATGCTATTTAATATTTTAAAGGCAGGTTTGCGGTGTGACTTGATATAAACTACTGTTTCCTACCTTCATTCCAAGGAAAAGAAATATATACCACTGAGAACAATTGCTCATTAAGACAATGAAAATACTGACAAGATTTGTGAAAAATTGTTTTTTTAAAAAAAATTAAAGTAAAACATACAAATAACCTTTAACATGGCTCTAATATAACTATGATTCACCTTGAATTGCAAATAGTGTACAGGTGGTGGTGTGATGACACTGTTGAATGGGGCAAACCGATGTTCATATCGAACTTGTTCACTATCGAGTTCAAATTTTGGTTTTCTCACTTTACCATCCATGTCAAAAGCAATCATAGTCTTCAGGAAAATGCAAAGTAAAAAGCAGCAGAATGAGAGATCTGCTTGTTACAATAGCAGCAATAGAAATGTTAATATATGTATATACTAGTTACAAATAATTGCAAAAATGGTTTATAAAACAAATATATTGCTGATCTCATACAACTGCATATGACTCTCGACATTCCACCCTAGCAATTTCCTCATGAAATGTAGTTCACAATTGTACTACTGGTGTTAAACACAACTACCAATTACAACAGTGATTCATACTATTATCACCACATGACTATACTACTGAAATGTACTCAGAAACTGAGGCTGGTCCAAAATGTGGTAGCCCAGCTGCTAACGGGTACAAGGTGGTTTAGCGGTTTTAACACCAATGCTTTGCTTGCTGCATTGGTTACCAATTAAATTACTAGGTCCAATTCAAAGTGTTTATGCTAAAGCCCTACATGACTCAGCTCCTGTGCACATACCGAACTGTCTCTTCCAATTAGACTCTGCCCATCCTGTGTATTCTTCCTGAAGTGGTGCAGTAAGGCGATGGAGGCCCAGAGTGAGTCTTTGTTTGTGACTGCCCTTGCACAATGGACAGCTTGTCCCCCCGAGTTTCATGGATCCCCCATCCTGTTAGCCCTTAGAAGGCCATGAGGACCTTCCTATTCTGGTGAGCATTTGGCTGCTAATGGGAATGATATGCTGCCTTTTTTGGACTGGACCTTTGAATGAGATGTGATTTTATTATGGCGTTTTTATTGGGATTTTGATTATTTATGGTTGAAAAAGTTTGTTGTATTATGTGCTGATGTTGATGGCTATTATAAACCACCTAAAATCTCTAAAGTGGTTGGTAGAAAAATTGCTATGTAAATAGAGCTGTACTGGGTTCCTCTTCACTCATAAACTACAATGGTTTCATTTGTAATTAAGTAATGGACAATATTATGTCAGCACCCTGTAGCCATACATACTGTATATTTGGGTATACAAACATGCCATTTACAAACATTTAATTTGAAAGATGATTTAACTTATTGAATTTATATAATGCATAATACATCACCTTGTACATCCCAGCACACATATTTTGATAGGCTTGGCTCATGGTAATCTCTCTGCTCAGAGGACGAGCTGTAAATTTCATGCATAGAAAGTCTTTATCATAAAATTGTGCTAACAAATCTGAAAAATGAGGCAGATCTTATAGGTGATACCTGTTATTCTGTAAAATTTGCACTGGTTCTACAACAGAATTTATATTATCAGAGATACTTCCCTCAAAAAAGCCACTCTCTAATGTACCGCTGAGTTGCAACAAATGATGATAATTGAAAAGCATTTTTTATTTTACTCAGGCTTATAGGCCACTTGAGTTGTAACCGACTAAGACTATACAATTGGGGGGAGACCTGCTTTTTTCTTCTAATGATAAAAGCGAGCTAAATTGAGATGACAGGTTATGAAATCCCTGATACACCTAGGAATTTGGCTAAACAATTAAGCCTAAGTGGGAAAGACCCTGGAGCAGTTATTAAATGGGAAAATGCAATTACTGGAAAGAGAAGCTCAAACTTCTAAATTTGTTCAACAACACAATAAGGAATTAAGATTATATTCCACTGTTATTATTGTTGCTTAATAATTTATTTTATAATGTTTATACTATAGATATTTTATCATACTTTAATGTATTGTTGATTGCCATAAGGCTGTTTTCAACTGCTGAGAGATTGTGGATAGCAGCAAGAACAAATCTAATACTGTAAAATAAACTTAGTAAAAAAAAAATCCAACTATATGACCTGTTTTTTTTTTCTAATGGTCCAACTCCAAATAGTCAAATATAGGTTTTTATTGAAGAATGAGTTTGGAGTTAATGAAACTGCTTACTTGGGAGAACATATATAATCTAGATTTCAATGGCTACATGCAGCTGAACATAAGAAAGGCAACCATCAAGTTCAGATGTCATAACAGAAGCCCCAAGCAAAATAATAAAGAGGTTGCAAGATCTCTCTCAAAAATATACCTTTTTTCTTTTTCTTTGTTTTTTTATTACTCCGGCCTTTCTGTTGCTCTTCCATTATTCTTTCTTCAGCCATCTGAGAACTATCAGCACGACTGAGTGTTGACATTAGCCATGCATACAGAAATTCAGAAAGGTACCTAATGTAGAAAAAGTACTTAATTTAGGACATTTACCAACCTTTGGTTTAGATGAGACTTTATTTTTAAGTAGAAAAAAGGTAACCATTTGAGAAAATTGTTCATTTTCAAATGATTTGTTAAGCTAAAATAAAAATCATACATAGTATTTATAGACAACTTTATAATTTAAATGAATAGATCCTTTATTGAATCGTATTATACACCAGCTATCATTAAAGGAATTTCTGTCTGCTTCACTAAAACTGTCTCTTTTTTTTTCAAAGCACAGAATGGAAGAAAGGAAACTGAACCCAATACAATAGCACTGATCTTACTAAACTTAACATAAAGACACAGTAAGATTCTGGAGAAAGGTTCTCTTTGTCAACTTTAGTTTATTATGAGACCAGCCCAATTTTTTGCTCCCCATGCTCCATCCTTCTATTTCAGAGGTCTCTATGACCCTCAGCAGTTTTCCAGAGGGTGCAGGTAGGTGCTAAGGGGAGAGAATACTTTCTTGCCTTGAAGTTCCTCAAGTAAACTCATCACAAGAGTCACAAGCCTGTGTTACATTAACATTTTAATAGGTTACCAACTGAAATTAAATCCAAATTTAAATCTCAAAATATTGAAAAATAACTAGGAACATCAAAGTTTATGACCAATATCAATATATCAACAATCTAAGAAAGGATATTAATGGGGGGAGAGCTGTAGGTGTACTGTCAGAACTTTGCTACCACTATTCAGTATAAGGGCTCCCATTGTATGAAGCATTGAACAAATTATGGGGAAAGAACTGGGAATCTTTCAGCTACAGTCATGTGAAAAAGTAACTGAAATGTTTGACTTTTTCAACATATTTCAACATACAGATATTTGATCTTCATTTCAACAATACTGATAAAGGGGATGTAATGTAACAAATATGCACCATTTACATCTTGTGGTCCATTCTGTAATTTAAATGAACATAAATGCAAATTTCACATGTGGAAAAAGTATACCCCTACATTTGTCACTACCTCACATACCTAAAATCAGAATCAGGTGCAAATGATTAGAACATTGTTAGAGAGGACCTAGGAGGAACCTGTCTTATTGAAACCTCATTTAGTTTGTCCCAGCAAGTTCAGCCCAAGAGTAGAATGCAAGATGTTGAAAGAAGCCTCAAGGACCCCCAGAATTTCATCATGTGACCTACAGGCAACTCTCACCACTACTGATGTCAAACTGTGTGAGTCTACCATTAGAAAGAAGCTGCACAAATTAGATCTATATGGGAGGTATGCTAGGAGGAAAACTTTGCTGTCCAGAAAGAATGTCAGGGCAAGACTAAAGTTTTCTCATTAACACCTAGGCAAAGACCAGAACTTCTGGAACTATGTGCTCTGGACAGAAGAGGCAAAGATATCTGGTCATAGTACCAGAAGACATGTTTGATGAAAATTCAGCATTTTACCATAAGAACCTGATACTAACTGTAAAGCATAGTGGTGGAAATGTTTTGGTTTGGGGCTGCTTTGCTGCATCAGGGCCTGGGCAGCTCACCATAACAGAATCCACTATGAATTTTTCTTTGTACCAGTGGGTGCTTGAGGATAATGGGAGACCATCTGCCAGAAGATTGAAGCTTAAAAGAAAGTGGACCCTACAACCTGACAGTGACCCTAAACATTCTAGTAAATCCACCAAGGAACGGCTAAAAAACAGGAAATGGAGGGTTCTGGAATGCCTACTTAAGGTTGTTTCGGCCAAAGGGGGCAATACCAGGTGTTACAACCAAGGGTGCACTTACTTTTTCCACAGAAGTAAATGGCATTATCTGTTAATTCTTTGTTGAATAAATGATTTCAAAGTCAATTTTCCATTTTTTTCTTCAATTACATCACCTTTATCTTTCTATAATGTTTGAATGAAGATAAAATATTGATGTTCCCATATGTTAAAAAAGAAAAAAAATATGGCATGTACTTACTTTTTCATATGACTGTATGTCTGATGACTCTCTTAGATCCACACCCAATGAAGTCTATATTGGCTGTTCCAGTTACCAAAGCTTTAAGACTAACTGCTCTTAAAAGAAAACTTCAGGCAAGTACAGGCATACAAAAACAAGGAGATCAGCAGCATTTGAGGTAAAGGTATATATAATGCACGTATCTCTATAAATAAAAATAGTGAAGCAATGCAGAGTTCATTAGTGTTCCAGACATTTAGAAAAAAATAACAATCTTAGTCTCAGTCAAGTATCAAAAACACTGAATGTCTTTAAATATGAGCAATAGACATCTATGGAATCTATGACTACAGGTAGTCCTCAACTTACGTTCAGTGACCGTTCAAAGTTACAATGGTACTGAATGAATGGTGATTATGACCGGTCCTCGGAGTTCCAGCCGTCCCAGCACCCCTGCAGTCACGTGATTGCGATCTGGGTGCTTGGCAATCTGTTCGCACTTACAACTGGTTGCCAAGCACCCCGTGATCATGATTGCCATTTGCAAACTTCCATGCCAGCTTCCCCAGAAAGTCAAAGGGAAAGCCAGCAGGGAAGATTGCAAGTCACTGGGGTAAGTCTTCCCCACCCGCACACCCTCCCCAAGCCCCTTTGTGCTTGCACCAGCCACTGGTGCAACCCCACGCACCGACCCATGGTGCAGCCCTGCACACCCTCCCCGACCCACGCCTCTCGTGCACCCTCCCTGCGCCTTGCACACCGCTCCCCAACCCGCATGGTACCTCTTGCGACCCTCTCACACATCCCCCCTGCTCCACACACCTCCACATACCCTCCTCAAGCCGCCCAGCACCTGTCAGGATGTAGCATCCTGCCAGTATAGGGATAAGTGTATAAGATTGTTGAGAGGCCTGGGCACCTTCAAGGTCAGCTTCGCTGGCTTATCAGTGCTTATTAGCAAGGAATGTTAGAAAGGGAGTAGAGAAGGTTATAAGGTAGAATGGAATTTTACTGTTAGATTGATTTAGCAATTAAGGGGGAGATTTAGCTGTAAGAAGCTGTAGAACAGAATGTAGCCGTTAGGGAGGGGTTAGAGAAGAAGGGGGATTTTATCTTAGCATTTCACGCGCTTTCCCAGACTGATCTTTGAATTGGACTGAGCATCTGTAATAAAGTACTCTTCTACTTCACCTTATGGCGTGTAATTGAGAGTTCCTGGATTAATAACTGCGTACCAGTTCATCACAGCACCTCTCATGCACCCGCAAAGTGCCTCTTAATGCACCCCCACGCACCCTCCCTGATCCACACGTCCCATGCACCTTGTGCAGCCTCCGATCCATACTGCTTGCGCACTCCCACGCACCCGACCCATGCGGTGCACACTGCGCACCCTTCTGCCACGCCTCTTACGCATCCTCCCTGACCCTCCCCCACACCCCTGCCCATCTCACCCCCTCCTCCACCTGGCAGCAGCCACTTACCTGCCTGCAGGCCTGGGACTTGCAACTTCCTGCCAGCTTCCCCACTGACTTTGATTGTGGGAAGCTGGCAGGAAGGTGCCTTGCCTAACGACTATGGGATTCAGTTAATGATGGCAACCGGGATTGCAGGGATTGCCATTGCTAAGCAATGCGGTCGCGCTTTATGACCGCATCTCTTAGCAACAGAAATTCCGGTCCCAATTGCCATTGTAAGTCAAGGACTACTTGCATTATATTTAGAGTAAGGTCTGGATAGTACACCCTCCTAGTTTGCAAGTAATTTATTTCTCTTACCAATATATGTAATAATATTCATGCATACTGTATAGCTCCAGTTCAAACCCACTGAGAAGATACTGTATCATAATGCGAAGATTATGGTATAGGACCCAAGTTCCCAAGCATGCCAAATGCTGCCTTTGGGGTTCTTGTTTCAAGAGCATACTGTGAAGAGCCGCATCCACTTTCTCTGCCTAATGAAAAAATAATATTCAGCTTAATGCAACTACAGGTGCTGAGATCATACTAACAACATTCAGTACTTATATCTGCGTTTATATTTTAGACCCCAAACTGAAAGTTTGATGAAAAACTACTGTATTTTCACACAAAAAGAAATAACACAAATGTATGCAATAACATGTAATGATCAAAATAGTTTTATTTAATTTAGGTGTAATATACTGCCTCGTGCTAATAAATTGAGCACTGTCTCCCATAAGATATATCCTAGAATTTTGTGTCATATAATGAATTCTTTTAACCTTTGAAACCTATTGGATATTCAAACATTTAATGCTCCAGTATATGGTATTATGTGCCTTTTTTAATAAACAAATTGATAATATGTTGTCTAATGTTATTAATAAATATAGCATGATTAGTTAGAAAGAAAAAGTGTGTTTCCCCAAATTTAAAGTTTTCCTTAAATCCTACATTCCTAGATATTCACCCTTGTTTTTGAAAAGGCAATGGAAACAGAACAAATAACACGTATTGCATGTAGATCTAGGAAGCATGGAGATACTGATTGAGCCCTATAAACTATTCCTAAAGTTCCCAGTTCTCCAACAGATGCTAAATGTACCTTAAATATTCCTCTACAGCCAAATCAACTGGAGAGAAAATACAAAGCCACTTTCATGACAGACTTTATAAAGTGTTTGATGCCTGCTTATATTACCTCATCTTGTAAAGTAGCAAATTCTTCAAGAATATGGCCAAGTTTATCTCTCTGTCGAGCTCTATTGTGCCCATGAATTTGAATCAAACTACAAAATGGCTGAAAAAAAAAGATTTGAGTTGATGTCAGACTTTGTTATATTTTAGACTTTATTTATACTGCAGATCTTAAGAACAATGTTGTAGTGGTAACAGCATACATTGATGTGATTATAAATATGAAATCAATTGAGTTCTTAGCTCACTTCTGACTTCAGACACAGCTGTTTAACAGAGTCTATGTGGTGACTGTAAATCACATAGAGAACTAATTCAGATGCTAGGAGCGCTGTCAATATGAAGTAATTTGTTTCAGAAATAATTTTTCAGTGCTAATATCTGAGATGGAATTAGGCACATACAATGTATTTTTTGTAGATATTAGGCATTCCAGAAGAAAAGCCACACCATGGCCAAAAGCAGAAACCTTTTTTTCTGCTAGATCTATTAGAGATGTTGAGAAAATTCTAACCTGCTTTCCGCAAGCTGTGAGCACTGGAATGGGTAGAAAGAAACTGAATCCCAGCAAGAGGGAGTTGCTGTTTGTCCAGAACACTTAGCTCTGAAATGGTCTGGATGTGGTTATCCTTCTACTGAAAATCTACAACTGGGGTGAGTGTGTGTCCTGGATTCATGACTCCTGCTAGAAGAGTGGCCTGAGAGCCCTTTGCCCAGTTCTGGCTAGTGTGCCAATTGTGGCCCTACCCAAACCAGAAAACCTTGCCAACAGTAACTCACCTGGTTGACCTTACCACCACGCATTTGGATTACTGTAATGTGCTCTACTTGGGAATACCTTTGAAAACAACTTGGAAACTACACTTGACACAAAATGCAGCAGCCAGGATGCTTACATATGAGAGCCATGATGCAACTACAATAGCTATTCTCCAATAGCTGGCTGCCAATAGGCTTCTGAGTCCAATTCAAAGTGCTGGTTTTAACTTTTAAAGACTTATATGGTTTGGTTCCAGGGTACCAAAATCTCCTCCAGGTGGAATCTGTCAGGTCTGTACACTCATGCAGAGGATGCTCAAGGTCCCATTTCTATGAGAACACAGAGGGACATGGGCCTAACGTCAGTCCATCCCTGTGATTGCCCCCATGCTTTGAATACTGTGCTCCTAGTACTGAGGTCTGGGCTCCTCATTACTTTCCCACAAGGCAGTTAAGACAATCTTTTTGAATGAGCATTTGGGGGTTGAAGCTGCCAAATTATGTGGCGATGCAGTGGTGATGTATATTTCATAGGTTGGATGTCAATGCTAAGGTTACAATATTGTTGTACGCTGCCCAGAGTCACTTTTTGCAAGATGGGTGGGCATATGTGATAAACAAACAAATAAATATGCTATTATTTTGATTATTGATCTGTTTTTTAATTTTGTAAAGCACCAGGAGTTACTTCAAGCTGGGCTTTATAAAAATATATTAATAATACATACACTGAAGGAGTGACAGGTAATTTGAACTCTGGTAGCTGTATGGGCAGATAACTGCCAAATATTGAAGATTACAGGGATGGGTGGGCAGGATTGACTCAATACAAACACAGACTTTTAAATAAAAATGATTTTTTTTCACATGAAACAAAATCAACTCCCATAATAAAGGAGTTACCCTGTCCTGTTATTATATATACAGTGGGGCAAAAAAGTATTTAGTCAGCCACCAATTGTGCAAGTTCTCCCACTTAAAAAGATGAGAGAGGCCTGTAATTGACATCATAGGTAAACCTCAACTATGAGAGACAAAATGAGAAAACAAATCCAGACAATCACATTGTCTGATTCGGAAAGAATTTATTTGCAAATTATGGTGGAAAATAAGTATTTGGTCACCTACAAACAAGCAAGATTTCTGGCTCTCACACACCTGTAACTTCTTCTTTAAGAGGCTCCTCTGTCCTCCACTCATTACCTGTAGTAATGGCACCTGTTTGAACTTGTTATCAGTATAAAAGACACCTGTCCACAACCTCAAACAGTCACACTCCAAACTCCACTATGGTGAAGACCAAAGAGCACCAGGCTGGGAAGACTGAATCTGCAATAGGCAAGCAGCTTGGTGTGAAGAAATCAACTGTGGGAGAAATAATTAGAAAATGGAAGACATACAAGACTATTGATAATCTCCCTTGATCTGGGGCTCCACGCAAGATCTCACCCCGTGGGGTCAAAATGATCACAAGAACGGTGAGCAAAAATCCCAGAACCACACGGGGGGACCTAGTGAATGACCTGCAGAGAGCTGGGACCAACGTAACAAAGGCTACCATCAGTAACACACTACGCTGCCAGGGACTCAGATCCTGCAGTGCCAGACGTGTCCCCCTGCTTAAGCCAGTACATGTCCGGGCCCATCTGAAGTTTGCTAGAGAGCATTTGGATGATCCAGAAGAGTATTGGGAGAATGTCATATGGTCAGATGAAACCAAAGTAGAACTGTTTGGTAGAAACACAACTCGTCGTGTTTGGAGGAGAGAGAATGCTGAGTTGCATCCAAAGAACACCATACCTACTGTGAAGCATGGGGGTGGCAACATCATGCTTTGGGGCTGTTTCTCTGCAAAGGGACCAGGACGACTGTTCCGTGTACAGGAAAGAATGAATGGGGCCATGTATCGTGAGATTTTGAGTGCAAACCTCCTTCCATCAGCAAGGGCATTGAAGATGAAACGTGGCTGGGTCTTTCAGCATGACAATGATCCCAAACACACCGCCCGGGCAACGAAGGAGTGGCTTCGTAAGAAGCATTTCGAGGTCCTGGAGTGGCCTAGCCAGTCTCCAGATCTCAACCCCATAGAAAACCTTTGGAGGGAGTTGAAAGTCCGTGTTGCCCAGCGACAGCCCCAAAACATCACTGCTCTAGAGGAGATCTGCATGAATGGGCCAACATACCAGCAACAGTGTGTGCCAACCTTGTGAAGACTTACAGAAAACGTTTGACCTCTGTCATTGCCAACAAAGGATATATAACAAAGTATTGAGGTGAACTTTTGATATTGACCAAATACTTATTTTCCACCATAATTTGCAAATAAATTCTTTCCGAATCAGACAATGTGATTGTCTGGATTTGTTTTCTCATTTTGTCTCTCATAGTTGAGGTCTACCTATGATGTCAATTACTGGCCTCTCTCATCTTTTTAAGTGGGAGAACTTGCACAATTGGTGGCTGACTAAATACTTTTTTGCCCCACTGTACCTCCTATCTACAAATGGGCTGTTGTGCACTTGGAATGGGTTGCTTTGTGAAATTTCATACCAAACAAGTTTCAAACCAAACATTTTGTACATAACCCTAACAGGATCCTCTATACTACTTCCTTTGCCATTTTACAAGGTGCTATTTTATAAATATTTTCTCCAAACTAATGTAATATTTTCAAATCCAAATAGCTGGTTGATTTTTGGCTTAAAGTATGGAACAACCCAACTTAGAAAAGGTTATACGTTGTGAAAATGAGTCTTTTATCCTTACTGTATTTAAGTATTTAAATAAATGCATTTATATTTCATAACACTATCAACACTCACTCGAACACAGTGTGTGACAAAGGAGTCAATATAGTCCTTAGCCTGGTGATTGTTATAAAGACAACACCTACAAGAAAATGAGTGAAATTATTCTGAGTGAAAATCAAAGATGTACATTTTCTTAAAGTTGAGGTGGGCAACCTAAGCTCCCCCCCTAAAATTATTTTTATACCCCCCCAGAGCATATCCATATTTCACTACCAAAGTCTGGCATAAGACTACTTATGTCATTAAATGATGGGATTTTTCGTACCTTCAGTATCCTCAATGATACCCCTCCCCCAAATATATACAAAAAAACAACTGAAAATTTTGGGTCATCTGTCTGATGCTATCACATCACTACCCCTCTGGTCCTTGGAAGCTTTTTTCAAAGTATATCTCATGAACAAAACAACTGCTTGCTTCAATCCCTAGGAGAAATACTTGACTTGGATTCCCAACTATGGTTATGCCATATCAACTCTCAGACACGTTTTCTCCCTGAACAATATTCAATTTTTAAAAATTCATAGAGAAGTCTATTTCTAAGCAGAAGTGATTTTATCAACATCTGTTTCTTAAACATTGAGATACTATAAATATGTAAATTAACACCCCAAATAGATTTTGCTACTCACTTAGGTGAAAGTACTGGAGGACTGACAAAAGATCTTAGGGCATCTTTTACCATGTCTTGCATAAGGTGAGTACCAAACACTTTTTTATTGTCCACAAGAAAAGTTGTCTGAAAAAAATATATCTTCATTACATTACATGACTATGAAAATAATCTTCAAAGTTTTATTGTATTATTTCCAACTTGCCTGTAACAGTGATCTTGAAAGAACACAAGGTGACTGTTCACTAAATTCACAGAAAAAATCCTAATTTATAAACAGAGTAAGAAAACCATGGTTAACATTTTGCAAACGATACATTGTATAAAGATGAAGTCCAATGCTCCTCTTTGGATATGGAACTTCTTCCATCAGCAGAAGGGAGCTGCCCACCCCTTCCACAACAGACATTTGAGACACTTAGTTGAGAGTAATTATAAAAAGTAATCTCAGAATTCTGTCTCAATATTCTTTCACTAGCCTTCTGTTTATTTTTTAAAATGTATTTGCTCTTTATGTTTTCTATTTTTTTCAATTGACACATGAAGCATGAAATGAGATTTTTTTTAAGTCCGAAAACATTCATGAAAAAGCCCTTGGAATTATTCAAAGAGGATGCCTTTGTTTCCCAATTAATGATATGTTAAAAGTATTAATACTTACTAGTATGCAATGCAAGTTGGTTAAATTTATGACTTCACACACCGTTTTGATTCGTTCTATAAGTTTTGAAAAATAGTTAACCATTTCTTCTCTTTTAATAATTTTTGCGTATCGAGGAAAAGTTGGAGGAAGCAATCTCTGATTAACTAGTGGCTCAAAGCCCATCATTATAGGGTGATCTAAAAAAATAATAAAGAATTCAGTTATGGCTCTCCATTTAAGTGCTCTATTATACAATAGTTAGCTGATCAAGGAACAGTTTATCAAGTGATGAACAACTTTCAAAATATTAATTCTGTCAGTTACGCAATTTAAGATTAATCAAAAATTTTGAACAGCAAAGCATGTAAGTACAACATAAGTAATAATAATGAAGCAAAATGAAATATGATCATAGATTTTTGCACTTTTTCTCTCAGAAGGAAAACACTGTTGTCTACCAGTGCTTTGTAAAGTCTGAATATATTTGCCAAACTGTAATACATTGTTAACTAGGGGAGACCCAGTTTCAACTCGACCCTCAGTCATGGAAGCTCAATGGGTAATTTTGGATCAGTCACTCTCTCTCCCAATCTTACCATCTTGCAGGTTTTTTGTTTTGTAGAGAAAAAATGGAGGAGGGATGCTATTTATAAATTTATAAATCTCAAATAACATTATGTAACATCTCCTGAAAGTGAATATAACATCATGCTGTCAAGCATAGGAACTTTCCAGTACTTTCACTACACATGCAATGCTAACAGGATAAATGGCTATTGCCAGTCACTTGTTCTCTTCTCAAAATTCTGTCATGCTCTACTCGTTTTCAGGCCATGCTCTACTCATTTGCAGATGGTAAACAGCAAGAAAAAAGTATTTGTATGGAAGTCAAATACACTTCCCCATATTTGAATCTTCTATCAAAGGCTATCAATGAATTTTAGCTACACTTCTACCTATTTAATCTGTTAAATAAAAGAACAAAACTCTTGGGTTGAAAGAGGACAGCAGCTGATTGCTGGGAACACACTGGCAGAAGTTAGTGTTATCAAACTTTTAAATATATTGTACCTAAAATAATGAATGAACTAAGAACCATACAATGGCATAAAGCTAGAAATCTGAACTTATCCTGCAAAGGAGAACAGAGAATGAATTGAAAATACTGTAATGAGGGTTCTCAGTGGGAAAGGAAGAAAGAATGGCTCATGGACAATCTGGATTTTGCTAAAACATTCTACAGCTGATCTCACTGAAACACAAAAATAAGAACCCTCTTCCAATGGGCAAAAACACACTACCAAATATTTCTATTTCTAGAGACTCAGACTAAAATACCTCCCAGTACTAATGGAAAGTTTTCAATGTGTCTGTGTCTCAGGAAGAATGCCTGAGGTAGAAAAGTTAAAAGGAAGTTATATCATGGGATGGTCAAAGTCAGCTTAAGAAATATTTTCTGAAACTTTATCAAAATTGCTATGATAGCTGTAAGGATCAGGCAAAATAAGAGATGATACCTGTCTTGATAAGGTTACCTAAAAAGACTATGACAAAAGACTCATTTGGGGCTCTTGAATATTTGGATTTTTAGCAAAGTAACCCTCTTCCCAGCAACAGCAAGAGAACATTCCTGAAGGAAACTGCTTACCTCCTTTTGTTGTATCATTCTGAGCCTGAATACCATGATGTATTAAGTTGTGAATAGCAGAAAGCAAATCAGCGGCCTGAGTCATCAATTTCTGAGCTTCTGCAACTGCACTAGTCTGTTCAGAAGCAATTTTAAAAGCTTATGTATAAGAAAACTCCTGTGTTAAGATTTAGTACAAGGAAAGACTGAATGTATAGTGTAATATAACATATTATAGTACAGCATTATACTGTATCATATCCTTGCTTATGCATGTTGAATATAAAGATGCATCTCAGCTATAAACATTTAAAACCAATCTTACAGACTTGATTATTGTAAGATAAAACGACTGCTTCTAAAACAGGGAGTGGCAACACGGCCTCACATTCCTCTAAGAACTCTGCCCACCTCAGAATAAAACAACAGTTAAAATGAACATTGCACAAAAACACTGACATTTCAAGCAATGTCAGCTTGAGATCCAATGAGATTTCAGCTAGGACAAGAGTATTGACAATAACATGTAAGTGTGCACTAGTGCCCACAATTTTGAATTTCAGATATTTCCTTTTAGTTCTGCACTTTGCAGTCAATAAGTTAACCCTCAATTTTTTAACCAAAATACTGTGAATAATGCACCACCCATGGATAGGCCAACCCTAGAAATTTTCATGTGTTTTAATTTTCATAATTGGCTTATCTGTGGGTGGCACATTTTTCATGGTATTTTGGTTAATTTGAGGGTCTGCTCATCCACGGATGGACTTATACACAAATATATACAGCATATACTGGTACTTTAAAAAAGTATTAACACTATATACTCACAGATAAGCCTATCTGCGGATAAGCCAAACCCGATTTTTTTAGTGTATTTTGGCACCTAAAATTCTCAGCTTATCCACAAGAATATACGGTAGTTTCTAAATGTGGAAACTCTACATAACAACCTGACATGAGCATCTAAAGCAACAATTTGTTGCAGCTAAAATGTGTTTAAAAACATTCAATTAATCATACCTCTTTCTTGGTAAAGGCTATTAATACAGTCAGTAATATCCGAGTAAACTTCACTCTGCTGAATACTGCAAAGCACTGCTGATGCTATTGTAAAATCAATTTCAAAATTAATACATTTTAAAATTTTATAAAAGAGAATGTTCGAAGTGTAAGCTATATTTGCTATTCATACATACAAAAGTTGTTTTGTAATTCTGAACACTGAAACATTTTTTAGAAAATAAATTCCCTTTTGGATTAGTTGAAAATAATAACAGTGTAACAATATAATTTTTAAAATTGCACCTTCAATATGATCAAAGTGCATGATTACCACTAAAAGTAATACAATTCAAGTCCTGCCAAAATCAAGACCAAAACAAACAAACCTCCCCACCAAGCAATCTTATGATTCTAACCAATTACAGGTAGTCCTCGCTTAACAATCACAATTGGGACCACAATTTGGTTGCTAAGCAAAGCGGTCATTAAGCGAATCCAACCCGATTTTATGACTTTTTTTGCGGCAGTCATTAAACGAAACACCGCAGGTGTTAAGCAAGCCACATGGTCGTTAAGCGAATCATGCAGTTCCCCATTGATTTTGCTTGCCAGAAGCCAGCCAGAAACATCGAAAATGGCAATCACATGACCATGGGATGCTGCGACAGTCATAAATGTGAACCGGTTGCCAAACGCTCAAATCATGATCACATGACCACAGTGACACCACAACAGTCATAAGTGTGAGTTCTGGTCATAAGTCGGTTTTTTCAGCACCATTGTAAGTCCAAATTATCACTAAATGAATGGTTGTTAAGCGAGGACTACCTGTAGTTTTTTAGTATATATCCTTTTTTAACTTAGGATGCTTTTTATGTGATCTTGTATAGCATACAAGCATCCTTACTTCAAGTTCCACTTCTGGATCTCTCTCTTCTCCTTGTCGGCTTCGAGTGCTCTAAGATAAAAGGCATTAGAATAATTTAATGGTACAGTACTAATGAAGTACTATATCAACGTCATAACCCAGTGTCACATAATCATAATCTCTGTGTAATAAATAGGTAAGATGTTCTATACTACAAAAACCTTAGAAGAAATCTAAGATATATTCTGTTTTGATAAGTCTTACTGAGACCCAGGGAAGTCTAGGTAGAATGCAGACTTGGTCTGGAAAGACCTTGAAATTCCCACTCACTTATGGAATCAGAATCAAAGTACTTATGAAATGTGTATCTGACCTATTCACATCTAAAGCAGGAGACTCAATTTTTATATTAAAATGAATGCATAGATGGCAAGAGTTTGACAAATACATACCATGAACACCTGGCCTCCATATGCTTCTTCATTCTAGATACCCTTTCCTAGCCCCAATATTCTGGCTTGATTTACACTGGCATTGGAATGCTGTATTTGTAGACCAAGTCTCTGCAATGAACTGCACTTGAAGTGATGGTGGTCAAAGCTCCCCTCTACATGATTAAGACCACTCCTCTGTACAGAAAAGTGAATAAAAATGGCTGCACCATCTCTTTTAGCCTGATCATATCTAGAAAACCTAAACAGTACTCTAGAAGAATTAAAATAGAAGTCAGTACAAAAGTAAACTATATTAATTTTAAGTATGTATCATTAGTAATTCAGCCCCATACTAACTCTTTCTCAATTTAACTAAACTTACAGGGTGTTTTTTTGTTTGTGTGTGCCTTTGAGCCAGTGTTGACTCATGGCAACTGCCTGGACTAGTTCTTGCAGTTTTCTTGGCAAGATTTCGGAATTGCTTTGATATGGCCTCCTTCCTAGGGCTGAGAGAGGGGGACTGGCCCAAGGTCACCCAGTGGGCTTCATGCTTAAGGCGGGACTAGAACTCCTGGTCTCCTGGTTTCTAGTCTGGGGCCTTAACCACTACACCAGACTGGCTCTGAAGGTAAAAATGGAAAGGGACCATAGCAAAGGCTGAGTAAACCCAGGTAAAAGGCTTTTATTAAGTTGATTAATCTAAAAAAAAGTATTTTGTTAGAATCATCTTATATTCATCCATATCAGATAGTCATTCAAAAATAAATTTCAGTTAAAAATAAATGTTTTACATTTTAGGACAAGATCACAGAAATTAACAACGTAACAAGCTGAAAGACTACCAAGATCCCAATTCTTGCCGTTGTCAGTATCTATATTGGTACTGAATATACTGTACAGCATGTGAAGATTTATTTTATCTTCTTTAAGAATAGTAATGCAATAATTACAATTCAGTAGATTACTGAACAGACTTGGATTTAGAAGCTTTAAGATTACTTCACTAATGGCAACTCCGCCAATAATTATAATTGTTAGATGTCAAATGGAACATGACAGGTTTATGCAACGTGGTTTCTACTGTGAGGGAATATGTATGCCTCACACTCAAGCACAAGCACATAACAGGTTAATAAACGTTATAACATTATTATTATTACGGTTGATTGCACAGTCAGCCAGATGTTTAGACTGGATTTGGCATTTTTGTCCACCTAACAAGTCCTTCCCAAGGACCTGGGATAGGCAGATGTTGTTGTTGAATAATATTAAAGGTATCGTTGCAGGATGTAGGCTGTTCTGAGTAAAGCTGCCTTTTGCAATTGACTGATGGTGATTTTGTCAATGCCGATAGTTAATTATTTATACAATTATTATATAATAAAGTATTTTATAATATATTTTATTACATAAAGTTTTAGAGAGCCAGCGTGGTTAAAGTGCTGGACTAGGAGCAGGGAGAACCAGGTACTCCTTCTTTAGGCATGGAAGCCAGTTGGGTGACCTTGGGCCAGTGGCTCCCTCTCAGCCCAAGTCAGTGTCAGGCTCTGTGACAAGCTGGCTGAAAAACCACCTCCCTTGTGGCATCCTGCAGGGAGAAGCTTCGTTGTAAGAGTTAGGAGACTGAGCACAAGAGGATCCTGCAACTAAGCAAAACAGATGCCAAGAAGAACCTCAGCAGAGTAAAAAAATGTATTAATTCTGTACTTTATGCAGCCTAAATACTAGTGTTGTATTTTTGGACTATGACTTGCCCATATTCATTATACTAGAAATAGCCTCATAAATCTAACTTTTGAAATAGCCAGCAGAAATACCTTAACTCGCCGTTGCAGGTCATCTTCAACATCCTTTAGCATACCTGGAAAAATATTACTCAGTTCAGCTGTATGAATGCTACTCGAAAAAAACCAGTTACGTACAAAAGTCTGGGAAAAGGACCAACAGGTCTGGATGTTTTCCAAGAAGTTTGGAAACCTGGTTTTTACTTTTTTTAAAAAGAAAGACACCATGTGTTTTGGCAAAGTAGCAGCTGTCTGGTTTCCAGCTGCCTTAAACTCTGCCCCTACCCTTTCTAGCACGTCTCTGGGCCCCAAAGCACCCTAACAAACTTTTCAGAAAGGAGAGGAGGCAGTATTACTTTTACCACCTACCAAAGATGAGGAATTTAATCAGTGTATTGTATTTCTACTAAAAACAGTACTGAAGATAGTCAACTATAAGATACAGATACAAATAACTTTTGCTTCAGAAAAACCTCTAAAAGATCTGGCCAGGAATTTGCACTAAATTACTGACTTTGGTTTTCAGTGTGGTCCTAAGTCTCCTTGTCTCTAATTATCTATACAAGTTAAGAACTTGGATGTTCAACTTCACTTTCTACCCCTACTTCAGAATGTATGCATAAAGATATTTTTTTCTTTAGAATCTTATGATTTGTAATAATACTTTGAAACCTGTTCAATATCTCTATGGAGATTTTTGGCAGAGTGTCTTTATTTGTAGCAGACCAGTGCCATCTTGTGGTCTATCTTGAGCACTGTATTTATTTGTAGTTTTCCGTTTTTTAACTACCTACCATATTAGCATGTGAATTCAATCTTTCTAGCTATAGTTATCCCTGAAGTAAAAAGCAGTTGACAGTGATGATAATGGTGAAATAGCCAAACTAATCATTGTTCTCAATAGATTCCAAATTTTTAACAAATTTTGTCTTATAATGTGTCCCTTCAAATTCTTTTCTTTTGTTTCTTTGTATTGTAAATATGTATGAAGTCCATTGGCTAGGCCAGTTCCTTCTATAATAGTTTATGCTGCATTCAAATGGTCTTAGCTTAAATATTACCTTCTAAACCTAAGTCCTTAAAAGGATTTTGGACTAGAAGACAATACACCTCTAACCATGCTTACTGACACTGCTCATAATACAAAATATATTCAAATATATACAATGAAGCCTTGGTTTAGAGAATGGAAATGATTCACAGACCAAGCACCACCAATACTCCTTATAGTTCAATAATTCTTGGTCCAACACACTATAATTTGATACAACACAATTTCCTACAAACCAAATTTGTAAACTGTGGCTTGAGAGGCTCACTCAAAACAGTTGAGTTAGTTTTAGATATAATAAATACTTATGCCTTATTATAGAAGGCCAACAAGCGAAGATCACTTGAATACAAGCAAAATCTTGCAACACTTACTTATGCATACCTAGCTATTCTCAAATCCTGATACTAATAACAGTACATACAGCTTAGACTTTATTCTCTCAGACTAACAAAAGGCTATATTCTCCAAGAAAAGAGACAATTAATTTAAGGTTTACCTGTAACTCGAAGATCCGTCACACTGTTTGCCATTTTAAATCCATATGTCATAGACTGAAAATCTTCCTAAACACAAAAGGGGCGGAGGGGGGAAGAGAGTTCTGCAGTCAAGGCATATTTGCCATAAGTAGCAATTTGCTTCAAAACATTTCTGCAAGAAGCGTATCAGCCTGCATTTGTACCACTAGGTATTTTCAGAAAACGCTCAAAAGACAGTTGGAAGAGAACAAAAGCTTTAACATTCATTATTCCATCAAAATTTTAGGAATTAAGACTATTCCAACTTCTGTAAGATTTGCTCAATAGCTATATATATGGTTTATATATATAGTTTCCTAAATAATACAGTATAATATTGATGAAACAGGAAGCTTTATTAGTGATTTTCAGGCTTAACTTATTAAACCATAGTTTAAATGACCTAGGATACTAAAAAAGTAGTATAAGCAAGAAAGAATGGATAAAAACTACAAAATAGCCAACTAAAGCTAGGGAGAATGCAATTTTATTTATTATTAAAGGGGGAAAACATCAAGCAAAGAAGAAACTCACCTCTTCAAATACTGCAGCTTTGTTTACTTTTTCTCTAGCAATATCACAAATTTTTAGGATGCCTAGTGCAAATGCCTTCATAGCAGGATCCTCAATAAAGTCAGGATTGTGAATGTAGAGGCAGGTGAATACTGTCTGTGCCAAGGAATGGCCTTCTAGCCATGTTATCTGAAAATAGTGAGTATATAATAAGGAACATCAAGCTAATCACAGAAGCCATTTGAAAGGCATCAGAATATTTGAAACAACTTGGAATAAAATCTTGTTTTGTCCCAAGCATGGAACAAAACTTTTTAAAAAAGTTTAAAATGGGCGGTAATATAAATCTAATAATATAATAATATAGTAATATAAATATATATTACTATTATATATTATATAATAGTAATATATATTTATATTACTATATTATTATATTATTAGATTTATATTACCGCCCATTTTAAACTTTTTTAAAAAGTTTTGTTCCATGCTTGGGACAAAACAAGATTTTATTCCAAGTTCTATCCATGAATTATTTATACCAGGAGTATGCAAAATAT
Organism: Charina bottae; assembly: GCA_023362775.1. Lineage (NCBI taxonomy): Eukaryota > Metazoa > Chordata > Lepidosauria > Squamata > Charinaidae > Charina > Charina bottae. Next base: position 212,904,710 of record JALMGJ010000002.1, on the reverse strand, counting down.
TCCAGGCTCAAACTGGCATTTTCAAGAGTTCTGTGTCTATAGCAAAGCAACGTATCTTTTTATTTATTATTTAGATTTATATTACTATAATATACTATTATATATTATATAATAGTATATTATAGTAATATAAATCTAAATAATAAATAAAAAGATACGTTGCTTTGCTATAGACACAGAACTCTTGAAAATGCCAGTTTGAGCCTGGAATATTTTGCATACTCCTGGTATAAATAATTCATGGATAGAATAATATGCATGCATATGGGAAAAAAAAACCCTCTACACTGAATTTCACATCAAGTATCTACTTAACTCTCCTATACATATATCTAAGTAAGTGGCTATGATCATGGTTACACCTACAGTGACCATATTTCCTTGGAAAAAATAAAGGACAAACCTGAAAAAGGGGCAAATCTGAAAGAGGTTCATAAGGATTAAAAAAAATTGTTATGTTTATAACTTTGCTTTACAAAGGAAAACTCAACAGCAAAACCAATAAAATAAATAATTAAATTAAATAAATCTAAAGGACAGCTTTCTGAAATAAAGGACTGTCCTTTATAATAAAGGATGTATGGTCACTATAGTTACACCACAGAATTGCCCCCATAGTATCTGACCAGACCCCATTTACTTTTGTAGGGCTTTAGAAATAAATTGTTTCAAGAAAATGCACCAACTTAATTTTCATGCAGAATGAAGTCTATGCTTGATCAGATGTAATCCCATTATCTTTGAAAGGATCTACTCTCTAACTCATGTTTTTAGGGTTACAATCTTAAAAATGACAAAATAAATTGGATTTATTCAGAACTAAAATATTCTGGTTAGAACTAAGGATACAACTACTTCAGTTTACTTTTATTAATCTAAAACCCACTTTAAAGGCTTAAGGAAAGAAATTATTTCCACTCATGCAACACTAAAAACATTACATTCTTACCAAGCAGCAAAAGCAAGTGTCCATTATCCCTATCAATTCTGGCAAGGATAAGTCTTTAACTTTAATGGTTCCATCCTTTAAAAGAATAAGGGAAAAAACACGAGTTTCCATTAGTAATAAATGAAAATAAAACAGTGAGGAGTATTTCCACTCACTGTTGCAATTACCAGCTGGGACAAGGGCCTTTGTTCCCTCCTGACAGACAACACTAACTGACCTATGAGGAAGAATAAAAAGGACTATCTGCTCCTGTAGCAACTCATTTCCATCAAAGCAACCATTGGAATCTAAAGCTACAGTGTGCTCCCTAACATATTTTTTGTGATCCCCGGATTTCTCTCCAACTATCTCTCTGAAAACTTGATGGTTCTGTTTCCTACTGTTTTAAGGTGGGAAATGTACAAAAACTGAAGCCCTAAAACAGGTTTAATAGGTAAAAGCAAACAACCCTATCAAGATCAGAAATCCTTTTCCTAAGCCCAAAAAAACCTGCCTCTGCCCTGTGAGTGACATGGTCATTCCCCCTTTGAATCACCATCCTGCCCATTGTGGTCCTTACTCTCCCCAACAAAGGTAAATGCAATCCCTGCCCACAGAAGGTTGTCTATTCCTGCAGTATATAAATACTGACATTGTTTACAACAGGTACAGTATTTGAGTTATCCCGCTTTCATTTTGCCTGCTCCTTTTTATTTTCCTTCTGTGTTGTTCAGTTCTGATTGGGATTGACTCTCCTGATTATTCTGTAAATCATTCTGAGAGTCTCCAGCTGACAACAGATGTTTCACATACTTAAACAACAAGTAATAAGAAAATAATATAAGAGAATCCTGGATGAAATGGATTATCTCAACCCCTTTCAGTCAGGCTCCACTGGATGGAATAGAAACAGCACTGGTTACTCCACTGGATGACCATCAGCATCTGAATGAGGGCAGTGCAGTCACCTATTCTGTTAAACCTCTCAGCAATATTATCAATCATGATTACAGTCCAGAGTAGGTGGATCTAGACAATGTGATCAAGAAAGAAGAGCGAAAGAACTGCTGGCTCCTCCTATCTGGGGTGTTATAGAACTTAGTCCACTTTCCCACACTGATTTTTTATTTAAATTTATATGCTGCCTGACTCCCAACAACTCTGGATGGCATATAAATGAAACTATTTCTTTGGATAAGATATCATCAGTACACCCATCTCTACCATGGGCCATTCCAGAGATGCTGTAGATTATCTTTATTCAGTGCCTGGGACAAAGCATGCTCAAACTGAAAGCCAGCAAGATAGGGATACTGTTTCTCCAAAACCATCATTAGTTCCAACAGTGGGTCTACAGTCTGAGGAACTCATGGATTCACAGCTTCTGCTTACACAGCAGATGGCATCTATAGGGGAGACTTGCTTCAACTTTGTCTATGTGCCATTTGCACCCAGTTTTGGGGCCAAGGGCTCTGGTCACAGTAATTCACGTCCTCGTTACCTCCAGGTTGGATTACTGCGAAACATTTTACTAGAGCCTGCCCTCGAAGATTCAGAAACTGCAGCTAATGCAGAATGTGGAAGCCCACTACCTCAGGGGTACCCAAACTTTTTGGCACCAAGGACCGGTCGTGGAAGACAATTTTTCCACAGACCAGGGGGGCGGGGTTTGCAGGCGGGAGCCAATCGCGCGCACCGTGGGGTGGGGTTTGCAGGCAGGAGCCAATCGTGTGCACCAGGGGGGTTTGCAGGTGGAAGCCAATCACGCGCACTGGGGGGCGGGGTTTGCAGGCAGGAGCCCCGCGGCCCACTTCCTAACAGGCTGCAGCCCACTAGTGGGCTGTGGCCCACGGGCTGGGGACCCCTGCACTACCTGACAGGTGAGAACTGTTTAAGCAATGCTGCAAGCAAATCCTATATAGCTTGGGTCCAGGGTATCTTCAGGATCATGTTTAAGTAGAATCTGCCTGTTTTATGGACTCAGGAAGAGAGTTTCAGATTCCTACCCTTTGGGAAGTTAGAAGAGTGGGAGGAAGGAAACAGGACTTTTCTGTGGCTGCCCCAGACTTTTGGACTAGCTTGTCACCCAAGGTCTATACTTAGCAAATTAGCAAATCAACTCATAATTGTTCAGCAAAAACTGCTACAATATAACTTAGTTTTTGTTCCTGAATTCTTAAATTGAACATGTTCTCAGAAGTGGCCTGTTTTTAAATTTTAATTGTTTGTCTTTTGCCTACTATTCCAGTTGATGGATCTTTGGTCTAGTGTTAGAAGGAAAAAGAAGGTCAACCTAAAGTCTGTCATCTCTTCCTTACACTCAATACAAAAAATTTCACATTTCTTAAAATATTTGTATTCATTCAACAATGATTTATCTTTTATGACTCATTAACCCAGAGCTTTCCAAACTGTGTGTTGGGACACGTTAGTGTGTTGGCTGCAGTGACTGGGTGTGTCGCGGCGGCTGCTGCCTCCGAGCCCTGCCAGAATTCCACGCAGGTCCTAGTGCCTGCCTTGTGCCTTGCTGCCTCCAAACCTGCCCTGCCAGGATTCCATGCAGGTCCTAGTGCCTGCCTTGTGCCCTGCTACCTCCAAACCTGCTGTGATTCCACGCAGGTCCTAGTGCCTGCCTTGTGCCTTGCTGCCTCCAAACCTGCTGTGATTCCGTGCAGGTCCTAGTGCCTGCCTTGTGCCCTGCTGTCAGAGTGTGTCGCGAAATGATGCCCTGCTGTAAGTGTGTGTCATGAAATGATGCATGTCTAAAAAGTGTGTCACCAACATGAAAAGTTTGGGAAGCTCTGCATTAAACAGTTGACACTAAAACCAACCTTGATAGCTTGTTCAAAGTTAAGAACTTTTCGATTAACTTGGTTTCCAATCATACCAGCATCCATCTTAGGATCCATCATTTCAATAGCAGACATGGCTTCAAACAGACCAAAGCTAAGGATGTTTAGAAAAGAGAAAAAAACTAATACAGTAATAATAAATAGTTTGTATTTAAAACTAACTTAAAAAAATACTTAATGCTTATGCAGTTTATACATATCATGCAAACCTAAGTATCCATCTTGAAAAGTACATCCAGAATGTACTCTTAAGCAAGTAGAAATGGGGAATATGAAAAATTATGAATGAATATAAGCCATTTTCAGTGAAAAACAAACAGATCTAAGTAGGTATTAAATGTAGAGCTTGAATATTATTTTCTTTTCCATAATTTTCATCTTCATCTACTTTTACCATTTTTATAGTAAGAAACCAGAAAATCAGACCCAAAGACATTATGTTAAGTCTTTAACATAAGTTGCTAACATAAATGGTCAGCATCACATGCATACATTATACATTCAACTAGTTTCAACACTGATCCAGTAGCATTTTGAAATGGGCCTCCCTTCTATTTGTTATTGACCATACGCTTAATTTTGTGAGTACTGGAATAGAGAGAGTGAGAGAAAAGTTGACTGATTATTCTACTTAGGGCAAATAATCTCTCTCTAAGCTCAACATTAAGCATACCTATCTGCTTTCATTAAAAATAATTTTAATAGCACTTTCACCCTATTTACACTGGTTTGGATCCAAATTCAATAATACTTAGAAAAGACTTATTGAAATTAAGGGGATAAGTTAGACATGACTAGATTTAACACAGTGTGTCCATAACTCTTTCTGTAACTTCTAGCACACATATCCTAAACCAAGCACATTTTTCAATTCAACAAAAAACCAAAGCCATTAACACCAACGATAACTGCCAATGTTGCCTCAACAAGGATTCTAATGCCGACTAATTCAATGAAATTCACTACAAGAGGTATAAATGACCAATAGATTAAAATAAAAAAAATAATGTGATGCAATTGTGTCGCGTTCCTAAAACATGCTATCCAAGATTGCTGAACTTGCTGAACCTAAATCAAGTTAAATATTTTTATGGTAGAGACATAAGAAATTCATTTTGTCTAAAAATTATATCTCAAGGTTTAACAGATAATTTTTCTCCAAACAAGCTGTCATCAAAACAAACTGTTAGAATACTGCCTAATTCCAAACATCTTTATATAGAATTTAAGTCCAATTGAATATGTAAGACGGTTTTCACAGTAACACAAATTTTAATTGTTTGTCCATACTATTTGTATAGCTAACATACTTTGTTTATACCCAAGGTGATGTCAGTACATACTACCAAGCATTTGTTTCACATCTGAATACATATAAAAATATACACTTGTGTTCTTAGATAAACTCACAGTTTGTCATGAAGCAACTCTCCTAACTTCAATTCTAAAAAAGAATTACAAATGAATTAATTAGAAAGCTCTTCAGATACTTTATATAATACACATCATATAATCAAAAATAAAGAACCTCACACTGTGAAAGGATATGTACCCAAACTTTAGCACAGCCATGTCGGAAGTCTACTTTTGCATTATTCAAACATTTTGTAGATATCAGGAAGTCCAAAATGCTTAGGAGAGCCAGTCTGGTGTAATGGTTAAGGCACCAGACTAGAAATCGGGAGACTGAGTTCTAGTCCTGCCTTAGGCACAAAGCCGGCTGGGTGATCTTGGGCCAGTCACTCTCGCTCAGTCCTAGGAAGGAGGCAATGACAAACCACTTCCAAAAATGTTACCAAGAAAACTGCAGGGGCTTGTCCAGGCAGTTGCCAGGAGTCAACACTGACTCAAAGGCACAAAAAACAAACAAACCATTGCTTAGATAGCAATTTATGAGAACAAACTGGGAATTATCTCCTCCCTCCTCCAAATCTCTATGTCACTTGAACACCTGCTTAGAATGTTGGGATGGGCCTCAGGAACACAGTGAAGGCTCTGGAAAGATGCACTCCAGAAATGTTGAGTCACTAGGAAAGAAAATTCCTAGAAAAAAAAATACTGGGACATTTGAGAAAAGTGGGAAAATGTCCAACATTTCATTTTTATTGCATAGATGCCATGATACTAGTTGTGGAGACGGGAGACACACAAGGCATGAAAGGGTTGTGTCATCTAATGCAGTCCATGAGTTTCTTAGTGAGCTGGGTGAACTCAGTAATGAGTTTTGGCAACTCCACTTTCAGATCAATCAGAAACTGTTTGGAGTGGTAATACCACTCAATCCACTCCAGAAAAGCCTATTGGTTATATATGAGGTCTGACACTGCAAATTTTCTGATGCTACTAATTCATAATTCCTGTTTATGTTTACAAGCATTATCTAAATCCCCATTCAGCATGACTTACCTTTACAACAATTTTCAAAATCTTGCGTAATGTCTATCCAGCTTGTGTTACTCTTTTCCATCTTCTCCGCTATATTCATCTCCCATCCTGAATCATCATCTTCTACTGAAGCCTTCATAACCATGACCTTAAACCTGCACAGATGTTGGGACATTAAAAACTAAGTATCTAAACGTCAGCAGTGCTAGCCAAATAGTGGTTGATACGATTAACTCAATATTCTGGGGTTATACAACAGACTGACCCCACCAGCTGGGTCAACAAAATCCGGCTGACTCGTTTGTGATTCAGCGCATCCAGAGAGCAGAGCCGGGGACTTTGAAAATACGGTTTTGTTCCTCCGATCTAGTGAAGAGACTGAGTCAAGTTTTAAAGCCTATCGCCATGCCGAGAGTGGGCGAGGCTAGTTGGGACAAGCCTCTTTGTGAGCCACCAAAATCGCAACCAGCCAGGTCACTAGGTATGGTATCCCTCGAGCCCAGAAAGGCCAAGAGAGGATTCCTCAGCAAACCGAGTCTAGGGAGAACTATCCGGGCCTCACACCTGCCGCTCCGCTGGCGGGGGTGGTGGCGCTGGAATGCTGCTTCTCAGCCCCGCAACTGCTATTTCTGCAGCCGGCTGCGCGTGACGCGGGCGGGGGGGGAGGAGAAGAAAGGGGGGGCGTCGCTTACCCTGTCTCTTCGGAGCCCCTGCCCTCGGGTCTCGCGCAGCCGACTGAAAGAATCTACAGTCCTTCCCCTTCCGAGCACAAACCATACAGCCGCAGCGCAGGCAAGAAGCCCAGCTACTGCGCTTGCGCAGAATCGTATGGTCTTACTTCCGAACCCCGGATGAGGGGACTCTAGGGTCTGTGGAACCGTGTATTCCATAGAGATAAAAACAAGAGAACGAGATGCAGAATTCTTGGAGCTGCAGAATACTGACCGGGTTTCCTGTCGCGGTTCTTTGTTCGAACTGCTCCTCTGAATGGTAACTATCTGAGTTGCTTGGAGGAAAACCGGGCTTTTATTGTTGTAATAGTTTCGTAGTATCGAGTTTCATCGTTCTCGTCAACGAACCAACTCGGAAGACAGGAGAAAATTTATTGGTTTTTTTCCCCAAACTGAATCTTCATGCCATGGCAAAATTCAGATTATGTTCAGCTCTGCAGTCTTTATGCACCACTGCGTTGTCCGGTTTAATTATGGGAGCCCTGCTTTGTAATCCAGTGTTTTCGTTTCCATATTGTAAATTGCAGTCTTTGGGAATGTGGCTTTTTTGTTTTGTTTCCATGCTGTGTTACTCTATAGCTAATTGATCCATGAATTACTTAATTAATTACCTCGGTTCTCAGAATTCCCTGAATTATAAACAGGCCTCTCTGGCTGGCTTTACCCAACTGTCTACATTTGGTTTTGTGTTGTATGAACTTAGCTCGTGATTAGTTAATAGATTTGTATATTATGCAAATCCTGAAAATTGAGTAAACTCTGAGTAAGTATGTGTTTTCCTGTGGAGTCCTTGGTGCAATCTGAGCTTGGTTGTTTGCTTGCAGACGTTTCGTTACCGGACTAGGAATATCAGCGCTCATCAGTGTTTTCCTCTCAAATGTGAGGGGTGTGGGGAGTGAAGCAGTTAAGCTTGTCATGCAATCCAGAGCTAATATATTCATTTTGCAGGTGGGGAGTTAGAAGCGAGAGAAAATAATTTAAGACAGCCCGGTAATGAAATGCAGTGTAATCCTTAAATCACTGAGAGGGTGAAACTGAAAAAGGTAGTTTAAGATGCAGGCTGGTTAGTACTGATTTTTCTTTACTTCTAACCATACATCCATGTACTAAACTAAAATGTGATTGGCTTATTTTTGGCTTATTATATAATGCAAACATAACCAACTCTCTGAAGTCATTAGTTATGATATCTCAAGCTATAAATAATGCGTTATTATTTTTAGATGGTTTATAGCATGTTACCTAGCGGTAAAAAGCCTCCAAATATAACCTTCAATTAAATAAACGTAAACTATTTAGTGTCACGATAACACCACGGTAAAATGCAAATGACTGAAAGTTTAAATAGATGAAAGGAATAATACTAAAATCCATTTGTAGCAGGTGATTTTGAGTTAGAAGCCTAGAAAATAAAATTAGCTTGGCATTCACTTCCAGACACATGCCATAAATTTTAAGGTCAAGAGCTCATATTGCTGTTGTGGAATAATTTTAAGCTTAAGGAGAAAAGAGATTGCAGGCAAACCAAAAGTTAATATATCCAAAGAAAACCCCACATCCATAAATTGATTTTCACCTCATCCATCTTCCTTCAATTTTTTCAGCCCTAAATCACTGCATTTAATTTTAACTTATCAAAAGTTGTGACAATTTATTTAGTATTTATTTGTTATTCAAATTTATCCTCACCTATCTTCCCCCAACAGGGGACTCTGGGCGGTTTACAACTGAGGAGAGGGTGAGACTACAGTACACACAAAAGCTTTGAGGAAGCCAAAGACATCTGTGACCTGTAAATCAGAATTCAAAATTGCCTCCAGTTATTTTAGTTCACAGTGATAATGAAGTATTAGTATTAATATTTAACAACACCTCCTTAATATACCTTTACTAAAAAAAAAGCTTATTCACTGATTTCCAAGGAATCAGATGGCTAATATAGTAATAGTGGCCTCTTCAATTGAGAGGTGTTTTCATGCATTTCCTGGAAATTTTTCTAATTTTGCAAATAAAGAGTCCTTCAGGATAGCGGGTTCCTGACATTAAAAATCAAAATTAATACATTTTATATATCAATATAAATTAATTACATTTTATATTTTCTTTTGTTACTAAGTGTATTTTTCATAAGGACAAAAAAATGTAAATGAGAAAAAGCAATTGCCCAGTAAAAAAAAAAAGTTTAGACTAGTTCTGAAAATGACTTGAAATGCAATTTTGAATAGGGACTAGATTGGTTCTGGCTGCATTTAAATGGTACAATAAGTGATACATATAATTAGGCCTACTGTTTTATCTAAACCTTGACTATGAGTCAGATTATGGTTAAAGTGGAGTTCCTTAACCAGAATATAAAGCTGTGGGTTGTTTTATGGCAACATTGCTTCATTTATAGTTTGGTGTATCACATAAATCCAAAACAGTGTTCTGCTGGTCCCAATGGCTTTTATTGGTTTGCCAGGCATAGAGCTGAACTGCTAGATCAACCAAAAAGTAGAGTAGTTCGAATATCAGCAGCAATGCTGTTCCAGTTTGGTTACTCGCCATAGGAGATTAACTGTGGTAATTAATGACATGGGGAATATCTCTGGTCATTCACCATTCTACCTCAATGACTTTGACCCCTGTTAGGCAACTATGTTTATCCCTCCTGCTTTTTTTTTAAGTTAAAAACCAAAAAACTGAAGTGGTGGCAGGGATATCTGAGCTCACCAATAAAGGAAATGAAAGCTGTATCCCATGGTGATTGGGACCACCTTATATAAGATGATCAGAAGGCTAGTTTCCTGATCATGGTTAACGCTGAGCTGATGATGTCAAGGTGTCATGCAAATTCAGCCCATATGTTTCCTGTCTTTAGAACAGCTTTTATTCACTATTTATTTGTACTTGTTTAGTAGTTGTTGAATGTATTTTTTATTGTAGTTATGCTTATGCATTTTTACAAAATTGTTGAGTACTATTCCTTCTGATTTTGATGTTTGGCATGAGTGCTATTACATATGAAGCCAACCAGTACAGACAACAGGCTATATATACAGTTGCAATTGAAATTATTCAACCCCCATTGCAAATCAGGTTTATTGTCAAAATTTATAGACTTTCAGCTGTTTGCAATGAACAAATCAAACAAAAGCAATTGAAATAGCTCAACACAACAAATGCTTCAAGTGGTTCCCCATATTCAACTGAAAATGCAACTTACAATGACTTCTCCATTCTCAAAATTATTCAACCCCCTGAATAGAATCCGACACAATAGCACACATACAGTACAGTATGCAAAACAGGTGTTGTCTCAAGCACACCTGATGCAACTAATCAAGGGCTTAATTAGTTGCACCAGGTGTGCTTGAGCTGGAACACATGAAATACCTGAACTGGCTAGGGGTTTGCTGAGTGTCACGTTTGACTGCATGTTAGAAATATGGCTATGTCAAAAGAATGGACCGAAAAGGTAAGAGAAGAGATTATCGCCCTTCACAAACAAAGAACAGGATACAAAAAGATAGCGAAGGTACTGAATGTTGCTAGAGACACTGTTGGAAGCATAGTTCACAAGTTCAAAGTTAAAGGAACAGTGGTTACACTACCTGGACGGGGCAGAAAAAGGAAGCTATCAATGGCTGCAACCAGATTTCTGAGAAGGCAGGTTGAGAGAAACCCTCGAGTGACTGCAAAAGACCTGCAGCAAGATTTGGTGGCAACAGACACTGAGGTTTCAGTGAGCACAGTAAGGCGTGTACTAAACACAGAAGGTGTCCATGCCACAACTCCAAGACATATACCACTACTGACCCAAAAGCACAAGAAAAGTTGGCTCCAATATGCTCACAATCATATAAATAAGCCACAGAAGTTTTGGGATTCTGTTCTTTGGAGCGATGAAACAAAACTGGAACTTTTCGGCCTGATGGATCAGCGGTATGTCTGGAGGAGGAAGAATGAAGCATACACTGAAAAGAGCACTCTGCCTACAGTTAAGCATGGTGGTGGCTCAGTGATGCTTTGCATCCTCTGGCACTGGAAACCTGCAGCGTGTGGAAGGCAAGATGGATTCATTGAAGTATCAGGAAATCCTAGGAGAAAACATCATGCCGTCTGTAAGGAAGCTGAAGCGTGGGCGTCATTGGACCTTCCAACAGGACAAAGATCCCAAGCATACCTCAAATTCCAGTAAGGCTTGGATGCAGAAGAAGTCCTGGAAAATTCTACAGTGGCCATCACAGTCACCTGACTTGAACCCCATAGAAAATCTCTGGTGGGATTTGAAGAAGGTGGTTGCAGCACGCAAACCCAAGAATATTACTGAACTGGAGGCCATTGCTCATGAGGAATGGGCTAAGATTCCTCAGGAACGCTGCCAGAAGCTGGTGTCTGGCTATGCATCTTGTTTGCAGCAGGTCATAACAGCAAAAGGGTGCTCTACTGAGTACTGAAGATGCTTGCCATGAAGGGGTTGAATAATTTTGAGACTGGAAAAGTCATTATAAGTTGCATTTTCAGTTGAATTTGGGGACACCACTTGAGGCATTTGTTGTGTCGAGCTATTTCAATTGCTTTTGTTTGATTTGTTCATTGCAAACAGCTGAAAGTCTGTAAATTTTGACAATAAACCTGATTTGCAATGGGGGTTGAATAATTTCAATTGCAACTATATGAAGCAGACTTGGGGGAACTGCTAGATTTGCAAAGCCATAGGCAAGAAGACCTAACGGCCTTAGGCTCTGCATATGGTAATGGATTTTTGGGATGTGCTAGACTTGCTTACCTTCTCAAGGATTTTATTTATTTATTTATTTATTTATTTATTTATTTATTTATTTATTTATTTATTTATTTAAAATTTATTCCCCGCCCATCTCCCATGCAAGGGACTCTGGGCGGGCGGAAGGATGATTGTGGCTCTCCCCAAACGGCAAATAAAGACCTTATTGCCTCTCTTTTGGGGTTTCTTCCAGAATCCTCAAGGTCCTTCAGTGTGTGTGTGGGGTTCTTAGAGAAGATGGAATCTGAGGCCTGGTGAGGGGATGCAGAGCAGGGCTGGAAAGGCTTCATGGGTGACAGTCTGGCTGAAAGGTCACTGAGGAGGTACAAAAAAACCACCCCTAGCTCAGCTTCCCAGACCTTCAGGCAGAGCAACTGGGTAGTGGGTACACATTGGAATCCATCTTCACATTTGGTGACCTCTGCTACCCCCGCAACACTTTGAACTGCATTTTGTACCTGATAAAGATGTCATGATTCCCTTTGCAAACATGGGATCAGTGAAGCAAAAGGCTGCCCATAACCAGTAGGAGGGATCAAGCTATCCTTGTATAAGGTGAGGGAAAGCAGAAAGGGACTGTTCAGGAAAGGGTTCCCTTTGCTCAAGAGCAGCACAACAACAGACATTAATCCCTCCCTCCTTGCACACTCCTTCCAGGAATTGAAAAGGTGACAGGAAAGAACTGAGCTGCCCTGTCCATCAGTGCCTTGGGCAACTCCCAACCAGCTGGGCAGCTGGATTTGGTGGCCCTGGTGGTCCTTCTGGTCAAATTAGTGGTCAAAGCCACCGGGACCACGGTGGCTCAGTGGTTAAGACACTAGTTAAGATGCTGGGTCAGAGGCCATTAAGGCTGACAGCTCGGCAGTTCGAATCCCAAGAGCGCGAGCCGCGTGCCGGAGTGAGCTCCCGGCAATTTGTCCCAGCTCCTGCCAACCTAGTAGTTCAAAAGCATGCAAATGCAAGTAGATAAATAGGTACCACTTCGCTGGGAAAAATCACAGGGTCATGAAAGGAACCACCTTGGGCATCCCCCGGGCAACGGTGATGTCACCGCCAAATCCTTTCACTACAGAAGCGCCTTGGTGCTTCTGACACGAAAAAAAAAGTGGTCAAATGTGGATACCAATTGAAGTATGCCCTCCCTCTGGCCTTGCATCCAGGAAATTTGAAATATGCAAAATGGCTCTATACATGCTTGTTATTGCATAATGTTGTTTTGCTGCCACAGCCCCTTAACTAACTCTGCTGGCATGTGAGAAGGTACCAGGTGGGGAGGGGGTGAGAGCAAGCACTGCAAAGTGACCCTTCATCCAAGAGGTGCCTTAATGATTTCCCCCCTTTCCATTGCTATGAGTTTGTGCTGCAGACTTGTTGGAAATGCAGCTTACATGTGTGCAGACCACTTGTTAACTTGGCTAATCAGACCTGAGTCAGACCTAGCTAGAACTTGAGAGCTGGCTTGTCCAGGCAGAAGAGGAGCAAATTCTAACAGGACTGCAGCTTTTGCTATACAGTATAAACATCATGGACTGCTATCACAATTTGCTCCTGCTGTGCCTAAACAGTCCAGCAGCAAAATCAGAATTTTCTACATATACAGTATAAAGAGCAATTCAAAATAAATAGAAAATGAGTTTGAAAAGTAAAACAGATTTTAGGAATTATATATTAATTAAGCTACTTCCCATTTAAAATTGTTTTAAATTTAATTTTATTTCTTTAAATATTTCTTATTTAGTGAAGTTTTTATTTTATGAATTTGCAAGGTTCTATTATTGTTTTATTTCTTAAATTAAAATGTGATTACTAAAAGTAAGTGCTATATTTCTTTCTTGCCAAACCCTAACCACGATGAAATCATTAGTTTTATTCTGGGCGGGAGGGAGCAGTCTCACAGATGCATTCATTATGATTGGGAGGCTGTTATAGCACTGCTATATTGTCTTATAATTTTTAAAGCAACATCATATTTAAATATATCATGATTTTGATTATACAGTACTTTCTTAATGTTTCAGAAACTTATACTGATATTTTTCAGTGATGTGTAAATAGACTTCATTATGCAATCTTCCTATGTGCAATTTCCAGGAAGTCCTAAAATATAATGATTCTGAGCTACAGAAACAGATACTTGATTTTTCAAAATTCAGTATACAAGGGTGTGAGCTAATTCAATAAAAACAGAAATGTATTGGTGAGATGTACAATGCAGTCTTATTTAAACTTATATCAAAATGTTGTATTTGATGGAGCTTCATTCTTACCTATGTTATTACTGCAACCACAGAACACACTGATTGCAGTGTGGAATTTTATCCAAATAAGAAGAAATAAGACTGAATCAGATAATAGTAAAATTTATGCAACGTTAAAGAATAGCTGTAGAAAAACAAAATACGTTGCTTAGAACATCAGGAATGTATAAAAGATCCAAGAAAAATGTACAATCGTGGGAAAGAAGATAACCTGCTACAACCTATTTTTAGCACATTCGTTTTATCCCCAAAGGCTGGACTGTTCTTTGCCACTTTTCCTATTCAGGAAACATTCAGAAACCAAGGAAGGCATACTGTTCCTTGAGATACTCTTTGCAATTCTTTTGAAATTTCAGAAACACACATTCTGTTTTTGTAACATTAAAAGGTTATAAGGTGGCTTACAATGCAACCGAAAACAACATTGGAAACTTCTAAGCAAAATAAAGTTTTCCAGAAAATAAAATATATATCAAATAAGAGTAAAGTTGACAAAAATGCAGTTAAAGCCAATTATATATAAGCATGATTCAAAGCTTAAACAAAGAGAACACCAGCTACTCCAGTGCTTTCCAAAGTCCCGCGTGTCGGTGTGCACGGCGGCGCACATGGCAGCAGTGTGTACGGCGGCAGCAGCCTCGTGTTTCGCACTAAAACCTGGAAGCGCTGATGGCGTGCCGCTGCACTGCTGCAGGGGCGGCAGCGACGCGCCATCAGCACTTCCGGGTTTTGTTGCAACACACTAATGTGTCGTGACACAGTTTGGAAAGCTATGAGCTACTCAGTTATGTAGCAACACATTTTAAAGTGTTGGCCCTACCAGGGAATGCTGCCATTTGTTACTTTGCTGTCACGGGCATTCCTGCAGATCAGGGTTGGAGACTGGAGTGGAACCACTGTATCGCCTTTCCTATTATGTGATGGGTCAGTCCCAGAAAGTAAATTGGAGTAGAGAAGATCTACTCTCTCAAGAATATAGAATATATTAAAGCTGCCAATATATTAGGTGCCTTAATTAGTCTTCTCAGGAATCTTTTTAATGAGCAGAAAGATATTGTACAAACTAGACATGAAGGAACAGTTTGGGACAATGTCACGGTACATATACTGTATCATGGTTTGGTATGTGTAACAGAGTGAGACAAGGATGCATGTTGTCCTCATATCTGTTTAACTTATGCAGTAAAGATAAGAATGACAGGATTGAAAGAGGTAAGAAATGGAATAAAAATTGGAGGTTGAAACACGTAACAATGAGAGATATGTGAATGATACTATTTTGATAGCTGGAAGTAAAGACTTAGAAGAGTTCATTATGAAAGTAAAAAATGGAAAGTTAAAAAATGTTAAATATAAAGATGTCAGTCATATTATATATTAATGTCAGTCACAATGCTTAGTGAAAAAAAGTAGTAGTAGATAGTTTCCTTGGGCCCAGTATTAGGGTATGCTGGAGAAGTAGAGATTAATTCCAGGGAGAATAAGAACAGTAAACGTTTATGACATGAAGGATCGGGGTATTTCGGTGACTAAATTAGAATAATTAAAGCAATAGTTTTCCAGTAGTAACATACAGCTGTAAAAGTGTGCATATTTTACAGTATTTTGACATACAATTACTGCCATATATAATTATTTCCAGTTTTTTAGAATAAACATGTAGGATTATGCCAGTTCAGACTGGAATTAGTATTGTATGCTGTTACCACTGCACTATCATTCTTTAAAGCTTTTAAAGAAGTGCCTGTTTTCTGGAATATATGTTTTTCTGCAGAATAGTAGCTTTGTAAGTATATTACTATTTCTGTAGATAGCTTTATTAAGAGGATTTATACATTCTACATCCAAATCAAATTTACTTTATGAATTAAAGTAAACCACATTATGACAATACAAAAATTACATATTAATAGATAGAACCACATATTACCAATCCAATGTATTAAAATGCTTTAAATACAGTACTATCCAACTCAGAATCAAGCCTTTCTGAATTCAGCTCTATAGCAGGCAAAGTATGTGAAGCAGCATTTTCCCAACCAGGTGCTCTCCACTAATAGGATTACAGCTCCCAGAATTCCAAACCAGATGGCCATTTACACCAGGAAGGGAAAGGATATTTAAGATTTTTTTTCTTATGTTGCAAAAGATTACCCCTTTCCCCAATTTCATATGAACATAGTAGACAAAAATTAGGATAGGAACCCACATTTAGTAGTACTAGAAGGTAAACATGAGGCAATTAGTATTCAAGAATTAAGATAATTCTGGGATCTTTATTAATTAATTAGAAATAAAAGGCTGTTATTGAATCACCTTCTCACATAGTGAATGCTTCCGGTTCTTTTTCATCCAGCATACACTTCACTGAAAAAGTATTTGCTCCCTTTAGGATTTTTTGAATTTTTGTACATCTTTTACACTGAATATTATCAGAACTTCTTGTAGGTTCCACTGATATATAAAAGAAATATGAGTGAACAAATAATAATGTTTGTGCTGCTTTCATTTCATACATGGGGTAATCCAACATGCAATGTGTAATTATGTAAGTTCAGTCAGTTCAGTCAAAGGGATAATTAGGACCAGTTGTCTGAGTACTTCATTAAACAGGCCTAATTTGGACCAACCCTGTCCTATATAAATCTACAAAATTTGGCCACCCTCATTCCAGTGAAGTTCACACTATGCATATTCTAGGGCAGAGCTTTCCAAACTTTTCATGTTGGTGACACACTTTTTAGACATGCATCATTTCATGACACACTCTTACAGCAAGGCATCATTTCGTGACACACTCTTACAGCAGGGCACAAAGCAGGCACTAGGACCTGCGTGGAATCACAGCAAGTTTGGAGGCAGCAAGGCAGGCACTAGGACCTGCGCGGAATCCTGGCAGGGCTCAGAGCCGAGACACACCCAGACACTGCAGCCGACACATTAACGTGTCCTGACACACAGTTTGGAAAGCTATGTTCTAGGGGTATATCGTATATCACGCAGAAGAAATCTCTGAACACTTCCCTAAAGAAGCCATTGATGCCTTTCAATCTGGGAAATTTCTAAAACTCTGGAGTTCCAACGATCTATAGAAACAGCCTTGAAATGGAGTTGATTTAGGGCAATAGTGAATCTTTCCAAAAGAGGCTGTCCTGTCAAAATTATTCCAAGAGCCTAGCATAAAATTGTCCAGGAAGTCACACTCCTAGAATAACATCTACAGGCCTGCTGGCCTCTCTGTCTTGGCTTAAAATAAATGTTCATTCTGCACCATCAGAAAAGCACTCTGTAAAAATAGAATTCATGGGAGAGTAACAAGGGGGAAAACATGGATTACAAACACTGATTTCATCTCACGTTTGCCAAAAAGCACCATGAAAATAGATGAGGCAAAAAGTGGGATTTTTCAGGCAAAATGAGGGTCTTTATAACTCCTGGAAATGAAATAAGAATTTTATACCAACAGTATGGTATAATGGCTGCCTCGGGACTTGAACGAATTGAGATCATGATTCCTGGATAAAGTGCAAAGGAGGTCATGCAGCAAGACAATTACCCTAAACATACTGTTATCTGCAACAAAATGAGGAACATATTTAGTGTTGAAATGGCCAAAACCTGAAACAAGCAGTTCACACTAAAAAACTTAGCTTAGTACACACCAGTCTGACTGATCATGAACTACACTACAGGCATTTGGTTGCAGTCAGCCATTTGGTTGCAGTCACTGACCAGCAAAACAAACAAAAGTGTCACATTTAACACCCTGAATATCAATTCAACCTATACAGCCCGGAAACTGATTAGAGTAAAACAAGCTGTAAAATCATATAACAAGTAAAATTGTAAGTTAAAGTTTAAGAATAAAAATTAATATAGTAAGGTGTTATACAGTTTATATAAGGCAATAGTAAAATTAACGATCTAAAATATAGAACCATTGTAATACTAAAAGTCATGGAAAGAACGATACATAAGGAATGATTATGGTTTTAAAACAGAGTCCAATTATTGTGACTATATTGTTAAAATGACTAGCAGCTAATGAAATTAAGACAGAAATAAGAATCAATTGACAGGACATAAAACATAGATAGAAAGTAGTGACTAAATAGACAACATTTGGTGCAGTTACTGCAACTAATGGTGGTGCACTCAATTTAACGGTGAGTTTTTTCACACTGGCACATGGCATGTTGGATGTCTGTAGCTTGAATCATGTCAACTGGATTTCTATTTTCTCAGTGGAAACGTTTCGCTCCTTATCCAAGGAGCTTCTTCGGTCTGAGCAAAGTTGGTAAGGGAATCCTAAATATGTTTCTAGGTAGCTGTGTGACCTTACCCTGGGGCTAGGTCATGGTTATATTGAGATGTTATTTTTAAGTCCTTTTATCATCTAAAGGAGGATCGTTAAGATCACCATGCTGCTGTTGAGCTTGTGAAATGGTCTTAATCTTCCTAGGCACAGAAGACAAAGCGGGGAGGAAGATGGGGGAGACGCCAGGCTTGTCGATCGGAAGATTGCAAGTTCGGAGGTTCGAATCCCTAGTCCTGCGTGCGGAGTGAGCTCCCGCACTAGCTCCAGCTCTTGCCAACCTAGCAATTCGAAAGCATGCAAATGCAAGTAGATTAATAGGTACCACTTCGGTGGGAAGGTAACAGCGTTCCGTGCGTGTCATGTGGCCACATGACCGCGGAAGTGTCTTCGGACAACGCTGGCTCTTTGGCTAACAAACGGAGATGAGCACCGGCCCCTAGAGTCGGACACGACTGCACAAATGTGCGGGGGGTACCTTTACCTTTTTTTATATACTTAAAAATTCGTAAAACTCGAAAAGGAAGACTTTTTCACAAAACTATTCTGAAAACTAAATTTAGATTACAGCTTTTAGCTAGACTTCTGGGACTGGCGAAGATCTTTCGGGGGATCATATCACTGCTTCAGCTGAAGGTCAACTTGGGCGCCCTGCTGTCCTACCGGACTCTACCAAACGGACGGGCAGCACCATGTGCTGAAAGAAGACGACCGAATCCTTCTCCCTCCCAACCATCCCTGGCGGGAGACACTGAAGACCGCAATTCAAGGGGAAGGGCGTTTAGCCGTTCGACCCGCCCTGGACGAGGAGCATGCGCGCGCTGCGGCTGAGCACGCGTGTGGTGGGGGAGGAGGAAGGGAGAGCGCGGTGACGTCTCCAGGATGCGGGCAGGTTTCTGCCGCGTCCTCTTTCTCCCGTCGGGCGTGTGCGGAGGAGAGTCTGGGCTCGGCGTCGCCGGTGCTGTGACGGCCGTCGTTGCCTCTCCGCGGGAGTGGCGCTTGGCGGCTTTGGCACTGGGTCCGGGCCCACCTTCCTCTCACCTGCCTCCCTCCGGAGCCCGGCCTCGGCACTCTTCCCTCCATCTTCTTGCCGAAGGAGATGCAGTCCTGAGGTACTCGGAGGCCGAACCTTAAGAAAGATCGCCGCCCCTGACCCGAAAAGGTGACTGACACAGCCCGGGGTGGAAGGACGCTCGGTTTGATTGCCCCTTTAACAAGCTTTGCCTGTCGGCAGAGCTTCCAGTGGTTCCGACCTCTGGGGGCAGCGGCAGCAGCAAACAGATAAATATGGAAAGAGGGCAGTTTAGCCAAGGGAAGTGGTGACCGCTGAAAATGGTCATTGAAGAGGAGGATCGTCATCGTAGTGATCTCGCTAGAATAGAAGCTGCATTCTGGAGAGTGGCTGGCTTTCCTACCCCTTCAAACACACACTCATTTTTCTCTCCTAGGAACTCCGTATCATATTTTTAAATGTTTATTTAGAGGAGTTCACTTTCATTAGATCACAATATCACAAGGTCTTTTTTGGATGGGGAATTACTTCTCCGGTTTATCTTCTAAAGTAGGTTTGAAATCTTACAGCATTGCACCTGATGCATGCTGGTTATTAGGATTTGCAGTGGGATATTGTTAGGTGGCATTTCTGTTTATTAAATAGGCATGACTTGTTAGCTGTCACACTCAGTTGGGGGTTAAAAATAGCCCATTTATTTGTGCTTTTTCCTTGTCACAAAAACTGGCAATTTATAGGAACAGCAATGCAATTAAAATGGTTAAAACAATCCAAATGGGAGCCAAGAATATTTTAAAAACAGATCTTATCGTTAACACAGCGTTCAGTGTGTGTTAATGATAAGCAGCATGAGGTTGTATATCTTTAGAATTCCTATACAGCTCCTGTTTGCTCTCATTATCGATGTTTGTGCAGGTGTCTCCTATACATACCCAGCTGTTCTTCTCTGCCTGATGCCTGCTATAGTATTATGGAGCATGACACGGTGCTGGAGGGGGAGGCATGTAGAGAAAGGTGTGGAAAGAATGCACAGTTTTTCAGTTTCTCCTAATGGCTAGCTGCATTGCTTAGGCATAGTGAGAGAATCCCACTGTTGCTGTGTTTGGCTTTGACTCAGCAGATGTGCACCCAGCCATTGTAATTTGTAAAGTCTAGTTTATGTCTTAATATTATGACTTGTTCAAGAAACCATGTTTAAAATAAATTATGGCTTAATTTGATGTGTGCATCCAACTGAACATGGCTGGAGTGATCCATATAAGATATTTCTGGGTAAAAGAAGGCATGAAGAAAAACCAAACATCTGTTTCTTGTTATCATTTGAAGGTGCATTGATGCAAGATGGTCCTGATTTGCATCCAGAATTGATCTATCCCTGCAGTTAGTTACACAGAGTGAAGCCTTAGCCTTCTACAACCAATGCTGCTATAAAACCTTTATGTTAAGCAGATGTTGGCCCAGCTGAAACAGCAATTGCATCAGGGCTTCAAAATCTTAATGTATTTATGGCAGAAAGCACTTCTGAGGAAGGTTTCTGAATCTAGACTGCCAAGCGCAGAAACATTTATTTACAAATAAAGTGTTTGCATTTAAGATTTGTATTGCTTGATAATCACAATGAGGAGGGGTGGAGCAGATCAGAGATCTAGAAAAGCTTTGGTGAACCAGCGGTTTGCATAGAGTCTTTATCCTCTATTTGAAGCTAAGACTAATATTTCCAGCAGCTGCATGCTTAAATGACTATGGAAGGCAAATACTCCTTGTAATAAATCATATGCAGTCTTATGAACATTGTGACTTCAACATATTTAGAATATATTTGATTTCAAAATGTTATTCTCATGAATGTAAATTTATATAGTAAAACTCTATAACCTCTTGTGCTCTTCGCGATACTTGGGAGAGGGGGAACTCTTGGGAACTGCAGGGGGAAGTAGTAATCAACTAAAATCATTTCTGTTCCTTCCATTTATGGAAGTCTTAGTTGGATCAGAGAGCCTTCCATGAGTGAGAGAACAAATTGATATAACCCATAAGATTAATTGGTGAAGTTCATCTTTTGGATCACATGGACTCCCCTGCAATTCTTTGCATGTGTAATATTAAGAAAAAAGGAGAATTACATTACAAAATACACATTTATGAGCACTGCAAAGATGGCATAATCGATGCAACATGTCTGAAGTAGAGATTTGTGTCTGAATTTGAGTCAGTGTTGACTCCTGGCAATTGCCTGGACATGTCCCTGCAGTTTTCTTGGCAACATTTTTGGAAGTGGTTTGCCATGGTCGTCTTCCTGCAGCTGAGAGAGAGTGACTGACCCAAAGTCACCCAGCTGGCATCATGCCTAAGTTTATTTTATTTATTTATTTATTTATTTATTAAATTTCTATGACCTCAAGGAGGGACTCTGGGCGGTCCACAGCCTAGTTGGGACTAGAACTCACAGTCTCCCAGTTTCTAGCCTGGTTCCTTTTAACCACTACACTAAAATGGCTCTCAAGGGACTAATGTACAACTGAAATATTTAAAATTCTATCCACAGTCTATTGCTTGAGAAAAATAAACCCATGGTAACAAGTGAATGCCTGTTACAAGTTATAGATCATCTCTTCCCTCTGTTGGACAAAGGGATGAGCTTATGCAATAGCTTTAGAACTAATTTAGCAGTGACATTTGTCTGGAGTAATTGTTGAAGAATATCTTATACCTTTATTCTTTAAATAGTTTTCAATTCTTTAAAAGTGTAGTAGAGAAAATGCAAAGACTGAGGCTGTAATCCACAATATCCAGATGTACTGTACATCTCGCTCTCAGTGGGGCTCACTTCTGAAGACACATACACCGTTGTGCTGTATGAATTTGATCAAACGCTGACAGCTTGCTGGCTTTACCCTAGCATAGGAATGTTTGGCTGAGATTTTAATAATGCTTTATAGGAAATATTTACAGCCTTCATTTTTTTCCTCATCTGTGAGCTAACTAGAACAAGAAAATCACTTTTCCAGGTGGATACTGATTTTCTGTGGCTTAATTCAGTTATGCTGCTGAAACTTTATCCCTACTCATATAATTAAAGGCTTTAATTTCACGAGTATTCTCATGCAGTAATTACACTGAAGGCCATGGCATAGGGATGCACATTTGATTCTGTACATTGATTTAAGAAGTTTTTGTTGTTCGTTCAGTCGCTTCCGACTCTTTGTGACTTCATGGACCAGCCCACGCCAGAGCTTCCTGTCGGCCGTCACCATCCCCAGCTCCCCCATGGTTGAGTCTGTCACCTCCAGAATATCATCCATCCATCTTGCCCTTGGTCAGCCCCCCTTCCTTTTGCCTTCCACTTTCCCTAGCATCAGCTTCTTCTCCAGGGTATCCTGTCTTCTCATTATGTGGCCAAAGTACTTCAGTTTTGCCTTTAATATCATTCCCTCAAGTGAGTAGTCTGGCTTTATTTCCTGGAGTATGGACTGGTTTGATCTTCTTGCAGTCCAAGGCATTCTCAGAATTTTCCTCCAACACCACAGTTCAAAAGCATCTATCTTCCTTTGCTCAGCCTTCCTTATGGTCCAGCTCTCGCAGCCATAGGTTACTACAGGGAATACCATTGCTTTAACTATGCGGACCTTTGTTGTCAGTGTGATGTCTCTGCTCTTAACTATTTTATCAAGATTTGCCATTGCTCTCCTCCCAAGAAGTAGACGTCTTCTGATTTCCTGGCTGCAGTCAGCATCTGCAGTAATCTTTGCGCCTAGAAATACAAAGTCTGTCACTGCCTCCACTTTTTCTCCCTCTATTTGCCAGTTATCAATCAAGCTGGTTGCCATAATCATAATGTTCTGCGTACAGGTTGAATAGGTAGGGTGAGAGTATACAGCCCTGCCGTACTCCTTTCCCAATCTTAAACCAGTCTGTTGTTCCTTGCTCTGTTCTTACCGTTGCTACTTGGTCGTTATACAGATTCCTCAGGAGGCAGACAAGATGACTTGGTATCCCCATACCACCAAGAACTTGCCACAATTCATTATGATCCGCACAGTCAAAGGCTTTAGAATAGACAATTAAAGAGAAATAGATGTTTTTCTGAAACTCCCTGGTTTTCTCCATTATCCAGTGGATATTGGCAATTTGGTCTCTAGTTCCTCTGCCTTTTCTAAACCCAGCTTGTACATCCGGCAATTCTCGCTCCATGTATTGCTGGAGTCTACCTTGCAAGATCTTGAGCATTACCTTACTGGCATGTGAAATAAGTGCCACTGTTCGATAGTTTGAACATTCTTTAGTGCTTCCCTTTTTTGGTATGGGGATATAAGTTGATTTTTTCCAATCTGATGGCCATTCTTGTGTTTTCCAAATTTGCTGGCATATGGCATGCATCACCTTGACAGCATCATCTTGCAAGATTTTAAACAGTTCAGCTGGGATACCGTCGTCTCCTGCTGCCTTGTTATTAGCAATGCTTCTTAAGGCCCATTCAACCTCACTCTTCAGGATGTCTGGCTCGGTAACTCACTGACCACACCGTCAAAGCTATCTCCAATATTATTATCCTTCCTATACAGATCTTCCGTATATTCTTGCCACCTTTTCTTGATCTCTTCTGCTTCTGTTAGGTCCTTACCATCTTTGTTTTTGATCATACCCATTTTTGCCTGGAATTTACCTCCGATGTTTCTAATTTTCTGGAAGAGGTCTCTTGTCCTTCCTATTCTATTGTCTTCTTCCACTTCCGCACATTGCTTGTTTAAAAACAATTCCTTATCTCTTCTGGCTAACCTCTGGAATTTTGCATTTAATTGGGCATATCTCCCCCTATCACTGTTGCCTTTTGTTTTCCTTCTTTCTTGGGCTACTTCCAGTGTCTCAGCAGACAGCCATCTTGCCTTCTTGGTTTTCTTTTTCTTTGGGACGTTTTTTGTTGCCGCCTCCTGAACAATGTTGCGAACTTCTGTCCATAGTTCTTCTGGGACCCTATCTACTAAATCTAGTCCCTTAAATCTATTCTTCACCTCCACTGCATATTCCTTAGGAATATTAGTGAGCTCATATCTAACTGATCTGTGGGTCTTCCCTATTCTCTTTAGTTTGATTCTAAATTTTGCAATAAGAAGTTCGTGATCTGAACTACAGTCAGCTCCAGGTCTTGTTTTTACCGACTGTATAGATGTCCGCCACCTTTGGCTACAAAGGATGTAGTCAATCTGATTTCGGTGTCGACCATCTGGTGAAGTCCACGTATAAAGTCGTCTTTTAGGTTGTTGGAAGAGAGTGTTTGTTATGCACAGTGAGTTGTCTTGGCAAAATTCTATCAGCCTATGTCCTGCTTCATTTTGTTCTCCCAGACCATGCTTGCCTGTAATTCCAGGTGTCGTTTGACTACCCACCTACTGATCCATTTAGTTTTCATGGCAAGAATACTGGGGTGGGTTGCCATTACCTTCCCCAGGGATCGTATTTAGTCTGACCTCTCTGCCTCGACCTTCCCGTCTTGGGTGTCCCTTCACGGTTTAGCTCATGGTTTCATTGAGGTGCTCAAGCTCCAGCACCACGACAAGGTAACGATTTCCTTTGCTGGAGGATTTAAGAAGTATAGCAACATAAAGTTGTGGGAAACCATTTTCCACAGAGCAAAACAGGATTGACTTTTCTGACAATATATTGTCAGTAAAAGGATAGCCATCTATTCTGACATCTGTATTAGATGTATTATTATTATTATTCAATGTATTTTAGATACTGTTTTTGTATTTTTAGACTTTCAATTGTTGTAACCCGCCCAGAGTCCCTTGCAAGGGAGATGGGCGGGGAATAAATTGAAATAATAAATAAATAAATAAATAAATTAGGTATGTGGAGAGCCAGTTTGGTATAGTGGTTAAAGAATCAGGCTAGAAACCAGGAGACCCTGAATTCTAGTTCTGCTTTAGGCACAAAGCCAGTTGGGTAACTTTGGACCAGTCACTCTTTCTCAATCCTAAGAAGAAGGCAATGGCAAACCACTTCCAAAAACGTTGCCAAGAAAACTGAATGGACTTGTCCAGATAGGCTCCAGGAGTAGAGACTGAAACAAGGCACAAAAAGAAATGTGTGTGATTATGGAAGGGATACACTTTTCAAAAGTAGCAGAGAAATCTCTTGGACATAAGAAGTTGCAGCATTATCCAAACTATATTTTCAGTAATCCTATCAAGTATAACATCTCTGGTATTATAGTGCTAGAAGAATATGGAGCTCTGTAAGATGCTTCTAGAGGGGAGTGGCTATTATAAGAATTTTTGAAAAGATACAGGATGGTTATAAGAAGAAAATCCTGTTGTCTGGACTACCTCACCTCCTAAATATGTGATCAAAGCTGGGTAATTGCACAATAAAAGTTTTGTCTGGAAGTACTCTTAAGGCAGAAAAGCATGAATAGATGGACTGGTATCTGTTGTATCTGTTGAAATATTCATTCACATGTTTTGAACTAGAAAATGTCTAAGAAGAAGAGAAGGAATGAGAATAACTGGATGTCTAACAAAGGATAACATTCCCATTGTATTGTTCAAAAAAGTAGGGATTGAAGGTATTTAGGAGTGCCTTAGTAGGGCATAGTTGCATTTCATATATTGATGTAATCTAAAATCACAAGACCCTGGTGTTTTGTGAGCTTGCAAGATTTTCATCCTGGTAGGAAATGATTAGGCCACATAATGAAGTGGGAAAAAAATTAGAAATGCAAATTGTTCTTAAAACAAAAACTTAAGAAAGTACCATTTTTATTACTATGAACATGTTTATCAAAAAGTACAGTATTCTAATTCTTAGAATAATCTTTTATTAGTTAATAGTCAGATACAACTTTTTAAGGAAAATCCCTAGCTGAGAATAACATCTTAGCATTTTGATTTTGAGTCAGTATGGTAATATTGAGTGAGACGGGCGGTGAAAAAATTTAAAGTATAAATAAAATAAATAAATAGTTTTGATTTGAGCCTGAAATTTCTGTGCATTAAAAAACTGTATTGAAGTTATATAGTGGTAATAGTGAATTGCCATCTTCTTATGAGTATATTAGGGGCATGGTGGCTCAGCGGGTAAGATGCCAGGCTTGTCGATTGGAAGATCGCAAGTTCGGAGGTTCAAATCCCTAGCCCCGCGTGATGGAGTGAGCTCCCGCACTCACCCCAGCTCTTGCCAACCTAGCAATTCGAAAGCATGCAAATGCAAGTAGATGAATAGGTACCACTTCAGTGGGTAGGTAACAGCGTTCCGCGTGCGTCATGCGGCCACATGACCGTGGAAGCGTCTTCGGACAACACTGGCTCTTTGGCTAACAAACGGAGATGAGCACCGGTCCCTAGAGTCGGACACAACTGCACAAATTTGCGGGGGGAACCTTTACCTTTTGCCTTTATGAGTATATTGGTGGTCCATGTTGTATGTATGATCCTGTTTACACTGGTCAGTTTTGTCCTGCAAGATATTCCACAAAGCCTGTTTAGGTAGTCCTCACTTACTGACCACTCATTCAGCGATTGTTCAAAGTTACGACAGTACTGAAAAATGAGACTTAAACTGGTCCTCAAAGTTGCAGCCATCACAGCATTCCACAGTCACATGATTGCCAATTGCAACCTTCCCAGCTGGCTTCTGACAACGAAAGTCAATGGGGAAGCCAGCAGGAAGTCGCAAGTCGCCATCATGTGACCTTGCGCTTAATGACTGCGCCGCTTAGCAATGGAGTTGCCGGTCCCTATTGCCGGTAAGTGAGGAGTACCCGTAATGGAAACAATAAGCTGATGTGCCTGGAAAAATTCTAGTTTATTGAAAATAGCCCCCAAATTAGGGCAATTTTATTTTAATGAGATGGAATATTTAAAAAGATTGCTGCCTGAACGCCTTACCAGCAGAACAGCCTGATCCTGAACCACTCAGACCATCAATACAACTAGTGTAGTGTTATGTATTCCTGGCAATAAATCTTGAAAGTCTATTCTCCTCCTCCAAGTTAATTTACTTTAAGTAGAGATGCCAATATCTCAATATCCTCTTCAGCAGATAAATATGTTTGGTAGTTTAACTGTCCAGAACCATTTTACTTTTGGTTTCTACACTCCAATTTTATTGACAGAAGGAAGCTATCTAGAATAGCTAAAAAAGAGTAATAATAATAATTTATTATTATTATTTATTATTTCTAACTTATATCACCGCCCATCTCCCCCCACAAGGGGACTCTGGGCGGTTTACAATCAAGTATAATAATAATAATAATAATAATAATAATAATAATAATAATAAACAACTTGTATGCCAACCGACTCTCAACATCTCTGGGTGGCTCACAACAATTAAAGAAATTACAATAAAATCAATAAATAGTAATAGCTAATTGAAAAAATCATTTCAATTATTCTGTTTCAAGAATTCATTTTCAGTCAGCCATTTCTCCAGTCACACGATAACATGGTACATAAGGAAGACAGTTCCTTGATTGTTCTAATTTTTTATGGAAACCCTAGTGAAATTTCAGAAATGGCATATGCACAGTTTGATCTTTGACTTGAAATAATTTTCAAAATATTTTCGAATCAGAGTTACAAGCAAATATTTTGTTGAGTAAAAAGACAGAGGTGATTCTGAAAGGAAAGCATAATGTTCTTGTAAAACTAACTTTTTAAGATTTTACCGGCATCCATTAACATATGAAAAAAAATACTCATGTTTACAAAGATTTAGTCCCCTTCAGAAATGTTCTGAAGACATAGAATTTGGCAGTTCTAGAATTTTAACTTTTGTATACAGAACTATTAGTATTTTATTTTGATTGGGTTAAGTTAGCATCCAGTATTTTCTTTAAGGCTGGCCAGATTCATGTGACATTTTCCTAAAGAAAAGTTTTTGTCAGTTATGAAATTCTGTTTAAAAATAAATTTTGTGAAATCTTAAAGCTAAACCAATTTTTTTCTTAGGGATTTTGTATGTATTTACAGGCTGCTCAAACTTTTATATTTGCAAGAGAGCTAGTCCTTTTACTCAGTATTTCATTTTTCATTTATTTATTTTACATTGTGCTTTGGTGACTATTTCTGCACAAGTCATGGATAAGCAATCTGTGGCTTTGAGCTAAAAACAGCCCTTGGCTACAAAGGATACAAACCACAGAGTAGAAAGGAGTCTAATCAGCCAACTAGTGAGGCCAGATTGCTGTTTTCCTGCCAATAGAGAATGGATGTATGTGCATGTTATATGAAGAAATGAGTGCTCATATGCAGTTCCCACTTCGGGAACTTTTTGCATCCCTTCTGCTTTTTTCCTAGCCAGCTATACTAATTGTAGTAAACTACTAATTAAGCATACTTGAAATTACAACCCTAACCGGTATTTCTCGAGCCATTTTAACCCAGTTGACAATTTTTAGAGATTTGTCTGAAAATTATGTGACATCTACCATATTTTCTTAGCCAAATTTTCACATTACTTATTACATCAGTTTCATATGCCAAATAGTCTTTGTGAATATGCTTGTATTCTCTTCCTTCTTTTTCAGATAATATGTTGATATGAGCAACTGATCTTTTTTGAGATAAAGCAAAAATCTCTCCAGAATGAATAAATTAAAAATGGCATCAGAAAAAAGGTAATCAGTCAGAAAACAATTTCAGTGATTGTTTATTCTGATTTGTAAGAATTGGATTTTTTTTCTTTTTCATTTTCATTTTCATTTTTTTTGCATACCCTGATTTTAGTCCTTGAAGTTTATGTGTGAAGTGTACTCAGGAAGATAATGTTCCAGATTATAAAAAGAAAGATTTAATTGAAAACTGAAATATGCATATTTGGAAAACTGGTATTCATAAATCATGGCTTTCCTCCGAAGATTTAACCTAGAGGGCTTTCTTGCAAAAAAAAAAAAAAAAAGCCAATCTTTTGACATGAAATTCCAATATCTTCTAACAATAAGAATCACAGACAAGGCTATAAAATGATCCTTAATTTGTATTCGTTTCTTCTTGAAGTTACTTTTGTTTATGACAATGATACATATATTTTCATAACCCCAAACCTGATTCATAAAATTTAACATATTACCTTCCCTTTTAGGTGCAACTGATAGTTTTTATGTATTATTTTTAATTTATTTTAATATTCTTTTTATGTAGTAATGTTCAAAATCATTAACATTTTAAATTTATAAATTTAAGTTTAATTGGAAAATAAACATTGAGAAGAATTCTCTGACAGAGGGACCTATGTTCAGTAGGCTTTCTGTGAAATTAAAGTTATTCCTAGCTTTTATATATAATTTTGAGAATATTTTTTATTCGTAGTATGTAAACATACTGTTTGGATTAAATAACTGAAGTAAAAGAAATGTGATAATACTTATAATGTATGTGGAATCTGTGTTGCATTTGAACTTGTTAGATGTACAAGCTATTGGAAGAATGTAAGATATGAAGCAAAACGTTACAGTGTTGAGGGCTCACCTTTAGGGCATCAGCCAAGCAGCCATGAATCTTTCCAGGTCATATTATTGCATGCTTCTCCCATTTTAGATTTTCTTCCTATTTGTTTTTGTTGAGATTTTTTGTGCTTCCACATACTTTTGAGTTTTCTTAGGATTGTTCATCCTTTCATCTTCTGTGTAGATATTTGCACTATACAACTAATGGTATAGAGCAGAGCTTTCCAAACTGTGTGTCGGGACATGTTAGTGTGTCGGCTGCAGTGTCTGGGTGTGTGTCGCGGCTGCTGCTGCCTCCAAGCCCTGCCAGGATTCCGTGCAGGTCCTAGTGCCTGCCTTGTGCCTTGCTGCCTCCAAACCTGCTAGATTCCGCACAGGTCCTAGTGCCTGCCTTGTGCCCTCCTGTAAGAGTGTGTTGCGAAGTGATGCCCTGCTGTAAGAGTGTGTCACCAACATGAAAAGTTTGGAAAGCTCTGATATAGAGAATGAATTTGCTCAGGTTCTATGCAATATATGCTTCCGGGTCCAATTCAAGGTGTTGGTGATTACCTTTAAAGCCCTATATGGCATAGGGCCAGGGTCCCTGAGGGACCGTCTCGTCCCGATAACGTCTGCCCGCCCCACCCGTACATGCAGAGAGGGCATGCTTCGGACCCCCTCAACAAGAGAATTCCATCTAGCGGGGTCCAGGAGACGTGCCTTCTCTGCGATAGCGCCCGCCTTATGGAACATCTTGCCCCCGGAGGTGAGACTCGCCCCCTCACTCCTGGCCTTCCGGAAGGCCCTCAAGACCTGGCTCTGCCACCGGGCCTGGGATGACAGAGGCGGCAGTGCCTCCTGGGGTTGGCTGGCCCCGTAGTAATACGATCGATACTACGGTCCCCAATCCATCTTGGATTCAAGTAATTTATTATTGTATGTATTTTAGATGATATTTTTGTATAGTTTTTTAAACTTTCAATTGTTGTAACCCGCCCAGAGTCCCTTGCAAGGGAGATGGGCGAGGAATAAATTGAAATAATAAAATAAAAATAATAATAAATAAAATATGTATTCCAAAATAATGTAGATGTATTTGTATTTTATATTATTTTTTACATTTCTGATCTGAGAATCTCTTTCAATTATGCCAGTGATAAAGGTACTGTGTCAGTAATTATTACTTTTGAATAAGGCCTGAGTTTTGCTAGTATAGATATTTTTGAGAAATAGTGTGGAATAGGATACATATACTTACCGAGTTTCACAATAGGGAAACATTCAGTAAATTTTATATAATACTAATGTTTGCAAAATAAAGAAGTTAGTTTAAATGTTCCCATTCTAGGAATCAAATATGCTGCAGAAGTGATTGTACCAATTTTTTCTTGCATTTGATTAATTTGCAACATACTCAGTTCAGAATATTTTCCCTCTTATTTTGCTCCACCTCGTATCAATTAGTTATGTCTGCTTGTTTGCCAGATTTTAATTTTTGTGTTAAGCTATCTACAAATCTTTTACACTAAACATTTTTGTAATTTCATCATCTTGTGGGGATACTGTGTGGGACATAATAGGTATCAGTAAGAATACTACAGTATTTGTGCCCTCAGTATAGCGTCTGTAAATTTAAGAAAGCTCATTTTAAAATAAAACACTTGAATTAAAACAAACTAGACTTGCACAAATTGTTTGAAATAGAACAGCTAGTTAATGAAATACTAACAGATGTTCCAAAAATGGAAATGGAATTCTCCTGCAAGTTACCCATACAATTACAGAAATATTTCACGAACTCTGAAAAATAATGTATTTTTGTCCTTGCTGAGCTCACTGGATTGGATCCATAGGCTGTGCTAGTTGAAAACTGCTCTTTTTATTTGTTCCTTTTCCCAGCTGCTTTATGTACTATGGAAGTTATAAGTACCAGGAAATATTGGGTGGAAATAATTATAGTTGAATGTGTAACTTGCATACAAAATAATCACATTTATGTAAAGATAAATATGGGCTGGAAATTTTGTCTAATCATGGCTTTCTGGTAATGTAAAATATGTATGCTTACATGAAGGTATGCTGTATTTGTGAAATAACCCTTTTATTGTTTTGAAGGAAACTTACTTCCAGATAAGTATTATTATTACATTTGTTCCAGAATCATTCCTCTGAACTTTGTAAAACAATCTCAAGGTTTCTGGGTTTAGTCTTGAAGGAACTGTGGCCTTATGTGTGACGTTCCACTCCTTTGATATTGATTTAGAAACTCTCATCACAAGCCATGGTAGGATATGAAAAACTTCTTTAATTAATACAAGTGAATAGAATCGATGCAAAGAGCAGATTGAACAAAAGCGCATGCAACCATAGATTTAAACATGTCAGTTCTCACGTAATCCTACCACCCCTCCCTTATCGACTCAGTTCCCATAACTCTAAACTGCCAGCCTTTTGATGATTCCACCTGAACGACCATCTCTCCTCCTTCCACATTCCAACGCCTTGCATACCATGCCTATCTTTAACAGCTCTTTTACTGTCTTGCAAGCATGCTCATTACCACAAGCCCCATATACCTAATAACTACAAAACCCATCTATCTCTGGAAGGATGGCATCCTGACATTATGACATGAAGTGGTTGCCCTGGTAACATACAAGATAGCAGTTGTGTCTAGATCTGGCTCTAGAATTAGATCACTGTGTAAGGAATGATTAAGCTATAGGTTACACTTAGTTTTCAGCTTGGATGAAGGCATTTTTAGAAGAAATAATGCAGAAATGAGGCGTGGTCATCGATTCCATATTACAGTCAGGATGTTTAAACCACTTGGAAAGTGGGTAGCTCTGGACAATTCCACTCACTCTTGGCAAGAGGGAAACATTTCTCGGTAAGTTGAAAAGCCTGGGAAAGGATGACAGTATTGAAAGAAAGGTTATTCAAATACTCAAGCAACATTTATTCAAATTATCAAATGCTCAATTAATTCACATCAACACTGATAATAATGGCCAGGGTTTCCCTAATATTGTTTTTAAACCATGGAAGAGAAACATGCTTATATTTTATTGACATTTTAAATAATTAAAGCAAATTTTCTGAATTGAAATGTTTCTATTTGTTAAATGGCCAGTCTCACAATGTATTTTCACAGGGAAAATATACAATGAAAATTGTTTCTGAAATATACTGTCAAAATTTTTCAATTAAATGAAATTAAATTTGTTAGATTTATAAGGCTGTCCAACTCAAAATGATTCTGGGTGGTGTACTGAATTGTTTTACTTAAAGAAGTAAAAAACAAAAATAGTTATCAACAGATGAAGCAACACAGAGGAATTTATTTATTTATTTATTTTCTATCCCGCCTTTATTTTTTTTTATAAATAACTCAAGGTGGCGAACATACCTAATACTCCTTCCTCCTCCTATTTTCCCCACAACAACAACCCTGTGAGGTGAGTTGGGCTGAGAGAGAGCGACTGGCCCAAGGTCACCCAGCCGGCTTTCATGTCTAAGGCAGGACTAGAACACTCAGTCTCCTGGTTTCTAGCCTGTTGCCTTAACCACTAGACCAGTGCTTTCCAAAGTGCTGCCGTTGGTGACACACCAACGGCGGCAGTGGGGCGGGGGCGTGCGTGGCATGGGGGCGGGGGCGGGGGCGTGCACGGCGGCGGCCTTGCTAAAACGCAGAAGCGCTGATGGTGCGCTGCTGCCATCGTCGCTGCCGCCGCCATGCACACCACCCCCACACGCGCCCCCGCACCGCCGACGTGCACGCCTCCGCTTCGCGACACTAAAGTGTCGCGACACACAGTTTGGAAAGCTATGCACTAGACCAACAACTCAAGCATCCTTAGGACCACATTGTTCAAATTAGTTCAGGGCCTGGGAGGAAAAAATAGGTTTTAAGCATTTTTTAAAAAAGGTGATAGCCATACAAATCTCAGGAGGAATGCTGTTCCAGAGGGCAGAAGCAGTGGCAGAGAAGGCATACTTCCTGTCTTGTCATATCAGGTGACATTGTTTTGTTGATGGGGCCCAGAGCATGCCAACTGTGTCCAAACAAACAGGACAAGCAGACACTATGAGAGATAGATATCCCTCCAAGTAGCTAGACACTGTGCCATTCAGGGCATTAAGGGTGATATCCAGCACCTCACTTAGCAACTTCATGTAGATGTTAAACAAAAGGAGTTAGAGAGCCTTGTAGTGGGATACAGTAACAGTTTCCATGTATTTATTTATTTGAAGATTTTAATTACAGTAATAAAAACCAATACAAACTAAACTCAGAGAAAAGAAAGGAAAACTAGAGTAAAAAGTGCAAAGGAAAAAGTAAAAAGAAAGAAAGAAAGATAAGGAAAAAGAAAAGAAATAGATAAAGTGACTTCCAATCTTTATCACAATTATAAACAAATTTGGTAGCTCTTCACCCCCTATAAGTTTACAAACGGATATCTCTTCTTTCCATAACCCATCCATTATCTATAAGCAAGTCCATAAGACATCAACTTTTCAATCCTGGTGTCAGCAAAAAGTCAGTAAAGGGTTGCCAGAACTTTATAAAAACGTGTCTTATTTTAACCTTGATCAAATAAATCAACTTTATATTCCTTCCTGTTACTTCTGAAAATCTTAATCTTTAATTGATTCAAATATTGTCATAGGGTTTGATCTCTCTTCAATTCTTCTTTGTCCTATTGCCAAGGCTTGTTCAAGGCTTTATCAAGCCTCTTTTGTAAATCCAATAAAAAGACATTGTCCAGGTCATTCTCTTGGTTTATCATTTTTATTTATTTAATTAATTAATTAATTTGTATCAGTGCCCATCTCCCCCCAAAGGGGAACTCTTTGTATTTCCCCTTTAATTTTTAAAACTCCAGCCAGCTTCTTTTGTATATCTAGTAAAGATTCCTTATGCAGGTGATTCTCTTGGCCTGTCACTTGTATTATCATTTTAAATGCCTTCTCTGTCACACTTTTTTTAAAATCCAATATTTCTGATTCTACAATATTTCTGCATCAAGCAAAATTTCTTTCACGTCTGTCATTCCTTCATTAACATCTTCTGAACATAGTCTTTCCATAGAAGCAGACATTGTTACTGATATTGTGGCTACTAATTTCTGGACCCATTTTTGAAAATCATCTTTAGTATTTCAAATGTTACAACATTTTGTGTCATTTTGTAAATCCCAATACTGATGAAAACCAAAAGCAGGTTTACACTTTTTTTTTTGGCCTGGAATCTTTAGTCCCCTCTAGTGTCCAATTTAAATAATAAATTCTCTAATCTCTGTTATGACCTCCAGTAGACAAAATAATTTTGGTTCCCACGAAAAGCTGTTTATTTTATATAGTTAGTTCCAAACTCTTATAGTAAAAGTTTCAATATTCCAAATTTGTCTGGACCCTTAATTAATTTATAACTTTCTTCATTCAAAATCTTATTTAGCCTTTTGCCATTTATTTCAAATTCTTTAAGTTCTTAAACTTATAGTTAAATTTTATTTTGTTCAGAAATGAAGATAGACTCACGAGGAGGCTTTTCAAACTTGTCGTTCTGAAGATCTCTAATAGCTTTATGATGGTTAAATAAGCAATTTCTGAAAGTGATTAGAAACAAGGTTAGCAAACTTAGTGTCCTTTAAAAGGTTGTGAGCTTGGTGTCTGATCCCTTCATCCCCCAGTGCTCAAACTCACCGGAGACCACTGTCCTGCGGTCTCTTCATGAGGAGCAGCCATCTGGAGCACATGTGGGCAATCTCCCGGTCTATTCACCAGTTCTTCAGTCTTTGCCATGGTTGTCATCTCCGCGCTCTCTGAGATATGTTTAGCTCGCCATGCCTTCCCTGGAAGTTGGCATCTTCAGGTCCAGTAACAGCTTCCTGAGGTGGAGACATACCACCATCTTCAATCCCGGTGGGACTTCCCCCTCCCTCAGCAAAGCCAAAAATACAGCATGGACCCAGCTATATATCACTTCCTGGGAGGGGCATGGATCTAATATACAAATGATTGGATTAGCAGTCCTGGGAATCTGTCCAAGTTAAAGGCAAAACCTTTTCCCAGTTAACCAAGCCAGACTGTTTTTGTCATCAGACTAGCCCAGTCAGAATCCATCTCTGAGTGAATCCAAGCCACTTCATCTACCAGATTCTTTGTTTTCTATAACATAAAAAAGAAACGTTTACTACTTGACCTGTATGGTAGGCAGAGGGACCCAGGTTGGTATAGTGGTTAAAGGCATCAGGCTAGAAATACTGTGAGTTCTAGTCCCACCTTAGGCACAAAGCCAGCTGGGTGACCTTGGGCCAGTCACTCTCTCTCAGCCCTAGGAAGCAGGCAGTGGCAAACCACTTCTGAAACCTTGCTAAGAAAACTGCAGTCCAGGCAGTCGCCAAGAGTAAACACTGACTCAAAGGCACAATAAAAGGTAGGTGGACATAGGTAAATGCTGTGTTCTGTTACAGTATGTCAGCAATCATGCTTCAAATTTTTATGTATGTATCAGGTTTCCTTTCAGTTTTTAGACTGGGTGATATATCAAAGTACTTAAACTCAGTAAGATAACATTTTATAGGCAATTGTTTTTTCAAAGCAAATATGGGTTTAATTGAAACGTTAGAAACGTTAGGAACCAAAACTGCCAGAACACGGCCACACAGCCCGGAAAACCCACAACAACCAAATACGGGTTTAATTTTCAACGTAGTATTGCCATTTTAAGATTACAGCCATTCTTAGTGAATATGTGTAGATCTCTTCAATACCACAGATATTTTCCATTCTGGAGTGTAGTCTATTCAAGACCGATGTGCATCTGAAATGGTATTTTCAGATTATTCGCATTTTATTGGGAATACCTTGTGCTTTTTGGGATCTGGCGTATAAGATCATGTGTAATTCCAACGACCTGTTTTTCTTTTTTTAGAATTGTTTAGATTAGGAATTAGATGTGAGGAAAGATACTAAAAAGTTACATCTCACAAGAAGTTTGTATTGGTGATTCTTAGTATAAAAAACCATTTCTCATAGTTAGGGCAATTTAAAAGAAGGATGTGCTAGGTTAAATTTTCTGTTAGTACTTCAGTTACTTTCTGAGCAAGAAGACATATTATTTCACTGTGCTGGTTCTGGCAATAAAAGTCAGGTGTACAAACAATGAGTGTATGGTTTCATGTAGTCCCTTGTTTCTGCCTGGCTCCTCTATTTTTGTGAATAAGGAAACAAGTCAATATATGATACTTAACCATCATATCCCTTTATCTGGAAATGGCTCATGACTTTTGATAATAAAGACTTGGATTAAAGATTATTTATAAATACTTACTTATTGAGAAGCCATTGGCTAGATTCAATCATTTTGATAAGCCATGCTTTATTTTAATCCAGGACTGTTGAAAAAAGCATAGTACCTTGCTTTATACAACACTGAGTCAAAGTGTTACAAAGTACATTAAGATTTAATATGATACAGTATGTGAGTCTGTAGTTCAGGCGTGTACAACTTCTGTATATTTGAGAGAGAGAGTGACTTTTGAATGGCATGCCAAGGGCCAACCCCAGAAGTTTAATTTTAAAATGCTCTATTGTATCATTTCATTTTTAAATGTTATTTTGTTATTTTTATGGGGAGGGGGTGTAATAGCAAAATCCCCTTCTCCCTAAGGGGTCACTTTTCAGTGTTATAGTTCTTTCTGCTGGTAAAAAGAAAAAACAAACCCTGCAGCCTTATTTTAACAGAAGGGACAGCAAGTAAATAAATAGGTCAGCAAAACGGATAAGGCTGAAAGCCTTTGTGCCTTTGTGTGTGTGTGTGTGTGTGTGTGTGTGTGTATGTTTTGGGACATTTTGGAGGTTTAAGCAGAAATGTGTGTATCTTAGGCCTAGGTTGCTGTTTTGGCCTTTCAAATACAGGGGTAGGGGAAAAAAAAGGATTTTTCCTATTTTTTGGGGGGGGGGGATCTGGTTTTTCAAATTGTACAGTGGATGTCCTAAACTTTTGAAAGATACAAGGAACCCGCCTGATTTAGATGTGATGGGAAGTAGGAGTGTATAAAATACTTAATTTCAAACTATTTCAACTCAAAATTTCACAAAACACCCAAGTTCAGGTGAGACTGATGTTTTGCGTTCAAGGCCTCCCTTTGTCCTTGTGGAATTTGGAGCTCGAAATATTTCAAAACTAACCATTTTGCATATCGCTAATTGGAAACTCATTAGCCATTGGCTTTCACCTGCTCAGAGCAAAGGAGCTGCTTACTTACAAAGAAGTTTATGTATATGCTGGTTCATCAAAGTAACATCATATAATTGCAACTAAGTATGGAAATTAGAATCTACATGGCATTTGCCTACATTCCTTTTATACTGTGTATTTTGTTTTGATGTGAGATTCTGATCCTAATGAATGTTTCTTTGTCTCTTTCTATAAGTGTATAAAAGTGATTTACATAAATTAACCAAGGAATTAATAGTGAGTTAAACAAGAGATATGTATGTGATAGATACTATAATAACTGTAAAATAAATTATTTTAAATATAGTTGGATTCTAATATGTTCATTTTAACCCACTGTGTTCCTGAATTGAGAGTGATGATTGTGTAACAAATGATAAATTTAGGCCATTTTCTAATGTGCAGTAGAACTGGTTTGTAATAGCGGGCCAAAGAATTGTAATCCATTGCAGCTTTAATAAATGAACACTGACAGTATTTATTAAACAATTTATTCAGGCTAACCATATTTCAGTATATGTATACGTACAATAAATTATCATGTGCTGTATATATACGTACATTACAAGATGACAAGCAGAGTGTCTTACAGTGCCAGTTCTTAAGAAGCAGTAGCTGTTTCTCTGTACTTCTACACATTGTGCAACTCACTCCCCAACTTTATTTAAATGTATTTTATTTTCTCTGTGGTTCTCCAGGCTGCTGCTTATAAAGTGATACATAGCAATAGGCTATCATCAGCTGTGGGGAAATCCACATTTGTAAAAGTAAAAAAAATTACTAAGAAAAAACTTGGATAGCTAAAAACGAGTAGATGAGATATAAGTACTGATTGAAGGTTCAGTGAAAAGAGACTTACTGGACAGAGAGAAGAGTTGTAATAGAATAGGGGCAGGGCTGGCTGACATCCTGAAGATGTATATTCCATACTGCATCATTTTGGATCCAGCTTTGATAGTTATCTCCAAAAATAGTGGCTGGCCTTTTATTAGTCATCTTACATTTTGGATTTTATTACAGAAATTTAAACCTAAACCAAGACAACTGATAACAGTAAAAATAGTTAATGCTACAATATATTTTGACATATGCTGTGATTTGTGTAAACACTGATGATACCCAATTGACTTATTACAAAGTATAAAGAACAACTTGAATTAATTTTGAAAATGTTAATATAGAAGCCTGATAGACACCCTCCCACCAGGGATAAGACAGGCCCCCTTGCTCCTGGATTTTAGAAAAAAATTAAAAACTTGGCTCTGTGATCTCGCCTGGGGCAAAAAGGAAAGCAGTCAAGCCTGGGGATGGCTGATCCCTTAGAGCCACATTAGATATCTAAAATATTTTAATCATAGTCAACGTCACTTTAGAACTATCTGCCTCTTGGATTTTATTGTATTTTATTGTATTTTTATTGTAATTTACTGCATTTGTATTTTTATTACGGTTTTTACTGTACTTCGTTGATATTGTGTTGTGAACCGCCCAGAGTCCCTCCTTGAGGGGGAGATGGGCAGTTATAGAAATTCAATAAACAAACAAACAAACAAACAAATAAATATCCTTTTCATTAAAAATATGTTCATAGTATTAATTCTCCTGAATGTCATGTATCCAGAGGCTGCTTTGCATAATCAAATACCCTAGTCATTTTCACCTTCATTCTGAATGGACATAAAGTACAGGTGGTCCTCGCTTAGTGACCACTCATTCAGCGACCATTTGAACTTACGACGGCACTGAACGAGTGTTACTTACAACCGATCCTCAAAGTTCCAGCCTTCTTTGGCAGTTTCCTACAAGCAAAGTCAATGGGGAAGCCAGCAAGAGATCACAAATGGTGACCACGTGATATCCTCACTTAACAACGGCAGAGGAAGTACCGGAATTTCTGTTGCTAAGTGCAAAACATTGGCAGGGTATAAATTGCTTCTGGCACTCTCCCAGCGCAGCAAGAAGGCACTCTTTTGTGACCTGCTATCCGTTGTGTGCCAACCCCCACCCCTGGGCTCACAACCTCCAGTTCGAGAAACCCTGATTTTGGGTTTTGAAGATTAAATTGTTTGTTTTTATAGAAATAATGTTAGCCAAGGTTTAACTAAGGGTAAGAGTACAATAATCATTTATATCTGTGTTGGAGAAGGTTGAAAGTCACCTTTGTATATTTTCTTGCTATTTCTGCACTTAATTAGTTTGTCTTTTTTCTTTAACTCGGTATTCAAGCTTTTCTGTACTCTGTATTTTGTATTTTAAAGTTCTTATTAAAAAAAAGAAAGAGAGAAACACTGCCTTAATATGTAAAGTTCCTGCAGGGAAGAATGTATGTGTGGAATTGATGCTAATCTTCTTACTCACCAGTTGTCCATGGTTTTAGTTAATTTTTAATCTTCCTGAAAAGTAAAGAGAAAGCAAGCACATCTGTATTTTGAACAGGTATAGAAGAATTTGAGAGCATAGGAGCAGGTTTGGGAAAAGGGATCATTTAGACTCACCAGTCCTCCTCTTTAGTTTCCTGTTTGCATTCCTCTGAATATATGTTTGCTGAGAAACTGCCAAGATTGATTTTATATATTCTGTTCAGTGTTAAACATGTTCATTTCTCTTTTTTTCTGCTCCCTTTTGTCTCATTACTATGGAAAAGCAAAGACCTGTCAACTGCATGTTATTTTTCTCTATATGACATTTAGGGTCATAGTCCTAATTTTAAATTTGCTTAACATTTCTTTCCATCCTCTGAAAAATACCTGTCATATCACAGCATAAATGCATTTCTTTTCCCCAGTGTAACTAACAACCCTCGGATTTTGAGTCTGTTGGCACAACTGGAGAAGATCAATGCAGAATGTTTGGTAGAAGCGGAGACTGCCAGATACGTTACATCAAAAATTCTTCACCTGACTCAAAGTCAAGGTAAATAAATATACATTATAAATGCCCATTAATTTAGGTGTGTGCATGCATGTGTGTTATAAGTTCTCATATACATTATGTATGGCATTTAAACAGTTATCTTTTTATAATGTTGATATAGATAGGTGGGAAATGTTATATAGTTAAGGAAATTCATTTTCATGGGCTAGGACAAGCATCTGGCAGTTTTGCAGCATGGCTGATTAAATCTCAAACAAGAAACACCATTAAAAACAAATTCTTAAATTACACTTATAATTTTAAGCAGGTGAGAGCTAGCCTAACCTGCCTTGTTTAGTATTTATTTTGCTTTTCTCCTGTTTTCTGATCTGATTTGGCTAGTACATTTATTCCATTATTTTCTACCCCTATAGTTTCTAGGTCAAAACCAAAAGTGAATCCTAGGCTTTCATTTTTCAGCTTCCAATATTTCTTTTTACATCTCAGCTCTTTTCCTGTCCATATATTGCACCAGTATTTTATTCTGGGCAAAAGTGACAGATGATACTTGCCCTTACTCCACCCTAGTATTTCCTGAAACCTATTCTTCATGATTTCAGATCCCTGGCTTTTAACTTGCTCATAAACATTAGCGGTTTTTATTAGTCCACTCTTTATCCTCTTTTCATCTCCCCCTCAAAGATCTATTGAAAAAAAAATCAGGTTTTAATTGCATGCATTTTGATGCATTGTAAGGTCATATGTTATCGGGGCGTGGTGGCTCAGCGGGTAAGACACCAGGCTTGTTGATCGGAAGATAACAAGTTCGGAGGTTTGAATCCCTAGCCCCACGTGACGGAGTGAGCTCCCGCACTAGCCCCAGCTCTTGCCAACCTAGCAATTTGAAAGCATGCAAATGCAAGTAGATAAATAGGTACCACTTTGGTGGGATGGTAACAGCATTCCGCATGCGACTTGCCAGCCACATGACTGCGGAAGCGTCTTCGGACAACGCTGGCTCTTTGGCTAACAAACGGAGATGAGCACTGGCCCCTAGAGTCGGACACGACTGCACAAATGTGCGGGGGGAACCTTTACCTTTTTTTTAAGGTCATACGTATTATCAAGAATAGAAAAAATCCTTTAAAAATTCATCTTAAATATGAATAAATACACTATTCTGATGATACATTTGGAACAGAATACTAATTCTGTATTGTGCCCGTGCATTAAGAAGAAACCTCAAGGCAATAGCCAGAGAAGTGTATTTTTTGCTTTTGTTGTGTTGATCATACAGTATGTTTAAGGGAAAGCATTGCTGTCGCTTGGGATTTGTCACTAGCTGCCAACATATGCTTAATTGTTACTACCACTTTTTACATGTTTAAACTTTTTAAAAAAATAATACCCATGGACATTTTTTTCTGTTAGTATCCTGGTATTAAGCAATCACCCCAATTATTCTTGTTGCCTTAGGATGAAAAACAAAGGAGCAAGGATTTTGTTTCAAATCCCCACTGCTCTCTGTAGTGGAATATTCAAAACATTTCAAGTTTTGTTC
Source organism: Charina bottae (assembly GCA_023362775.1). Lineage (NCBI taxonomy): Eukaryota > Metazoa > Chordata > Lepidosauria > Squamata > Charinaidae > Charina > Charina bottae. Next base: position 212,862,373 of record JALMGJ010000002.1, on the reverse strand, counting down.
TCTTTGAACATAAGGCACTTGACATGAATCAAGTAGGGATGTTTTATATTTAGCCTAGAACAAATCCTTTTTGTTTCTTCCTTTGGTGTGTACTATTAATCTTGAGCAAACCAAATGTTTTTCTTACGGGATATAAGCAGGAATCTGTAACAAACTGTTGTGATCTGTAAATGTTCTTGTTATAGGCTGGCCATATATCCTTGAGACAAAAACGGGACATTGGGATGGAAAAAACGGGACAGGTGTCCCCACCCCCCGGGTCCACGCAATTGGCTCCTCCCTGCAAACCCACCCCCGATCTGCGTGATTGGCTCCTGCCTGCAAACCCCGCCCCTGGTCCACCCAGTTGGCTCTCACCTGCAAACCCCACCCCCCAGTCCACATGATTGGCTCCCGCCTGCAAACCCCGCCCCCCGGTCCACGTGATTGGCTCCCACCTGCAAACCCCGCCCCCTATCCGCGCGATTGGCTCCTGCCTACAAACCCCACCCCCTGTCCGTGTGATTGGCTCCCGCCAGCAAACCCCACCCCCGGTCCACCCAATTGGCTCCCACCTGCAAACCCCGCCCCCGGTCCACGTGATTGGCTCCCGCCTGCAAACCCCACCCCCTGTCAGTGCGATTGGCTCCCACCTGCAAACCCGCCCCCGGTCCACCCAATTGGCTCCTGCCTGCAAATATTGACTGTCAAAGGGAACCTTGACCCAGACCTTGCCCTGCTGCCAATTGGTCATATATTTCTAGTCTTGCCATATTGTCAAAGTTTGACAATATGGCAAGACTAGAAATATAGGACAAGGTCTAACTAAGGCACACTGGAGTTTGGACTGGACTAGACAGGTCTGCAGGAAGGCAGATTAGCAAGGGTCTGGATTTGGCTTGACAGCAGCAAGACAAGGCAAGGGAAGAACTTCTTGGCAACGATAGGGGGCGTGGCAAGGAACTTCCCATAGTACCTTATTGAAGGCTGAAGGAGGCAGCGAGCTGGGGCGGAAGGACAGGCCTAAATGGTTTAGGGCTTGACTATCTGAGGGACCACCTCTTCCAATATGAACCGGTTTGGTTACTTAGATCAGCAGGGGAGACCCTTTCCAAAGATGTTCCTACAGCTAGAAGCTCACTTATAGACTACGCAGGAAACAGGCTTACTTCTGTGTGCCTCCCAGGCTCCCAAGCTTTCAACTGACACTTGATTGTAATGATACACAAGCCTGATCATGCACATGGTGACTCACCTGGAAATTAATACAGGGGGTGCAACTCAATTTTCTATTTAGTTAGTGGCAAGCTCCCTCTGTCCCGAATGAAACTGAATTGTAGAAAGTGGTCAAAACACTGCAGCCAAGTAAGTATGACAAGCTGCATATCTTTTCTTCCCTCTAGTAAATGGAATCAATTAAAACAATTAATTAAAATGCCTTGCTGAAGGATTAAGCACTCTACATTTCATTATTCCAATAACAAATTGCCTTTCTAAAATTATTGGGGGCAAAAGGAATAACAATGCCATCTATTAAGTATTTAAAAATTCTTTGTGGGAGTTCAATAACCAGTGTATAAATATTATATTTTGTAAATAAAATCATCATAAGATTAAGATTAAGCAATTATAAATGCTGTGAAATCATATATCACCCTACATCTTTAATTATCTGCATCATTATTAGGTAATCATCACCCATAGACTTGTCATAAAACAGGCCTCCTCCCCCAGTTCACAATGGAAGACAAATGTCAAAATGTGGGTTAATCTGTTGGCAATTTTTCCAGGGAAAAATGTCTTGCAAAGCTCAGCACAACTCATTTTACAGCTTTCAGATTTGGCCATCTCTGGCTTGGAGATTGCCAGGGAGCAAGAACGGAGGGAGGGAGGGAGGGTTTGTGCAGCTGGTTTATTCTAATTCATTTACTCACTGACCACCACACAAGTTACTGTAACCCTAAACATCTTAGCCTCATTGGGATATGAACCCATCTGACCATTAAGACCTGCCGGGAAGCCCTCTTAAGGAGGTGCCCATGCTCAGCAGGGCACCTGTTGGGTGCATGGGCACAGATCCTCCCTTTGCCACTGTGGCAGGCGATGCCCTTCCTTGGGAGCTCGGTGTAACCCTCATTCCTTAACCCTAAATTGCTTTCCCCAGCCTTCCCCCCCGCACACACACCCCACACCCTTTCCCCAGCCTCCCTGCGACCAATTGCACCTGCATTTGTTTTCCCTGTGCGGGTGCATTTGGTCACAGGGAGGCTGGGGAAAGAGGGTGTGGGGTGCGTGTGTGCGATTACTTGCTCAGAGTAATCGCGCACACACACGCACCCCACACCCTCTTTCCCCAGCCTCCCTGTGACCAAATGCACCCGCACCAAAACACACACACACACACACGCACCCCGCACCCTCTTTCCACAACCTTCCCGTGCCTGCTTTCCCTGGCCTCACCACTGCTGGGCGGACAATCTCGGCTTCAGAGCAAGCGGCACCGGTAGGATCAGGTAAGGAGGCAGGAACTGGGTGGACTGTGGTGCTGTGTCTGCTGCTGGGCTCGCACGTGGCAACTGGGCTTCCAGTTGCCGCGCTGATAGGGCCTCTTCCGGGCTGCCTCCAATGGCAAGTCCGGCTCCAGTCCTCCTTCCTGTCTTCCTGTCCTCCTTCCCGCTGGGTTTAAAAAAGGGACAAAATTGAGATTTTGATCAAAACGACTGGACGGTTGAAAAATGCTTAAATAACGGGACTGCCCCTTTCAAAACGGGACGTATGGTCAGCCTATCTTGTTACTGCCTTTTCCAGATTATTCCATTCTCCATTCTATTCCCGATTCTTCCTTTTTTTTCCCTTTTCCTTTTTTCTCCTTCCTTTTCAATGGTCAGCCAGCATTCTGTAGTCTTTAAGCATTCACAGTTGACTCTGGGCTGTTTTACTCTTTGTAGGATTTTTTCTTGTTGTAGATGGAACTTTCCTGGTTACAAAAAGATTGATACTTAGAGAATGACTTTGCTATACAGATTGGCTACTGTAGTATTTTATATTTAAGAAGCTCAGACTTAAAACTTTCTAGAATATGATCCGTGATCTCTAATATTAACTTGTATGTTTTGCTTTTGTGTGGTTATCTTTTCTACACCTTTTTAAAGTAATCTACATTTAACATTTAAATATCAATTTACTCATTTATTTAATAGAAGAGTATACAACTTTTAATTTCAGAAAAAATCAGGAAAGAAATGACTGCCAAAGGTTCAACAGGGATAGAAGTTATTCTCTCGACTTTAGAGGTAACAGTATAAAAATTTCACATTTTCTTGCACAGTTGGGTCAAAGTAGTAATTTTATTTATTTGATTTTTTATGGGGCTACTACTGTATAGCATGAAAGATTAGAGTTTTACCATAATAATATAAAAGCTAATAGTGTATTAGATGCAGTTAAAACAAATGATAGCTTTTGTTGTTTGGCCAGTGCTGTTTGTTTAACATGGGAAAGCCAAGGGCATGTTACAGCAAGAATTAATAGAGGTATGCCACACTTCAGATTCAGGTGCAAAAAAGTATTCATACCACCTGTCTATAGTTGTTTAAAGAACCTCTGCCATCCTGGGAAAAGGCCCTGGTGCTTTAAAGACTTGTAGATAGGTAAAATGTGATCAGCCCCACATGCTCCAAAGCACATTTGCGCATTGCAGAACCCTAAAAGTATGATATGAGACATATTGCATATAAAACATTTATTTATTTAATTGATTTGTATAGCCACACATCTTGCATGCATTAAGATTCTGTATGATAAAGAGAGGAGACTTTTGCAGACTGTAATTTTTATTTAAGAATGTAGAATGATCATTTTTGAGTTTATATAAGTTATGGAGAATATGACATAAATACTCTTGACATTCTTCCTGTTCATTTCAGAACACAAGAGATTTTCAGACTACGTTAAATATCTTAAACATCTTAATTGAATTGGTGGCAGCAGGCAAGTTTTTATTTCAAATGATAGTTTGTAGTGTCTTTCTCACACCTCAGAGCTTTTTGCCTAATATATATATGAATTATTACATTCCTAGATAATTTTAACATACGTAGTTTAGTATTTTAATATCAAGAGAGTAAATAATTCCAAAGCAATTTGCAGTGATAATGTAAAGCAATTGTGCCCTTATAAAATCGGTTTACTTTAAGATTGCAGCTAATGGCTCATATATTATTTCTAGGCAGCAGCCGAAGAGCAAGTTTTCTTGTTTCTCGAGGAGGGACACAGATTTTGTTGCAATTGCTTGTGAATGCGAGCAAAGACTCTCCACCAAATGAAGACTTAATGGTGCTATTACATTCTCTTCTTGCTAAAATTGGCCCAAAAGGTAGGTTGAACCCAAGTGAATTCCCATCACAGTTTTTTAGTGTGATGAGTATTGCTGGAATAAAAGGATGACTTTGCACAAGTGCAGTCCTTCCTTGAATTGTGGGAACTGAGAAGAATAGGATCTCCACTAAATATTACTGGCAAAAGGTATGGAATGAACAAGTTTGGAATGGTAATGTGGGCCGTTATTAGAATTATGAAGGTTAGACTCCCACTGTTGCTGACATAACCTTATGTCTTTGGAAGAGGTTTTTATTTAAAATGCTTATACTGAATTAAATGAATAACAGTCACAGGTTATTTAAGGACACCTTAAAATTGTTTTCCCTCACACTAGCAAGGCGTGGGGCGTGGTGGCTCAGCGGGTAGGACGCCAGGCTTGTCGATTGGAAGATCGCAAGTTTGGAGGTTCAAATCCCTAGCCCTGCATGCGGAGTGAGCTCCCGCACTAGCCCAGCTCTTGCCAACCTAGCAATTCGAAAGCATGCAAATGCAAGTAGATGAATAGGTACCACTTCGGTGGGTAGGTAACAGCGTTCTGCGCGCATCATGCAGACACATGACCGCGGAAGCGTCTTCGGACAACGCTGGCTCTTCGGCTAGCAAACGGAGATGAGCACTGGCCCCTAGAGTCGGAGATGACTGCGCAACTGTGCGGGGGGAACCTTTACCTTTTTACACTAGCAAGCCCAAATGTTCTGATCTATGTCCTGTTAAAGGGGATGTGTGTGAAAATGGGAGATGACTTAATTTGGTTGTAATACCAAGTTTTAGGATTTTTTTCCTAGAAAGTATTGCCTGACACTATGGGTTTTTTCCCTTTCTGTTTCTCTCCTAGACAAATATTTTCTATATTTTTCTCATTTAATTCAATAAATATTTTATTCTGCTTTGACTCTTACTTTATGTTGTCCTGCTGAGCTTTTTTTTATTGTTTCATTGTTTATAAGCTTTCAATTATTCGCAAGATGCTTTGAGAAAAGTGAAATGGAAGAACAGAAAAACAGATTATGGGAATAAATTTCCTGCAGCATTAAAATTAACCTGGGGACACTTTCTCTATTTTGTTTTGGGTTTGCACGTGCCTCTAACTCAGAGCTTTCCAAACTGTGTGTTGCGACACAAAAGAGTGTCGCCTGCGGGGCCCAGATGTGTCGCGTCAAAATCCGGGTTTTCCCACGGCGACACATCAACGGCGGTGCGCGAAAATCCGAAAGCACCGCAGCCACGGCGGTGCGCAAAAAACGAAAGCAGCAGCAGCGCTTCCGGGTTTTTGCGCGCTGCCACAGTGGCGGCACTTCCGGGTTTTCCCGTGGCAACACACCTACGGCGGCGCACAAAAACCGAAAGCAGCAGCAGCGCTTCCGGGTTTTTGCGCGCTGCTGCAAAGGCGGCACTTCCGGGTTTTCCCGCAGCGACACACTAACAGCGGTTGGTGTGTTGCCGCGGGAAAACTTTGGAAAGCCCTTCTCTAACTGCTTGTATCCGACACCAAAAAATAGACATTTTGAGAAGCAGTGGAAACCATTAGAGACTTAGAATAAATTCTAAGAAAAGTAAAAGTGCTTTCTCCAATGGAATAACAAAAAAGCTTGTATCACACCGAGAAGAATTGCTTCTTACAATTTGTACTATTAAAGTGAGCAGGAAGGCACCATTTCTTTTTCAGTAAATACTAAACGTAGCCTGAGGATGGCTTGGCATTTAAGACACATGGATATTTAGAGTGATTTGTAGCTGTGAAATAGTTGTGTATATAGAAGTATAGCCAGTGGTAAATAGTAACAGTTACTTAAGGTCCTGATCTAATGACTTTTATTTCATTACAACGGAGTCACTAAAACATAGTAATTTAAATTAGTTTCTATGTTGCCGTATCTCAGTAAATTTGAATTTGATAGGTGCTCATTTTTCTGTCCCTTTTGGATTTTCAGATAGAAAATTTGGAGTAAAAGCCAGAATTAGTGGTGCTTTAAATATAACTCTGAACATAGTGAAACAGAACTTGCAGCATCAGAGGTTAATACTGCCTTGCCTTCAAGTGTTAAGAGTATACTCAACTAATTGTGAGTATTGTTGCATTTTTCCAACAACGTATCTCCATTTATATAGATATTTACATACAAGATGATATGTATTTCATTAGTGCTGAAAAACCAGTAACAGTGTGTAAATGTGTATGTAGTAGAAAGTCATACTTTGTTGCTTTTTTAAGCAAGTGTGTTTGCAATCAGTTTCCCAAAATTATTCCTGTAAAGTCTCTGTTCTTATCTTTCATTGCCAGTACATGGCACTTCGGTTCTTAGGAATCCATTGGATTTTTTCCCATTGTAATACAGTATGTCCTTGAGCATTGTACAGTTGCATGGACATGTTTAGGTACCTTTGGTCAATTTGCCAGATTGCTTTAATGAATCCTGAAGTAACAGAAGCTGACAATCTCTATGAAGTAGAAAATTAAACATGGCATTTTCCTGCAAATTTGAATGCATGCTTACTAATTTCTGTACAGTTGTTTACAGATTCAAAATAAGGAAGCAGTGAATATGGCAGGTATAGAGGTTTGGATATCTTATCAGTTGGATATCCTATTTGTAACATGTCCTTGGCAGAAATAATAGCTTCTGAATATTCCCTGTAGCCAGCTAGGAATCTTCCTATACTTGTCTTTCAATATTTCAGAAATATTCTTAGGTTTCCTTGCATGCACTGCATTTTTGAGATCTCTCCACAGATTTTCAGTAATATTCACATCTGGGGACTGTAAAGGCCATTCCAATACCCTTTTCTTTCTTTTCTGTAAGTACTTCGTGGTTATTTGACAGGTATCTTCGGACTGTTGTCTTGCTGAAATATCCTACCTCTTTTCATCTTCAGTTTCTTTACTGATGGTGGAATATTAACTTCTATGATACGTTGATATTTAGTTGAATCCATCGTTCTTTCCACCTGCACATTATGTTCTGGGCCACATAATCCCAAAGCATAACAGAGCCACCCCCATACTTAATGGTTGTCATGGTATTCTTTTCTTCAAATGCTTCACCCTTTTTTCTTTTTTCTCTGAATTTTTCTTGTAATCAAACAGTACACTTTTTGTTTCATTAGTAAAAAACACTTCATTCCAAAATGTTTTGGACTTCCCAGGCTTTTTTTTTGCATACTTTAGAACAGTGCTTTCCAAACTGCCGCCGTTGGCGACACACCAAAGGCGGCGGGGGCGTGTGCAGCGGGGGGCGCGCGGCGGTGGCCTCGATAAAACGCGGAAGCGCTGGTGGCGCGCTGCTACCACTGCCGCACGCATCCCCGTGCCGCTGCTTTGCGACACACTAAACTGTGTTGCGACACACTAAAGTGTTGCAACACACAGTTTGGAAAGCTATGCTTTAGAAGTTTACTTTTATCATACAATTTGATTATGTTTGCATGCAACTATATGTTAAGCCATAGGTGAACTGGTAATGTGAATAGATAGAGGAAAAAAATTTTTTTTAAGTATTGCATTACCAACTTAATTCCACAGAAGATGGTTACCAAAATCTCTAGTATTTATCACTGTTAACATACTGCTAATATAATGCTTATTAGTTGGGATTCATTCACCAGAGATAAAGGGGCTTGGAATGAAGACTCTTAAATTTGATTATGGGAGCGTTAGAATTACCTTTGCAAAATAAATATTACTAAACATTGACTGTGTAATAAAACTTATTTGGCATTTGATTGGTTTATCAATTCTAAAAATCATACAAATATGCTATATGGATGTATGAGAGAAATACTGAGTTAATTAGTGAACAAATGCAGTAATGTAGAATTTTTTCCAAAACTCTTCATTTATAATAATCTACCAAATATATATGCATATATACAGTATCTTCAATTGAAAATTAAGATATATATAGTAATACATCAAGTAATTATATTTGATATCTGAAATCGCATTATTCATTTAAATAGAGTAATTGAAGAAGAAAATATTTTGGGGTTTTTGTGAATAGTGACAGCAGTATTTTTATACACTGATGTAAAATGTTGTGGTTTTTATTTTTAGCTGTAAATGCTGTTTCCTTGGGTAAGAATGGAGTTGTGGAATTGATATTTAAGATAATTGGTCCTTACAGTAAGAAAAATACTGGTCTTATGAAGTAAGTAGAACACCTGGATATATTGCATAGCCTTTGTAATGTTGAAGATAATATTTAAAATACGATCATATCTAGCAGTTAAAATGGGAAAGATAATGAGCTGAAATTATTTTAATATCTCTTTGAGAATTCCTTTTAAAAAGTTATATTTGAGCTTAAATGTTTAAAATCATCTATGTACTTTTTTTCTAAATAAGCCACAATTGTTATGCTCAAAGAGGCTTTTGATTTCTTTGATCCCATAGCAATAGTCACATAGCACTACATTTATAATACTTTGTGATTTGAAATAAATAAATTAATTAATGTGTTGTCTTCCGCAGCTCATAGCTAAATCCACTCAAACATTATCAGTGGTCCTGGACACTTCCCTTTCAAAGGCATTGAGCCACACAACGATCAGCAATGACACATCACCGCACAAAGATACAGACACAAGAACTATACCCTGTGGCAGATCAAGATGCCAACATGGTCCTTATATCTCCTCTGATCTAACAGCTTGCATAAGATCCATGGGAATATACTCTTGCTCATTCTCTAATTTGATATTTGTCAGCAATGCCCCAACACATTTTATATTGGACAAACCTACAGAGGATGAATGGATACACTATATATACTTGCAGATAAGCTGAGAATTTTAGTTTCCAAAATACACCCCCAAAATTGGGGTTGGGTTATCTGTGGATGGGCTTACCTGCGAGCATATATGGAGTGCTTTTTTAAAGTACCTGTATATACTCGTGGATAAGCTGACCCTCGAATTTTTAACCAAACTACCTGTGAGAAACGTGGGTTCAGATATCTCAATAGAAATAAGCCTCACTATAAACCTCTTTGGATATAGGAAAGTTACTTTATTAAGATACAGTCCATTGCTCTGCAAAGTCACAAGTGACTCAGATTCCCTCTTCCCCCTCATTCAGAACATTGCCTCCCCTTTGAAATTTAATCCCTGCAACGTCTTCGGTTGTATGGCACAGTTCCCAGGCTCTGCTCTTGGAGTGGTGTTACTTCTGATAAGCGGCTCGCCATAACATCTCTTTAGCTTCTGCCCATCTTGCTTTCGCTGCAATAACTCTTTCGTCTCTGCTCCTCTTGCTTCCGTTGCTAGGTAACAATCAGTTCAATCAGTCCTCCCCCCTCCAGCTTTTACAACCCATGACAATAGATGCATTCCAGAGGCTATTAACTGTTGCCACTGGGGTGTGTTTCTGACATATTGCCCCCCTAAAAAGAAACTTCCCTCCTAGAAAAGAAAAAGAAATTGGGTTATCATGAGATATACAAAAATATAACATTCGTCTTATCACTTTGGTTTGTCGGGGTAGGTGTTATGAAACTATTTTGTCAGTTTTTTCGCTCTGACATCTTTACTGTTCACCCATTCAGAGTGACGGGGGAAAATGCTTCCATCTAATTAGGTATTGTAACTGTCCCTTTATGGATTCTAGAATCTAGAACGGAGTGGACTTCAAAATGTTGTTCTCCTTCTATCATAATGGGAGGAGGTGGTTTTGGTTCAGGATGCTATTGATCAGAACTTGGAATGGTTTCAGGAGGCTGCAGTGGAAAACAGGATGTATTTGTCTCAATGTTTTTGGCAGTTCTAGCCATACTGTGACAGGGTTTATCACTTGAGCGATTGGGAAAGGGCCAATATATTTAGATCCCAGTTTTTTTGATGGCTGAGTCGATTTCAGATATTTTGTGGCTAGGTAAACTTTATCTCCGACCTTCATTTCCCACTCGGGATCTCTTTTTCTATCATATTTTTTATAATCCTCTCTCGCTTCATGTAATGCTGTTTGAATAGTTTTCCAACTATCCGACAGCTGTCTAATCCATTCTTCAGGGGAAAGCTCTGGAGGAGCTTCAGTTGGGAGTTCGGGAATAGCCACAAATTCTTGACCCGTGGCTACCTGAAATGGAGTAAATCCAGTGCTTTGATTCACAGCATTGTTGTAAGCTACTTCAGCGAATGGTAGCAGGTCAACCCAGTTGTCTTGTTGGTAGTTCATGTAGCATCTCAAGTACTGTTCAAGTATCTGGTTCTGTCATTATGTCGCTCCATCTGTCTGGGGGTGATGGATGGAACTTAGGGCTTGCTCCACCCCTATAAGTTTCAGGAATGCCCGCCAAGATTTTGAGGTAAACTGAGTCCCGCGGTCAGAGATTACCCTATTGGGCACTCCGTGCAGCCTGTATATGTGTTGGATGAAGAGTTTTGCCAGCTGGTTCGCTGAAGGTAATGTGGCACATGTGACAAAGTGGGTTTGCTTGGAGAAGAGGTCTGTGACTACCCAGATGACTGTTTTCTTTTTGCTCTCTGGAAGTTCTACAATGAAGTCCATTGCTATTTGCTTCCAGAAACAGCTGGGGTTCGCTACCTCTTGTAATAGACTTTTGGGTTTTCCTCCGATGCGTTTTGATGACGCACAGGTGGGGCAGCTGGATACATAATTTTCCATGTCTTTCCAGAGAGTTGGCCACCAGAATTGCCAGTGGACCAAATGCAGCGTTTTTACAAAGCCAAAATGTTCCGCTGTGTTTTCGTCGTGACATCGCTGCAACACCTTCCGCAGGTTTTCGGCTACATATAGTCTTTCTCCCTTCCACCATAGTCCTTGTCGTTCAGTTAGGAAGGCCTTATTTTTGGCTAGCCAATTGTCTGTTTGTGAAGCTTCTTGTAGTTCTTGTTGTAAACCCCCCTCTAACTCTGGTGTCTTGCAGGAACGGGCTTTTATGACTTTGGGTTGTTACCGCTAAGGCGAGTTGGGGAGGAGGAATGATTGAGTCCACTACCTCCTCTTGCTGGCTGTTGTGTTGGGGTAATCTGGACAGTGCATCAGCTAAAAAATTCTTCCCTTCCGGCAGGTATTTCAAGGTGAAATTGAATCTTCGGAAGAAATGCGCCCATCTGATTTGTTTTGGGTTCAATTTCCGAGGGGAGTTCAATGCTGTTAAGTTTTTCTTATCAGTCCAAACTTCAAAAAGGTGGGGAGCTCCCTCTAGTAAGTGACGCCATGTTCTTAGGGCCCACTTCACTGCAAACGCCTTTTTCTCCCATACGTGCTATCGCCTCTCGGTCTCTGAGAATTTGCATGACAAATACGCACAAGGTCTCTGGTGTCGTCTCTCTGTAGAAGGATAGCTCCAATTGCTACGTCTGAAGCATCGGCTTGAACCATGAATGGGTCTTGGGGATCGGGGTGTTTCAACACTGGTTCTGAGGTGAAGAGCTTCTTTAGTTGGTTGAATGCCCTTTGGCACTCACTAGTCCAGTGTAACGCCGCTCCCGGTCGTTGGGCTGTCTTGGGATTCGTTTTGCCTTTGGTTTTCAGTAGATCGGTGAGCGGCAGGGCTACTTGCGCAAAGTTTGGGAGAACTGGTGATAGAAATTTGCAAACCCCAAGAAACTCTGTAGTTGTTGTCTTTTTTTAGGGGCCTCCCACCCCACAACATCTGTGACTTTGGCAGGGTCCATTTTGATGCCTCTACTTGACACCCTATATCCTAAATAGTCCAATTGTTCTTTGTGAAACTCACAGTTGGAAAGCTTAACATACAACTGGTTCTTTAACAGTCTGTTTAGTACCTCGCAAACTAGGGCAATATACTCATCCATCGTTTCAGTGTAGATTAGGATGTCGTCGAGGTACACCAACACTCCTCTGTATAAGAATTCATGGAGTACTTCATTTATCAGATGCATGAATACTCTGGGCGTCCCCTGGAGTCCAAATGGCATGACCCTGTATTCAAATGACCCCAATGGGCAGTTGAAAACAGTCTTCCACTCATCTCCTTCTTTGATTCGGACCCTGTATTAGGCCTCTCTCAAGTCCAACGTTGTGAAGATTTTACCTTTTGCAAGGTGGTTCAACATGTCTTTCATCAGTGGCACCAGGTACTTGTTCGATGTGCAGGCGGCATTTAGGCCCCAATAGTCCATGCATAGCCTCATGGATCCATCTTTCTTCTCTCTAAAAAGCACTGGGGCGGCCATGGACGACGATGTGGGGTGGATAAAGCCCTGTGCCAAATTCTTGTTGATGAATTCCCGCAGAGCCTTCAGCTCCATTTGGGTCATCTGGTACAGCCTGGTCTTTGGTAGCGTTGCTCCTGGAATGAGCTTGATGGCACAGTCAGAGCTCTGATGTGGAGGGAGTTGGTCTGATTCTATCTCACTGAACACTTTCTTTATATCTTGGTATTGTAGTGGGATCCTGGGCTCTCCCTCCAGCGCCACTCCCCCCATTCCTCCGCTAGGGGTCCAGTGAGCTCGCTCTTGACGTGTGACCCATTTGGTTTCAACCTGGGGTAGACTCCATCTGTAAACACCAATTCTCCTGACCTCCAGTCCACCCTTGGGTTCCGGTCCTGTAGCCATGACAAACCTAGAATTACTGACTGGCTCGCTATGGGGGCTATTAAGAAACGTGAAGTCTCTTTGTGCGAGCCTATTTTCATCTCTACAGGTTCGGTGTAGTATTCTACGGGTCCCCCTCGCATGTCTGACCCATCAAGTTGGGTGAATATAATGGGCTCTTTCAACTGACTGACTTTCAACCTCAGTCCCATAACTATAGCGGGGTGCATTAGAATGCATGTGCAGCCTCAGTCCAACATGCCTACTAAATCTGCCACCCCTTGGGCTTTTAAAGCTCTGATTCTCAGTCCTACTAGTAGAGTGGGGCAATTTCTACTTACCAGCGGGTCTTCGTGCCTGTTGCTCCGAGCCTGGTCTTTGGCGCCACTTAGAACAGGCTCCCTTAGTTTCCCACTGGCTTGGTTCCATCCTCCATTGAGTTGTCTGAGTCAGTGGTCTGGCCCTCGCGTCCCGCCTCCACAAGCCCTGCTGCTGTTCCTCGGGACTTGCGGGTAGCTACTTTCGGGATGCTGGGTCCACTCTTTGGCTTGGCGGGCCCCATCGCCTGTGGGCAATTGCCAATCTGGTGGCCTTCCTTGCTGCACTTAAAGCAGTGTCCCTTTTTTGCGTGTCACTCCTTTTCCTCCTCCCAGGTCTTGCTGGATTGTCTGGGCATGGCAGGTAGGCTGATGGGAGCTGTGGGGTTCTTTTCCCCAGTTTGCTCACATAGTTGCCGCTTAACTTGGTACTGAGTGTCCTCCACTTCCCCTGCCAGGCATATCCACTCTCGTAGAGTGCGCAGGTCTCCTCGGCCTAGAGACCACCGCAGGATTTCGGGCTGCAGGCCTCCTTTAAAATAGTCCACCTTAATGGTCTCTGGCCAATCCATTAGCTTTCCTGCCAGCGCTTTGAACTCTATGGCGTACTCTGATACGGTCCTCGCCCCCTGTTTAAGCCATTGGAGGGCTGTTTTGGCTTGGAGTTTGGCTAGCAGGTCTTCAAATCGCTCTCGCAGTGCTAGCATAAAATCATCTAAATTATCTAGCTCTGGGGCGTCAGCGTTGTGCAGTTGCACCCACCAGTCAGCCGCAGTGTCCTTCAGTCTCGTCCCCACAAAGCGTACTTTTGCTTGTTCCGTGAGGAATGTTTCCTCAAATTCCTCCATGAAAGCCTCTACAGTGGTGAGGAAATAGGCTAGCTGCTGGGGCTCCCCATTGAACTTCACTCGCAGTTCGCGGCTGCCCCATTGCTCTGCCCGCTCCCGACTCACCCCCACTCGCGCCGGTCTGGGACTTACATGTCCGGTTAGCGGTTCTCCCCAGGATACCGATGGCCTGCCGCTCCGCTTGTCCCCAAGGTACTCTCCCCCTTGGTCTCTCACCGTTCTAGGGGATGACTGTCTTGGTCCCGTTTGCGGAATGTGCTGGGTTAGCCTCTGCTCCATCGACCTCAATATCTTCCGCAATATCACCTCCATGCTGGAGACGCGTTCGTGTAAGGAGGCCATTTCCTCCCGTTGCTGCCTGATCTGCTCTGCCTGGTCTCTAGCGCGTGGTCTCGCCACTCTCGGCTGGGTATTTACCCACTTGCTAATGACCGGCTCTGCACCTTCTCCCATTCCCGCCAACCAGTGGTGCGTGCATCTGCTACGGGCTTTGGGCTTCATCCATTCCAGTTCAGAGGCATCTTGGAAGCTGATTCTCTGGGCTCGGGGTTTAGGTGGGTGCCAGGGTGGAAAGCGAGATTCTTCCTCCCAAACTTCCCAGTGTCCACCATATTCTCGGTCTTCTTCCAATGCCTCTCCTCTTTCCAGTACCGCCACCTCCGTTTGTATGGTTGAGTGGGTGCGCCTTCCTGGAGGCTCGCTGAGTCTCCTGGAGCTGCCGCCGTCTCAGTGTCGCTTCCCTCTTCAATCTGTTGTTCGCAGGGTGAAGTTGCCATGGTTGACTTGTGACTTTCTGTGAGAAATGTGGGTTCAGATATCTCAAGAGCAATAAGCCTCACTATAAGCCTCTTTGGATATAGGAAAGTTACTTTATTAAGATACAGTCCATTGCTCTGCAAAGTCACAAGTGACTCAGATTCCCTCTTCCCCCTCATTCAGAACATTGGTTTCCCGCCCCCCCCCTTTGAAATCCCTGCAACGTCTTCAGTTTTATGGCACAGTTCCCAGGCTCTGCTCTTGGAGTGGTGTTACTTCTGATAAGCGGCTCGCCCATAACATCTCTTTAGCCTCTGCCCATCTTGCTTTCACCGCAATAACTCTTTCGTCTCTGCTCCTCTTGCTTCCATTGCTAGGTAACAATCAGTTCAATCAGTCCTCCCCCCTCCAGCTTTTACAACCCATGACAGTAGATGCATTCCAGAGGCTATTAACTATTGCCACTGGGGTGTATTTCTGACACTACCATGAAAAATGTGCTACCCATGGATATGCCAATTGTGCAAATTTAAAACAGAATCTGTCCTGGAAAACAACATTTATTTATATAAAATATGAAAACAAATGAAGTCCTTCAGAATATATTGAAAAAACATACCAAATGTTCAAGAGTAGGTTTATCTGCGGGTAGCATATTTTTCATGGTAGTTTGGTTAAAAATTTGAGGGTTGATAGAAGAGAAACAGCAGATAGGGAGAAATGGCTAACATATCAAGACTTATTAATACAGGAGGATGGAGAATTTAAGATGAAGTCAAGAGAACAACTGACTGTGGAAGGATACAGTTTTCAATTGTTTTCATATGGTCAAAAGAAAGGTTTAATATGGATAAAAAGATAATTGGAATAGAAAAACATAAAACAGAATTTGAAATTGAACCATATACAAATGAACATGTAATAGTAAAAATGTATAAACTTTTGTTAAGATTTGAAACAGAGGAAGATCAAGTTAAAGACTGCATGAAAAAATGGGCTATTAATTTTGGATATAATATACAGATGGATACTTGGGAAAGAATGTGGGTAACTGGTATTAAATTTATACTGTGTCATAGCTTAAGAGAAAACTTTTTAATAAAATGATGTATAGTTGGTATATGACACCAGAGAAATTATTAAAAATGTACAAAGGTATTTCAAACCAGTGTGGGAAATGTGAAAAACATGAGGGGACATTTTATCATGCATGGTGGACTTGTGAGAAACCTAAGAAATTTTGGATACAAATTCATCCTTCATGCAAAGGATTTTAAAGATAAATATTGTGAAGAAACCAGAGCTTTTTTATTGGGACTTACAGATAATGAATTAGAAAAGATTGATTTTGTATATGGTAATTACAGTAAGATTATTGTATGCTCAATGATAGAAGAATAATGAAATTCCCACAGTGGAGAAATGGATTGTGAACATGTCAGAATTTGCTGAGAGGCAAAGCTGACCTGTTTGGTCAGAGGAAAACAACAAAAACTTTTCTGAAAGACTAAAAACCGTATATGGACTTTTTGCTGCAAGAAGAAAAAAATGCTATGATGATTTATGGGTTTGAGGACTAAAAAAAATATGGATTAAGTGAGGGGCTGAAGGGACTTGCATAACATCTAAGAGGGAGGGGGAATTATATAAGATTGTAACTATTGAAAAGAAGGTCGGAAGTCATATTTCATAACTAGGTTTTTTTCTTTTCTTTTCTTGCACCTTTTTCTTTCTTCTTTTTCTTTAGATTTGTCTTTTACTTTATGTAAAATTCTCAATGAATATGAATTTTTTAAAAGTTGAGGGTCATCTTATCCATGGATGGGCTTATCTGCGAGTATATACAGTATAGCTATCATCAGAAAAAAATGTGGAGGAGCATTTCATTTCCCCAGGGCATACTATTTCTCACTTCAAGCTAGCAGTACCTAAAAAAGGAATGCTTTAGGCAGGAGCTTCTTGTCACATTAAATTGTGAAATAATTATCCAGTGGAAAAATTATGTGTTATGTAAGACCTTTTATATTACGCATCTCATTTGTCCTCCATCATTGGCTCCCCCTTTCTGAAACCTGCTTGCTTGCTTGCTTGCTTGCTTGCTTGCTTGCTTGCTTGCTTGCTTGCTTTATTAATTTGAATTTGAATTTGAATTTGAATTTGAATTTGAATTTGAATTTGAATTTGAATTTGAATTTGAATTTGAATTTGAATTTGAATTTGAATTTGAATTTGAATTTGAATTTGAATTTGAATTTGTTAGCTGCCCAACTCCAGTGGACTTTGTATTTAAACACATTCCTTTTTTAGGACAGAAAACTCAAACGATAAAACATTGACTGCTCTTGGAAATAATACTGGATTCAGTAGTCTATTTAAATCACCAACCAGTAGTTCTGGCCATCTCCTGACCCCAATAGGAATCCTGTCTATTCCCCTCCACTTTTGCACATCATATTACAATGTATACACTTTAAAATCTCTTACACAGGACTCTGCTCATTTACCAGATAAAGAGGCCCCAATCCATTACAGGTAGTCCTCATTTAAGCAACCACAATTGGGACCTGCAACTTTGTCATTAAGTGAAGTGGTCACTAAGTGAAATCACGACTGTGCTTATGATCTTCAGCTTTCCTTTGCTTTACAGACCTGCGAAGGTAGTAAATGCAAGGATTGGTCATAAAGTTACTTTTTCATCGCCATTGTAATTGTGAACAGTCGCTAAATGAGGCAGTCGCTAAACAAGGACTACCTGTAATGCTTATGTTACAATAAGTTATAATTGGTTAAACTTTAGGGTACCATATGATTTTGTTGTTATTGCAAAGGATTAGCATAGTTAACCTCTGGAAATTATGTAATTATGTTGAAAATGTACTGTTTATCAATCAGGAGAAATAATATTTTAAAAGATTATTACAAAGCTAATATTTCTTTTTTCTTTATATCTGCTAAAGTAGTATGAGGAATATTATGGTACATGAAACAGAAAATGCTCTTAAATAAATGAATGCTGATATTTATTTTTCAAGGACTTATATTAAAGTTTAAACTGGAGTCCTGTTTATAATTAGGCACCTTTACTATAAGCAAGAATATCCCCTAAACATTTAACTTACATTTTTCTTTGTTCTATTTATAGGGTTGCTTTAGATACCCTCACTGCACTTCTAAAATCGAGTAAGTATTTTAATAAAATTCAGTATTTTAATAAAATTATATATAGAACATATGGAATGTGACCCGATTAATATTTGATTCTGCAAACAAAGTAACTGAAAATTAGTATTCTATAAAATATAAATTGACTTGTATATTGAAATCATGAAAATAAGGCGTGGTTTGAGAATACAGAAGTATTGGTGGTAGTACAGATCTATTATCCATGTTTTGAAAGAGTATTTGGCTTTTTTTTTTTTTTGCCCTTGTTTCTTGGGATTGCTTCTAGTATCTTAACTGGATATTCCTCCAAATCCTTTTCTTGAAATCTCAGTGAGATTTTAATTTATCCCACAACAAATCTGTAGGATATATTAAGATAAAATAGTGTGTGATTCATCCAGAGATATACCCTACATCTTTGATTTTGAATGGGATTTGAGGTATGTCACTCTCCAAAGTCTTTGATTTTTGCACTGTCTTGAGTGTATGTACAACAGTGGTTATTCATAACGGTTATTTTGTACTTGTCTGTCAGCTGATCCTAAAAGCTATTTCACATGTTTCTTTCTTAATAGTTTACCAAAAATGTAATAAAAGAACAAGAGAAGAAATTGTTAAATTCTATATTTCTCAGTCATCCATTTGCTTACATAGCTGCCAGAAGAAAGATCAGGTTTATTACAATTAGTATTATTATTATTGAACTCTAAATTTTTCTTTCTTCAAGAAACAAATGCACGGAGAGCTGTGGATAGAGGCTGTGTCCAAATGCTTTTAACAATTTATGTAGATTGGCACCGTCATGATAGTCGGCATAGACATATGTTAATCCGCAAGGGAATCTTGCAATCTATTAAAAGTATTACAAATATCAAGTTGGGAAGAAAAGCATTTCTAGATGTTGATGGGATGAAAATTCTGTACAACACTTCACAGGTAAATTTTAAGGTTTTATGCTATTATGAATGCTAAGTGAACCTCTTTATATACAGTTAAAATGGCAATATAAACAGGCTTTGTAGATAAAAATGTGGAATCTATATACATTTTAATTCTTCATTAGCTGAAAAATCGTTATGGTTCACAGGAAAATATATTCAGTGTGGGCTAGTATGATATTCAGAAGTTATACAGGTAGTCCTCGTTTAGCAACTGTCTCAGATAGTGACCATTCGCAAATATGACTGTAAAAATGGTAATTAAAAATTCATTTTCCAACCAACAAAAGCCTTCAGTATGAAACTGATTAAGGTTTGGTCAGTTTCAGGCAGCAGTGGAAGCCAGTGGAGGGTTCTAATCAACTAATTAAGATCACAGAGCTGAGCTTGTTAACTTGTGGTTAGCACTGTTTAGGAAAATGCTGGGCTGTGGAGAAAAGCAGCTCAGGAAGAGATAGCTTGTTTAAGCAATCTCTCTGCCCTGCGAGGAGGAAGAAAAAAAAACGGGTCAGGCACAGGTCACTATATGAGAGAACTTTTTCTGAATGAGACGGCAGCAACCAGTGATCTTTGCAGCGTCTCTCTCTCCCTCTCTGTCACATGTTCACTTAGCAACCATTTTGCTTAACAACCGAGTCGTTGGAACTAATTGCCGTCACTAAACGAGGACTACCTAAATGGCTAATCAGTAGTGTCTTTTATTACCCATAGCTCTTTCTGACCAAATAATTTTTCATTTCTGTCAAAAAGGCACTCTGAATGGTTTATTTACTTATTTACTCAACAATACTATACTAACATGTCTGATAGGATTCCCAGCAGTTAACAATGCTGTAAGATAAATGTAAGACATTTATAAAAAAAATAAAATTAAATAACAAACATTCCAAACAAAAACTGCATCCCACAAATACATGCAAACTCAGCGGTATCTGGTCACTCAACAGATGCTGTATGGGTTATCTCAATTTTGAACATTTTCTCAAATTAGAACAACGTGGGGATAAGTCTGCTTACAATCCAGACTCTATTCCAAAGGACAGATACAACTGCTGACAAGGAG
Organism: Charina bottae; assembly: GCA_023362775.1. Classification (NCBI taxonomy): domain Eukaryota; kingdom Metazoa; phylum Chordata; class Lepidosauria; order Squamata; family Charinaidae; genus Charina; species Charina bottae. The sequence continues at coordinate 212,842,410 of JALMGJ010000002.1, read as the reverse complement.
TATCTTCTTGCCTCTGCCCCCCTCACTTCATGGAAATGGAATACTCCAGCAGCTTTTCCCAGGTTAATTGTAGTTAGAGAATGTGATCCTGTAGGTATCTATACAAGATCAAAACCACCGCTTTAGAATTGCATCCAGAAGCCTTTTGGACATATTGAAGGGCCTGAAGCATGAGTGTAATGTGCACTCAACTGAGTGTGGCCTGTTAGCAAATTGGACATTGTAGTTTTCACCAACTGCAACGCCCTGGTGGTAATCAGACACTGTCTTGAAAGAGCAAAAAAGGCAGGAAAAGAGTCAGCCAATCAGGACTGGGCAAACAAAGAGGGAAAAAGGAAAAAGTGCATTGTCTCCCATAAAGGCTGCTGAAGCTGTTTCTTATCACAAGATCGAACTCTGCTCCCTTGTTGATGCTGGCTTGTTTCTTATTTCTTAATTCACTGTGTTTTAAATTGATACAAACCCCTGCCTCTTGGTCAAGGTGGAACTGAGAGGAAAGAGAAGCCCTTCTTCTTTTCTAGAAAGCATGACTGATTGGAAAGGGCTTCCTCCTCAGGATGCAGAAATCTTAGCCCTTCCTTCTGATTGAAAGAGGTGGAGTTAACCCTTTAATGTCACCTCCATCTTCTGATGACCAGAATGGCACTTCACGGTAAATCCAATTGCTGCTCATATCATATGGGCCTAACTTTGTTCCAGTGTGAGGACGTTAATTTCTCTGCTTGTTTGACTGTTCCCTCTAGAAGACCCTGAGAATTAATGAGAGCTGGTTGATGAAAGAAGGATATTAGTGCATAAGAACAAAAGCTGTTTGAAGTTGTTTTCATGTTTGCTGCATCTGTGCCATAAAATCTGTTACTCTGTTTATTTACTCTGAAACAAATACCACCTATTTTCAGTCAGTTGCATAGAAAGTGTTCAACTGTGACACTTGTTTTGTTTGTGGCTTATCTGTTCTTAGGACTTCTAAACAATGAGATGGTGTTGGAGCGCAATAGATAATCAGGCTGCTACTGTAGATTGTCTTCAAAATAGACAAGACCTATGTTTTCATTCAACATTTTAGATTTTCTAGTGTAGAAACTATGCATGAGAGTTTCTGCACTTTGAAATAATAGCAAGATTTTTGTTGCTTTTTCTTGTTTTAATGTTGTAGCATCTTAATGTGCAATATATATATATATATATATATATATATATATATATATATATATATTATAGTATGTACTTACATATACTTTTCAAATATATATATACAGTATATACGGTATGTATACACACATACACATATACATATATGAAAAGTATATGTAAATACATACTGTAAATGAGATAAGAATTCCATTCTAAGTGAATGAGTGAATGAAGGTGTACTTTCTTTGTAACCTCAACAGAACCAGTGGTAGTTCATAAAATATTTTGTTCTGTAATTTAATATATGTTTATTTTCTGTAACAGGAATGCCTTGCAGTAAGAACTCTTGATCCACTTGTCAACACTTCCAGTCTGATAATGAGGAAATGCTATCCTAAAAATCGTCTTCCACTACCAACCATTAAAAGTGCTTTCCATTTCCAACTACCTGTTATCCCTGTTAGTGGACCAGTGTATCAGCTGTATAGTTTGCCTCCTGAAGGTACGAGCAATTTTGAAACATTGTGGTCTTGTCTAATTTGTCCTATTCTGGGTATTTTATGTTTGTTTCTGAAATCCTGATACCTTAATAAAAGCTCTCTCTTCTAAAATAATAGTTCATTGTAAAAAACGAGTATGCAGTCCTGCAGTGTATGATTGCTACATAACTAAAATTTATATCTGTATGTAGAATAGAATAAATGACACCTCAATTTTAATTTTGTTCTACTGAGGAAAATCAAATTATTAAACTCAAATAATTTGCAGTGATGTTATCTTCTGTCAGCATGTTTTATCTATTGGTTTTGTCAACTGAAATAGCTCACACAAATTCCCTCCCCTTGTTGCAGCCCCATTTATCACCCCTCCCCCAGTCTTTTCTTGATAGTGGGGTGAGGATACTCCTCAACAGTGAGAGCCATGCCATATGGCATTGTAGTGGGAGACGCAAAATTACCCAAAATTAGTTAAAGAGATCCCTTAGTGAGTATCTCTCACTTATGCAACCATTAGGGCAGTGTTTCTCAACCTTGACAAATTTAAGATCTGTGGACTTCAATTCCCAGAATTCCCCAGCCAGTTTTAAAACGTTATTTTAATATATTTGACTGACCTAAAGAATCAGATAAAATAGTTGTATGATAAATCTAAAATTTAAAAAGGGAAGCACCACCATCTTTGATGATCTGTGCAGTTGTTTTGAAAGCATATAGTCCCATCATTTTTTTGCCCTCCATACATAGAGGGCAGCTGTATGCAGTGAGGAGAAAGATGTCTTGCTCCTCAGATATAGAGACTACACACTTTTGGAATCATTATATAACTCTTCAAGCTTGGAGTTAACCATAGGTGTGTAGATTGGAAAGTGACGTGTGTGTTGTCTTAACTAAAAAAAATGAGCTATGTTTCTATTCCTTTTTTATAGAAAATATGCTTTTTCTGTGGAATAAAATGATACTGAGAAAACAGTCATTCATAAGAGTGTATTGTGGGTAGATTAGATACCAGACAACACAATTGGTAGGTATCAGACAACAAAAGACAATAATTAGCACAGGATAGAGGCTTACATATAATAAACTAAATTATTAATATGCCCGGTTGAAGAGGAGTGTCTTTACCTGGTTCTGAAATGTTAAGGGTGTTGGCTGTAGGTGAGCCTCTTTGCAGAAAGCCTCTGGCAGTATTGTGTAGACTGCAGGCATGTTTGTCTCTTTCCTGCTTGTAGCATCCTATTGTTACTGGAAAAGCTTGGCACTTGGTATGGGACAAATGGCCACGTAGATTGGAGCTGAAAATCATCCTCTTGAAGAGAGGCTTCCTAGAGGGGAAGCACTCCCATTCCCATCCTTAAAATCACCAACCTTGGCCTGAATGAGCTGCTTTTTGTCCTGTTGGGGGAGTGCTAAATATGGGAATGTGGCAAAAGGCCCCCGAGGGAAATTGCTCCAATTCCTTCCGTAGAATCACACTTCCCACAACAGAATGGGCTGAAATGGTATAGCCAACATTTGGCCATTTTGCTGCCAACATTTAGCCCATAAAATATTGGGTGTTGTAGGGCTGCTGTTTACCCGTCTATACTATCATGTGGTATAAATGCTCACATTCAAGATTTTTTTTAAAGTGAAAGTCTGTACTAAAATACTGTTAAGTGTCAAAATATGTAGACAAAGAATTTTTAATAGCTGAATTCTATACATTCTGTTAATTTTGGCTTAGATTGAGAGAAGCACCAGTGGCGGGGGGGGGGGCAGGGTCAGCCCAATATTACTTTCCCACCCGTAAAAACGTTTCCTGAGGACTGCGGGACCCTCCTGAACGTGGCAGGGCATAGTGCAGGGAGATCGAGTAGAACTTCTGAATGTGAACTGATGTGTCTTTAGTGAGCAGGACATGAAAGGCACTGCAACCCAGTTTTTCGCAACTTCTGTCTCTAGCTTATCCAGTTTAGGACTCCTCCCAGACCCTCCAAAAAACGTTTCCCAAGAGTGAACTACTAATGAAGAATTTAATATTGATTGATTGATTGTTTACATTTGTATTACTGCCCATCTCTCCCAACCGGGGGACTCTGGGCGGTTCACAATAAAACAAATTAAAAACATAAATATAAAATTAGAACATCAATAAAATAAGTATAAAATCCAAGTGGACTAGATGTTAATAATAGGGCGGGCTTCATGGCACCAGCCACCCCCAGGAGGAACTAGTAGCATTCCCATCCCAAGCAAGGCGGCAGAACCGGGTCTTCAAGTCTTTCCAGGCAAAATGCTGTCATTTTTTAGCCTACCTAATGAACTTTCTGGGAAAATATTTAATAAACTTGTTTCTGTTACATGGAGAATCTAGGTAATTAAATATACAGCACATGGTGTCATGGAAAAGTTTTTATGTAGTAGTAGGTTCCAGTTGATGAGTGAAAAGTTTCACATGCATCATTTCTTTTCTGGGATATACATATTGTAGAAAACGTACATCTGCCCTACTGATAGAGCATTTTATATCACAGTGGATGACGTAGTAGATGAAAGTGATGACAATGATGACACCGAAACAGAATCTGAGGTTGAAAATGATAATGAAGATGACATAGATCAACATTTTAAGGTTAGTAATAGTATTGAGGAAATAACATACATTCTTAATTCTAAAAATATTATTTTTACCTTTCTGAAAAGTTGCTTATATGGACACTGTGTTTTCCAAATAATGAATATGTTAAATATATTACACTGTTGGAAAACTTATGGTCAAAACAATTAAAGGAAATGGTGCTGAAACTTACATTGATTTTTAACAAATACATTTGGGATTGCAGTGTTTCACAAGTTTGCTGAATTATACAATCCTACAAAATTTCTCAGCTTCTGTATCAGCATGTGTTGATTTCTTACTCCGTTTTATCAAAATCTGTAAATTATTTCAAAAACAAAAGAATCTTCATGAATAGTCACATGAAATAAGCCAGACTTTTGTTCATAGTTGCCCTAAATAAATAACAGTTTTTGATCAAAGACAAATAGAGATATTGTCAGGCTCCATTTAAAAGTGCTGTCCATGTTATGAAGGGATCTGTTCTGATGAATCATGCTTTACAGTATCTCTAAAAGCAAGTGGATCACACAATCTCAAAAAATCAGTATTAACCATCTCTGTAGAGGGGAATATCTTGATAAACAAACTTGATGGGCAGTCTGTTATATACAGGTAGTCCTCGAGTTACAGTGGCAATTGAGAACGGAATTTCCATCGCTAAGCGATGTCGTAAAGCGCAACATCACATGACCGTATCGCTTAGCAACAGCAGTCCTGGCACTCCTTGTTGCTGCCATTATCCCCACTGAGATTAAATTTGCCCCATCCCTTTTGGCCTTTCGTAAGGCCTTAAAATCTTGGCCTTGTGCCCAAGCTTGGTATGGGATAGAGCCTGTCTTCTGGCTGTGTGGATGATTGCTTAAATTATGCCCAGCTGCTATGTGTTTTATTTTTATTTTCTATTTTTCTATTGTGTATTTTATGTATTTTATTGTAAGCCGCCTAGAGTCACGTAAAAGTGAGATGGGCAGCTATATAAATCAAATAAATAAACAAAATCAGAAATTTGAGAAAATAAAAGTATACTGATTTGGAACATAAGAATAGTCCAAGTGCAAACTTAATCCAATATTCTGTTCCAATAATTGCTAATTCAGTGCCTCTAGGAAACCCATAGGATGTTCCCATTATATTCCCCAGCAAGCCCATATTGTGTGACCAGTATTAAAGGTAGCATGATAGGCTGTCTTTATCTCTAATATGGGGGGGGGGGGGGGCAAATTGGAGGAGAGAGTGCTACCAGAAACACACGTAACTGCTCGTGCCGCCACATTCTGCACCAGCTGAAATTTCCGGATACTCTTTAAGGGCAACCCCATGTAGAGCCCATTGCAGTAGTCTAACCGGGAGATGACCAGGGCATGAGTGACCATGAGTAAGGCCCCCGGTCCAGGAACAGGCGCAACTGGCACACAATATCAAGTTGTGCAAAGGCCTTCCTAGCCATGACTGCCACCTGCTCATCAAGTAGGAGTCGTGAGTCCAGGAGGACCCCCAGATTACGCACAGGGTCTGCTTGGGGCAGTTCAACCCCATCCAGCACCAACAATGGTATTGTCCCAGAGCCGGAGGGTCTCAAAACCCAAAGCCACTCAGTCTTTCCAGGATTCAGTTGAAGCCTGTTGTTCCCCATCCAGACCCTCACAGCCTCCAGACACCGGGATAAGACATACACAGCATTGTTTAATTTGCCAGGAGCGGATTTCTCGCTTCACCGTCCAAGACCCATCCCTCATCAGTGCATTGCGCTTACAGCCATTTTCTTTGGTTCAGGACCGTGTTTCAGCTGGAACCCATTCGTTCCTCACAATGTACAATTGGGTATCATCAGCATACTGTTGATACCTCACCCCATGGTGACAGATGAGCTCACCCAGTGGTCTCATGTAGATGTTGAATAGGAGTGGAGAGAGCACCAACTCCTGCAGCACCCCATACAGTAGGGGCCGAGGGTGGGATCTCTCCTCCCCGGTCACCACCAACTGGAATCAACCCCGGAGAAAGGAGGTGAACCAGCACAACACTGTGCCACCCACCCCGAATCCTCTGAGCCAGTCCAGAAGGATAACATGGTCAATGGTATTCAAAGCCGCTGAGAGGTCAAGTAAGGCAAGGATGGATGCACTGCCACCAGCCTGCCTGCGCCAGAGATCATTCAGAAGCACAATCAATGCCATTTTAGTTCCATACCCAGTTCTGAATCCTGACTAACAAGGATCCAGATTATTTATTTATTTATTTATTTTCTATCCCGCCTTTATGCGCGTCATGCCGGCCACATGATCGCGGAAGCGTCTTCGAACAGCGCTGGCTCTTCGGCTAAGAAACGGAGATGAGCACCGCCCCCTAGAGTCAGACACAACTGTGCAGGGGAAAACCTTTACCTTTACTGCCTTTATTATTTTTATAATCCGCTTCATCCAAGGTCCTCTGAAGCTCTTGCACAACCACCTTCCCTAAAATGGGGAGGTTAGATACTGGACAAAAATTGTCCAGCATGGTGGGCTCCAGCGATGGCTTCTTGGGGAGGGGGTGAACCAAAGCCTCCTTAAGAGGTGAAGGAGCAACCCCCTCACTCAAAGAAGAATTAACCATCACTAGAACTCACTCATAGGACACCCCCTGGGCCACTTTAACCAGCCAGGAGGGGCATGGATCTAAAGAGCAGATGGCTGAACTCACAGTCCTGAGGACCCTGTCCACTTCCTCAGTTCCAACAGGTTCAAACCGTTTCCAGATAACTGGCAAGCCTAGGTATCTCCTTCAGACCTGGAGCAAGGCCAGCATCCAACTACGAACGTATCCGAGTGATTTTGTTTGACAGATGCTGAGCAAATTCCTCCACACATCCCTGCAAAAGGTTCCCCGGCCCCCTTTACCCAAGAGGGCTCGTGTCACCTGAAACAGGGCTGTGGGGCGGCAACCTGCAGGCACAATAAGGGCCGAGAAGTACTGATGCTTCACCACCCTTACCGCCACAAGGTAGGCCTTAATAGTGGCTCTGACCTGTGTTGGGTTGAGTTTGTACTTAGTTGAGCGCCCACAGCACTCTAGATGTCTCTTCTCTCATTTCATCTCCCTCAGCTCCTCTGTAAACCACAGGGAGTGGCAGGATCCTTTGAGAGGAGAGAGGTCGCATAGGCACGATCCGATCCAATGCTTCAGTCGCCCCTTTATTCCAAGCAGCAACCAAGGCTTTGGATGGACTGTGCAGCAGACCAACAGGAACACTCCCCAGCTCCTCTGAAACCCCTCCAGGTCCATCAGTCGCCATGGGCGGACCAATTTAATGGGTCCAGCCTCCTTGCAGTGGATAGCAGTGCCAGAGAATCCCATGGTAATTAGGGTGTGATCTGACCATGACAAGGGGGACACCACAAGCTCCCCCAATTTCAGATCACATAGCCACTGCTCCAACAGGAACATCAGATCTGGTGTGTGACCACTGTCCCATGTTGGGCTCTGGATGACCTGGGATAGGCCCATGGCCATCATGGTAGCCATGAACTCCTGGCCCGCTTCAGATCCCACTCCCAGGGAAGGCAGATTAAAGTCCCCTTAGACCATAAGTCTGGGGAACTCCACTGCCAACCCAGAGATGGAGTCAAGGGCTCAGGCAGGGAGTTTGCTGTGCAGCAGGGAGGCTGGTACAACAGCAACAATTCCAACTGATCCCTAGAGCCCAACCTAATGAACAGGGTCTCACATCTGGTGACTTGTAGGGTGGTGCCCCTGAAAGCCGTAAGCAGCCTTTTTCAACATTTTCACCCTGGAGGAACCGCTGAAATATTTTTCAGGCCTCAGGGAACCCTTGCACATTCAGGCTCAAATATAGGACAGAAGTTAACAAAATTATTATATTCGTTTCATGTGTAAGCCTGTATATATGCATCAACAGTGTTCTTAAACTAAAAATAAAGAATGAAACTTATCTCTTTAATGTGAAGTTGCCCAAATTTGAAATAATTTTTTAAATAAATCATGATCTCCCAGGGAACCCTTAGTGACCTCTCACGGAATCCTCGGGTTCCACTGAACCCTGGTTGAGAAATCCTGGCCGTAAGCGATTCTTCGATGACAATTACCACCCTACCATCCCTGCCCTGGATTCTTGGCTGGGCATATCTCCGAAGGGGCCACCTCCCCTTTTGGACCCAGCCAGGTCTCAGTAATACATGCCAGGTAGGCCCCCTCATCCATGATCAAATCACAGATGGGGGCCTTATTACATACCGACCTGGCATTTAAAAGCAGTAGCTGGAAGCCAGGGCCTCTGAAGATCTGTCTGGGTACAGAGGCTGAGACCAAAGAGCTGGAAAGCAAGACCAGTATAAAACATCAGTCCCGTCTTCCCTAGGAATGGCCCATTCCTTGTCTCCCACCATAACTCCCCATGCCTATCACCCCCCTAATACTGTGGCCTGCCCCCTTCCCCCCGAGGCCGCATCATCTTCCCCTCCAGACCCCCAATTCCCAAGGCCCGGGACATCCCATAGCAATCAATTACATCCATTCCAGGGAGGAGAAGCCAGGCACCCCGAGGCACTTCAGCTCCATTGGCCGTCAGTGCCATCAGGGTACCCAGCACCCCACCTCCCTCCCTCCCTCACCCCACAAACATACACTCACACTAGCACCCACAGGGAGCCCCTCCCAGCCGCTCTCACCTGCTGGTTAGGGTTTTCTTCACATTCACCCAACGCAACCAACCTCCTCAGGTTCTCGGGTTCTCACCCAAAGAGGGAACCATACAAACAAACAAACAAACAAACAAAGGCACTTAACTGGCAGCCAGAATTGGGAAGCAAGAGATGACAAAGGGATAGACGGGGCGGGGGGAAGGGTCCACAGCAGATTGTGACTCTGCTGCTACCCCCCCACCCCCCCAGCCACCACCAGTACCCCAGAGTCCAAGTCTTGCTTGGCTTCTCCATCTGGAAAATCCCATGTAAGCAACAGTCCGCAGAGTGAAGGAAATGCAGCAAAATAAGGAAATGTGGAATTTAATTTAATTTAATTTAATTTAATTTAATTTAATTTAATTTAATTTAATTTAATTTAATTTAATTTAATTTAATTTAATTTAATTTAATTTAATTATTAGAATGCAGCAAAATAAGGAAATGCGGCAATTTTGAATGATTACATAAGAAGTGACTTCCGACTTTCAACAAGAATATATAGCAATTTCCATAATTAATCCCTTACTCCAAATTTAACCAAAATCACATTGTTTCTATAAATCATCCCATAGACATTTTATAAATCAATAAAAACAATTGCTTCTTCCATATATATATATATATATATATATATATATATATATATATTTAAACAAATATATAAATCTTCAAATCCACTTCCCCCCTCCCCCCCCATAAGAACTCATTTATAAAATATTTCCCTCCTATCATTATTCTGTATGTTCCTGGCCACTATGTTAACAATCAACTTATATAAACATTTTAAAAAACATTTAAATTATCTACTTTTGTGCTTAATACTACAACCTTAGCCCTATTAAACCTTAAAGAACAAACTTTAATTAACAATCAGATTATAAAATCATTTTAAAAACATTTAAATTATCTACTTTTATACTTAATACTATTGTTTCAATCTTACCTCTATTAAACTTTAAAAAGCAAGCTTTAAATCATTGCAAAAAACTTTAAATCATTACAGAAAAATAGAATCATACAGCCTTAAGATCAATCTACATACTTATTCTTAATTTCTTAAATCATTACTAAAAAAATAAAATCATACAATCTTAAAACCCAATTATTAAGTAACAATTATGAGTGATCTTTCTAGAATTCTAAAATCCTGGAACTCGTTTTGGCCCTTTCATTCCTTTTCTGAAGCCAGACCAGAAGAATAGCGTGGTCAGTGGTATCAAAAGCCACCAAGAGATCCAGTATGGATACTCCCTGAGCTCTCCAGAGGTCATCTACAGGGGCAACCAATTCCTCCCCCCCTCCCCATATTAGAGAAAAAGATAGCCATTGAGAGATACAGTATGGATACACCCCGAGCCCTCCAGAAATCACCTACAAGTGCAACCAATGCCATCTCAGTACTGTAACCTGGCCTGAACCCTGACTGGAAAGGGGCCAAATAATCCACCTCATCCAAGGCCCCTTGAAGCTGAGCGCCTACCGCTCTTTCAACAATCTTCTCTAAAAAGGGAAGAGTGGACAAAAATTATCCAGCACTATCAGGTTCAAGGATGGCCTCTTGAGGAAGGGATGTACCACCGCATCCTTCATGGCAGGTGCCACCACCCCTTCCCTTAAGTGAGGCATTAATCACTGCTTGGACCACATGTCACCTCCTGGGAGGCCTTAACCAGAACACAGGTGGCAGAGCTCACAGCAGTGAGAACCCTGTCCGCTTTCTCAGGATCAGTCAGTTCAAACTCTTCCCAGATAATCAAACTCAGACATGTCTCAGTCACTTCTGTAGGATTTCTCCCTCCCCGCCCTCAGCTGGAGTCCCAAGTTTATCTGACAGATGCTGAGAATATTCCTCACAACGGCCCTGCAAGGGCTCCCCCAGTCCCTCCTTACCCAAAAGGGACCTGGTCATGCAAAAGAGGGCTGCCAGCTGGCTGTCTGCAGATGCAATAAGAGTGGAGAAGTAAGCTCACTTCGTTGCTCCTATAGCCACCAGGTAAGTCCTAATAAAGGCCTTACATATGCCTGGTCCATCTCACTCTTCGTCTTTCGCCAAGTAGTGCTGTAGGTATCTCTTGTGTTACTTCATTTTACAAAGCTGCTCAATAAACCAGTGAGTTATATAGGATTCACTATCACAGAGATCCTGCACAGGTGCTATCTGGTCTAGGATCCTTATCCCATGCTTATTCCAAGCACAACCAAACCGTCGGCTGTAACTGCACTAGAGCTCTGGGAAAATCCACTCTGAAACCCAGTTGGGTCCTTCAGTCACCTGGGGTGATCCGATTGAATGGGATGGGGAGCTAGTCACCATTGGGGAGCAGTGAGGTTAGTCATCAAGAACTCCAGGGCCAAAAGGGCATGATGTGTCCATGAAAAGGGATTGATGTTAACATCCCCCAACTCCAGTTCACAATCCCACTGCCCTAAGACAAAAATACGTTCTAATGTGTGACCTCAGTTGTGGATTGGGCCCTCAATAAGTTGGATCAGGTCCATGGTTGCCATGAACTCCTGAGCCACATCTGACTCTGAGCCCAAAAAAGGCAGGTTCTTTGGGCCCAGAACCATGAGCCTGGGGAACTCCACTGCCAGCTTGGCCACAGAATTGTGTTCGGGCAGGGACACTGCTACACTGCAGGAAGGAAGGTAAGCAAGCAGAATCCCAACTGATTCCTACAACTCAACCTCCTAAACAGGGTCTCACATCTGGCTATGCTCTAGAGACTCCCACATGACAACAGCCACTCCCCCACCACTGCCCTGGAGTCATGACTTGGTGCCACACCTGAAACCTGGGAGGGCCCATTTCCAGGAGCGCCCCCCCCCCCCCCGTATGACATAACCATAGCTCAAACAAGCTTTGCAGTTTTGTTTTGTTTTTTGCTATCTTCATGAGGTTGCTTTCATCTTTTCCCAGCTTGAGTGAGCTAGCTTCAGTCATTCTCAACTATATTGGTGTTAAAATATGTTTTCCCCCTTATTCTATTCCCTAACTTAAATTTTGTTATAGCCAAAGATCAGCATATTCTGACATCAGCCAAGGGTGGCCTTAAGGTGTATAATATTTTAAGAATTTGTCACCCATGGAGGAAAGTCAAGTGAAATGGGATGATAGAGGCAGAATGGGGATCAGTAATGGTGAAGAGCCAATTTTCTGCTGGTAAGGTTTTCTGCTGGCTCAGGGATAGGGAAACTCAGCAGTAGGGAAAAGCCCACTGTGGTGCGATGTAACCAGTATCCATCAGTCAATCAGAGGCTTTGATGTTTTTCCTCTGTAAGTGTGGAAGAACCTTATTTTCAAGAATTATTCAGTATTTTAGTAACTTTACCTAAAACATATAATTGCCAAAAGATTTTTAATTATGTTTACTGACTTTTTTCTTTAGAACGATGACATAGAGACAGATATCAATAAACTGAAACCAAAGCAGGAATTGGGACGACCAATGGAAGATTTGAAAATGTATGAACATTTTTTCCCAGAACTCATGGATGATTTTCAGGTAAAAAGGTTGCTATTTTTAAAACAAATTCATGGCTTGTTAATAGTTTGGTAACTGATAACTGTTGAAATTCAAATAATCATTCAAAACTTCTTAGTGTCTTGTTTAAACAAGAATCACTGAGCAGAGGTATAGTGAGTTGCCATAGCAAATTAATAAAAGCAGCTAATCTGCAAATATATCTGAATTCTAGCTATTGAAATGGATCTTTTGACATCCTCCTTTCCTTTTTATCTGTAACATTTATCTACTGATATAATCCCTTCTACTTTCAGGGTTATTCAGTTTTTCTGATACTAAAAGATAAACTTCTAACTAGATCACCTACTTTTTTTCTTTCGTTAGTGAGTTCACTTAATAGAAACCTATAACCAAGCTAAATCTAGCCAATTTTTTTCTTTTCAGCTATTCTTGAAATTTCTGCTTTTTTATGTTGTCTGCCTTAGTTTCTGTGATTCTCTTTCTGCTTTTTCTTGATTCCTTTCTGAGCACCCATTTTTGTGATAATTTCTGTTCTTTATAACTACTTTGGTATGTTGTTTTTCTTTTATTCCTGGTCTTCTTACAGCCTCAGTTAGCACCTTTATATTTCTACCTATCTGTCTGTCATGCCCATGCGTGCTCTCTTTGTCTTCTCAATTTCTTCTCTGCATGAGAATTTCCCCTGAATAGATTTCTAAATCTAAAGATGCAAAACTGATCTTGCCAAAGATTAAACTCTTAGAACGTCTAGCCAAAATCCAGTTTTATCTCTTGCTACCTGAGGTATTATCGCCTACTGTGTTTTCACTTGTTTGGAATTCAAGCTTTTGTCAAGATCTGCTTCTGCCTTTTCAAAATTGCTAAGTTCAAGAGTAGGTTGGTTTATTTATTATGTGTCATCAAGTTGGTGTTGATTGTTAGCAACCTCTTAGATTTTATCCAGGAGGATCTGACTCCAACCTTGTCCTTCAGGTCTTCCAGTGCCGCTGTAATTGAGTCCATCCACCTTGCTGCTGGTTGTCCTCTTCTCTTTCCTTCCACCTTTCCCAGCATCATTCATTCATTCATCAAATTTCTATCACCGCCCATCTCCCTCGTCAGGAGGTACTCTGGGCAGTTTACAACAAGATGAACTATTAAAACAAAAACATAAATACAAATACAATATATAAAATAAGATACAATTATTAAATAGTTAAAAAATATGAATAGAGTCCTAGTGGCAGATGTGGTAAAAAGATTCTGATTATAGACTTCTCCAGAGAGCTAGGTCTTTACATAATGTCTCCAAAATATGATAAATTGAACCTGGCCATTTGTGACTTGAGTGAGAAATTTGAATTGATTTGTTTGATGATCCATTTGTTTGTTTTCTTGGCTATCCATTGTGTTCTTAGGAGTCTTCTCCAACAACAATTTTCACAAGAATCAATACTTTCTCTATCCTGCTTCTTCAAAGTCCATCTTTTGCTTCCATAGAGTGTCACAGGGTCAAGCATAGGTACTAAGTACTAAATTGTTGTTTACATGTTCATAGAGAATTTTTTTTAAGTGTGGACCGTAGGCCAGAAAGAGCAAAAGATCTTAACTAATTGTTGGCTAGGCACTAGCAGAAAGTTTTACTATATATAACCCATCCTTCTCAGTCTGGATTTATCAGAAATTGACAGGCATCAGATCATTTACCTTTACTAATTGACATACTGGATACAGTTAAAGATAGAATGGAGCCTGCAAATTCTTAAAGCAAGTGATGATTAGTTTCCCAGTCTTATTTGGTCCATTGGATTGAGATCCATTATTTCTGAGTGAGAGTTACAACAAATTGAATGATTTCGGGTTCTTTTGAGCCAGAGTGTGGCACTCACCAGGGTTACTCACTTTTGCCCTTGTTTTTTATTTAATTATTGAACCTTTAGCTATTACTATCAGGCAATCTTTGGATATTATGGGTATTACTTTGGTTGTTGTGTATATAAATTATTTTTATGTGCCAATGATATTTTGGTAATTTTAGATAAGCATGCCACTTCTCTGCCTAATTTTATATGGATAATAAAGTCCCCAAAACTTTTCTAAATACTGTATGTGGAAATAAATATATTGAAATTTTTAGAAAAGACTGAACTGGAGGTTAATAAAGGGGCTAAAATACCATTAAGTCTGCGGGGCAGAATTAATCTTATTAATCTTATTAAAATGAATGTTCTTCCTAGTCTGTTTTATGTCTTGAGACATATCCCAATGTTAATTCCAAATATTTTCTTCAGATCAGTAAGTTATTTAGGAAATTTATTTGGAAAAAAAGACCTCCAAGGAGTTCATTAGCTAAATTGAGCTTAACATTTGTTTACCTACTGGACTTGCACAAATATAAGTGGATTATATTTTATCAGCCATAAATCATGTGGAATGAAAATTTACTAGAGTATCATCCTCTATGGGCCTTGTTGGAAAGTTGTTATATATATCCACTTAAAAAGGTAAAGGTTCCCCCTGCACATTTGTGCAGTCGTGTCCGACTCTAGGGGCCGGTGCTCATCTCTGTTTGTTAGCCGAAGAGCCAGCGCTGTCCGAAGACGCTTCTGCAGTCATGTGGCCGGCATGACGCGCGCAGAATGCTGTTACCATCCCACCGAAGTGGTACCTATTAATCTACTTGCATCTGCATGCCTTCGAATTGCTAGGTTGGCTAGAGCTGGGGTAAGTGCGGGAGCTCACTCCATCACGCGGGACTAGGGATTCGAACCTCCGAACTTGCGATCTTCCGATCGACAAGCCTGGCGTCTTACCTGCTAAGCCACCACGCCCCTATATCCACTTAGGTCATGGCAGATTCTTGGATAATATACAGTAGAAAAAGTGTTTTATTTGTAGGAGTGCATGCCGAGGGAAATCTTTGGACTCTATTGGGGTGTAAATTAGACTTTGATACTGAGATATGAATTTTTAACTCTTTGGAAGCTCTTTGGAAGAATTCTACTTTGAAAATAGGTGACAAAATGTTTTATTGGAAACTATGGGCAAAAGCCAGAATACTTACTTCAAATCAATTATTATGTAATGACTATTTGAAAGATTTTTCTCAGCTTTAAACTGAATTTGGTCTTCCCAGTTCACAACAGTGGCAGTGTCTTCAACTTAAACATGTTTTGATAGCTCAAAATTGGTCAGATGCCACGGCTGCGTCAAATGTATCTGAAATATTTTTTTTATTTGATGGAATTCATGACTGAATTTAAGCCAAAAGCATATCTTTACCAAAAGTTAAATAACAATTTTAAAGTGGATACCACTGGGATTTATCAACTATGGACTAAAGAACTAGAATATCCAATAATGCCTCATCAATGGTCACAGGTCCTCAAGAACATAGGTAAATAGGTATCAACAGATTTGAGATTAAAATTTATTCATCAAAATACTGTATTTCAAGTTTATTAGATTGCCCAAACAATTTATTTGAAACAATGGACATCAGATTTCCTTTGATAGAGATGTAAAAAAATTGAGGGTTCATTGGTGATCGGGTCTTGTGAATTACTTGCATTCTTTTGGAATAACATTTTAATCTATATTAGTTGATTTATTGGGAAATCCCTAAATATTAAAGAGGCTAATGTTATATTGAATTATATCTCAAAACTTTGGAATTTTATTATTCTTGAGGAATTATGGCTGTATTGGCATGGGGATTGCCAAAAGAATTATATTAAGAAATTGGAAAAGTGATATTATTCCAAATATTAATGGAATTAATATTTTTGGAAATATTTTGGAAATGTGTGATTTATCTGTTTTGAAAAAGACAGTATTTTCTACTAATCAGGAAATGAAACAATATGTTCTTCTTTGGTATAGACTTTATGATACTTTATAATAATAGAGTAGTAGTATTAGGTATTTTTTTCTCATTCTCTATTTGATAGTAATATATAGTAATATAGTAATATAGTATTATAAGGTATTTTTCATAAACCAGTGATTTCTCCATGTTATATATTTAGATGTTTAATATTGTTTTTTCAAATTTTCTCTGGATTTCTCTATTTTGTTCCCCCCCCCTTTTTTTTCCTATTGTTTGTTCTGTTTAGGTTTTTTGTAGTTCATTAATTGTGTTTCATTGTTTAACTATTGCATTTTAGCATTCTGTTTATTTTTGTAATCTTGCTATATAATATAATAAAATGGATAAAAAAGAACAAAAGTGGACTAGACATTTTACTCAGAGGTACAGCCTTCAGCTACCTTTTTGAGGGTGAAGAGCTTTGGGCCTAGTTGATGTCTTGCTGGGAGACCATTTGGGAGAATGGTCTATCATTAACATTTGTGCCTGGGAATCATGAAATAAAGATAATTAAGCTTGAAACAGAAAAAAAATAGTTAAATATTCTCTACCGCAAGAAGTGGCTTTGGTTTTGCCGTTTTTTTTAAGAGCTAGATAAATTCATGGAGGTCTGTCAATGGTTGTGCACTTTTTCCTCATCAAGGTTCACATTACCTTAACTGAAACTTATTCAAGCACTCATGTGAGTCTAATAGAACCAAATCTGGGTGGGACCAGAATCAATAGTGAGCAGGTTTATGTATGTTATTGCTACTTTATTCAATACACATTATCAAAATATATTTGCATAAAGGTAATCTCTGTCAACTTTGTTGAGGGACAAAATCAAAATCCATAATTATTAGTAATCAAGAGCAGGAATAATAAGGGGAATAGTGTGTGAAAATTGAATTTGGACAATTAAAATTTGGTTGTTTGTATTGAGAGGACTTGAAATCCCTACTTGGCCAGTTGTCAGAAATTTCCAAATCTGATAAATCTGAATTAGAATTTGGATGTCAGATTGGGTAGCTTTTGATTTGATCCAGTAAATCATATGAAGTGAACCATATCACTTTCTATATTAGCATGTAAATTCATCATTCTGACATTGTAATTCTCTTTTTTTCCACATTTAGTTTCTTCAGAAGGAGATTATCTTCTCCATGGTTTGCTCCTTCTGTCTGGATCTGATCCTTCTTTCTGATTCATTGATCTTTCTTCAACATTTAAGATTATAACCCTCTAACAAATATACCCCATTATTTTCTTTCTTTAATATTAAGGAATGTGACCTCATTTCAAAGGAACCGAAGGCTTTTTCAAACAGCATGGCTCCAGGAGGACCTATTGTTGTTCCCACTGCTGGAGAGGAACTATCTTTAGCAAACCACATGATACAAATTCCTGTGAAGGAGAGTAATCTTCTGCAAAGTGAGGACTGTAATAAAAGACCAATCTTCTTGGGATTGGTCAAAAATGATGGTATCATGGATAATAGTTTGCAGCATCAAGGTGATCAAATGAAAATGCTTCCATCATGCCAGTGCCTAAATCATGAAATAGTAAAAGACTTTGACCGAATTTCACTACAAAATACCTCCAAAAGTAAGCAGTCTAATATTACTAAGACCGTGACAAAAAACGAATGTAAAACTAGCATTACTGAAATTACCTGTAATAAACCTTTTCAACATGTTCCATCATGTGGAAGTGTTTTGTGTGAGGGACGGTCTGTCCAGCTGGGAAAACTATGCTGTTCTGGACCTGATCCTGAAGAAGAAGTTTCTTGTTCAGTGTCCATAGGAGAGCAAGTAACACTTGAAGTGCCTGATGCAATACAACTGCATGATCCAGAACTCTATATTGAAATGGTGAAAAATACTAGATCTGTTCCTGAATATTCAGAAGTCGCTTATCCTGACTATTTTGGACATACTCCACCTTCATTTAAAGAAACTATACTCGACAGACCATATGGTGTACAGAGGTGAGTTCATCTCCCCCCTCCAAACATGTTTAAAGAATGATTTAATGCAGTGTTTGTATGTCAAAAGTTCACAGTAAAATTAATATTGCTGGATTCAAATAGCTCATTTATGAATGGAATGTGTTTGGATCCAAGATCGATTCTATAAA
This sequence comes from Charina bottae, assembly GCA_023362775.1. Lineage (NCBI taxonomy): Eukaryota > Metazoa > Chordata > Lepidosauria > Squamata > Charinaidae > Charina > Charina bottae. Next base: position 212,824,042 of record JALMGJ010000002.1, on the reverse strand, counting down.
TAAAGGAGAGGCAGGCAGTTTTCACCCATTCAGCCCTGCAGTCCTTCTCACCATATCCCTTCAGATGAACTCCAAATCACCTGAGCAAAAATTGCTGCAAGTGGAAGGGAAAATTAAAGGTCCCACTTAATTATGGAATTCCTCTCAGGAATTTTGGATCCAACCTCTTTGATTTGCCTGTCTGTAAAGAAAACTACTGTATTATTAGGTAATATATGAGAATGTTAGTGAATGCAGAATTCTATATATTATGAAACGTTTTGCTATCATTTTATGGATCTTAACATTTAAATAATGAAACATTTTGAGAACTTGCAGTAGAACACTCTAAAGTATTAGTCATTTTATTATATATAATATGACACAAATGGGAGAGACTGTGTGTCTAAAAGTGATCTGAGTAGTCCCTAGACATAGGCAATATATTAGCTTTATTTTTAGTGTGAGATTATAGTAGTAACCTTTTTGTATGGATGTTGTACAGTTTACTGAAGTACGTATATCAGTTTCAAAATTCTAAGATTATAGTAACCTTTTGATATGGATGTTGTACAAAACTCTAAAATGCTTTTTGTTATTGCTGAAAATTATTATCATCTGCATCACAAGAATATAGAACTTTTAGAATTCACAGATATTGTATAATCTCATATTTTATTCCTTTTCTTCCACAAGGAAGAAGAGAATGGCTGCCAGTCACATGCGAACTCTGATGTATGTGAAAGAAATACTGGATATTTCTCCATAACATCGGGGTCTCTTAAACTCCTTTTTGGGCAATAGTTGGCAGTGAATGGGTGTGTGCATTTTCCTTGAACCTTGCTTTCTAAATTGATAGGGGGGGGAAGTTCATCCAGATATTCATAGTCATTGTTCCTTTCTTAGTCAAAATGACTCCTAAAAACAATGGAATTGGTTTAACATATGTAAATTATCATTAAAACTAATGCTATAGTAATACATAAAACCAACAGTCATTTCAGAGTTGCACTTGTGGTTAAGTCCATAAGTTGATATATTTGTAACTGTCATTATAAAGAAACATAATTGCAGCATGGCTACATAGAAATAATAGCATTGAGGTTCATTTCATATTTCAGATCCTGTCAAAATTTAATGATACTGGTTTTGAAAAATGAGGGGAAAACAGAATTAGCTATAGAATAAAATCAGGTGGAAAGCTGCTTATTAAAAGCTATATATTTCTTGCTTTGTATTTGAAATGGTTTTGTTTTGCTGAGTGAACAGGCAGATAGAATTCCTGGAAATGTGTCACTGATTGATAACTCTTAGGTGAAGGAAGATTTTAACATTCATTTAATATACAAGTACTGGATCAAAATATTTCTAGAACTATTGAATTTTAGTTAGTCTTGAAATAAGGAGAAATAAGACAGGTTTTTCATAATTGTGTTCTGAAAATATCAGTGGCTATATTTTAAATTCTGAATGGGCCTTTTGCATTAATTTGCTTAAATGAGGACATTTGAAGAAATAAAATATCTCTTGATTTTATTACTTAAAAAATTAACTTTATTGTGGGGCATGTTAAACCCTGTACTTGCTGCAGAGTCTATGAATCTGAGCAAGTGAGAAGTGAAATGCTTTCCAATTTTTTTATCATAGACAAGTCCCAAGATAAACGGAGGTGAACAAGTTCAAATACTTATTTTTTACATCTTGATTGCTATTAGCCAAATTAATTATGTGAAAATAATTTAGACACATAAGTAATTAAAATATTTTCCTTTGCTGAAGTGTGGTTCTTTGCTTATTGATAATTATGTATGGTAATGGACATTTGCCATATAAAATAAATAATTCTAGCAGTGAAGGATGGTGTTTGGTGGAAATTTAAGGAATTGCATATTAGCTGTAGCATTAATATTCCTAGGCTAGAAAACAAGCTTCGGTTTTGAATATCTTTGAAATCTCTAGGGCTTAATGTCTTAGAAATCTGAAAATATTATGGATTATATATTTCTGAGGTAGCAGTGGCTCCCAGACACTTTTTTCTACGAAGGTTTTGAAATTATATTTAGAAATAATTTACTTTAACAAGAGATAATCTATGGTCAGTCATTCCAGGTTTATACTTGAGAAGACTTCAGACATCACAAATGTGCCTTATGCTAGCTTGAAGAGTTGTCTCTGTGCTTTCAAATATAGTCTGTTACATGTCCAAGTGTAACTTAACTTTTTAATTGAGATGCAGAAACATATTCAGTACATCTCAAAATAAGTATCTCTTAGCAAATATTGAAATATGAGTCAGATTCCCCAAGTCCCAGTGATAGAAATAATTATGTGTATTTCTGTCAAAAACTTTTCATACACACTATGCTGTTTTAATGCTTTGTGTTATGCATGGTTTGGTCTAGTGGTTAAGGTGCTGGGATAGAAACCAGGAGTCTGTGAGTTCTAGTCTCGCCTTAGGCATGAAAGCCGGCTGGGTGACCTTGGGCCAGTCACTCCCTCTCAGCCCAACTCACCTCACAGGGTGGTGGTTGTGGGGAAAATAGGAGGAGGAAGGAGTATTAGGTATGTTCCCCACCTTGAGTTATTTATAAAAATAATAAAGGGATAGAAAAATACATACATACATACATACATACATACATACACTACATACATACATACATACATACATACATACATACATACATACATACATACATACATACATATATACATACATACATACTATCCTATATAGCTCCTGAAAGAGCTGGAAATTGGTTCTATTCAACTTTTTTGTGCAAATATTTCAGCTTATTAGTGATCTTCAGGAAAATTTCTACATGGATATGTTTTGTAGGAAATTGGGTCCATGGATGCATACATGCATTTATATACATACACACCCACCTACCCACAAATTGTTTCTCTCTCATGTGTATTCAGATATTTAGTACAGAGTTCCTGTAGCATGGTCACATAGCTGAATAAAGCACCCCTCTTTTTTATTTAAAAGCTCATCACATTTAATTAGAAATTTCCAGAGGTGAGAGGCTTGCACTCTAACCCAATCACTGCAATGTATGGTCTATTCAAACTGTAATAGCATGAATTGTTAATATAACTCATTTTCAAATCTGAACTAGCTTTAATTACTAATACTAATTGAAATAATAATTGAATGCTAATACATACTGGGCATGTTTCCTGTAATAAGGAAACCAAACATTGGGTCTGGAAGCCTCAATGTGTTGTATACAAGCCATTTCCTTTCCATCCAAAAAATAATTGTGGTGTATTCCACAAATAATATTGTATATAAGTGTAGAAACCTGTCTTAAACTCAAACTCCTCTTTCTTTTCTTATGAACTAATTCTACATGTGGCACTGTACTGTATAAGAGTTTTGAAATATGGCATCTTACCTCCTTTTTTAAATAGGACAAAAATTGCCCAAGATATTGAAAGGCTTATTCATCCTAATGACATTATAGACAGAGTTGTATACGATATTGACAATCTCAGGTAAGTTTTATATTAAGGTCTTTATTTTAACTCTCAACCGTTCCATACTGATTTCTTTCCCATTTTAAATTCAATAATTTAGGAAGAATAAGTTATGAATTAATGGGGGTGTGATAGTTTCCTTGGCTATTTATAAAGTTGTAAAAGCCTAAAAACTTGCTAGAGGTAGAATAATATATATTTAAAATGAATTACTTCTAATAATTTGTATATAATAACAATTAAAAACTAAATATAAGTCTATTAATTAAAAAGTCTTGATTCAGTGTACTGTAAAACATACCTTTTAGGGTTTTTTAGTTTTAGGGAACTCTTTCTTGTATCCTGTGAATTATATATCCCTTGAAAATGAAAAAAAAATCACTTTTCCAACTAATAGACAAATAGCTTACAAACCTTCACAAGCACTATTGAACACCACTGTGAAGAACATTTATACTGTCTTTTAACTGGGGAATGAGAAATTCAGTTCTTTTTTTAAAAAAATTCTGGATTAAAATTGGAAATGTTAAAAGAATTAGATGATAGCCAGCGTTTCCTTTTGTGTCTCCATGTGTTTTCACACTCATAGTCAAGAACATTTAACACTGTAGAACAGATTGGAAGAGCAGAGCTGGAAGCAAGAATCTGTTCTACTCACAGTAGTGGATGTAATACAATGGGGGTGGCTGGCCCCATAATGTCCTCCTGATAGCTGATTTTACCATCTCTTGGATTTTTACCTATTTTTATCTATCTATTGTTATATTGTAATTTTATATGTGTAGATTTTAACTATTGATATGCTGTAAACCGCCCAGAGTCCCCTATTCGGGGAGATGGGCGGGGATAAATTTAATAAATAAATAAATAAATATTGCTTGTTTTAACAGACTAATTGGAGGAAAGGAGGAATAATGGCATGTCCAATGATTTATGCCATTTTTGTAATGAAGCCAATAAGCACATGATGCCATTTGCACAATGACATCAGAAGATGGCATAGATTGATGAAAATGATGTAAATAGTAATAAATATTTGATCTGCTACACGCGAAGTCTCTTATGTCAAGGACCTTTATAATGAGGTTTCACTGAATTAAAAATACTTAACATTTTATCCTCCTAATGCAAACATTAACAAGGTTTGAACATAGGAAAAAATAAGAAAATTCAAGGAGAGAAAATTTAAAAAAATGCCCATACTATATAATTGCTCAGAATTATGTTGATGATTCAGCTACAAATATGGAATTGTTTAAATGGAGAAGTCCCACTGCTCTGCAACATAGAAAACATGCTTGTAATCTATATTTTCATTAACTCATATTAACTATGTTGGGGAACCCTTAGTATAATTTAAACCAATTTAACATGCAGGACTTGTAACTATCAGGTTTAATTGTATTCTTCCCCAATCAGTCTTGACTCTGTTCAGCTGGAAATCAAATCCAATATAACAAAATAATTTAAATTATTTTTAAATCCTTGTAATTTTATTTTATTTTCCAGTCATCTAGTGCCTGATGCAGGAGATGTCTTGAAGTTTAACTCCAAATTTGAATCAGGAAATTTACGGAAAGTTATTCAGATCAGAAAGTAAGATATCATTATTATTTTATTTAATCATTATAGATCAGTTATCTGAATTTTGTGACTTACTTATTTCTGCTCATTTTTAGAAATGAGTATGATCTCATTCTGAATTCTGATATAAACAGCAATCATTATCACCAGTGGTTTTATTTTGAAGTCAGTGGAATGCGAACAGGCAGTTCCTACCGATTTAATATAATCAACTGTGAAAAGACAAACAGTCAGTTTAATTATGGTAAGACTTATTTACTTTTCTATTGGAAAAAAAAAAGACACACATACAACAAACACATGCACCGGGGAAGTGTTTTTGGCAATCGCAGATAATTACAGTACATCAACTTACTACTACAGATAATTGCAATATGTCATTAGTAGCACAGAGAAGTGATATAGCAAATGTTTTGGATAAAAACGAAGTAACTGAGTTGAGATGGACATATTATTTACATATTTCTAAGGAGCAGATAGGACGATAGAGAACCTAGCATGGAAACACAAGCTGCATTGAAATGTCAAGTATGCCAAACCATAATTTAAAGGACAAAAACTTAATTTTGTATGCATATGCTCTTTTTTCCTTTCTCCTAAACTAATTAATCAAATAGAAATTTGATCAAACCAGCTTGTCCTTATATCAAGGCTCCAAGCAAGGATTGCAAACTTTGGCTTGGATTTGACTTGCAACCTGAATGGTAGCTTGCTTAAATTATAGTCTGCTGCTCCAGATAATAATTGCTAACTGTTTTTATGTAGTTCAATTCAGAAGAGAAAGAAAAACAAATTATTCCAAGTTTGTCTTTGAGCTCCAAATCATATTATGCTAGCGCTATCACTACCGATTGGTAATTGCATATTGTCCCCATGGTTTTCGAGAGCCAGAAGCATGACATCTGACTGCCACTGTTGATTTTAACCGTTCATGATGTATACCAGCCATAAGAACCTTCAAATATTGAATTTACAATTAATACTTCGAAAAATCAACCTCTAATAATACATTTGTTTTCTCATCTAATTCAAAAGTTATTTTCCCATATGATACTGAGAACAATGTTTATAGATAGGTATATTTGTTTGCTGAATATGTGCAGTTGTGTTCTCTAACAGAGTATATTTTTCTTGAAGGTATGCAGCCTCTTATGTACTCTGTTCAAGAAGCACTAAGTGGCCGACCCTCATGGATTCGTACAGGAACAGATGTTTGTTACTACAAGTAAGCCTAAGATCAATCTATCACACTCAGGCGGTATGTACTTCTGAACCCATTTTGCAGCCACTCAGTTTTTAATGGCAGTATTGTGTGGCTTCTTTTGCCCCTAGTAGGTAGAAGATAGAGTGATAAGCTGGCATGAGATTTCACTGCATCTGTTTTGTACTTGTAAACCTTTGCTCCATTCCTCCCAAAAGAAAAGAACAGTTAGAAGTTTTCCCGTCACATACACTTCCTCAGTGACACCATATCACAGGGCACATCACTTGTGACCCGTGAAGGCCCAAAGTGAAACCTCCTGATGGAAAAGTTGATAAAATAGTAGCTGGATAAAATAAAATATTGAAAAAATAGAATAGAATAGAATAGAATAGAATAGAATAGAATTGAATAGAATACTCTTAAATGTATTAACTACATTAGTAATGAACATTTGAAATACATAAATGAGAATTGGAGTATTAAACATTATTATTTGGCCCAAAAATAATACCTGCAGTTTATTTACATAAAATGATACGCTTTGCATATCTTTACAATAACATAAATATTTTGTTCTTAGGAACCATTTTTCAAGAAGTTCAATTGCAGCAGGAGGTCAAAAAGGAAAATCATATTATACAATCACCTTCACAGTCACCTTCCATCAGAAGGATGATGTTTGCTACTTTGCTTATCATTATCCTTATACCTACTCAGCTTTAATGGTAAATTATTTTAATATGGATACGTTCATAATAACTTGATTTATAATTTTATTATTTGATGATAATACCTTCAACTGATTATATTGCTCAATATTTATCACAGCATTCAAACACTAAAGTTTGTCTGTTATAAAATAAGTAAAAGTTGAGGTTAAATAATCCTATGGAAGTAATGCCTTTGTTTAACAAATACTGTAAAAAGTTTAGTATTTCACAATGAGATCTCATAATAAGAATTTCAGAACAAGAAGTAGATAATGTTTTTGTTTGCTTGCTTGAGCTATAGGTAAAACAGTGTACAGGTAGTCCTTGATTAACGAGCACAATTGGGACCGGAATCTCGGTTGTTAAGCAAATTGGTCGTTAAACAAGACACCCACGTGACTACTTCGCTCAATGACCACAATCCCAGCACTCCTGGTTGTGGTCATTAAGCAATCTCCCGGGTCGTTAAGCGGACAGAGCAAAAGAGCTACCTGCCGAAGGGTTTTTTCTCCCCTCCGTGCATGGAGGGGGGATCCTTGGTGGGGCTGGAGGAATGAAGCAGAAATCTTAAGGATTTGAGCTGCTTTCCTGCGGCTTCACAAAGGTTTTCCCCTCCCCTCCATCCCCTCCACTTGCAACCTTCCCTGCCGGCTTCCCCGTTAACTTTCTGGGGAAGCCAGCAGAGAAGATTGCAAATGGTGATCACATGATCGTGGGGCACTTGGCAATCAGTTGTAAATGCGAGGCAGTTGCTGACCACGGTGGGATGGCGCAATGTTTCACGACAGCTGGAAGTGCTTTATGGGCCGTAAAGCACCCTTTCCAAGGCTATTGTAACTTTGAACGGCTGTTAAGCGACTGATCATTAACCGACGACTACCTGTATACAATAAAGACAAATCTGATAAACTAGTAGCAGCATAGGAATAATAAATGTAAAATTGCATACAATCTAGTAAGTAGACTTCTATATGAGTATCAAAATACCCAGATACTGATCCCAGATGGCTATTTCCAGTGTAACCTCATTTTTGTTAGGAAGTAGTAACCTTTTTGTAAATGCACACAGTGGTTATTTCTTCCACTAGATCCACTTCCTGGATTGGGAGGCCCTTCAAACAGTCACTCATGCCCTTGTTATCTCCCATACTGTAATGCGCTCTACATGGGGCTACCCTTGAAGAGTATCCGGAAGCTTCAGCTGGTCCAGAATGCAGCTGCACGGGCCATTGCTGGTGCCCCTAGATCGGCACATATAACACCGTTGTTACATGAGCTGCATTGGGTACCAGTTTGCTTCCGGGTCCAATTCAAGGTGTTGGTTATCACCTTTAAAGCCCTACATGGCATGGGGCCAGGTTACCTGAGGGACCGCCTCATCCCCAATATATCCACCCATCCCACCCGATCATGCAGAGAGGACATGCTACGGACCCCATCTATAAGAGAGTTCCATCTGGCGGGGTCCAGGAGGCATGCCTTCTCTGCAGTAGCTCCCGCCCTGTGGAACAACTTGCCCCCGGAGGTGAGATTAGCTCCTTCGCTCCTGACCTTCCGGAAGAACCTCAAAACCTGGCTCTGCCGCCTTGCTTGGGACTAAAGAAGGAATAGTCACTCTTGGGGATGGCTAATACCTTAGAGAGCTCCTCTTCTACATTCGATTAAGTTAGATCTTTTTACCACTCTTGCCTCTTGGATTTTAATCTTGTTTTATAATTTGTATTTTTATATTCTATGTATATTCTATGTTTTTTGTTTCTATTATTTTGTTGTAAACCGCCCAGAGTCCCTCCGGTGGAGGGAGATGGGTGGTAATAGAAGTTTGATAAATAAATAAATAAATAAATTTTTGTAAATGCACACAGTGGTTATTTCTTCCACTAGTCAGGAGAATAAGTTTTTGTCTTCAGAAGGTTGCAAGAAAACACATGGGAAGCACCATGGGAAGTGATTCCCCTTTCTCCTTCAGCCAGATGCCAGCTATTCCATTTAAAACTAACGCCATGAGCCAGGGAATCTTCTGAACCCAGGGGAGCCTCTACTTGATTTTAGTCCCTTCTGTAAATGAGAAGATCCTGCCTATTTGCAGAATGGGAAATCTGTATTTAACTCTTCCCACATAATATCCAACGAAATGGTTTTTACAGTGCAGAGCAAAAACTTAACTTTCAGAAAGAGGATTTACCAACATTTAATCTTTTTATGCTGATAAGGAACACTTGTATTGAAATAGGAAGCAATGAATTGGCAAGCCTTGGGAATAGATAAGAATTCCGAAAGGTTCCTTCTGGTGACAGATCATACTTTTCCAGTTCACATATGTAATAGAAATTATAGTAACACTCATGTTAAATGCATAGAGAATTTCATTGATGGTTTTCCGTAGTGAAAAAGGATTTACTTGCGATAGTTTAGTATTTTTATACACTGTTGCTAATGATATTACAATTTCCAGTATGATTCATGAGTCACCTGTTGGCTATACCTTAATATAATGTATGTTTACATCTTGTACAATTCATAAACTCTTTCTTCATATTAAGAGTGCAATTTGATAAATGCAAGCTTCATTATTTTATGTAAGTTTTTGGTACTATAATGATTTTTATACATAACATGCATTAGGACTCTAAACAATAAATAAAACATTAGATGCAATATTAGAACGAGTAAATTTAGAAATTCCATTCAATACTTTAGCTAGGTTTTTAAAATGCTTTATTAAAAGATAAAATTGGCTCTGAATTTATGTACTTATTTTGCATGATGAAGATGCATCTCCAAAAATTAGAATCCACAAACAGTTCTCAGCAGATATATTTTCGGCAACATGTCTTATGTGAGACTCTCTCTGGGAATAACTGTCCTATAGTAACAATAACAGCAATGCCAGAATCAAATTACTATGAACATATTTGTCAGTTCAGTAAGTATAGCCTTTTTCTTTTGATTATATTCAAATAGTTTCAAATCAAATAAAACCTTTGTTTCCTTGATTTTGTATTGTTTAGTTATAATTATTCATAGGCACCCAACAGAATACATTGGCCATAAACCTTCTCAATTAATTTGGTGGATGCAAGTTTGAGATATGCTTCACCCTCCTTGCAGCAGTGGGATTAGGTGGCATTTTTGTGATCCTTGTGAAAGAATAGTAAAAGCAATTGCACACTTCACTCTGTGTGGATGAGCCTCTTTCAGAGTAGAGAGGGAGGTCTGTCATTGGAGATCTCCATGTTGTAGTAGTTGTTGTTCAGTCGTTTAGTCATGTCCGACTCTTCGTGACCTCATGGACCATAGCACGCCAGGCCAGGAGATTATTGTTCTTGCTAGTTAGCTGGTTGTGGCTATTCAGCAGTGGGGCTGGAACTGGGAATGTTGAGTGTATTACAGACATAGCCAAACGTTTGCTGGATCTTAAATGTTCCAAATTCCTTGTTTCACTTCAAAGCAGTCCAGAAACTCTACTAGCCCTGGAGCAAAAGTATTATGATAGCACGTAGTATCAAAGTTAGCTATTTTCCTCCCTGGTCACAGTGAGATGAAGATAACTACAGTAACCTTGCCACAGAGTCTTCCCTCTGTCTGCAGTAACATTGTTATTTTAAAATTCCACTGAATCAGTTCAAGGAATATTATACTGATTATAATATAATATTATGCTGATTATACCATGTGCTTTCATAAACTATTATGCTGTATAAAAGACTAAATGTATTTCATCTTTATGAATTGATAACAAGCAAGTGTAATGTGATTAATATGATGGTCATCTGTCAGGGATGTTCTAGTGCATTTTTAAGCTCCCTTCCAACTCTATGAATGCTATATCATGCTATTTGATTTGTGCTGTTTTTAGGAAATCGTCCTTATATTTTCTTATCTGCTCGTGTACATCCTGGAGAGACCAATGCAAGTTGGGTTATGAAGGGAACTTTGGAGTATCTTATGAGTAATACTCCTGCTGCCCAGAGTTTACGAGAATCCTATATTTTTAAAATTGTACCGATGCTTAATCCTGATGGGGTCATCAATGGAAAGTAAGTATTTAACTGCATTTAGCAACAGAGTTCATTCTGCTGAAGCACTTCCCAGGGTAGCTATGTTTGGAATATAGATTCTCTAGATCAGAACTTTTCTGCAAAATGTTGTATCTACTAGAACAGAGCTTTCCAAACTGTGTGTCACGAAAACAAAAGTGTGTCGCCACACACAGTCTGGTGTGTCGCCACACAACCCGGAAGCGCTGATCATCATCAGCGCTTCCGGGTTTTCCCGCGGCGACACACCAACGGCGGCGCGCAAAAAACAAAAGCGGCAGCAGCGCTTCCAGGTTTTTGTGCGCTGCCGCAATGGCGGCACTTCCGGGTTTTCCTGCGGTGACACACCAATGGTGGTTGGTGTGTCGCTGCGGGAAAACTTTGGAAAGCCCTGTACTAGAATCTTCACTAGGTAATACAGTTATGCTAATTTTAGTGAATAGTTACTTTTGTTAACTTATATATGTGCATTTATACTCTTTCGTAACTCCAATTTTGTTTAAAAATAATATTTTTAAATACTTGCACAGAATCTACTGTCCTTAATAGTTTTTCCTTTTCAAGTATTGAATCAAAGGCAGTAGCACTGTATGGCACTTTGCGGTGTAATTAGATCAAATATAAAGTTAACTCATCTCAAATGAGGGTATACCTATTATTAAGTGCAGTGTTGTTCCTCTTCCTCCCTCTGACAACCTGCATTCAGGCATGGCTTCCTTCATGTACCAACGCAGAAAGTGAGAAAATGATGTTTACTACTTAGCCAATAAGAAAAGCTAAGATTAGGAATTCATTTCTATAGGAGGAAGAAGTGCTATTAGGTTGGCATCAGAAGTGGAGCCTTAAAATTACCAAAGGATTCTGTAAAGTGTACATCCTGGAGAGACCAATGCAGGTTGGGTTATGAAGGGAACTTTGGAGTATCTTATGAGTAATTCTGCTGCTGCCCAGAGTTTACAAGGAGAAACTTCAAGGAGATGTGTAATGGCTGGCAACTAAGACGAATCTAGACAGTGGTGGCTGTTGAAGACTGGCTTAGTTTTGGGAAAGTGTAGACAGTAAGGAAGATGACCTTGACAAAGATAGGCCAGGGTAAAACATGGCTTAAGTCAATTAAATATTAAATCAATTAATATAAATCCAATAAATAAATAAGTCCAAAAACAAGCAGGAGATGTGCGAAAGTGGCTCAAGCAGAACCTCCCTAATTTACATTATGTTAATATCGCCAATATTAATGTTTTAGCCTTCCTGTGGAGTTGATCTCTTGATTCGGTCTGTGTAGTCGGGCTGACAGAAAGCCTGTAAATGGCTGGTAATCCTGTAATGGACAGGGCAGTGTTACACTGCTGAAGCTTTTTTTTGTTCCTGGGATGGTGGAAGGCATCTGAAGCAGAGGTGGATATGACCCAGAAAAGTGTACCAAAAACAAAGAGAAGGTATCATAGGACCTGGTCCATCTTTTGCAGATGACCTCTGGTGAGGGTTGAAGGTGATAGAAGATGAGAGGTTTTACCAGCCAGAGAAAAGTCAGCTGCTAAACTGACAGAGAGAAATTGCTGGCCAGTATCTTTAAACCCTTTCTTAATTCTAGATAGCAATAGTTTTTAGAAATATAGAGGGATACATATACATTAACCTAAAAGTATGTCTTTCATGGCTGCCTGTGGAATTCTGGGAGTTGAAGTCCACCCATCTTAAAGTTGCTGAGGTTGAGAAACACTGGAATAGATAGACAGAATTTCAGTTCCATTGCAGAAAAACTCAAGCTGCTGTGCTTATCTTCAGATGGGCAGAGGGAGGAGGGAGCAGTGGAATGCAGCATTCTGGTTATAAATTACTGTATGCTTATAAACCTTGGCTAGAAAAGCTAAACTAAATGCTGCCTATTTGTTTAATAAAAAACTCTGAAGTCGTGTTTTGCACTGAGTTTTCTATTAAATCCCAAGAAAACACAGAAAGCTGCAATCACATTTTCAGTAAGGGAAATATTTGGCTGACTTCAATAGGCAAAATGTACTGAAGGTCCCCCAGAAAAGTTCCTTAGTACAACCTGCTTTCTATTTCAATGACAGGCAGTCCAGAGAAATTCATTTTCCTATTCTTGTGTAAGGCTTGTTACAACATTAAAAAGATTTTCAGCTAAGTCTCAGAGTTTCAGTAAGAGATAATGTCTGTCTAGGCAAATAATTCTTAACATGAAGTGCATTTTTACTCTTGAATCTGTGGAACTTGCTTCCATGGATCTTGCTCCTATACTTTATTAGATTTCTGTCTTAAGTATAACCCTTTGTGCATGAAATTCTGCTCAGTTCAATGGGATTTATTCTCTGCATAATTTCTCCCCTGGGCTTACTGCAGCCAAGGTTTCTGTCCCTAATGCTACTAGACTGATTGCAGCCAAGTCTTCTATACTTAACACAGCTGTCTTTGATTTAGAAGTAATAATGAACCGTTCAGTTCTAAGGAAGAAGCCCCATCTGCAGGGCCTTGACAGGGTCCAGCAGAGTTTCCCTTATCCTGAAATGGCCTAGCTGCATTTTTAATGCTGAAGAAAACTACCTCCTTGTTTGTTTTCTACAGAATTGGAGGACTACTGTTCCTTTCATTTCCATGATGTAAATACCTCTTGTCTCTATGCCAAATGTTATCCTTTGGACTCTCACAAAATCAAAGAACATTTGTCCCTCTGATTTATACTTCATGGAAAGCTAAAATGACACAATTCATTTGGCTCAATAATATTTAAAGCCTTTATTCAGAACCTGAATCCCTGGGAGAATTAAACAGTTGACTCCATTTTCAGTGTTACATAATTGGGAGCTTCAGCTAACCTTTTAAAGTAGATCAAACATCTTCAGAATGATGCAATTCATAATATTAAAAATGATGGAGTAAATCCAGATTTAGCAATGCTTAGAGCAGGGCTTTCCAAAGCGGCGGCGTGGGGTGTGTGTGCGCGCACGGCAGCGGCACGGGGTGTGTGGCGGTGCATGGTGGCGCGGGTGTGTGTGGCGCGCGTGTGCACGGCGGCGGCAGCCTCCGCTAAAACGCGGAAACACTGATACCGCTGCCGCCGCCACCGTGCACGCGCACGCCGCCGCTTCCGGGTGGTGTGGCGACACACCACGCTGGGTGTGGTGACACACTTTTGTGTCGCGACACACAGTTTGGAAAGCTCTGGCTTAGAGTATACCCAGTGAGATCAAGTAGACATTATAAAGGTTAACTTGGTCCTTTGATTTCAGTGTTTCTATTCTATGCTTCAGTAAGTCTGAATATAACCCACTAATAGAGATAGTAGATAACATTTTCTGCATGTGAGCATTTTCTGAAATGTTACTCCAGCTATAATAAAAGAATACAGGGAAAAAACATAAAATTGGTAGAAACCTGTAAAGAAAATCTGTGACACTTCTGAAAAACTATTTTCTCCCATTCACAGAGGAGAGGGGAATTGAGTTTAAACTCTGTCTGCTGTTGGGGCCATTTGTCAAGGCTGGATTGACATAAGAATATGGAGCACCAGCATGTTAACTTGTCTTTTCCTTCTACCAACTTAATTCAGTTTAGCTGACTTAAAATTGTTAAATGCTTGAAACAAGGCTTTAGAAGAATTTATTTTATCTTAATACACTTGTAGTGAAATTTTTAACATCCACAAAAGTTCTTACATTAATGTTCTTGGAGAAAGAAATATTTTAATAGAAGACTTTTTAATTTCTGTTCTATAGTCATCGCTGTTCTTTAAGTGGGGAAGACTTGAACAGACAGTGGCAAAACCCAAACCCAGATCTGCACCCCACAATTTATCATGCCAAAGGTCTGCTTCAGTATTTGGCAGCTATAAAACGTTTGCCATTGGTAAGTATGTGTTTTCTTATTTAACAAAAACCACTTAAAATGTGACATTTACATTGAAAGGATGTGCAGGTAATGGTAGTTGAAACTCCCTCAACTTTAATTCTTTGCAAATGCATTGCTTGAGGAATTGTCTTCTTGCCCACGTCCCTAGTGATATTAGAACTGAGTTGGAGAAAAGTTACAGTGAAATTAGTGAGTTACAGTAAAATATGGTGGGAATGGTTTAGCTCCTTTCATAGGAGCATTCATATAAAAGAGACTGTAATATATTTATCATATTAAAAATGTGAAAGAGGCAGATATATGAACAACTTAATGACTAACGTTTGCTGTGCCTGGATATGCACCATTATATGGTTTGTTTGTTTTTGGCATAATGTGATATGTAAGCCCAGCCAGAGCAAATGTGACAGAAGTAATCATTTATGTATAGTCTGAGTCTGAACATTAAAACTTGTTCAGTAATCCATAATTTAAAAATCCTGTTTTGGAATCCTATGTTAGAAACTTTGCCATTTTATGAACTCTGCGTAGACTGACTGACTTCTTGAAATTTCTGATTTTCAATTTTGTATATGTGACTTTGGCCATAGAAACACAGAGTAAACACAGAATAAATACGAAACACAGAAACAGGATAAACAGAATAAATATGATGGTAGTTCTGTTCAAGTGACAAGGCACAGGAGTTTGTTAAGGCAGATAATACAGTAAATAGCGAATGAAGTAGAAAGTGCAGATGAACCAGCAAAGAATAGTGGTTATTCTCAATGAACTAATACTGAATTTGCACTTTGTTAGATGCAATCAATACTATGTACTACTTCCTGACTTGATTTTTTAAATTAATTTTCTTTAAAATTATACAAAACATGCCTTCATTAATGGTGTAGAATACTTTATTGAGTTGTAAATTCACATATTAACACATCAAATTGTATTGTTCTTCAAGAAATTTGTGAAGAACTATAACTGACAAGCTTGATCTAAATTGTTTATGAAAATTCTTTTTAAAATGTTAATAAAATTAATTTTAATTAATGTATCCATAGGAGGTTTTTATTCAAGGGTTCCCTCCATGCATCCAGGTTTTCTAAAGGATCATATTACTTGTTTCTAGATATTGTACATAAATGATTATTTATCAGATCTGGATTGTTATATCTGAATTTCATTTTATATTAAAGGTGCATCTTTAATTTTTGAAAAATACTATTTCTTACAGGTTTTTTGTGACTATCATGGTCATTCTCGCAAGAAAAATGTATTTATGTATGGCTGTAGCATCAAGGAAACAATATGGCATACTAATGTTAGTGCCGCCTCTTGTGATCTGATTGAAGACCTTGGTTATAGGGTAGGTAGATGTGTGTGTGTATGCATGCAGATATATGCATAGGATTTATAATTTGTGTTCCTTTTATCAGTACTATATTCATTGCATAATAGGTTGCTAGTAGTACTGTTGTAGACAGAGATCAAATCCTGCCATATTCTTTCAACTATTTTCAGTGGTTTAAGTAGTGGGATGTTTCTTTAAAGATGAGTAGTACCTAAAGAAAATGACCTTGGGAGTTACTAAAACTCAGCTCAGAGTAATTGTTTTATATGCCAGAGTGTTTCGATTAAAATCACAATATCTTCAGTATCTTGAATAATAGGATTAGGATAACCAAGAAAAGACACCCTAAAGCAGTGTTTCTCAAACTTGGCGATTTTAAGATGAGTGGACGTCAACTCCCAGAATTCCCCAACCAGCATGCTGGCTGGGGAATTCAGGGAGTTGAAGTCCACTCATTTTAAAGTTGCCAAGGTTGACAGAAACTGCCCTAAAGGCTAACAAATTTATAATGACATGATGAAATCAGTGTCCAAGAGCTGGGAGAGCTTGGATAGTCAGTGAGGAAATGACTGGGATAGATGGACTAAAGACTAATTCGGTGTACATCAACTTCACATGGAGGCAAAAGAAGAATGCAATGGAGAAGAATAAAAATCAGTTTAAAATATTGTAAAAACATATTTTTTAAATTCAACGTTTTGTAAGTCATTAATTGATAGTGTTCATCCAGTATGGAGGACAAAAGTTAGGAACTTAAAAATAGCACAGCTAAACCCAGCCAAGACTCATATTGGTCCAGCACTTTGTTTCTAAGTATGGCCAACTATATGCTTATAAGCAGGAGATGGATTCATATTTGTTTCTCCACAAATGGCATTTGGATGACCTCTCTCTCCAACCCAGAAGTAACTTTAAGTCTTCAAGGCTAATAACCCTTGGTATGCCTGTCTTCTCTCTAATCCCCTTTTAAAGCCATCCATGTTAATGGCCATCACCACATCTTGCGGTAATAAATTTCAGAAGTTAACTAAGTGCTGTGTGAAGAAAAATCATCTTCAAAAATCTCCAAAAATATTTTGCGACAAAGTCCATAGATTTTCCAGTATCCAGACAGACTGCACTTAGAAGCCTTCTGATACCAGGGATATTCCATCTTTGGCTCTAGACAGGGTTGCACTGCCCCATGCAGAACTGGTTTGTAATTTGGAGTTCCTGTTGCACTTGGAATTCATTCCCTCACCATTCAGAGGGAGATGTCTGTAGTATCCTGCAGACCTGTGACATCCAAACATATACTTTAAGGGATGTATAAGCAGCAGAGTTTTTCTATAATTTTTGTTATTGCTTATTTCTGGTAGACTCTCCCTAAGATTCTGAGTCAGTCAGCCCCAGCATTCTGTATGAGCAGCTGCAGTTTTGTCGTGGAAAAATCAAAGGAATCTACAGCACGCGTTGTAGTGTGGAGAGAGATAGGTGTTCAAAGAAGTTACACCATGGAAAGCACATTATGTGGATGTGATCAGGGGAAATACAAGGTAAAAAGTATGGTGGATGGCAAAACAGCATTTTATATTCGTCCATCTGAAGAAATAAGTTTGTACTATGCTTGAATTCATTTCAAATATGAAATATGTCTGGCCCTTATATATCACGTAATTTGATGAACAGACTCCTTAATAGATAGCATTCTTCTAATGAAGAAAAAGCATTCAGGTAGTCCTCGGGTTACAACAGCAATTGGGACCAGGATTGCCGTCGCTAAGCAATGCGTTAGTAAAGCGTGATGTCATGTGACCGCATCACTTAGTGATGGCAATCTCGGGCAGTCCCGGTTGCTGTTGTAACCCCAAGTTCCATGAGTCATTAAGCAGTAAGAGGTGGGGATCCCAGTTAAGGAGCACGGGGTTGCCATGGGGGGGGTTGGTGCAGGAGGGTGGGGGAGGCAAGAGGGGGCCTGGGAGGGCCAATGCAGGCCACGCATCAGTCACGGGAGGCCAGGGGAGGGCCTGGAAAGGCCAGCGCAGGCCTCATGGGAGCCTGGGGGAGGGACTGGGAGGGCTGGTGCATGCCACATGTAAGACATGGAAGTCTGGGGGAGGGCCTGCACAGGCCACACGTGAGTTGGGGGAGGGCCAGTGGAGGCTGCACGTGGGCAGGGGTGCTGCGGGTGAGAGAAAAAGCAGGAGCGACGTATGGAGCGAGTTGTGACCTTCTCTGCTGGCTTCCCCATTGCGTTTGCTTGTGGGAAGCCAGCAGGGAAGGTCGCAAATGGCGATCACATAACTGTGGCTCCCTGCGACCCAAGCACGCAGATTGCAATCATGTGATGACAGGTGTGCTGCAATGGCCAGAACTTCAAGGACCGGTCGTACTTCCATTTTTTCCACACCTCCGTAACTTTGAATGGTCGCTGAACTAATAGACATAAGCTGAGGACTAGATGTCAACAGCACTTTCAGGGCCAAATGCCACCCTGGAAATGAGTTTGCAATAGAAGAGTGGTACAGGGCCTCAGACTTGAATATGTTTGGGTCCCTTTAACTTATTTTGCTTTAAATAACAAGTGGCCTCTTTAAGTATTTTAAAGCAAGCTGTTGCTTGGCAAACAGGAGTAGTATCATGCAGTATCTTTTTAAAAAAATCTTTTACTAGAATTTTTCAATACAATAAAAGTACTAAAAAATTAAAGGAAAAATAAAGAAAAAAGAAGATAGAAAAAAAGAAAAGTGAAAAAAGAAAGAAACCATAGAATTATGACTTCCACCCTTCCTTCTGTTGAGGAATTGCCATCTTACTCTTTCCCCTTCCTCTTTAACCCTTTTTAATACCCAAATCCATTAGTCATGAGTTCAGTCTTTTCTGTTTTCTACAAAAAGTCCATATAAGGCTCCCAGTCTTTTTAAAAAGTCTCTTTTTTTTCACCCTGACCAAACTGGTTAGCTTTGCCATTTCCGCAAGCTCCATCAATTTTATAATTCAGTCTTCTACTGTGGGTATTTCATTATTCTTCCATCTTTCTGTGTACAATAATCTTGCCGCAGATATTGCCTGATATTAGGAGTAGTATCATGCAGAGTCACTCATTCAAAGTTCACATTGCAGAGGATCAGGGATTCATATGCCATTCCTCCATCTCTCTCTACAATCTTTTTGTGTTGGAGAGGATTTTAAGTGCATCCAGTTAAACTCACAAAGAGTCCCCCTTTAGATGTTCCCATTTTACACAGGAAGTTGAATGTGTGGCAGTATTGGGTGAAGGGCAGCATTTGCCACCTTCCCTTCCCTTTCACTTGTGGGTTTTGAGTAAATAGGGAACTGTATACTTGCAGAAAGCAAATTGCATTAAACCACTTAATGCTATATGTCGTTTTCTTATTAGGGCTTACAAATCGGGACACGTGAACTGGAAGAGATGGGAGCCAAATTCTGTACTGGTTTATTGCGTTTGAAAAAATTGACATCACCACTGGAATATAATCTGCCATCTACTCTCTTGGACATTGAAAATGAATTGATTGAATCTAGTTGTAAAGTGACAAGGTAGAAAAAATCATTTTTTAAATTTTTTATCAGGGGTTTATTTGGTTAAAAAAAAAGACCCATAGTGGCAGGCAGCTTTTATTGTAAATTAATACCAAACAAATTGATAAAATAAGAATTTGGATCCAGAAATCAAGATATTGCTTGAAAAATTTAGCTGAGAGATTCTATTGTTTATGTGCATGCATACATGTGAGGAATGGTCAGCATTTACTACCTGTGTTGCAGTAAACGCACTGTTTGTATTAATTAATTAATTAGATTTCTATGACCGCCCATCTCCCCCTCAGGGAGGGACTCTGGGCGGTTCACAGGCAGTTTTGATCTAGATAGCTGGGTGCGGTTAACTATTTAAATTCTAAAATATAAACTTTGCACACACACACACTTACATGCATATACACACAAACAATTTTTTCTGTTCTTTAATCTCTTTTAATACTTAACATTAACGCTTTCGGGATTAAGCTTTACAGATAAATTTTGGTGAAATATAATGTTACATTTTACTAAGTCAGTGGTGCCAAAATGCTTTGAAAGTAATGGCGCTATCTTGCTCTAAGTTTTGCTTCCAACAAAGAGTTGGAAAAGTTATTTTCTAAGCAGTGGGTTGGTTCATTCACTTGAGATATTTTAAAGGTTTTTGGTTTGAAGGCACAGCAATATGAAGTTAGGTGTTTTTGCTTTTTGTGTGTGTGTGCCTTGTAGTCAGTGTTGATTCCTGGGGACTGCAAACTTTGTTGGCAAGGTTTTCAGAAGTGGTTTGCTATTGCCTGCTTCCTAAGGCTGAGAAAGAGTGATTGGCCCAAGGTCACCCAGCTGGGTTTGTGCCTCAGGCAGGACTAGAACCCACAGTCTCGTGGTTTCTAGCCTGATGCCTTAACCACTACATCAAACTGCCTCTCTCTGCCTCTCTGTATTACTTTTACTTTCCCCTAATGACCAAACTTTGGGGAGGGGTAGACTTTGTAATATGCTAATTCAGTTTTACAATAATTCATCTGTTCTACAAAATCTATTTTCTAAGAAAATTGTCTCTTATATCATGGAGAAAAAGCATAATTCTGGGAAAGAAATTGGTGCAATTGGAAGAATGTTTTGAATAGCTTTTTAAAATTCCATTGTGCTTAGTAATTCCCAGTATCAACCACCTGTTCTTTACTTATTTCATTAAGATCAAATGCCATTCTGCTGTGTTGCTAAGATTATGTTCTTTATTAATTATCTTTTAATTTACTAAGTTTTAAAAACTAGTCGGTGCAATTCAGCATAAAATATACAGTTGAGCATTAGACAGTTCTTCAGTATACAAGTATATGAATTTTATTTTGCCAAACTTGACATTCCTACCTGAGGAGAAAAAAATTAAGGTTAGGAATAATTTGTAAATACTGAATGATATCTATATTCAGTGGTTGCATTTCCTGTGAACTGCATTAAATTTTACTTAACCCTACTGTTTAATATGTTTGCTATAGCCCAACTACTTACGTTCTAGAAGAAGATGAACCTCGCTTCCTTGAAGAAGTGGACTATAGTGCTGAGAGCAATGATGAGCCAGATATTGATTTGGCAAATAATGCTGGAGACTATGAGCCCTGTCTTCAGGAAGATGGACTTTCTGACTCTGAAATTACAAGGACACATTTGCCTTGAGACATTCTTGGTACATGAAGAAACAAACTACTGTTGCTTATTTAAAAGGAACATGGTGGGTTATTTCATCTTGGGGTTTTGCTAAAGCCGATAAACTGCAGTCAGCCCAGTTCGAAAACAATAAATGCTTCTGACTTTTAAATAATTGGCATTTGTGTTATTTAAGTAATTGAATTTTTATTTTAGCATTGAAATTACTTTATCCCTGGATGCCTGCTAATTACTGATGCATGGCTTTTTTCGTTCATCCCTATAATCACCAAAATAAAAGAAGTAATTGCTAAGATGTAATTGGCAAATCAGAGAGCAGAAGTCAACCTTATTCTTGTCTCACAAGCTGTTGGGCTAGTTACTAAAATTCACATACAATTTTATTGGAAAGATTTTGCATCTGTGTGCTGGTATTTCTTTTTAATTCTGTTTTTTGTTTGATGTAATGCAGGGATTGCTCTGAATTAATTTATTTTGCATTTAATGGATGAAAAATGGTTGTTCTCACTGACATATATTTTAAGCCTTAAATTGTATTGACATGGTTTTGCTACAGCCTTAATTTAAAATTGGCAATATCCACATTTGTGGTTGAGAAAAGATCTGTACCTGCAGAAAGATTCATTTACCAGGTGAACATTTTGAGAGTGGAGAGTCTTATATTCAGCTGTACCTGCAACTTTTCCTCTTCAGTCTCCTAGTACAGTCTTACATGTCATAGTATTTCTCCATGTGAAAACACTCCACAGAAAATATAAGGGAGAGAATTAAGCATGGATCTTTCCTTCCTGAAATGCAGGACTTTTTTTTATCCTGTTTGAAGGAGATTCAGTAATGTAACCCTCAACCTACATTTTAAGGTGGTATCATCCATCAGCTTTTCGTGAAAAAATAAGCCTCATGTACCCATGCTGACTATAAAGTATATATTTATGTAAACACTTATTACCTAAAACTCATAACCAAATTCTTTCTGAGGTTCATATAAAGCTTGGAGAAAATGTGTGTTCTTCGTAAGCATAACAATATAATTGTATGTATATTTCGTGATACAAATTTTAGTTCCTTTTCCATATTTAATATGCACATAGCCAATATGATCTCAAAGTGCTCTGGATATAAAGCATATACTTTTCTATATATTATTGTGGAAGAACAATGGTGTCCATTTGGGTGGAAATTGCTTTATAGTCTCTTGAACTGACTGTGTAATCCAGAGAAAAGTTAAGCATGCTGAATTCTGATTTTAAAATATCTAAGCACATAGAGCCTGTGAATATTAAATTTTTCAAATGAAGTTAAATATCCTTAACATTGTCTGATGTCTGTTTTATCTTCCCACCCCCTGTTCCCCTGTCTTTTATTGAAATATTAAGGTGATATGACATTGGAACTAATATTGTATTGAAGGCCCGATCTTTGTCTGTAGTATTAGCCAATTTATTTCTTGGAAGAAATCCACAGTCCCCTTTTTGCTTTCTTTTGATGGAGCTTATGCAAGAGGGGATGGTCTGGATTTTTCTTAAAATAAAACAATTTGCTACATGTAAGGGGAGATTATTTTGTTACTGTTCTTTATTGCCAAAGGAAGCATTTAAAAACAGAATCATATCACTTTTAAGAGATGTATGTTTGATCTTCTGCATTCCCACCTCTCACCCAAACTAGACTTATTTCACAAAGTTAGATAAAATTAATAAATAAAGTATATAAATTAAGTATACAAATGTACCGGGGGGGGGGGGAAACATATTCATTTATTTAAAAAATTCTTTTAATCCAATCCACAACTTTGCTACTCATATAGGACTGCTGAGTGTTGTGCCTACAAGCAAAATGCAGTCATGCTCCAAGTGGGACAAAAGAGTTTACGGCTCTGGCCTTCTGGAATGAAAATGAAGGAGGAACTCCTTCTAGCCGTAGTAGCATCTTAGAAACATCAGATATTCTAGACTGGAAGTTAAATTGTGGATTAAATTATAAAGGGATGTGCTTTATCAAATCAAGGAGGGTTGAAAAGATGTACTCAAGAACTAATCCTATATGTATTTGTTCTTTACTTTGTTGTAAAGAACCTACTATGTGGTATGGAAATGAGTGGATAATCAGATGATATTGACTGAAGCAAATTTAAGAGTCTTGTAGTTAATCTTTTGAATTTTATGAATATTTTCCTATATTTTTAAATCTTTCAGTGTATTTTCATATAATTTTGTTTTTACAAGATGATTTTTGATGCAAATGTGATATGAAACACCACAAATATTAAAAACATATACATTTGAGTTGTACTTTGTCAGCTTCTGGGACTTTCATAGATGGACAAAGAAAATTATGTATCAGTAATGCTTATTTCTTTTAATGAAATCTTCCTTTTTAAATATTGTACTGTACCTAACAGGCAAAAGTTTGTGCCAACTATCAGATGTCAGTTGTATGTGGAATATTATTTTAGTCATAACTGAATAATTACAACAAATGCTCAAATTAGGCTGGCAAATATAAAATAGTTTGTACAAACGCCAGAAAGCCCAGGTTTTAATATAAGAATTCATTGTAATGCTGTAATTATAAATTGTGGCAATATTATTGTGTATAAACTACTTCCCAGATAGATAATTTATCAAGTAACTGTATAATAAAATAATTATCATTATCTGACTTCTCTGCATATTGGAGGATGGGATTGGGGGGAAAATTGGAAATCTTCAATATGCAATGTCATGTCACAGTTTAAGAATAGGTTAAAGGTTCCCCCCGCACATTTTTTGTGCAGTCGTGTCCGACTCTAGGGGCCGGTGCTCATCTCCGTTTGTTAGCCGAAGAGCCAGCGCTGTCCAAAGACGCTTCCGCGGTCATGTGGCTGGCATGACGCGCGCGGAACGCTGTTACCTGCCCACCGAAGTGGTACCTATTCATCTACTTGCATTTGCATGCTTTCGAATTGCTAGGTTGGCAAGAGCTGGGGCGACTGCGGGAGCTCAATCCGCACGCAGGGCTAGGGATTCGAACCTCCGAAC
Source organism: Charina bottae (assembly GCA_023362775.1). Lineage (NCBI taxonomy): Eukaryota > Metazoa > Chordata > Lepidosauria > Squamata > Charinaidae > Charina > Charina bottae. The sequence goes on along the minus strand of JALMGJ010000002.1, from coordinate 212,799,626 downwards.
TTGCGATCTTCCAATCGACAAGCCTGGCGTCTTACCCGCTGAGCCACCACGCCCCACAGTTTAAGAATAAGTGTTGATAAATTATCAACAGAAGCTATGTTTGATTTCAATGTTTTAAAAAAAACCCTGAATAGCAAAATTAAGGAAGTTTGGACATGTTTTAAAAATCATATTAAGCCTATTTTAGGGCTTATACTCTATTTGAGGTTTCCTGCCTCAAAGTTGCAGAAAACCATGACACCAGTTTCTGGCATCTTTGATCAGTGGTAGCTCTGGGGACCACAAGAAAGGGTTCTGTGGGCCCTATCCCATAGATATAAATATTAAATAGATTTCTTGCCAAATGCATAGATAAAGAACAGAAATATTTATTTATTTATTTATTTTATGTTTCGACTTCTATCACCGCGCCATCTCCCACGAGGGGACTCTGGGCGGTTTACAAATATCAAGTTCAGTTCCCATTATGGCTACCATTTGGTATGTGTAACTGCAAATAACAGGCATAGAAAAGAATAAGCTGAAATGCCTGAATACTTCAAAATTTAAAGGCAGCATAATTTTAATTACATTTCACACTGTTTTCCTCCTTTAGTTTATACATCATACTATACTACTAACATTCTGAAACATTAGTCTTCTTTATCTTAACACTTCTGTTTCCAGTTGGGCAGATCAGTAGTTTGTATTATTATTATTCCGCTCAATCATGTCCAATTCTTGGAGACTGCCTGGACAAGTTTGGCAATTTTTTTCAAAATTGGTTTGCCATTGCCTCCTTCCTAGGGCTGAGAGAGAGTGACTGGCCCAAGGTCACCCAGATGGGCTTGTGCCTTGGGCGGGACTATAGCTCACGGTCTCCTGGTTTCTAGCCTAATACCTTAACCACTAGACCAAACTGGCTGTCTAGTATGTATTATTAAAAAGGTAAAGGTTTCCCCCTGCACAGTCGTGTCCGACTAGGGGGTGGTGCTCATCTCCGTTTCTTAGCCGAAGAGCCAGCGCTGTCCAAAGACACTTCCGCAGTCTTGTGATAAGGCATGACGCGCGCGGAACGCTGTTACCATCCCACAGAAGTGGTACCTATTTATCTACTTACATTTGCATGCTTTCAAATTGCTAGGTTGGCAAGAGCTGGGGCGAGTGCGGGAGCTCACTCCATCATGCGGCGCGGCGCTCGGGTCTCGAACCGCCGACCTTCCGATCGACAAGCCTGGCGTCTTAACCACTGAGCTATTGCGCCCCTAGTATGTATTATTAGTCCTTTCAAAATCAAGAGAGGACTGGAAATTTAAATCAGGATTGGAAAATTATAGCACTTAAAATGTAGCATTATTTTCTAGAACTCCGGTGGCTTCATTTTGTGCAACACATAAAGTTTATATGTCAGTAAAAATGGCACAGCAGATGTTAGGAACTTTGGGTCATATATAGTGAAGCTTCCACACATATAAGAAATGGAGAAAATTCCCCAAATCAGAGATGATCCTAGCGTGTTAGAGCATAAGTTGTCTACCAATAGTGAAGGAAGTTTCCATGTATGTGAATATCAAATGGCTGGCACAGCAGAACAGGGCTTAGGAATGTTAGTACCAACATTCATTAAAACTGAAATTCTTGGAGGGATGTTCTATTTCCATCAAAGCTTTCTTGAAGTGCCTCTTTGAAGTGGCGTTGCAAAGTGAAGCAGTGTCCCACTTCTAAAGATCAAAGCAGAGTATTGCTTTGCTATAAGCTAATAATGGACCAAAGCACTGGTCAACAGTATAGCATTTCTGGGTATATTAAATTAGGAGTTTATATAAAATAAGAGCAATGCCTGTTATTTTAGTTTTTACTTTGCTCATTTTTAAGATATATTTCCATTTACATAAGTAATAAACAACTACATATATCTTTGGAACTGCATATACACCAAATTTGGCCTTGTCTGCCAGCTTGCATGCCATGGTTGGTTTGCAAATTCATTGCTCCTTACAGGCATCTCCTTATCTTATAGTCACCTGTCAATAAATCTGATTAGCGTGTTTGTTTCCTTTTGATTTAGAATGTTCTATCCCCCTTAAGTTCTCACTCTAACTCAGTTTTCTTCACAGTAGGAATTATTTGTAAGAACCTCTGCACCCATGGTTCTAATTTTAAAAAACTAATCAAACGAACGCTCAGTATTTTATCTGTATTCATTCTTATTTATTAAATTGGTTTCTCCCTACCATGACCCTCAGTGCAATAATACATTTTAAGACTAATGAATGTGCAGGCTGCCAGCATCTGAGTTTCAATACACATCTTCACATGGGAGAGACATTTGCTAGCCTAGGAAGAATATATTCCCCCAGAGCTGCCTCCTTTAGAATGAAAAAGAGTTTGTTCTTTAGAACTACAGGGCAACAAAGCAAGAAGCTTCCTGAGCAGGAAATGGGGTGTACCATCTCTCAACAGCTCTGATGAACAGCTGGAATTATACCAAGAAGCCAAGGGAGGTCCAAGGAAAAGAGGCAAAGGACTTCTTCATCAAGAGGATTCTGTTTAGGAAGAAATTGCTAACCAATGTTAGCTAGGATCCTGCATTCAAATTTTTCACTCGGTGTTAATTTTTTTTCTTGTTTTTATTTCTCTGCACACGTAAGGTATTATGTGTAACATCTGGCTTTTATTAGTTTCTTGTGGACTGTATTCAAATGAATGAAGGCAGAGATCCTGCCTTCACTCATTCATCGGGCCAGCACCATCCTGTAATTACAGAGAACACTATATTTTTGTAAATTGGGTTTCAAAACTATATTTTAGTTACTTTTTTAAAAATAAAGTTTGATTTTATTTATCTCTTGTGAGATTGATTTATCTCCCAAAGAAGGGAAGGAAGGGCCGAAACCTTGGATCACATACTGTATTCTAGAGGACCAGGAGATTGTATTGTAACATTTTTTAAAGTTACCTGTTCCCTGTTATACCCCAAAAGGAAAGCACTGGTTGTGGAAACCCTATTTCTTACAGACCAGGGTCCATTGTATGATGCCATGTGAGGCACCCCCAAAAAGATAGGTGGTGGCAGCAGGAACTATCCAACAGCTACTTCAGGGCAGGAGGCAGGGCCAGATGTGCAGAACCAGTTGGCTTCTGGGAGAGGATATTTGAAACTCCAGCCTTTCACCTTATAAGCTCAGCCATGCTGCTGCAAAGGCATAATGAAATAAAATTGCAACAATACAGGACTAACGAGCGAAAATATTAAAAGCCATCAGATGGGAACGAAGACAATCTGATTTCTCATAGTGATTGAGTTCACCATCAGTGTTATTAGGGAAAAGACCCTTTCTTGTTATCATGCTAGATTGATTGATTGATTGATTGATTGATTGATTATGTGCCATCAAGTGAGTAGAAATTATTATCAGATTTATACTTAGGCTTATAGAACAGAAGTAGCATCTTGAAGTGAACTTGGAGCATATATACAGTACGTAGTTCATGATTAGCGATTGTCTTCAAACACACACCAGGAAACAGTTGCTGGAATTTTTGCACTAGGCTAGTTTCCAAACACTTCAAAAATGGCCAATGCAGAGTATTTTGTATTTAATCAGTATTTAATATTTAATCAGAGCCAGTTTGGTCTAGTGCTTAAGGTGCTAGGCTAGAAACCAGGAGACAGAGAGTTCTAGTCCTGCCTTAGGCATGAAAGCTGGCTGGGTGACCTTGGGCCAGTCCCTGTCTCTCAGCCCTAGGAAGGAGCCAATAGGAAACCAGGAGACTGAGAGTTCTAGTCCCGCCTTAGGCATGAAAGCCGGCTGGGTGACCTTGGGCCAGTCACTCTCAGCCCAACTCACCTCACAGGGTTGTTGTTGTGGGAAAAATAGGAGGAGGAAGGAGTATTGGGTATGTTCGCCACCTTGAGTTATTTATAAAAATAATAAAGGGATAAACATTAAATAAGTACGTACGTACGTACATACATACATACATACATACATACATACATTTTATGGTAGACTAAGAAACCAAAGGTTACTATGGCAGGATCTGTCTCCTTATATGGTGTGCACTGGTCAAACTTAGACAAGGCACCCCTGGGCATAATAATCCTTTAGTTTTCCAAGAGCAATGTATTAGAACACAAAGGGCACATCAAGACATTCTCAGATTCTCCCCTAAATTTGAAATTCCTTCTCTGATACTGAATTCTGAACATTTTCTGTATTCTACATATGACTTCTGCTCAAGCAAGTATTTTATAGCCAGGCTTTTGAAAAGTGCAGCATTAGATTGTTGTGTGATGTTAAGTAATGGTTGTCTATCCCACTATCTTGAGTTTTTATCTTTTTTTGTTTTTCTGTTTTGACTTAGTGTTTTATGATGTTTATTGTTTTTATGTATTGTACACCACCCAGAGTCACATTTTGTGAGATGGGCGGCTATATAAATTTGTTTAATAAAATAAATATCTTGTTTAATGTACAGTATGTGCTTTAAATTTCCTCTTAATTTATCTCATTTTATTCCTGCTTATCTATTTTCATTCTATTACCAGCCTATTCAAAAATTTCCTTTCCTCAAATGAAAGGACTCTTCATTACAAGCAATAAACTTTTGGACCCAAATTTCTGAATAGCATACAAATGTAAATTACCAGCAATTTTTATAATGAAAAGTAGATGCAGTATACATCAGGAATTCACTGTTGAAAACTAGAAAGAGGAGATTATCTTTCAATCTTTGAAAAGTCCATTTCTAGAGTCAGCTTAATTTCAGTACTTGCATTCAAGACTGTTTCTATAGTAAATAAAATAATGGAAAATAATAATGTACAGTATATGATCAAAAGTACCCTTAGCAGCCAACAGAAAGGGACTAAAAACCTTGAAGTTTCTTATGTAAATGCATGAAATTGATACATTCTGCCATATTGTGTATATTGAAATTGTACATAACATAAAAACATATCCTTGCTTTGATGAGTTAGTTATGCTAATTTATAATGTAATAAACTCATATTGTCTTGCACTTTTTCTTTTTTTATTCTACTTTTTTTGTATTGTTTTGGCATTCACTTCAAAATGGGTCTTTGCATAGTAACCGACAGATGGAGTGAGATGAGAAGATAATTATGGATCTATTTTGTTATGGTTTCAGTTTACCAATTACGTTTTTTTTTTAATTAAATGTCAGGGTTCTTTGTGCACTAGACACCAACTTGTAACTTTTTCCCATTTTAGTACCTCTTCATTCTTAAAGCTCTGGACTCATAACACTGAATCATAAAACTTCAATGTTATAGTTGATTGCAAATTATTACTTACAAAAGCCTTAAAGCTGCTCATCAAACATTGGCACTTAGTTCCATTCTTCCCCATATGGTACAATATATTATTTCTATTTAAAGTTTAGTATTTCTGTCCAAATGTGCTGCTCATAATAAAGAGTCCTTGTGACGGGTCGGTATACAAATTTGTGCAACGAAGAAATGAATTAAAAGAAATAAAAATATGCTAGGTTTTGTCCTGTTTGGTGATAAGTGTCCATTCTAATTATATCCTGCTGGTGCCAATGGGCATACTCCTGACTAAGCCTGTAAAGAATTACATGTGGTCGCCATCTTCCAGATGTGTTCTCAGAATTCTCAACCATGAGTTGGGATATGAAGTCATTAGATAAGGGAGGGCTTGTCTAAGGAATCAAGAGATTCTTATCTTCAAATGCCACTCCAAACTCTCATTGCAGAGTTAATTGAAGTAGTTTCTCCCATTTTGCTGAGATGATGATAATCTCAATCATTCAGTATTAGTAGGCAGTGCCACTGTCCTCCCTGACCAAAACATAGACAGGTAGACCTTAGAATTGGGGCCATATTAAGACTTTGAAAGGTTCAGAGGCTGAATATAAATTTCAGAGTTCCGTGTGTCTGTGTGTGTTTAAATATTTGCAGTGTGCCGTTTGTCATTCGTATGGCTTCTCCCACATTGGTACTGTACAGTTGTTTAACAATGCATGAATTAGGTTTAATTAGGTTTAATTTGTGTCCATTAAATCCAATGTCCATTCACTCCAAAACAAATGTTATGAGCAGCAAATAAGTATATTCTTATTCACATTTTGGGGTGCTTGTTTATCTGCCAGCTTTCATGGCCAACTTGATCACTCCAGTCTGCTGCTGGTTTATTTCCCCAGAATGAATTGGAGAATGTATTACTGGGAAGATGCTGTGATTTTTTTTCATTGAGGGAGGGAGTGCCATTTATGCTTCCTTGAGCTCCTGCAGGAAATGTGGGACACAAATGTAATCAAGAAATAAATTGCCCATAACAATGCAGTATCTTTGGAATTGGGACAGAAGAAATGCTATCCAAAATTGGCCACCAACATTGACTTAAAGAGAAAAAGAACACAATGAAAATAAATGCAAGTAATGAGAAGGATCTTTGTTTTACAAAGGAATGATGAAACAAATGTGGTTTAACGAAACAAAAGAACCTTTCAAAATGCAAACAAATGGATAACTAAACATTTTTCCTTATGTACTCCTCACTCCATGTGTAATATGTAAAATGATTTCCCTCACCAAAACTCAAACCTACTTGCACAGTGTTGATGAAGATACATTTAGTGCTCTTTTCAAAACATATGTAGACTGTTCCCCTAGGTGGGAGGGAAAATCATGTTTCAAGGAAATCAAATAAGGTTCATGGCATCAAGGAGCCTATGAGAGAGAAAAATGTAACTGTTCTCTATTTGCTTTAATGGGCTAAGCAGCATGGGTATGCAATTTTCTTGGGGCTAAGCCCATAGTTGGATTTAAATGATTTACCTGAGGACCACCCTCTGAAAAGCAGGTGATGCCAAGTCTAAGGTAAGCTTGATGTAATGCAATTTAAATTTAAGTTTAATTGAACCTAAATTTGATTAATAAAAAAGCTAATTTTATTTCTTTGCATTTATTTGACCACCCATCATCAAAGTCCTTGGGTGGTATATAAACACCAAAATCTAATAATAATCTAAAACATACAGAACATATAAAACCTATAACGTATAAAATAGTGATTGATTGATTTATCAAATTTATACACCACCCATCTCACTAAATGACTCGGAGCGGCTTACAAGTAAAAAAGAAAACCATAAGAATCCTTACGAAAAATATACAAAATTAAAAAAGACAGAGACAGCACCCTCAAGCCACAACTACGCGCAGGGCTGCATAGCTCTATTGGATCCCCATGCTAGTTGGCAGAGCCAGGTCTTATTGGTCTTCCAGAAGGCCAGAAGAGTGGGGGCCAACCTCATCTCAGGGGACAAGATATTCCACAGGGTGGGGGCAATGGCAGAAAAGGCTCTCCTAGCCCCCGCCAGTCAAAATTCCTTATCCAACAGGCTCCATAACATGCCTTTCCTGCCAGAGCGGGTGGGACAGGTTGATGTAATTGGGATGAGATGGTTCCTCAAGTAACCTGGGCCCATGCCATGAAGGGTTTTAAAGGTCCTAACTAACACCTTGAATTGGACCCGGAAGCACACCGACACCCAATACAGCAGAGGTGTTACATGCACAGCCCTGGAGGCGCCCATAACTGCCCACGCTGCCGCATTCTGCGCCAGCTGCAGCTTCTGGATACTTTTCAAGGGTAGCCCCATGTAGAGTGCATTGCAGTAATCCATACAGGAGATGACCAGGGCATGAGTGACTGAGAGAAGGGCTTCCAGATCCAGGAAATGACGCAACTGGCACACAACACGGAGTTGAGCCAAAAATATCATATTAAAACAGAATTAAACTAACAATCTGGCAAAGGATGATTATTTTTAAAAAATAATCTCCCTTTTCTCAAATTTCAACAACTTTGGAAAGTGCTTTGGAGGAGGGTTACAGATGAATTACATAAATCCTCATGTGGTGAATCAAGGAGATTTATGCATTTAGTTCATTGTGTTAAAAGATCCACCGAAAACTGTTTCAAATCTAAGACCTTGAGAAAAGAGGATTGCTTTTTTGCAAGAAAAACAATTGTCCAATAGCTTCCAGTGATAACATCGCTGCCTGAGATACTGAGTAGGACAGGGCAGGTTTTAGATTATAGTTTTGAAGTCCCACTACATTGTGGAACCTGGAAACAATCAAATTTAGTCATTCTACAGCAAGATCTTACACTGGATGAGGACATTATATCCTGGGACTAGTCCTTGAAGCCCCATTCTTTCGCATCACTATGAAACCCCACTTAGTTGCCTTTGATTGATTTTTGTTGCCTAGTATAACAGCAGCCAAAATCACATCCATCTTTGTTAAGATTGCTGTTGTGGGTCTTCCGGGCTGTGTGGCCGTGTTCTGGAAGTTGTGGTTCCTAACGTTTCACCAGCATCTGTGGCCGGCATCTTCAGAGGGCAGGAGCACAGACAGAAGCGAACTCTCTGTGCCCAGGTAGAGTGGCAATGTTTTGTTTGTTTTCTATTTATAGAGCTAAGTTATAGGAGATTAGGTGGGGTTTTTTGTTGTGTTGAAATGTTAATGAGTGGCTGATGAGTGTGATTAGCATGTTCATTGTGAGAAGTATTCCCATGTCCTGGTGGTTGGACTGAGTTCGTTGACCTTTTGCAGGCTGTGTTTTTCAGGACTGGTAGCCAGGTTTTGCTAATTTTTAGACTTTCTTCTTTTTTATTGTAACTGTGCTGGTGTTTGTGAATTTCAATGGCTTCTCTGTATAATCTGGTGTAGTGGCTTTTGGTGTTGTCCAAAGTTAGGAACCACAACTTCCAGAACACGGCCACACAGCCCGGAAGACCCACAACAGCCATCGAACTCTGGCCATGAAAGCCTTCAACAATACACTTTGTTAAGATTGTCTAGCTGACTTTGCTTCTGTTTTCTATCAACTAATTGATTTATATGCCTCTTTCTGATGGAAACAGCTAAAATTTGTATGTGTAAAAATGCGTTTACTACTTCTTCCTAGCAAACTTTGGGAAAGTTCTTATCATAACTATTGTCACTCTTTATCTCATCACACCCAATTTGCATGTCTGAAGATTCTCCACCTAACTTTCTAAACTACAGTAGTGGAGAAATAGTTCCCAAATTAGCCACATTAGCCACATTTTTCTTAGTTCCCAAATTAGCCACATTTTATTTCCTCTTCCCCACTTTTTTCCTTGAAGGTTTGCCAGATAAAGAGCTCTTGAAGCTTGAAAGCCTGTAATGACTTTTTAAAAATTTCTATTTTGCCCAATCAAAATAGTTCTATGGATACTGGATTTTTTTCATACTACTACTATGGCTTTTTAAAAGCATTATACTCCATACTATGTAACCCACTTTGCCAATAAAACAATTGCAAAAAGTAGAAAATATTGTATAAACCCACTCCTCAGTAAGAAGGTGCCTAATCCTCATTAGAATATAACTGTAGTGTTACATCTCTGAGATATTTTGTAAGCCTAATCTTGCTCCTCTTCCAGAATTATGCACTGATCTATAAACTACTCTAGATGGCAGTCTTGTCCTATTTCCTCCTTCTCATCAGCAAGTTCTGATTTTCTTTGAGGACAATGAGATAATGGTGCCTACAAGCACTACAGCATTTAAAGCAACCTTCCCCAACCTGGGTACCCTTCAGTTATGTGGGTTCTAGCTCCCAGAATTATCAGAGTTATGGTGTCAGGAGAATTTTAGAAGATGAATTGGGTAAATCCATATGAGCTTGAGATGTAGGTTACCTATATAGGATCCTGAAAAGGATGAGAAAATATTCCAGTCTTTGAGAGGTTGAAGCAAGGAAATGTCTGAACTCTACGCTGTTCAAATCCAAAGATACAACATGTATTGTTCAGTTTATTACAGTCTAAAAGGAGAGAGAGAGAGAGAGAGAGAGAGAGAGAGAGAGAGAGAGAGAGAGAGAGAGAGAGAGATTAAAGCGATCATACTTGAACATCCTGAAATAAGGGTAATCTGGAAAGGTTTTTTTTTAACCGATTGTAAATTTTTGCATATGGCATTTCATTAATTCATTATTCAGTGAGCTCTGCAATGAAGTGGGAACTTGAAAACTGAGCCTCCTTGGTCAAAGTCCAACACATTTATATACCCACACAAACACACACAGACACATTGCGTATGTGTAATACACAAATATGCACCTCAACCATCACACACATTTTTACTCCATACTGTGCTCCTCTGGAACTCAGGACCACAACTAGGGGGGGCAAGCGGGGCATGTGCCGCGGGTGACACGCTGGGGGGTACTCCAAAATGACGCCCAGGGGGTGCCAAAATGCCAAAATAACCCACGGGGGGGGCGCGAAATCCAAGTTTGCCCCGGGTGACACAGACCCTAGTTCCATCCCTGCTCATAGTAACAAAACAAAAGAAAGCTGGATCCTGTGTGGGAAAGACTAGACCCTAGACTAGAGGAGAGGAAGTGAGGAGAAGAGCCAGATTTGGGGGTGAAGAGAGCTGGATCCAGGGCTGGAAGCACTGAAGAGGAGAGTAAGGCTGAATCCTGAGCTGTGGGTCAGGAATGGTGATAGGGAAAGAGGCAGGAAAGTGATAAAACAGTATCAAAGGGAGCAGAGTTGGGATCAGTGAATGTCTAGACGGAAAGAACAAGCAGAGAAGAGGTGATGCATAGGAAGAGAAGGAAGTGCAGAACCAAGCAAGAGAGCAGCAAGTTGGTGTGAGGACACAAAAAGAGGAAGAAAGTTGGGGTAAGGGGTTAGAATGAGGGTGAGGGTGCTAAGGTACTTCTCTAAAAAAAGAGAGAGCATAATTTCAAATATTTTAGCTCTTCTTAGATTCTTGGCCAAGCAGGGCATTCAGCGTCTACAAACCAGAAGTGTCTGAGAAGTATCAGATCTATGGTCACCCTAAAAGAGATGAGGTGGCAAGAACCACGCTGCCTCAGAGATGCAGAAAACCCAGGGCTACTTCCATGATAAAGCCCCTAGCTCTACTAAAACCAGAGAGGATAACAGGTGAAAATAAAATACCAGAGAAAGAGAATTTGAACACAGAGAGAAACAGATTGAGGGGGGGCACGAGTCTCTTTGAACCTGAGGTGCTGTTCATAATGAAAGAGAGATGATTGTACCAGCTAGAACATGCGTAATGTAAATACATTTATCTTTATTGCTCTTAATTCATAAGAATTAAGAAATGGTTACTGAAAAAAAATTGTTTCCACACAGAACCTAATAGATACATGCTGAGCTAGCAGCTTTTTGATTATCACTAAATAACTGCTAATTGTTAATGATTTTGCATAGTGTACTAATTATTATTAGCAACAGTCCAAGTTTTTCCAAGTGAGTAATCAAAAGGTTTTCTCAATAACTACAGGGTGGCTGGTGGATATGACACAAGAGAATACATTCCATCTCTATGTCTTCACTCTTCCCCAACCTGCTTACTTCAGATGACCTGGGCTGCAGCTCACCTGGATGGGAATGCTAGAATTTTAACCCAACACAGCTCCAGAGAACTGGATTTTGGAAGTCTGATCCAGTCAGTTCTTTATTTGAAAAAGTGAAAGGGAGGAATACATTTGGGGATTTTCAGAGCATCAGAAATTCTGGAAATTTGAGGGTTGGGTGGAACTTCCAAAGAATGGAAGTTCTTATGGGTTAAATATTAGCAATAGTAGGGTCCTTTGCCCTCATTTTTTAAAATGCATGTTATCATGCTCTTCCACAAGACCTCATTTAGAAAAACACATCATGGAGGAATAATGACTATTTTTTCTTAGAAAAAGTACCAAATGGAAAACCACCACCAGTTAAACAGGACATTTTATTTTCTTCCTGGAAAAAATACTGCATTTTCGCTCCACATTTGCAACCTATGGATGAGAATGGGGAAGTGTGACAGTATTGGATTCACACCACACCCAGACAAAATCAGAATCATTGTTCTGCTGAGTTCCAAGATGCAGTTGAATGTGGATGGTATAGATCAGAGTTTCTCAACCTTGGCAACTTTACTGGCTGGGGAATTATGGGAATTGAAGTCCATGAATATTAAAGTTGCCAAGGTTGAGAAACACTGGTATAGATGATACAGTGATTTTGTGACTTATTGGTACTGTATACCAAGTTGTCCCATGAAGGTCTTTGTTGGGGCCATTTGATCTCTTTTTTATGATGTGTGTGATTCTCCTTCAAACGTTTGATAATGCCTTGTCATCTGGAAGAAGGACATCTAGCTCTTGTCTGTGGTTAGGAACACTTACAACTCACTAAAGCAAACGTGTGAACACATACAAGAGCAGATGCATGTGATTACCATCCCCAAATTCTGCTGCTTAGGCAGCACAGGAAAAGGCAAGCACAGAGTGAAGAACGTTTTCTGTGGTGGCATCATAAAGCATTTTGTGTCTATTTTATTAAAAAAAACACAACTACATGGCAAGTGAAAAAACAACTTTGGACAAAAATATTTTTTGAAGATGGATAAGGAACCAGTAGAACAAACGATGGCAACCTTCAGCGGTGTCCTACTTGCGGTGGTTTCTATAGTTACGTCAGATGAATTGCTTTCTACTGCTGGTTAGGAGTCTGCTTCAAAATTGATAGGTTTAAATGGCTGCTACCAAGGTTCTGAGATGAGAAAACAGCATGGAAGTAGTCTTTGTGTTATATTAGCCAATCAAAACCCCATAGGTTTAGTTGCTTCCCTGGCTCTATATACTGGCAGGTTGCAGATTGCAGATAAAATGAAGTATTGATTACGTTGTGTGAGAATTACAGAGAGAATCCTCTCGGTAATTGAAACTAGGGGAGTGCACCGATTACAAGATATGGATTAGAAACCAATTTGGTGATCTGAAAAATAGCCTGATTTAAATAGGACAAATTCAGAAGATGCTCAGGTCAGTGCAAGTCTATGTAAGAATTTATGAATGGCATTTTCCCCCTCCCCGTCCTTTAATAGGATTGGATTCAATCAGCAAACCTAGCTGACTTTTTAAAGAGAAAGAAGCAGGTAAAATTAAGGAAGGATGTTGTGCTTCTGATGCTAGAAAAAATATTTTAAAACTAATTAAAATGCTTATATTTGAACTTATACTTATTATTAGCATTTTGACCAGACTGGATGAAGTGTGCTTGAGGGGATAAAATTTGTCTCTGGAGTTTTCATATACCATGTTTATTTTAACTGAGGCATTAAAATGAACTCCAGCAAAGGAGATCGTTACCTTGTCGTGGTGCTGGAGCTTGAGCACCTCAATGAAACCATGAGCTAAACCGTGAAGGGACACCCAAGACGGGAAGGTCGTGGCAGAGAGGTCAGACTAAATACGATCCCTGGGGAAGGTAATGGCAACCCACCCCAGTATTCTTGCTGTGAAAACTAAATGGATCAGTACAACCAAAGATATGTCGGTATACCATCGGAAGATGGGACTCCCAGGTCGGAAGATGGTCAAAATGCTACTGGGGAGGAACAGAGGATACGTTCAACTAGCCCCAGATGTGATGACGCAGCTAGCTCACAGCCGAAAGGACGGCTAGCGGCCGACGGTGCTGGTGGTGAACGACGAATCCGATGTTCTAAAGATCAACACACCATAGGAACCTGGAATGTAAGATCTATGAGCCAGGGCAAATTGGATGTGGTTATTGGTGAGATGTCAAGATTAAATATAGACATTTTAGGTGTCAGTGAACTGAAATGGACTGGGATGGGCCACTTCACATCAGATGACCACCATATCTACTACTGTGGACAAGAGGACCACAGAAGAAATGGAGTAGCCTTCATAATTAATAATAAAGTGGCTAAAGCAGTGCTTGGATACAATCCAAAAAACGATAGAATGATCTCAATTCGAATTCACGGTAAGCCATTTAACATCACAGTGATCCAAATATACGCCCCAACCACAGATGCTGAAGAAGCAGAAGTAGATCAGTTCTATGAGGATCTGCAGCACCTACTAGATAATACACCAAAAAGAGATGTTATTTTCATTACAGGAGACTGGAATGCTAAGGTGGGTAGTCAAACGACACCTGGAATTACAGGTAAGCATGGTCTGGGAGAACAAAATGAAGCAGGACATAGGCTGATAGAATTTTGCCAAGACAACTCACTGTGCATAACAAACACTCTCTTCCAACAACCTAAAAGACGACTCTATACATGGACTTCACCAGATGGTCGACACCGAAATCAGATTGACTACATCCTTTGCAGCCAAAGGTGGCGGACATCTATACAGTCGGTAAAAACAAGACCTGGAGCTGACTGTAGTTCAGATCACGAACTTCTTATTGCACAATTTAGAATCAGACTAAAGAGAATAGGGGAGACCCACAGATCAGTTAGATATGAGCTCACTAATATTCCTAAGGAATATGCAGTGGAGGTGAAGAATAGATTTAAGGGACTAGATTTAGTAGATAGGGTCCCAGAAGAACTATGGACAGAAGTTCGCAACATTGTTCAGGAGGCGGCAACAAAAAACGTCCCAAAGAAAAAGAAAACCAAGAAGGCAAGATGGCTGTCTGCTGAGACACTGGAAGTAGCCCAAGAAAGAAGGAAAGCAAAAGGCAACAGTGATAGGGGGAGATATGCCCAATTAAATGCAAAATTCCAGAGGTTAGCCAGAAGAGATAAGGAATTATTTTTAAACAAGCAATGTGCGGAAGTGGAAGAAGACAATAGAATAGGAAGGACAAGAGACCTCTTCCAGAAAATTAGAAACATCGGAGGTAAATTCCAGGCAAAAATGGGTATGATCAAAAACAAAGATGGTAAGGACCTAACAGAAGCAGAAGAGATCAAGAAAAGGTGGCAAGAATATACGGAAGATCTGTATAGGAAGGATAATAATACTGGAGATAGCTTTGACGGTGTGGTCAGTGAGTTAGAGCCAGACATCCTGAAGAGTGAGGTTGAATGGGCCTTAAGAAGCATTGCTAATAACAAGGCAGCAGGAGACGACAGTATCCCAGCTGAACTGTTTAAAATCTTGCAAGATGATGCTGTCAAGGTGATGCATGCCATATGCCAGCAAATTTGGAAAACACAAGAATGGCCATCAGATTGGAAAAAATCAACTTATATCCCCATACCAAAAAAGGGAAGCACTAAAGAATGTTCAAACTATCGAACAGTGGCACTTATTTCACATGCCAGTAAGGTAATGCTCAAGATCCTGCAAGGTAGACTCCAACAATTCATGGAACGAGAATTGCCAGATGTACAAGCTGGGTTTAGAAAAGGCAGAGGAACTAGAGACCAAATTGCCAATATCCGCTGGATAATGGAGAAAGCCAGGGAATTTCAGAAAAACATCTATTTCTGTTTTATTGACTATTCTAAAGCCTTTGACTGTGTGGATCATAACAAATTGTGGCAAGTTCTTGGTGGTATGGGGATACCAAGTCATCTTGTCTGCCTCCTGAGGAATCTGTATAACGACCAAGTAGCAACGGTAAGAACAGAGCACGGAACAACGGACTGGTTTAAGATTGGGAAAGGAGTACGGCAGGGTTGTATACTCTCACCCTACCTATTCAACCTGTACGCAGAACACATCATGCGACATGCTGGGCTTGAGGAATCCAAGGCTGGAGTTAAAATCGCTGGAAGAAACATTAACAATCTCAGATACGCAGATGATACCACTTTGATGGCTGAAAGCGAGGAGGAGTTGAGGAGCCTTATGACGAAGGTGAAAGAAGAAAGTGCAAAAGCTGGGTTGCAGTTAAACCTCAAAAAAACCAAGATTATGGCAACCAGCTTGATTGATAACTGGCAAATAGAGGGAGAAAAAGTGGAGGCAGTGACAGACTTTGTATTTCTAGGCGCAAAGATTACTGCAGATGCTGACTGCAGCCAGGAAATCAGAAGACGTCTACTTCTTGGGAGGAGAGCAATGGCAAATCTTGATAAAATAGTTAAGAGCAGAGACATCACACTGACAACAAAGGTCCGCATAGTTAAAGCAATGGTATTCCCTGTAGTAACCTATGGCTGCGAGAGCTGGACCATAAGGAAGGCTGAGCGAAGGAAGATAGATGCTTTTGAACTGTGGTGTTGGAGGAAAATTCTGAGAGTGCCTTGGACTGCAAGAAGATCAAACCAGTCCATACTCCAGGAAATCAAGCCAGACTGCTCACTTGAGGGAATGATATTAAAGGCAAAACTGAAGTACTTTGGCCACATAATGAGAAGACAGGATACCCTGGAGAAGAAGCTGATGCTAGGAAAAGTGGAAGGCCAAAGGAAGAGGGGCCGACCAAGGGCAAGATGGATGGATGGTATTCTGGAGGTGACGGACTCAACCATGGGGGAGCTGGGGATGGTGACGGCCGACAGAAAGCTGTGGCGTGGACTGGTCCATGAAGTCACGAAGAGTCGGAAACGACTGAACGAATAAACAACAAAATTAAAATGAAATATGTTGGTCTTTTTTTTAAAAATATTTTATTGGGTTTTGAATATACATAGTTAAAAGTTGGAAACGGAAAAAGAAATAGAAATACAAATCAAAGAAAGAAGAGAAAAAAGTGTAGTAAAGCAAAGAAAAAAAGAAAAAAAAATGAAGCATAGAAAGTAATCAACTTCCGATTTATCTCTGGTCATAATATTTTACAAAATTTGTCATACATGCTAGGTCTATACATCACATTGAAAAAAAATTTCTTGTCTAATATATCAATTTATATATAATTTAATCTTCAAATCCTCATATAAGCTTTGCCCCTCCAGCATTTTCCAAATAGTCCATTAATAGTTTCTACTCTTAAAAAAGTAATAGTTTGAATTTTCTTTTAATAAACATGTCAATTTATCCTTTTCTATCAATCCATCAATTTTAACAATAGAAAGTCCTTATAAGTCAGCCATTTATCTCTGTTCTTTACTTCTATTCTTTTCTATGAAATGCTTCTTACGTTCTCCTGGTGCCTCCCTCATATCTGTCTTATATTTCTCTAGAAATGTTTTAACTTTTGAAGTAGAAATTATCCTCAACTTTTGTCCTCTAAACACTTTCTGTTCTCTAGCATACCGTGAATCAGCTCTAAAGATTTTATCTATTTTGAAATCCAAATCTTGTTCTCTCATTTCTATACGTTTAACTAGTTCAGAAACCATATTTTCTCTTACATTTTCGTTTAATTGTTCTTCTTCATTTGATTGTTCTAAAACTGCTCTCAAACTCAAAATATATTCCTTCTCTCTCATTTCTGCTGATTCTATAATATCCAAATTGTATTCTATTTCTTTAGTAACATCAAATTCCTTAGTAACATCTCCTGATTTAGCCTCTAATTTTTGCATCTGGCCTTGCATATCTTTAAGTTCTCCTGACAAAATATTCACTGTTTCCTTTACTGTCTGTACATCCTTTTTAAATTTTTGTTTAATCTCTTGAGTTATCTCTTTCTTCATTTCTTCCATCTTCATATCAATTTTTTTATCTAAGAATGTAATTTGTTCTTCCATCTGTTTATTTTGTATCATTGAATCTTCAATTTTCTTATTTAATGATGCCATTGCCTCCAGAAGTTTTTTCAGTTCTGATGGAGGGGGCTCCATTGATGATCCAGGTGTTGAAAGATTAACAGATGTCCTTCCAGTTTCTTTTTCTTTCTCCTTCCTCTTCAATACCATAGTTGTCATAATGTAGATATTTTCCCTGTAAGAGAAAAAAAAAAGGAGAGAGAAGGGAGGGGGAAGACAAAAGACCAAAAAAAAGGCTACTAATTTTTTTAAAAAAGGAATAAAAACTTCAAAAAATAAAAATAGTCCTTTAAATGTAATAATCAAAATAGCTCAAATCTAGTCCATTAAAATTATAAATCCAAGTGTAAAAATAAAAGATAAAAAGGAACAAAGAGGCTTCTATTATAGTCAAAATAATAACAAAAAAGATAAACAATCCCAGGGTTTCTCACGCCAGCTTGTATCCACACAGTCCAGCCATGAATAAGTAATCCAATTTATATACAAAGGAGATCCAAAAAAAAAATCATAAAAATTCTATAAGGCAACTTATATAATCAAAAGATATTCAAACACTTGCAAAAAATAAAGGAAGAAAAATTCTTTCATAATAAAAATCACAAACAAATAAAAGAAAGAATGGTGTCGAGGTGACCAGTGCGCTGAGC
Organism: Charina bottae; assembly: GCA_023362775.1. Lineage (NCBI taxonomy): Eukaryota > Metazoa > Chordata > Lepidosauria > Squamata > Charinaidae > Charina > Charina bottae. Next base: position 212,781,512 of record JALMGJ010000002.1, on the reverse strand, counting down.
CGAAAGCTCTGCGGTTTTTCTGTTTGCGGCGATTTAAAAGGAAGAAAAATCGCTGAAAAATCGTCCTCGAAGAGAGGGCGAGCAGAAGATTGCTCACAAAAGGGTCGTCGGATCACCGCTCTCTCCCGACCCTCGTAAATCCACCGCGGGGAGAGGGAGATCGAAGCGGTGAAAGACGGCTGGAACTGACAACTGCAGCTCTGCGGAAACCGCGAATCTGAACAAGATAAATAGCCCGGCACCCGACCTTTTAGACACATATTTTTATTTTTTAAATATTATTTGCTTACTAATATCTAAGATTTATCTCTGGACTGTGATTTATAAATGCTGGTGTTTTATTTCTTTCTTGCCAAAGGATTGTTTAAACGGTGGGACTGGAAAGCTAATTGACTCTGCCTGAAATGGATTGAGTGACTTTCTCTTTTTATTTTTATTATTCCTATTTTGGTTTGTTTTTAGTCTTATTGCAATTAAAAGTATTTCTCTTTTAAGACTAACTTGCCTGGATTTTAATTTTTTAAGGATTAATTTTAATGATTTGAAATATGTTGGTCTAAAATACATAATCTTTTCTCCCTGTCCACTTGTCTCTAATCCACTTCTGCAAACAGTGATGATGCCAAATGTCAGCAGGTTACTATTAGGGTTATTAAACTTATTAAAATTATTATTAAAATTATTAAACTGTTATTAAAAAGACAATAAATGAGAAAGCCCGGAAAACCCACAACAACCATCAAATGAGAAAGTAATTACTCCTTCCACTCAAGTCAAGTTATTGAGAAAATTGGGGTGGTCACTACCTCTGCTGGATAGCAACGATAAGATTCAATAAGGCCCTTCCTATGCCTTTCTACTTTCTAATATCAGGCCATCAGATAAGCAGGGAGAGAGAAGCGGAATAAGGAACTAATGAAAGGAAATATCTTTGCAAGGCATACATGGACTCTGTATTGGCCCAGGTGTTCTGCATAAAAAAAAAATCAAAAGATTTGTTGGGGGTGCAGCAAAAGATTAGGAGAACAAAACCAGTTACTTAAGGGGCTGGGCAAACAGTTAAAATGAAAAGTTAAACAAAATATAGCAGGAAATGCAACTGCACCATGTGGCAATAGAGTAAAAACAAGGCTCCCTGGAAGTGTTCAGCATCTGAAGCAAAAGTTGACTTTCATGAACTTCTTGTCTAGGTGCTTGTGATGAAGTGTAATCATGCTGCCTACCACAGAAACCCTTCTCTCCTTGGAAGGTTGGTGGGGCAAGAGAGCAGCTCAAAGCCAACCATGCCAGGTCCTCCTGTAGATGCTCAGAACTCGGAAAGAGACCTGTGAAGAGGAGAGATTCACTTCCCCATCCCTTCCTAGTACCCACTCTTTCTCTGAGGATCCTTAACTTTTTTCACCAACAAGGGTCCATCTTTTCAAGCTGGGTTCTGGGGCCATGTTGCTCAAAGCATTGACAAAGACACACACAGATATGTTACCTACTTTACTCTGTGTTCTATGCAAACCTCCAAAATAAAGAAAGGGAAACTTTAAAGCTGCTATCTCACCCTCCCTCCCTCCCTCCCTCCCACCACACTATACTTCCAATTCACCCTGTTAAAATATGTGAGATATATAATCCTGCTGCCCCCAGTCTGATACTTTCTTTCAAGTATTCATCAAGCACAAATGACAAGATCATTTCCCATTAACATTCAACCTAATGCTGGTTATCTAGTGACCTAGAAGTCAATTTCAACAAGAAAAGAAACACCAATAGTATTCTTTTTCTTTCCTTTAGAAACTGCTCAAACCAGAGTTATGTGAAAGTGATGGTATATAATGACTGTAAACATATACACATACATATATACTGTACTTACATATGTGTAGCAAATCTGTTCTCAGTGTCTTTCCCTTTGTTTTGCTACTGCTGAATCCATTATTACTGTAGCACAGATTTCAATGACCTGGATGGCATCATTCTGCATTGGGTCTACAACTCTCACAGACCCAGTTAACCTGACATTAATTATCACTAAATTGTAGTTCTGCTTCCCACATATACCTACAGGCCATCTTTTTTAGAGGAGGATGTTCTAAGGTCAGTGGTGTCTGTCCTGTTAATAATAAAATCTTGTAATCTAAACAGATTATTGTCTCTCCATTGAACAAATTTCTTACTGGTTTCTTCCTCATAAAAGTAGACATTCAGTAAGGAAGCAAGAGGGGAGAAGTCTGGACTTATTCTTTTCTTATATTTATCACAACATTGAATAGATTGTTTAATATTATATAAAAGGTAAAGGTTCCCCCCGCACATTTGTGCAGTTGTGTCCGACTCTAGGGGCCGGTGCTTATCTCTGTTTGTTAGCCGAAGAGCCAGCGTTGTCCAAAGACGTTTCCATGGTCATGTGGCTGCATGACATGCGCAGAACGCTGTTACCTTCCCACCGAAGTGGTACCTATTCATCTACTTGCATTTGCATGCTTTCAAATTGGTAGGTTGGCAAGAGCTGGAGCTAGTGCAGGAGCTCACTCCGTCACGCGGGGCTAGGGATTCGAGCCTCCAAACTTGCAATCTTCCGATCAACAAGCCTGGTGTCTTACCCGCTGAGCCACCACACCCCTTTATTATTATAGACTAATATTATATAGTCTTTTGAAAATTGCTTATTTCTGTGTATATCAACCAAATGTATCTATGCAGCCCCTGTGGAAGATCTGCCCCTTCCATCAAAGTGATGGGACCATAAGGAAATATAATCTATTCTGAAATCCATGTTAGGCAACTAACATGGTAGTATATTTTGATTTATTTATTTTTAATTTTTACCCTGCCTTTTTTATTTTTATAAATAACTCAAGGCAGCGAACATACCTTCTGTAATACTCCTTCCTCCTCCTATTTTCCCCACAACAACAACCCTGTGAGGTGAGTTGGGCTGAGAGAGAGTGACTGGCCCAAGGTCACCCAGCTGGCATAATTTGAAATTTGGAGCCACTAGGCCATCTCATTCTTCTGAAACCTGCAAGTTCTTGAATGTAATCCTTGACATTTGTTAGATCATACAGTATATAATTCATTGTCTATGCCAATCAAATAATTCTCAAAAAGGAATTGGACTAATTTGAAATAGAAAACTTAGTCTTGGTAAAGTATTCATTTTGACTGCTGCAATTTTTCCTAGCCAAGGTAAATTTAATTTCTTCCATCTAGAAATATCTGTCATTATATGCTTCCAAGTTGGTAAATAATTGTTCTTGAATAGATACTGTTTTTTATTTAAAAGATTCTTAAATATTTAACCTTTTTAGCAGTAATGAGAAAGCGAGTTAACCAATACATAAATTGCTTTTCATCTTCTGTCAAATTCCATATCAACATCTGAGTTTTCACTTTATTAATTTGATAACCTGACATTGAATCATATTGTATGTATTCTATCAATGTTATTAAAGATACTCTAAGTTGAGCAATTGTTAGTACAATATCATCAGCAAATAATTTCAATTTGTACTTTCATGCAGCTAGTATAACTCCTAGAATTCTGTTTTCTTGACCTATTTGGATTGCCAAGGGCTCTAATGTTATATAAATAAAGAAGGAGACAGAGGACATCATTATCTTGTTCCCTTCAATATAGTGCATTGCTGTGAAATATTTTTAGCTTTTTGTTCTTTATAAATACTCTGTATCCATGTAAAATGTTTAGCCATTTTTTTAAAGAACTACATATAAAAAATCCCATACCAGATTGTCAAATGCTTTTTCAGTATTGAGAATGTGTGGCAATTCAGATTTCTCCACAGCTCCCACCAGGATGAGTTGATAAGGATTATTGGGAGTTGTAGATCAGTATCATTGGAAAAGCCACAGGTTAAGGCATCTTTATCCTCTGCCCTCCCTCTTTAACTTTCTCACACAAGTAAAAGAACAAAGGTATTTCATACACACATACCATAATCACGTGCAAATATACAACAATACCCTAACCAACCAGACTTATGAAATAGTGGAAGCTGCTTATATCTCACACTGTATTATGTGGCTTGAGAGGGTTTTTCCCCATTGTAAATCAATCTTTCATAAACCCTTGAAAATGCTGCCTGGGAATTATGGGAGTTGGAGTTCTCACACTAATGGAATGCCAATTTGGAGGAGTTTTGCCTAGTGCATTCTGTTTATCTGTTTAGTGGATGTGAAATGTATGCCATTTACTAGAAGCATAGGAGAAGACAGAAAAATGCACCATGATCCAGAATTTATGGGAAAACTGGAGGGTCCCAAGAAGGAAGTATCAGAAATATGGAAGTATCTAAGAGAATGGCTTCTTTTTTGTAAACTAAATTGTTTGTTACAACTTATAGAAGACCTGTAATATAAAAAAATAGTTGGATGAGACCCAAGTGAGTAAGCTGATCAATACCAAGGAAGTCTTTTGAGACTGTGGATACACTGATAAAGTCCTGACTGCCAAAGAGATCCATTGTTCCCTCCTCTGCCATATGAGAGTGTGGGTGTATCAATATGGAACACTGCTAATAACTAATACCTTAAATAAAATTGAGTAGTAAACATTGGTGCTGGTCCCATGCTTGGGTTGTTCAGGATCACACTTGAACAATCACGCAGAGCAGGACTGGTTACTCTGGCCTGAAAGGAGGGGTTGAGTAAAGTCCCTTAAACAGAATTGTACCTTAACTTTGCTCATAACAATTCTGTATACAACACTGCCTAACTTTCTTTGTAAAGCACCAGGAACATTGATGCTTCTGCCTAGATAGGTACATAAATCTGCAGGTAAAGAAGTGGCATTATCTTAACTACTCTAAAATTTGGAAGAAAAAATTCACATAGTTGCTAGTTTTATCATGTCTTCCAATCCAGAATGCCTATGATTTTTCCAGTTAACACTTGTGTCTCAGTTTTAGTCTTAAGCACTAATGGAAAAGTCAGGATAGAATTGTTTCACCCAGCACATTATATATTATTGAATTCACTACCACACAATAAACTGCTGACAGTCATTTTATTGGGGGTAAAAGTATAATAAATCAAATCAAATCAGGAAACAAACCTTAAAAGGGGGATAAACAACTATAATGACAATACGCTATGGATGGCCACCAGTCTTCATGAGTCTAAATTACCTCCAGCATTAGAGGCAGTAATGCCTTTCAGTGGACTTACCTGGGAACATCAACAAAGAAGTGGTTGCTGTCATATTCTGCTTAGAAGCTTTCCAGAGACAGCTGGCTGACCTTCGTAAGGATCAGAGGTTAGAGCTGATAGCTATGCTTTTGGTCTGATCCAGCACCTTTTGTTCATATCTTCCTAATTTGTCCCACAGTACTAATGTTAACTGGTTATCGTCATAGTTCAATTAATTGGGAACTGTCATACTTTTTCAAATGGTTTACTATCGAATATAATAAAAACAATAACACGAAAGTACTATTAATGGTTTGAAGTACTCATTATCACTTCTTCTAATAGCAGACTCAAGTGGCAGCGTGTCAACAAAATCAGAACCAGCAAGGCTGCTGTGGAATAGTGGTAGGTATTGGCATGCTATAAAGAAAATAGATGTTTGTAGAAGAACAAAGCAAAATAAACAAATACAAAATAAACACCAGACATAAAAATACCAATGGGGACAACTCCGGGGGACTGGATTGCTTCAGGAACTGTGGAATATTAAGACCTGAAACAAAAAAACAAAAATTTGGGCAGGGAGGTACACATGTAAAGAAACAGAAGTTCAAGGAGCACAGAGCAGGCAAAATTAACTCCCCCTTTGCTTTGCTTTCCAGTTGGTCTTAAATTCTGGGACCTTGTGTGTTGACTCTTGCAATGTGTCCTACATGGGGTTGCCCTTGAAGATTTCTGGGAAGATACAGGTGTCCAGAATGCAGTGGTGCTAGCAGTGGTGTGCCCATGTAACACCACTGCTCTGTGAATTGCACAGCCTGCCAGTTAGCTTCAGGGTACAATTCAAGGTGCTGGTTACCACCTATAAAGCCCTTCATGGCACAGATAGGGACTGCCTGTCTCTGAAAGTTTCTGCCTGCTCTGTATGATTGGACAGAGTGGGCATGTTCCAGGTCCCATTGATTAAACAATGTGGCCCAGGAAGTGCATCTTCTCGGTCCTGGCTCTTGCCCTATGGAATAGCACCTCCCCAGAGATCCGTATACCCCCCCCAATTGAAAATCTGGCTTTCCCCCCAGGCCTTGAGTTTGGGTGGGTGGTGAGCCTGTTTTAGTATTTTTACATGTTATTATTTTCTTCTGAGATATACAGTACATTGTTCTTTTTTCATTATTTTGGTTTCTATGTTTTTAGTGTTGTATGATGCCCTAACTCTTATGGAGTTGAGCAGCCCTCTAAATGTAACAAACAAACAAGCCTTTGAAGAGTGGTGAGCAGCCCCCATCTCACTTGTCTAAGCCAGGGCTTTCCAAACTTTTCAGTTGGCGACACACCAATGGTGGTGCACGAAAACCTGGAAGCGCGGCGGCTGTGGGCGAAAAGCCAGAAGTGCCGCCACCGCCGCAGCGCTTTTGGGTTTTCGCCCGCCACCACAGTGGCGCTTTTGGGTTTTCATGTGCGGCGGCAGCAGCGGCGGTGTCCTGGTGTGCCGCACAAAAACCCGGAAGTGCTGATGGCCCGCCGCCATGCGCACTGCCATGCGTGGCAGTGGTGGCACGCCATCAGCACTTCCAGGGTTTTGCGCGGCACACTTGGGCCCCGCAGGCGACACAGTACTGTGTCGTGACACACAGTTTGGAAAGCTATGCTCTAAGCCATGCTGGTGACATCGCTGCAGTCTCCTTGGGTATGGTGTGTTTTTCTGCAGTGGAGAGCCCTATGATCAGGCAGACGAAGGCAGCTACTTCAGGAAACAAATACTTAGGAGCAGTGAGCAATGAAAAGATTGGTAGGGAAATGTAGTTTACACAGCATGCTTGGTTCCTCCTAAGCCCCCACCTTATTACCCTCCTCTTTTTGCATTTAAGTTAATGGAGGATAATAATGATCTACCCTGTGTGCCATTAAGATTCAATTGCCAGTCCAGTGAGCTTTTGTTCATGGCATGGGGACAAGTTGGGGATGGGGAGAGAACCACTATCTTGTCCTTCAGTTCAGGCAGAACTGAATGTGGTATGTTTGAACTAAATGTGGTAGGTTGGGTCTGCCTCCTAAACTTTTTGTGTTTGAAATGAATATGCAGGAAAAAGGGGGTGATGGAAGTTTGAGACTGAATAAATAGTGTTGGTTTAAACACAGTGTGAGATTTGCTGAAATTTGTTCTTTCAAGGCAAGAAAGTCAACATGAAAAATTCCAACTGTGACTTCACATGGCAGTTAATCACAGCAGTCAAGAGCTCATTAAGAGATATTTCCACTAGGCGCTGAATTTTTTAACTTAATTTTCTGAATTCTTGATTAGCAATTGCTTTCAGAACTGGCAGCAAATTACACAGCAAATTATCAGCAGCCCCTGGAGAGATTAATCTTACTTTGTCCATGCATGTGTGGGATGATGGATGCTAACTGGGTACCAGAGATAATGACAGAGATTTATAGGCATCAGGCCACCTAGGAAGTAGTGTCTGGATTCATTCATCATGCTGAGTTATGGTTCATATTGTCCTCTAAACAATAAACAAGGTTTATAAACCATAATGTTCGAGGTGACACTATACCTACATGAAAACCAAATGAACTGGCTTCTGGTGGGGACATGGTGGACTGAACAGCTGTGCCCGCGGGCTCAGTGGGCAGAACTGACAATGCGGCTGTTTTTTTGAGCTCAGGCAGGCTTTTCCTGAAGCCCAGGAGTGTTTTTCTGGATAAGGAAAACATCTGGAATCACCCCATCTGTCCTCCGGATGGCTGCTTGCAGCCAGAAGATCGCATGAAGGGGTTATTATGTATGGGAGGTTTTCTGAAGAGAAGTCGGAGGTTTTGAGGGGGGCAGCTGGGCTGTTCAATTTTTTTAAAAAAGCTCTCTGTGTACTGTGGGGATATGTAAATGCTCTGGTTTATTTTGAAGTGGGATAAGGGCTTAAGAATATTTATCTGGATTGCTTTTAGGGTTTGGCTGATTTCATTTATCTTTAACAATTTGGATTAAGATTATTAAGTTATAATAAAAATAATAATAAATGTTTGGTTTTGGGTTTAATATGATTAAGATTATTAAAATTGTTGTATTATCAAGTATAATGGCAGACAATTTATATGTTTTTTAGTTTGAACATTATTATAGTAGACAGGAATATATAGAATAGTAGTAGGAAGGAATTAATTAAATAAATGTTATCTTTGGGGGGAAGTTGATTAGGAGGTTTATATGTATATATTCTTTTCTTTTTTCTTTTAATATAAGGGGAGGGAACAACTGTATTTAGTGATTTTTATAATGTGCCAATGGAATGATTTATAGAAATAATGTGATTTTGGTTTAATATAGAGTAAGGGGTTGATTATGGAAAATTGTTGTATATTTTAACAGGGGTTGCTGTTAAAAGGAAATCATCTCTTTTTGTAATTTTGAAAATTTTCTCTTGTGTTTCTACACTTTTTTAGTTTTTTCTTTTTTTCTTTGTCGTTTTTTGTTTTTCTGTAGCTTTTATCTTTGCTTGAAACTTAATAAAATTCTTATATAAAAAAAGAAAACCAAATGAACTATGTGATGGCCTAGTATGATATATGGACTTCATAGATTTTGGTTTGCATGCACACTTCTTCAGCCACCATTTAAAATTTAAAATTTAAATTTGAGTCATTGGGGGTCTGGATGCTATTCTTGTGAGTTTGTATACAAGCGGAATTAAAGCACATCTACAGCACCAGAAAACTGCGAGATCTGTTTGCTAAAAATATGCATGTCATCCATTTAAGAAGAGCCATGTTGTGGGGTTGCAAGATGTACCTAGGTGAGGTTGAATGAACAATTTACAGCTGACATCAAATTTTATTTGGAAACTTTTCCAATGTCTTTAATCTACAGCATCAAATACTTTTCATAGATATCTTTAAACTGTGTATTTTCCCCATTATGTTATTCTTTTGAATTGTTTCTAAATTCCATAATAATTTCCATCTTCAACTATCAAGTACTGTGGTACATAAAACAAATATGGTTTGGACTGTGGAGTCTATACATCATTTTCTCCACAATATAAACTTAAGAGCATCACATGAAAATTCCCCAATAGGTGACACATCCATATGAAGAAGAAGAATTGAATAGGCCATGGCCTTTCTAAACCAGTACTATCTATTCTCTCTCTCTCTCTCTCTCTCTCTCTCTCTCTCTCTCTCTCTCTCTCTCTCTCTCTCTCTCTCTCTCTCTCATTCTCTCATTCTCTCTCTCTCTCTCTCATTCTCTCTCAGTTTAGAACAGTGTTTCTCAACCTTGGCAACTTTAAGATGTGTGGACTTCAACTCCCAGAATTCCCCAGCCAGCATAAAGTTGCCAAGGTTGAGAAACACTGGTTTAGAAAGTTAGAATCATCTTGAAAAAGACACAGGGTCGAATGAATCACAGGTTGTCTCACTAAAAAAATCCAGTCAATATGCCATTCTGTGCCTTGACAGCTTGATGATGTAACTTTTACTCAATGTCAGCTTCCCAAGTTCTCCTCTCCTTCAAACATACATGAACATGAGATTACAGAAATCTCATGCCATGCAGAAGTGGTGGGGCCACAAGAGGCCAGGCTGTGCCAGCCTACTTAAAACTTCAATTGCCTGCAGACTTTGCTGGAATGACAGCTTTTTTTGTGAAGCAATATGCCAACTTGGAACTAGTGCTCTATGCTGTCCAAGGTCCTGACGTTTTGCTGCCTTGTAGTTGTCCTGACCTTCTGTGATGTGACACATAATATCTTGCAGCTTATTCACATCTTATGTTAAGCTATGGTTTGTCTTAACCATGATCAAAATGTAATGGTATGATTCATGCATAATACTAAGCTGTACATAATAATTTCCACTACGATGGCTGGGCTAACATATTGCTCAAAGCCAAAAACCAAATAACATTATAGCTTAATGTGTTGTGTGAAGGTGGTCTCCAAGTGCCTGTGCTTTTGCTTGCTTTCTCTGGTTCTTCACATCCTCCATGAAAACCAGGACAACTTTGTAATGCCCCAAACAAAAGTAGTTTCTTATTTTGTGAGTTCACTTCAACTGATATAAGAGATTGAACCTGGAACCATTTGCATAGAGACATATACTTTAGTGATGAGTTACGACTTTTCCTAGCCCTATTTTTTGTTGTTGTTTATTCGTTCAGTCACTTCCGACTCTTCGTGACTTCATGGACCAGCCCACGCCAGAGCTTCCTGTCGGCCGTCACTATCCCCAGCTCCCCCATGGTTGAGTCTGTCACCTCCAGAATATCATCCATCCTTCTTGCCCTTGGTCGGCCCCTCTTCCTTTTGCCTTCCACTTTCCCTAGCATCAGCTTCTTCTCCAGGGTATCCTGTCTTCTCATTATGTGGCCAAAGTACTTCAGTTTTGCCTTTAATATCATTCCCTCAAGTGAGCAGTCTGGCTTGATTTCCTGGAGTATGGACTGGTTTGATCTTCTTGCAGTCCAAGGCACTCTCAGAATTTTCTTCCAACACCACAGTTCAAAAGCATCTATCTTCCTTCGCTCAGCCTTCCTTATGGTCCAGCTCTCACAGCCATAGGTTACTACAGGGAATACCATTGCTTTAACTATGCAGACCTTTGTTGTCAGTGTGATGTCTCTGCTCTTAACTATTTTATCAAGATTTGCCATTGCTCTCCTCCCAAGAAGTAGACGTCTTCTGATTTCCTGGCTGCAGTCAGCATCTGCAGTAATCTTTGCGCCTAGAAATACAAAGTCTGTCACTGCCTCCACTTTTTCTCCCTCTATTTCCCAGTTATCAATCAAGCTGGTTGCCATAATCTTGGTTTTTTTGAGGTTTAACTGCAACCCAGCTTTTGCACTTTCTTTTTTCACCTTCGTCATAAGGCTCCTCAACTCCTCCTCGCTTTCAGCCATCAAAGTGGTATCATCTGCATATCTAAGATTGTTAATGTTTCTTCCAGCGATTTTAACTCCAGCCTTGGATTCCTCAAGCCCAGCATGTCGCATGATGTGTTCTGCGTACAGGTTGAATAGGTAGGGTGAGAGTATACAGCCCTGCCGTACTCCTTTCCCAATCTTAAACCAGTCCGTTGTTCCGTGCTCTGTTCTTACCGTTGCTACTTGGTCGTTATACAGATTCCTCAGGAGGCAGACAAGATGACTTGGTATCCCCATACCACCAAGAACTTGCCACAATTTGATATGATCCACACAGTCAAAGGCTTTAGAATAGTCAATAAAACAAAAATAGATGTTTTTTTGAAACTCCCTGGTTTTCTCCATTATCCAGCGGATATTGGCAATTTGGTCTCTAGTTCCTCTGCCTTTTTTAAATCCAGCTTGTACATCTGGCAATTCTCGCTCCATGAATTGCTGGAGTCTACCTTGCAAGATCTTGAGCATTACCTTACTGGCATGTGAAATAAGTGCCACTGTTCGATAGTTTGAACATTCTTTAGTGCTTTCCTTTTTTGGTATGGGGATATAAGTTGATTTTTTCCAATCTGATGGCCATTCTTGTGTTTTCCAAATTTGCTGGCATATGGCATGCATCACCTTGACAGCATCATCTTGCAAGATTTTAAACAGTTCAGCTGGGATACCGTCGTCTCCTGCTGCCTTATTATTAGCAATACTTCTTAAGGCCCATTCAACCTCACTCTTCATCCTAACCCTATGCTACAATTTAATTTGGCCTCCCAAAAATGTTTACCTCATACACCAGTAGTTGTAGATAAGGTGAGACAGTTCTATGAATGATCTGATTGGGAGCAAAAATAAAATTTGCTGGAAACCTCTCTTCAGATAATTCAGTTAATGTTAAATGAAATTATATTGTTAATTAATCATTGGAAGGAGGAAACAAGTCATGAATGGAGGGAGTGACAAGTCTATCATTTCCTTCATCATATTAAAACTATATGAAAACTGATCTGTGGTTAGACTGCACATTCTCCACTTTACTTGTGGGCAGAGAAATTGGGAGGAACATTTTGATGAGCATACTCTGGAGTCTGTGTAGACCTTAAATCTCCAACATTTTAGGAGAAATGGGGGAAAGAAGTCCCTAGCCTTGATAGAGATCTGCTTTTAATTTGATATATAGTTAAATGGTCCTGACTCTTTTACCTAAATAGAAGTAGCTTTATATATCTAACACATAGCTTTCCAAACGGTGTGTTGCGACACAGTACTGTGTCGCCTGTGGGGCCCAGATGTGTCGCGAAAAAACCCGGAAGCGCTGATGGTGTGCCGCCGCCGTGTGCGGCAGCATGTGCAGTGGCAGGCCATCAGGGCTTCCAGGTTTTTGCGCGACACACCAGGACGATGACGCCACGGTGTGCAAAAACTTGAAAGCACCGCCGTGGTGGCAGCGCACAAAAACCCAGAAGCGCTGCCACCATTGCGGGGCTTCCACGTTTTTGCATGCCACCGCGGCACTTCCAGGTTTTCACGCACTGCCGTTGGTGTGTCGCCAACGGGAAAAGTTTGGAAAGCCCTGATCTAACACTTAAAGGTAAATTATGTGATGAATCCCATTTCACTACTCCTGTTACTCAAGTATTCCCATTCTCTGCCACATTCATCTACATAGTGTGTTTTCCAACCATATATGCAGGCAGCCAAATCATTTTCAGAAGAAACACCATTACAATCTTTTTGCAGTTTTTAGACTATGGGATTCAATATATTTTGTACATCCACATCACCTAACACTCCACTTAAATGCATCAGCTGCCACCTCATATCTGGGATTAGCAACATGAACAAATGAAACATTACAGAATTGGGGTGGAGGGTGTACCCCATTCAAGTTTTTGTATCACAACAGGACACCTAAACCTATGTAGAAGGTACAGCACTATTTATTACATTGTTCAAGTTCTTGTCATCTTAAGCAGCAAGGTTTGATGCATGTAGAAGCCTGCTTTGTCATATGAACTCTCTGTCTTCTTCATGCAATCAAACAAATATGAAGAGAAGCTTGCTTCAGGCTGTTGCCATGTTGGGAACAGAGCAGAAAAGTTTAATGCACAAAATATGATGGGGCTGGGGTGAAACATGTGAGACAAGATAGGATCAGATTTTGTTCAGACATAATATTATTAAAGCCAGTGCAGTTTTGTTCGAAGAGTTGGATGTCAAGTCTTTACACAGACCCCACCACCCCCATTCCTATATATAACTCATGCAGTAATATGAAATGCAGTAATAAGAAATTGTATTTGCTCACTCTTTGTGATCTTTTTTACTATGTTTTCCCACACATTGCACAATCTTCTTTTAAAGATCTTAAGACTAATTTTAGATTATACAATGGTGTGCTTATTTACATTGATCAGGAGGATCTGTATGTAAATAGATTTTTAAAAACACTTCTGAAATTCATCAGACTTTACACTCCTCTACAAATGCTAGAATGGAAAAGTGGGAATTTACCAACCCAACTTTGCTATACTGAGGAATCTATCCTCACAGCTTCTAAGGGTCTAATTAAGACTGAGGTATTTGGAGAATTTGGCAGTCAAAAACAGGAGCAACCAAAGAGCATTTGACTAGCCAAATGCAGTATGTTATCAGGTGAAACTGGTGCCCTGGTAAGGACCCATTCTTAACAAGCAGCATACTGTATACTATGAATTCACATATTAGCAAATGAGATACAGAAAGACTGGAATAATGTAATTTTTTTAAAATTGATTGATTGCATGCCATCAAGATGGTGTCAACTCCTAGCGACCATATAGATTTTTTTTCATGATGATCTGTTTCTAGCCTGGTGCTTCAGGTCTTCGAACAGAGACACCCATCGCCACTGTTACTGAATCCATCCACCTTGGTGCTGGTCATCCACTTCTTCTCTTTTTTTCCACCTTTCCCAGCATTAGAACCTTTTCCAGAGATAATGATAATGTGGTTGGAATGGCAATTTTTATCTTAAGTTAGAACTGCAGAACTGCAACCTCCAACAACTCTCTTTGCAGTCCTGACTATAAACAGCTGAAAACAGACCACACTATTTGAGTTGGGAATCAAATGAAAACTGTAGTGGAACTCCTACAGTTAAAAAAGGGACACCCAAACTCTTTCCCCAAACACAACTTCCACCCACATGTGTGATGTGACCCTACGAACTTTGCATCTTCAGCCCACTAAAATTATTTAGTGTAGCTATTGCCCACTAAAATGTTGCCCAAGAAGTAAGTATTCCTCTGCTGCTAGTATTGGGTGCTATTTATTTTCATGCTTGAATTGGATTTTCCTAAAAGGAAAGAATGTGCATCCTTTTAATCCTACCCTGTTCCCCTCTTCTCTTCACACACATTTGTGGCCCTTACCAATTCTGTATTCTATTGGGTGCATTTTTGAGACTTCTGCTGTCATCTGTCAGACAGAAGTTGAGCTTTGCAGTAATAAAAGCTTCTTGTGCTTGTTAAATTCCAATATGTTTTGCTAGCTGCTGATGACAGTAGATTTTTTATGCTCTAACCAATAGCTTCAGAAAATTTCCAGTAAAAGCCACAATTCCACTTTTAGAACAATCCATAAGTTTCCTTCATGGAGACAGACGCCACATAAATGTTTGGTGATGCCATGCATTTTCTGGTTCTGCTCCAAGCCAAGGACTAAAAGACAGAAAAATAACATTGCAAATAAACAAAGCTTTCAAGGTTCTTTGAAATCCTCCTGACTGCAAGGTCAGTGCAGAGGCAGCAAGAAATAAGAAGTCTGGACTGAGGGCATGAGTAAGGTATATGACACAGCGAATATAATTTCTTCAGGTATTTCAAAATAGTTTGTTTGGGTCATGAGTGCTGAAGAAGCAGCATAGAACACCAGCCAGCTTTCCCTTATCTTTAAGATGTTCTCATTGTCATCTTGACTATTTGACTTTTTACAGCAAAGTGCCACTACTGACTGGTGAGTACACTGTGCATCATGTCTGAATCCAATGTCTGCACTTCTATTAAATCATGAACTTAGAGACATTTAGAATGCTTGTTTCTGGAGTCCTTCACATGGATCTTAATTGCCTAGTTTGAATAGCCATTAGAGAATAATCAGAGTTGAGTCTACCACCAGGGTGAAGAGCTTGGCTTAATCCATTTCTCTCTCTCTCATAGGATGCATAAATACACATTTGTTAATCTTGAAAGCATGTTCAAGAGAAGTCAATTCAAGAAAAGTGTGCATGTGTGTGTACTCTGAAAACTATGGACAAAATGTCCTTAATAGCGTATACCTATGACTCAAAATTAGGTTTATTGACTTCAATGGGACTTCTTACAAAGTAAGTACATAAAACCACTTTTCTTCTTCATAAATACTTCAACCAGAGACCAATCTAGAGTTTATTTTTTGCTCAAGAGCCTTCCCATTACTTTGGCTGTGAAAGGTCTTACTCCCTACTTCCTTGTACTTCCAGAAAACCATTTACTCTTGAGTGCCTCCCTCTTCATTTTGCACATCTGGAAAACTGCTAAAACTACTAAACCATTTCCTCCACATTCTCTGCAATATTTTATTAACTAAATACCTTCTATTACGCTACAAAACCTAATCAACCAAATCCTTTCTTCTCTCTTCACTTCTGGACTGTGGTATCCAGAACTTTCTACATACCCCTCTGCTGCCATCTCCTTCTTCCTCCAATTCCATTTTCTGCTGCTAAATACCTACAGTAAACAAAGCAATGAACTTCAGACAACGTTATTACTTCTAAGGGTTTGTTGGTCTCAGGATATATAAGTGGCAGAACTATAATATTTAAAGAGTTGTTGTCTTTTCTGTCATTGTGTAATGTGTATCCTTTATTGAAACAGGGAGAGTTTGCTCCTGAAAATAATTAGAATCTCATAGCAGTTACTACATTCATGTCCTATCCATTAATAGGACTGTACACACTTCAGAAGTAATTCAAAGTTGCTTCAGACTTTGCATGAACATAATATTTCTCTGCTATTCCTTAAAGTAGCTGACATTTTTCATGAATTAAAAAAAAAGTGTTGCGTTTTTAAGAGTCACATTAACTGTAATCACTGGATTCCTTAAAGTAGTAGCAATATTTTTTCAGGCTGAGGTGGACACCTGAAAAAAGTTAGGTTTAATGAATAGAAGAGAAAAGTTGTGCTTGTGCTCACATGAAGTCTGGAGTCCTTCTTCCAAATCACGTTCAATGTGTTCGCAGCCCTATTTGCACATAGGATGCTTTTGCCTTGCCTAATGTGGCCTTTGAAGACCCCCCCAAAATAGATTCAGGTTCATCCATATGACTCCAGGTTACTAAAAGATCACACCCTTGTCATAAAGCCTTCAACAATTATTTTTCATTTAAGGGAACCACTACTTTGGTGGTGGTTCTTAAATGAAGATTTATAGCAGAAATAAATAAATTGTTTTCAAGGGGCACAGCTGTTTTAAGCTGTAATCATGGGAACTGAAACAGAATTCCCCCTTTTAGTAACATTTGTACTGCTTTTTCTGACATCTTACATTTAACATGAGTTTTTAAGGTAGTTTCCATGAAAAACTAAATTGAAGAGCAAAGAACCTCTGTTACCAAACAGAGTTTTAATGCAAAGTTTCCCAAGTCCTTTAAGCTTTTATGGCTCCTGGGGGGCCAAAAGCAGTTTGATTTGGTTTTTTAAAAGGTTTTTTAAGATTCATTTTTGTTTAAGGAGTGATTCATTTTGTGCTAGACACAGTTTATGATTTCCAGTTGGCCAAACTTTGCCACAGCCATAGACTATGATATATATACACACACATTGTTTGTCATTTCATCTTGTCCCATCTTTGAAATCTCCTGTTCCTCAGGCAGACCAATGTGAAAAGGATGGAATTGGAGGATTTAATTTAATAGTACTATACGACATGTCTATATATCTAGTAAAAGTTATTCAAAAGAGGAACAACATGGCATGAACTAGAACAACCGACGGTCATATTATGGTGAAATCTGTCTTCTGTTTTCCCAAAGTTTTTCTTCTCTTGTGAAAGAGGTAACTCCTTTTCTGATGCATTCTCAGGCTGGGCAATCCATGTCCATAGACAATACTTCTGAAGTTCATTCATTACTATGAAGTGCAGAAGATGCTACCATCATTTCTATATAACATATACCTGCCCATCACTCTGCAGCCTCCCTGGCTTCTCATGCTTCCTAATCTGAAGATTCTTAAATTTTAATTAAATTATGGGCCTTCCAGAAAGATGCACATCTCTGCAGGGGTGACCGGACAATAAAAGTCAGGAGGTGCATGGATATACACACTTCACTCAACTCCCTTGTAACTAAAAGAAGTGCTGGAGTTGAATTTCCTACCCATGATAATTTCACTCAACTTTCTTTGTCCTTGGGGGGAAAATGTTTGCAATATTTTTTTTCATCTAATTGAATGAGAATGGTTGGAACCATGAAAGATATAAGGCAAGTGCTCAATGCTGTTCTTTCAAAGTGGCCAAATGGCATATTGCATACAAAGTGACAACTTTTGTAGTCAATGCTAACATTACATGGGGAGAAAGGTGCTTTCACTAGAACTGGTATGATAATAGGATGAGTCCTGAGTAAGACCGAAGACCCATACATCCAGTTATTCTGTCACCTGATATTCTACTTTTGTGTATGTATGTGTCTGCCTTTGAGTCCCTCTTGACTCCTGGCGACTGCCTGGGCAAGTCCCTGCAGTACATTACATTACATTACAGTAACCCATTCTGGAGGTGGCCAGGGCATGAGTGACCATGGGTGGGCAGCTGTAAAAGTGACCTGAAGATGGGGGTGACTTGGTTTCCCTGGTAGCTGATTGTGAGGTGGTCTGTGGCTGGGAAGAGCGAGTGAGGTTCCTGATCATCAGTTGGTGGAATGTGACTGGTGGTAGCAGGACTGCCAGCTTTGTGAGGTGCAGCTTCAGCTCAGACCCTGCTGCAAGCCTGGAGGAAACCTCACAACCCCCTTGGTGCCAGGTTTGGACATTTGGCCAGGGTAGCTGATTTGACCCCTCGGGTGCTTTTGCTCAGTGGAGGTGACTATGGGGGGAGTTTGGGAAACCTGCAGTTTTTTTGGCAAAATTTGCCATTGACTTCTTCCTAGGGCTGAGAGAGAATGACTGGCCCAAGGTCACCCAGCTGGCTTTTTGCCAAAGGCAGGGTTAGAACTCACCGTCTTCCAGTTTCTAGCCTGGTGCCTTAATCACTACACTGAACTAGTCCTCTAATGCTCTACTACACACAGCTATTTGCCCATGACCTCTGTGTTTCCTGGCCACTTGCCTGTCACTTTCCCATCTGTTTCATTGTGGCTTCCTGGATAAGGTAAAAATAGAGCTGGAAGGGACAGATGGTGAATGTTTCTGGAAGTTGTAAGTTGAAGTTGCTGCAGTAAACATCATGTGAAAATATACTGGAATTCAATAGGGATTTGGCCCAGAGCAATGTTACTGAAAAATGTGTTCCTCTGACTAATGCTCTCCTGGTCATGGCCCTTTGGCAACTGTATCTTGGTAGTAGTTGCATTGTGGCTGGAACCACAGCTTGAAACTTACCATCTCACTTAAGCCGATCTTTTCTGACACTTTTGGTTTTCAGTTCTTGGACTGCACAATATTTGCCGCTTTTTCATATCTTCTCAATGCCTTGAAAGCTGTCTAGTTGTTTCTGAAAGAATACTATTATTTATACAATAAGATGATCACATGTACTGAACTCATGGAGTAAACTACTATGCAGTAAGAAAAGGGCACCCCAAGACCTCTTATAACACCATAGGATTCTTTGAAATGCTTCAGATAGAAGTACATGATGAATGGCGTAAAATAACATAATTCCAGAGAAGAGAACATCCATAAAAAAATTTATACTATGTCAATAGAGTGTGCAATAGAGTTGCTGCACACAAAAGAGTATTTCTGGCAAGGGCTTGAAGTAAACTCTTACACAATGGGCTCCTTGGAAAAAGAACAACAGATAGAAGCGATAGCTGATCCAACAAATGAATATTCACGAGACTGATTAAAAGCTGACGTTCTCATAAATATCTGTCTTTATAGCTCATTTACTGCCATTGTATAGGCAACAATAAAGTCAATAGACTCATTTTGGTTTACTGACCCAAACCCATAGCTGTTTTTAAGTTCCCACTTTGGAAAGCTAATCAGTGAGAAATGGGAGTGTGCTGCTGTTCTCCCCCAAAATGTTCTTATATTCCTGGCCTCCAAGTTCAATAGGATGTTGAAAGGGGTGCTCACATGAATACAGGATTCCTGATAGCATAGCAAGCTTCTGGGCACAGAATGTTATGCGAATAAGCCCCATTTCAGATGTTCTTCATGCTATCAGTGCTGAGGTTAGGAGTTTGCCAACACTGGCACTGAGGCATGGTGTTGTTTCACCTTCCCAGGTTAGGCTATATCAGGAGTTGGGTACAGCCCCCATGTGTATCTTTGTATCAGTGGTTGGAAGATCTCCACTTCCTTTCTATTCACGGAAAAGACACATCATTTGAAGAACCGGTATATAAGCGATATGCTTACAAAGTAAAGGCTGAAACAAAAGGGGAAAGCTTTAGATCTGGTCCACATATCTTACTAAGCTGTAGGTTGTCTAAATATGATTGATTGAATCTGGATTCACATAACGTGCTAAGTAGGCTGACCATATTTCCTTGAGACAAAAACGGGACATTGGGATGGCAAAATGGGATGGGGTCTTATGTAATATTCTGTATTCATGAAAAAGACAGGGGTCCCTGCCCCCTGGTCCGCGCGATTGGCTCCCGCCTGCAAACCCCACCCCCGGTCCATGCAATTGGCTCCCGCCTGCAAACCCCGCCCCCAGTCTGCACAATTGGCTCCCACCTTCAAACCCCACCCCCGGTCCGCACAATTGGCTCGCGCCTGCAAACCACACCCCCTGGTCCATGCGATTGGCTCCCGCCTGGTCAATCGCCCTCCTCTCCACCTCTCCGCCCTCCTTTGCTGTGCGCTGATAGGTAGGAGGGCTTCCTCTTCCGGGCTGCCTCCAATCGCCAGCTCCAGCTTGGATCCTTCTTCCGCGCCACTCCCACCGGGTTTAAAAAATGGGACAAAATCGAGATTTTTATCAAAATGATGGGACAGTTGAAAAATGCTAAAAAACCGGGATTGTCCCGTTCAAAATGGGACGTATGGTCAGCCTAGTGCTAAGATAAAATTAAACAAACCGTATTATGGCTTAGCTTATTGCACGAAACCAGTCTTTATGAGGCCTAATTTTAAATAGCTCAAGACTTCTTATGATGGAAAACAGAATTACATTAACCACAATATGAACAAATATACAACTTCTTCAGTCATGCTGTGGCCCTCCCATGAGCAGGTAAAGGGAGGAGTTTTACTTTAAATCTATACTTGCAATTATGTTTAAAGTATTTCCAAATAAGCCAGCTTTATCAAGAATCAAAGCCAGCTTAACCTAAAATTTGTTGATGTCATGAATTCTGGCTTGCTTGGGCATAGAAAACCATCATCCCTAGTTTACAAGGATTTCTGGCTTAATATGACATCTGAATGCACCCAACATCTTGCTCTAATTTTTAAAGGGCAGAATAAAATATAAGCTACATCAATTAATTTTGTTAGGCTGGCTGCCAATAATGCTTGTTTGCCTTTAGGGATGTCCCTAATTAAAGCAAATCCCAGTTCCACCAGCATGGACAACTCTGGCCCATGGGCCAGTTCAAACCCTTGGGAATTCACCTTCTTGTCTGCCGAACTTTTTCATGCAAACTGTCTCCCAGTTGCCATACCTCTCCTTGCCTAGCAGGAGGTTCTATCTATAATCTGCCACCGGTCTAAAATAATTTGATTGTGTTCTGTTAATTTTCTGAGAGTTATTGGGCTGATGGGCAGAAATAGAGTCCTGAGCCCTTTTAAAGAATTATTTCCAACATTCCTTTGGGTTGGACAGAATCATAACTGAGGCTGAGAGTCATAATTACATTTCATTTACGTACAATATTCCCAACCTGAGCTATGCTGATGACACTATCCTAATAGCTGAAAATGCAAAGGATCTGCAAGCCCTAGTACTAAAAGTCAAAGAGCACAGTGAAAAAATGGGAATAAAATTAAATATAAAGACCAAACTAATGATGACAGGTAGAACAACCAGCCTTAGAATTGACAATGAAGAGATTTTATTTATTTATTTTTATTTATTTATTTTCTATCCTGCCTTTATTATTTTTATAAATAACTCAAGGCAGCAAACATACCTAGTACTCCTTCCTCCTCCTATTTTCCCCACAACAACAACCCTGTGAGGTGAGTTGGGCTGAAAGAGAGTGACTGGCCCAAAGTTGCCCAGCTGGTTTTCATGCCTAAGGCGGGACTAGAACTCTCAGTCTCCTGGTTTCTAGCCCAGCACCTTAACCACTAGACCAAACTGGCTCTCCACCACATTGAAGTGGTGGATAGCTTCTGCCTTTTAAGGTCAACCATCAACAGTAAAGGAACAAGCACTCAAGAAATACGCCACAGACTAGCACTTGGTAAAGCAGCCATGAAGGCCCTGGAAGATATATTAAAATATTGTAATGTGTCTATACCTGTGCTGACCTGACTAAGATTTGAAGCTGGAAGGTGTGAAATATAGTCTTTTATTACAATTAAACACACAAGAGTCCCCTTGTGGGGGGAGATGGGCAGTGATATAAGTTAGAAATAATAAATAATAAATAAATAAAAATTCTCTCAATAAAACAACATAAGGAACTCATGGAACTCGGGTTGCTCGCAGTGAACAGTTTTGCTTGGCGCGCACGCGGGCAGCCACCATGTGGCTGCGATGCCAGGTTCTGGCATGATGCTGGGCATGGTGGTGGCGAGATGAGGTTCCAGCATGAGTCTTGGAATGGCAGCTGCAAGGTGAGGTTCCAGCTCAGGGCTTGGCGTGGCAGCGAGACGAGGTTTTGGCGCAGCACGCTACTGGGCAGCAGGGCAAGGTTCTGGCACGAAGCACGGCTGGGTGGCAAGGCAAGATTCTGGCGTGAAGCTGGGCTGGGCACCAAGGCAGGGTTCCGGCTCAAGGCGCGGCTGGGCGCCAAGGCAGGGCTCTGGTGCGAGGCAAGGCTGGTTTGCAAGACAAGGCTCTGGCGTAGAGGCAAGGGAAGGGTCGAGTGGAAATTCTGGCACAGCGATGGGATCGCGTTTCACTCCATGCTGCAGTACGGTACATGAACGGTTGTCTCCGGCAATCGGTGCACACTGCACTCGCCTTTTATCCTTTTGATTTTCACGCTATTTGTGAGTGGGAGCCAATCATGCCTCGCGTTGCTCTGCCCACCTTTCCCACCTCCTCTCTGGTGCGCTGATAGGTGGAGGCGAGTCATCTGCCAGGCTGTCTCCAATCAGCGGTTCCGGATTTGATTCAAATTTCGTGCCATCCCCATCCTTTCCCACTTCTTCTGCTACCAGTCCTTCTTCCTCCGACTCAGACTCAGCCTCCATCCTGACGCTACCTACAAAGATCAGAATTGTGCAAACCATGGTATTCCTTGTGACACTCTATGGAAGTGAAAGTTGGACTTCAAAGAAGCAGAATAGGAAGAGTATTGATGCCTTTGAACTTTGATGTTGGAGAAGACTCCTGAGAATACCGTGGACAGCCAAGAAAACAAACCAATGGATCATCAAACAAATCAACCCAGACTTTTCACTCAAGGCACAAATGACCAGGCTCAAATTATGCTACTTCAGATGCATTATGCAAAGACCCAGTTCTCTGGAAAAGGCTTTAATGCTGGGAAAGTGGAAGGAAAGAGAAGAGGATGACCAGCAGCAAGGTGGATGGACTCAGTTACAGTGGCGATGAGTATACTGTTGGGAGACTTGAAAGAACAGGTTAGGAATAGATCGTCATGGAGATAATCTATCTATGTAGTCACTAGGAGTCGAAAATGACTTGATGGCACATAATCAATCAATCAATCAATCAATCAATCAATCAATGACATTCAGTCTAGTTCAGTGAATGGTGGATGCTGGCACACTTAATCTTGGATTGTTGTAATGGTATGTGGGAATGATCTTGGGAGATGGGGCAAAGAGATGCTGCCTAGGGAATGGTCAATTAACAGAAAGCATAGCCTGCAGCTTCATAGTGGGCGGAGCAAGAGGCTCATAAGGGATCCTCCCTAAGTTCTTGGGCTGTAAAGGTGACAGCAGGAGAATTGTACTTTCAGACTTGCAAGGTTCTGTTAATGTAGCTTTACAACAAAGTAGAATTAGCTTATCGGGTTGTGTTTCCTGTCTGGTCTACCTGGTAAGGCTAATTGTAGATTATGGGCTTTCCATAAAGATCTAGCTGGCTACAGTGTAAGCAGGATATCACCCTAGGTAGTTCTTTGATTTGATTCAACAGGGTCTATCTAATGGTCATATGTTTATGATCTGACATTTTGCATTGCTCAGAATGCCTGAAATAACATGTGTTACATAAAGGTGATATCTTTAAGCAGCATATAGAACTGGCCTAAGACATTTTATTGCCTAAAAGAAAGGACAAGATGTTACTTCTCCCTATTTTACATAGAGAAACCGACAAGACTACCAAGCACATCTACTAGCAATGGTATGACACAAAGTTTGCTATTCCCAGAAGTGGGGTTGGGAGGAATAGCTGAAAGACAGCTGCTTTGCATCCCCCCCCCACTAATTTGCACCTGCAGCTTGAGGGGTCCATTGCTCTGTCTAATGATAGAGCCCTGACTAGAGTTCTTGAATGGTGGGGCAGATGAATGTTCCTTTGGAGATCAGATTGAATTCTTTTCATTTCTATGATTGCCTTAATATCTTTTACAATCTCCTAAACGGCTGCTATGTGTAATTTTTGGATACTGATTTTGATCTCATTTTTAAAGAACAAGGCTGCCTTTCCTCCTCAACTATATTGGTATAGCTGATCCGTCCTAGTCTATATAGGACACCTCCATTTTAGTCCCTTTTAAATAAATGAAATCTATAGCATCTACATTAAGGTCTATGCTTTTCCTTTCAATATTCTATAGACTCCATTAGTTCTTAGTTACATAAATGGTA
Organism: Charina bottae; assembly: GCA_023362775.1. Lineage (NCBI taxonomy): Eukaryota > Metazoa > Chordata > Lepidosauria > Squamata > Charinaidae > Charina > Charina bottae. Next base: position 212,757,311 of record JALMGJ010000002.1, on the reverse strand, counting down.
AGTGGTGCTGATAATGCTCCCATCTTACATATTTGCTCAGCACAGTTGGCACAGTTTGATGCAATCTCTATAGCTGTGTAGTCCTCTTGCTTTCTGAGTTTACTTGATCATTCTCACAGGCCTTATTCTCAGTTCTACTACTTTCATTGGATATGGCTTTTCAAAACATGTTGCATGCTCCATTCTCCCTCCCTCTCTCTTGTTTATTTACACACTATATTTAGAGTGTACTGTGCAGCAATAGAGAAGAGCATTATGTTCTCTATTCCTGGTATTTCAGAACTTCATTTGAATGTTGATTTTTTTTAAAAAAAGGGGGGGGCTGTGAACATGTCAAAAACGATTTGGAAAAAATGCATCAGATTTTGTGTGAGCATAAACATAGGAGTTTTCCACATGGGCATCAGGGTAGGTAAAAAAACCCTTACGATGGCAGTTGCAACTGCACAATTGAAATCCTGCCCCTCTTTTTACATGCATTGCATGCACAACACATGCAAAAAAAAAAAAAAAAGGCAGAGCTTTGATCAAACCGTCATGGACATCACCACAACTTTTTTGACCTCCTCCATAGCCATCATTGTTTCTGTTATTTATTGAAGTAGCTTGACTCCATGGGAGCCTGACAAAAAGCTGACACAATTTTAAAGTTCTCTGTAACTTTAATGAATGGCTTCCTTAAAGCAATGGCATCTTTTTTTCAGACTTGTGCGGAAGGCTGGGACAAAGTTGGGCTGCTTCGATGAGCAGGTGCCATTCTTGCACTTGTATGAAGTCCAAAGCTGTTCTTCTGAATCACTTTCAAGCCATGCATAGTCATACTTTTAAAAATATCTATATATCTATATCTGGAAAATATAAGTATTCTAAAATAATGGTATTTGGGCTTTTTTTTTATAATATAGGGAACATGGCTACATCATTGAAGTGCATTCTTTTTTTAAGGGACATTGTTTAACTAGCTCCAGTGTCAACAAAAAGAAGATAAAGGCTTTGGGCATAATTCCAACACAAAGTAAGCCTACTGAAACCAGTCCTCTTAATGTACCTTATTCTTAACGTTATTCTGTGTTAGATCTTTGTGCTCTCTCTTGCTTTCTCTATTAATGGCCATTCTTCCACCCATTATTTCTTGTGATCTTTTAAAAATTGATTTTAATCATTTTTTTAAAAAAATAGACAAGGAAAAAAAGAAAAAGAATAATACAAAGATCTAATACCAGTAAGTGGATAGAGAAATTGCCAAAAGTTGTACAGTTGGTGAAGTATATCGTTGGTGAATGATTAACCATAAAAAGCAGAATATACTGAGTTATTTTAACAAAAGGGAAAAGGATTTTAAAGGTCTTTTTAAATCTCTGAGCTGAATGCCAACTATTATTTTATTTTATTAACTATTTTAGTATTTAAAGATAAATCATCTGACAGAAAAAGGGGGGAAGAAAAAGAGAAAATGTATAAAAACTATGTACTGTAAATATTTAGTTTCTAAGTTTCCCTTGGTTGTACTCCAACTGAAATACAATATTTAGTCTTGTGATCTTTCTCTTTCTTAAGATGAATTCATGCACCAAATCATTTAGACAGTTCTAATTTTCATGGCTAATTTCTTTTAATAGCAGCATCTGACCGTTTCTCAAGATTCTGTCTCTTATTTGCATTCTTTCATTCTTCAGCACACTGGATCAAATATGGGTTTAATGGACTAAGTACTAATGTGAGTAGGAGCAAGTACGTATGTTCTGGAATACATGAAATAAGAAAGGGTTGCATGGCCGCAGGTTTTCTGTGTTTTGAAAGAAAATGAATTTTGCTCCAGAAGATCCATGTATTTCTTGAATATGATATTATATGTAAGTGGTATTGATAAAAATAATAAAGGCGGGATAGTAAATAAATACATAAATAAATTGATATCTGAAATCCTGGATAGAGCTAAATCAGAATAAAGACATTCAAATCGAAATTTTAAAAAAATGATAGGAAGAGGAAGAGATTAATGTTCATACCATATTTGCACAGTTGGTAAATACTATAAGCATTAGAATTTTTAGCAGATCTGCATAGCTTGTAGGAATGAAAGCCTCTCAAACAGCCGCAGCCTTCCTCTGGCAGATGGGAGTTAATGACAGCCTTTGTTTTGCAGATTCCCTCATTTGTAAATTGCAAAGAAAGGCAGTCCTTAATTTTATCAAAACTCTCTTGAGCAAAAGTGCAAGGTCACCGTCCCAAGTGTGACTGGAGAGTTTTCTAACTGATAGAAAAGGGTTGCATTCCCATCATCCCCCATGCCTCCTCACCCTCCCCCACCCCACTCTGCTACCCTCTTTTGAACTATATTCTATAACTATTTAGTTGTTGGATCATTTATTCTCTGCAACTATTGCAGATGATGGAATCCCAACATCTCTTGTTTCTGTTGTCCCAGCCAGTGTGTGCAGTTTTACTAAAGGGGCCCCTTTGAAGTTGGACAAGATGTTCTAAGAAAGTCACACGGGGATTTGGTTCAAACAGCTTTGGTTCAGAAAGACCAGTGCTGCCGATTGAATGCAGCATATTTTAAGGGTCAGGAAACTCCTGCAAGCACACTTTGTCCTTTTTTCCAAAGGAAAGGGGATGGTTTTTCTTGTTGTTGTTTATCCTCTGGCATTCACTGAAGATAAGGAATTAGGTAACTCAGTGGCAGGAGCTCTTAGAAAGAATTAACATTTGCCTCTTTACTGCCGTCTAGTGTTTCTGATGCAAACGTTTTTTGAAACAGCCATCGTTTTGACAAATAGCCGCTATTACTTGGGCAGGATGGGGCTGGGGGAGTGAGATTCAAACTCACTTGCTTGTTTATTTATGCGGGCATTTATGGACTGCCTTGTTTTGACATACTCAGAGTGCGTTACAATATAATGCAATGTTTAAGAGCAAAGAATTATAAGAAAAAAGGACTTAGCAAAATGCTGTTAGATCTGATTTGTCCATCCAAATCAATGTGGGCAACTCTAACTGGTGGCAGCTCTCCAAGGATTTAGACCAGTGTTTCTCAAACTTGGCAACTTTAAGACATGTGGACTTCAACTCCCAGAATTCCCCATGCTTTAAAGTAAACTCAATTTAGCCCATGCCTTCCATAATATACCGCAAATGTCTAATATAGATTCAAGGCAATAGTCACTAATCCTCATGTTTTTGTAACAAACTATTTGCATGGCATCCAAAATGGCCAATATTCATTGCTTCCTATCACCATCATAGTAAATTATATTAGGAAAAAACAGACAAGTTTCTCTACCCTGAAAGCATATAGTGGGAGAAATAGAAGAAGAGAAAGAAGAGGCTAGACATTGATCCCTCCAAATATTTTCTGGCTGGGTAACAGGAATCGTACACTAATATGTTAGGTATGTCCGAAATCCCTTTGATTAGATTTGGGTTTTATTTGGTATCTCTCAAAATACTTTTTACAACATTTTGGTAGAATAAAGTACAATATGGGCTATATTATTGGATGATATATTTTGTTCTGTATGGATATGTTGAAGAGAGGCGAAAAGCCCATTTCTTAAGCCTTTTAGGTTTCAGGAACCATTTTATCCATATGCTGCAAGTGACATCACAATAGGATTAAAAACAAAACCATTAGCTACTGTTCTAATTCAATCAGACAGATGCACGATCTTCCTGAAGAGCCATGGCTTCATGACTCTTTGAAAATACAGTAAGGAGGGTACCTGTTCCCATCACGAAAACTGTTTGCTTCTGGAACCGCAAAGATGGCATTCCAGAAGTGGTGGGACCCTCAGCTGGCTTTTCTCTCAGATCTTACTGAACAAGGAGAGTCAACTCAGAGTATCCAGGCCCTAAGCCATGTAGGGCTTTACAAGGGATGACCAAGATCTTGAACTGTATCCAGAAGCTGACCAGCAGCCCACGCAGTACCCACAGGATTAATATTACATGGGTGAACCTTCATTTTACTTATAACTATTCAGGCCATTGCCTGCTGAACCAGCTTAATTTTCTGGATTCAAGGGCAGCCCCATGAAGAGCCCATTGCCACAGTCTAGTTGTGAGGTGACAAGGGCCTGAGTGACTATGAACAAACCCTCCTGATCCAATATGTTCTAAACCAACTCTATCCAAAGGAGCACTACACCTTCAAGAGTCACAAATGGACAATCTCTGTACTCAGATTTTGAATCCACAGCTACTTCATCTTGGTGGGATTCCATCTTAGCCTTTTTTCCTCCATCCATTAGTCTCCAGGTACTGGGTCAAGATCTCTACTGCATTTCTGGTCTGGCCCCACATGGGTGTGATCTGCATATTCATGATGTGTCATACTGTGCCAGTAGGTGACTTTTTCCAGTGGTTTCATGTAGATGTTTAAGAATCTCCAATCACTCTGATATGAAAATTTAAGCAATCTAACCAATACATGAAGGGCAAAAAAGGGTAAATCTTGAGCGGCTTTTATCATTAGAAGATAAGAGAGCCAGTTTGGTCTAGTAGTTAAGGCAACAGGCTAGAAACCAGGAGACTGTGAGTTCTAGTCACGCCTTAGGCATGAAAGCCGGCTGGGTGACCTCAGGCCAGTCACTCCCTCTCAGCCCAACTCACCTCACAGGGTTGTTGTGGGGAAAAGAGGAGGAGGAAGGAGTATTAGGTATGTTCGCCACCTTGAGTTATTTATAAAAAAGAAAAATAAAGGCGAGATATAAAATGAAAATGAAAAAAAATACTGTTCTGAAAGCTTGTGGGATATTAACTTCATATGGAGTTTCTGGATGAGTGGCTCTTCCCATTCATTTTAATGCACGACACAACCTTGAATATAGCTCCCTTTGTGTATACAGATGCCTTCTTCATTGAGGAAAGTGAAATGTGGCCCCAGATAGAAACTCTGGTGACTTAAAGATGAGCACAGAACCAAAAATACATGGCCCTGTAAAGCCTGTAAAGAGGACTATGAGTCAGGAAGAGGGAAGGAGTATCCCTGTTTTCAAGGCATGACGTCAAACTAGCAGTAGAAAAGAAATGTTCCATCTCTTAGTACCCAAAAAAAGGTAGGAAATGTGAAAAAATGGAGCTCATTTACTATTTTTAATGTACACAAAATGTATTCTGCTTTCTAAAGAGCATTGGTGGGTGTTGAGATCAATCTGTACAATGCTAAAAATTCCAGAGGATAAATGGCAGAACAAAGGAAGCAATCTGCAGGAATTATACCAAATAATGTGGTAATATTAATTGTGGTAATTTTCACTGTTTTAAAAGAGAGCTGGAATTTAGTGGGAATGAAAATATACTCAACGTAACTTTATTAAAGGGTTTCATAAACAAAATCTCATTAGATGAGAACTCTGCCACGGTCCATCACTGTGCAAATAATTGATACTGTGCGGCCAGTAGTCTTCCATACTTGGAATAATATTTAAGCAAGTTGTCAAGCCAGATTTCTTGATATAGATGCAATGGGAAACTCAGGAGTGTTATTGTGAGTTTGATTTATCAACACATACACAAACATATCTGTAGCTTGAATCATGTCAACTGGATTTCTATTTTCTCAGTGGAAACGTTTCGCTCCTTATCGAAGGAGCTTCTTCAGACTGAAGAAGCTCCTTGGATAAGGAGCGAAACGTTTCCACTGAGAAAATAGAAATCCAGTTGACATGATTCAAGCTACAGACAATTCCACCTGGATGACTGAGAACCTTCATAGACATACACAAACATACAAACACAAAATCCCTTTTAAATTAGAAATGCATAATAAAACTAAGATCATCTAAAAATACCTCTACAACAGCTAAATATGATTGGATAATCTAGCTAGTTGTATTATGCATTTCTAACTTAAAAGGGAGTGTGTGGGGGTGTATGTGTTGGGATCCCAAGGGCTGATGTGAGGTGTATCTTCTCTTGCTGCATATGTCATGTTTTATACAAAGATGAAATCCATATATATATATATATATATATATATATATATATATATATATACATACACATACTGTATGTATGTATGTGTATATGTGTATATGTGTGTGTGTGTATGTATGTGTGTGTGTGTGTGTGTGTGTGTGTGTGTGTGTATATATATATATATATATATATGGAATGTTAATTTTAGTACCTCTGAAACAGAAAAATGATTTTACTTTTGAGGAAGATAGGTTAATGAAGGGGAAACAGCCTTCATGCTAATGAATTACTAAATCATTAATTGGAACTACTTTATACTGTCCTTCATCTTATGTTATCATGGCATATTTTAATATAACCAAAATATAATTCTGGTTTTCATTTCTTACCCTTCTCTAATTTGTTTGTTTGTTTTAGATGCTTTTCTAGAATTTTTCCTTCTCCTTTTCTTCCTTTTTTGCATTTGATTACTATATTCAGTGTCTGCCAGTACATTTTGTTTTTGTTTTTGTTTTTCATTTTCCATATCATTACCTCATAACTTGCTTGCTTCCTTTTGTGGCTATTTTAACTTTACACAGATGTAAAAAAAACAACGGTTTCAAAATTATCACATTAAAAGACTTTAAAAATCAAATCCACTTGTCTAAGTATGATTGGTGACAGATGAAAAATGTGGGTTAATTAGACAAGGAACAAATTGTAATAAATCATAATTGTTTCTATAGAAAGCATGGATATATGTTATGGATATATTTCTAAATTAAGCCACAGATCTAAGGTCTGCTCTTAGCTTCTTTAATTATCTTAGGGACTAATTACATGTTATACTACAACTTTTGTAGAAGCTCAGTGTCTCTGTAAAGTTATTAGTTAGTACAGTCTTTCCTAACCTGAGGTCCTGCAGGTGCATACAGCTTTTGGAACTGATAGGCTGCATGGCCAAAGGCCATGGAAAACCCCCAAACTTTCCCGTGGTGGTAAAGTCCAGCATATCTGGGGGATATTAGGCTGGGCAAAGCTGATACAGTGCCATGAAGTTCTTCTTAAGGGAATTCTTTCTCTTTTTAGAGAAGAGGATTGACGTATACAACTTAACTCCTGAAGAGGTGGACAGGATCCTTGTGTTTTCTAACTTACCTACCTCTGAGTTGGTGAAGACCACCTGGGAGGTGACATGATGTAGTATTTGCTTTGCTGAGGAAGGGGATGATAGTGTATCCCCTCCTGAGAAGCCTTCGCTGGATCTAACTGTACTGGACAATTTTCATCCAGTCTCCAACCTCCCCTTTTTAGGGAAGGTGGTTGAGAAGGTGGTTGGGCTATGTCTACAGGTGGCCCTGGACGAAACTGATTACCTTAGACCCCTTTCGGTCAGATTTCAGACCAGGACATAATCATACTTGATGTTGACCTCTGGTGGAGCCAGAATGCGGGTGAAACCATCCTGGTTTTTCTTGATCTTTCAACAGCTTTCAATACCATCAACCATGGTATCCTTCTGGCCTGCCTGCAGGGATTAGGAATGGGGGCACAATGTTGCAGTGGTGGTTCTCCTTTTTCTGTGGTTGGGTCCCATCAATATTGACTGAGGTGGGGGAAGGAGAGAGAGATCAAAGCCCAAATCCCATTCTCTTTTTCAAATTAGTTTCTGACATGGGTATGGAATTCATATACCCCAATAAATTATTTTACGTCTGATAATTTATGTCTGATAATTAGTAGCTTCCGACTAGCACATACCGATTTCTTTTGAACTGACTTAAACATTTAGGCTGATGGATACTCAAGTAAGTATCATTCCACTTGCTTAAATCATTTCTGTTTGACCATTTCTAGGATGCAGTTATAGGAAAGATGATTCAGTATCACAAATATTGCAGCCATGTCCTAAATCTAAGCACTTAAGTCCTGACAAAATACATTAAGTTAAACAAACTGAAGTTGAATTCAGACATAATGGATTCTGGTAGGCACTCCCTATACTCTCAAGGTGGGTGTTATGCTGGCTTTAGATGAGATAGTGCTCATTGCATCTTAAAAAAATAAATAAATAAGGGGCAACAACTTTGTGTTGATTTTCATCTGTACTTGTGAGATCCTGATTGCTTTTGAATTCTTTACTGATGTGTTTGGAACCTTGAAGTCTGTCATGGCTGTTTTGGGTGAATTCTCATAGGAAGAAAAGGAATAGAATGAGGAACCATCAAGTCCAGGAGGGCCTTTTACCAGAGGTATTAGACATGATCAGAGGCATAAATATGTTCTCCCATCTCTTTGGAACATGCAGTTTTGAAACTCATAACCTGATCCTGAAGATATCCTTGCACCTAAAGCCTGCAGAAATGAGATTGCTGCCAAGTGGTAGAACAACAAACAGAATGGTGCTTGGGGCTGTGTGGCCTCTATGATAATCATGGGTCTTTCTCAATTCCTAACTAGCCCAACACAATGCTGGAAAGGTTGCTGCATTCAAAACCTAATGCCACAGTTGTAACAGTATCTGGAGAGATATCTAGAGAACAGATATGGTCATGTTTGTGGAATTAGGTTCAGGATCTGAGGCCTGAGATTATGGACAAGATACTTGCATTTGTGCACCTTACTGTCAGGGAGATAACGGGCGGAGAAGGAGGGGGCTCCCTCCAGGAAGGGAAACGCATGCGTAGTACTGAATCTCTATGTTTCCCTCCCAAGAGGTTGAAGAAAGCCCCGCCCTAGTTTTGTGGGGCTTATTCTCTGGGCTTTGCCAGTTCATGTTAGTTTAGTTGGATTCTGTTAAGGAGAGTAGGACAATAAACATTAGAGCTTCAACTCCAAGCCTCAGCGTGTTATTCCTTCACTCGAAGTCAGGACACTTACCACATGTAGTCCCCTCCCCCCACTGTTTTGTATGAAGTTCTACAGAGGACCCTCCTTCATCCCACAGCTGAGAGAGGCGTGTGATGTAGGATGGGGGAGTGGTTCTTCACCACTGCCCTTTGCCTGCGGCCAGGCTGGCATCAACTTTATCTGTTTTTGCTATCATCTGACTTTTCACACAGGCATTCAGGGTAGAGTGCTCCTGTCCTCTGAAGATGCCAGCCACAGCTACTGGCGAAACGTTAGGAACCAAAATTGCCAGAACACAGCCACACAGCCCGGAAAACCCACAACAGCCATTCAGGGTAGTGTCACTGAGACATCGTTGAAGTAATTTAAAGCCTGCCTTCATTACTGTTATCTTAGCACAACAATGGATGGATGATTCTAGAGGATGCTGAAAGTTATTAGGGGGGAAATTACCTAAATGTTCACCATCTGGCCATGATGGATTTGCCTCCTAAGTGCTCCTCTGTCAGTCTAATGATGGTTATTATTGTGTGTTATACATTTATTTTTTTAAAATTTTGCTTAGTTTTATTATTTTATCTTACTTTTGAAAGGATTGTAACCCACCATATGACTCCCTGGAAAGTGCTGGGGAGGGGAAGGATATTCTAATAATATTAGCTGGGATGAGGTAATTGGTTTTAAATGTATCCACTGAATGTATTCTTGCATACAAACAAACAAACAAGACTTGCTATGTGAGCTTAGAGAAACTCATGTGCATCCACATATACTCACAGTTCTCAAGAATGTATTGCTACCCTGGCATTGTATGAATCCCTTCTGTTATAAATTAGTTTTATGAAGCCAGGACTTTTTAGAAATAGAAGACCATCTCTGGGAAAAATCTTGCCTCTTCAAGTAAGGTTGGAAATGACTCTTGTCTGAGCCTCTGAACAGCCATTGCTGACCAAATCAGAAAAAAATAAATAATTTATATTGCCCATTTGAGGTCAGTTGTGCTCCTGCCACGCCTCCTTAATCCCCAGCCTCCCTGCGTGGATGAATCGGTCTTCAAGGAAACTCTAACCATGTTAGCTAAATGGTGTTACAGTATCTTAAGTGACCAGCAGTGTTGCAGAGCAAGGACATTTAAACAAAAGACTTGTACAGTCCCCACTTAACGATGGTAACTGGGACCTGAATTTCCATCGCTAAGCAATGTGGTTGTAAAGTGCGATGTCACATGACCATGCTGCTCAGTGACAGCAGTTCTGGCAGTCCCCGGGTAGTGTTAAGCGAGGACCATGCAGGTCGTTAAATGAGGACCTCACATGATCTCAACTTACAACTTCCTGCTGGCTTCCCCATTGACTTTGCTTGTGGGAAGCCGGCAGGGAAGGTCACAGTTTGCGATCACGTGACCATGCGACGCTGTGACAGCCAGAACTTTGAGGACCAGTCATGAGTACCACTTGTTCTGCACCGTCACAAGTTTGAATGGTTGCTGAACGCAGGACCGCAACTAGAGTCTGTGTCACCCAGGGCAAACATGGATTCCGCGCCCCTCCCCCATGGGTTGGTGAGGGAGGTGTTGTCATTTTGGTGCCCCCACAGCGCAGCGCCCAGGGCACATGCCCCGGTTGCCCCCCCAGTTGCGGCCCTGGCTGAACGAGTGGTCAGTAATCAAAGACCACCTGTAATAATATTTAGCTGAATGCAGTTACACCTTCCTTGCAAACTTCCCCATCAACACAGTAAGTCAAGGATGGCAGAGGCAGGCACCAAGTGCACCCCCCCAACTCCCCTTGATTTGTTCAAGTTTTCAGAGGTTGACGGACATCCTATCATCCAGACTTCTAAGGTAGATAAAACACGGAGTACTGCAGTGTAAAAAGAAAACAAACCACAAGCGCTTATCTTAAGAGTAACCATACTATTAAGAAATCTAAAAAGTTAACTAACCCAAAGTAAATTGTTTTTTCAATCATTAGTCTCATTATGATAAGAAGATCAAGTTAGTTCTTTTAACTGGTGCTCTCCATATTAGCTGTTTTCTGAATTGATGTCTCTTTTGCCATATATTCATTTGTTTGTTTGTTTGTTTGTTTATTTATTTATTTATTTATGGGATTTCTATTCTACCTTTCTGCCAACAGATGGCACTCAAGGCAGCTCGCAAGACAACTCAACATTATTCAGAGATTAGCTGCCTTTAGTTAACTCCAGTACACCAGCAGAGATTGCAAGTGAATCTATGGCATTGCAGGAGAGCAGAAAATTCTACAGGGAAAGCAATGGTATGACATGCTCCATTTCCTGTCTTTGGAATGAAATAAAGAGGGAAACGTCTAGTGAGAAATCTGCAAGAGAAAGGGTTATCGACTGGAACGTATGGTGGTGCAACCCTATTATGGCTGACACCATATCAATTAAAACCAAGCTGGCTCAAAATAAGTGATCATTCACAGTAAGCCATCTGCATCTTAGAAAGGAAATGTGTCTGAAACAAAATGTGCGTGTATTCAAGCATCAGAGCTGGCTGAAACCTGGATCACGGAGCAAAATAGGCTAACTTCAAGTGGATCTGCATTTAATGCATTTGATGCCGGCAGATGGGTGGATCTGAAGCTGTCCTGTTCCAAATCTCCATACATCTCTCTCCTTGGTGTTACCCTTGAGTTCCACTGGGTTGCAAAGGGCAGCCCTCAGTACCTAAAAGGGAAAGATAGAAAAAAACTTTAACGCATCCACGAACACCAACTAGCAGTAAGAAGACACGATGAAAACTCCTTAATCTCACAACACATGGACAGACTCAACCATACTTTCAACTGGGAAACTGTGAGCATCTTAAACCAAGCCAAATCCAAAAATGCTAGAGAATTCCTGGAAGCCTTGCACTCAGACAAAGCAGCCATCAACAGACACATAGGGGTAAACAACATTTACCTACCATTCATAAGAGACAATAGAAAAGCCAGAAGACCAGAACACCTCCTTGCCAGCAATCAACACCCAGATATGCAAACATTAACACCAGGATTAGCACCAGAGGAACAATCAAACAGCACAATATACCCTAATCTAGGAACTATTAAGTCAGTCAATCAACCAAGCAGCAAACAACAGCCCAATCGAGGCACTCCTAAGGGGAGAACAACACCTCCATCAACGCAAGCAGGACAAGCCATGGTATATAAACAGAGAGCAAGTCCCACTCCCTTTTCGCACTGAAGATGTTGCCTAGCCTGGCAATGAAACGTCTGCAAGAAAACAACAAGGCTCAGAGAGCACGAAGGACTCCACAAAAACTTTAATTATTTAGGTAAAACACCATGGTGAGGAGAGGAGGGAGAAGAGTGGCCACTGCAATCAGATCACCAGTCGTAGCATTTGGAGTGGTGGAGAAATTGGGGAGATGGGAAGAGACCTTTAGTTTTCCTGTTGCCTTTATGTGCTGCCTCCAAGGTTTTGTCCTGAGCTGCTATTGTGAACTGCATGCGAAGAGGCCTAGCAACTGACTGATGCTATGGGAAAGAGCACTAACTCCTGATACTTTTGCCTGCAGTCTTGAAATCAGTTCATCCATTTCAGAAAAGGGCATCATAATTCCATAGGAATAATTTTGCTTTTTCACACACCTCCTCAAGCTATCTGTCCAAAATTTGGCACAAACATTCCCCATCCCAGGAACTGTTACTGTTGTGAGTTATAAACAACAAAGTTATGGGCATTTTTAAATACAGATTTTAAAATAGTATAGCTTGAAAGTCCTTTTATCACTTTCTATTAAATCTGGTGCACTCCGACCTTTCATAATGGTCTAATTTGTCTACAAATTTAATTTCATTTTGCTGAGATTTGTTTATAGTTTCAGCCATTTTTTTCTGTGTTAGACTGTGAAGAGTGAAAATCCGTTTTTCTAAATCACGCTCTTGATTCACACATCAAGCCAGAGCAAAGGAGAGCAGAGCAGGCTTTTCAGATCTCTGAAACAGATCAGGGAATGTTTGCATTCTAAGTAGGTGTGTTTACCAAAGATTAGCAAATCTTTTGACTGCACCCATGCCTAGACATCTCGCATCAGAAAATAGGAGCATACACTGAATCAGCTGTGGAATCAATCAATTGCCAAGATGAGTAAGAATTGCCTCCATGTGTCCAGGAAGATAGACTTTTGCTCTTTCTACACTGTTGCTGTACCTTTTTTCATTTTATCATTCCTCATTTTACGTTTCTCAATCTTTGTGGCCATAAAGCTTGCTAGCTGCAAAATACAGGGCAGGGCTCGGGTGTCCCCTCCAATTTTAAGAATATAGAGGTGAAATGCCATAGAAGCAGTTCTGAGCTTTTCCAGACCTAAATGGAAGAGAAGCACAGATGGGAAAAGACGAGGGGGCGGAGAGGCATTCAGGGTGGGCAAAATAGGACACCTTCTACAGCAGGTTATCTCAACCTTAGCAACTTTGAGATGTGTGGATTTCAACTCCCAGAATTCCCCAGCTTGCTGGCTGGGGAATTCTGGGAGTTGAAGTCCACACATCTCAAAGTTGCTAAGGTTGAGACAGCCTGTTCTACAGTATTTAAATTGCATATCTCCTGGAAAGGAATGGGGGTCTCACCACCCAAAACAAATTATCAAAGTGCTACGAAAAGATAAAATTGGCCCCTGCATAGTCAGGACAAACCCCTTAAAAATACCCAGCCTATATTGCCACAGATATTTCTTGAAATGGCTAGATTGCCCCCAGCTTCTGTTGTATTTTTCCTCTAAGGAGTCTCGATCACTTCTAGATTTTTCTTTCTTCTGCTCTGGTTTTTTCCATTGGTTCTCTGGCTTCCTTCTTTCTCCTGGAAGTGCCTTTTCCAGCACCCCCGCAACTAGACAGGAAGTGTCACCCACTCTGCTTATTCTTGTCTCAGATCTGTGGGCAGGCTTACCTGCCCGGGGTGATTTCAATAGCTCAGCACTGCATCACTCAGTGATCACTTTTGTATGGGGTTCTTTTTAAAGCTGCTTAAAAAAGACAGAGAGGGAGAGCAAAACACATGCTGAATTCCGAATAGCAGCGTTTCTATCATCTGTTGTCATGACACACAGATGACGTGGGAACATTCCTCAGCAACAAGGCTGGATTGTTGTTAGACGAGGTTAATTTTGGTGCAGAATTCTAATAAGAAAAGATGTCAAAAATATAGCCGGGTGGGAGAAAAACAAGTGGGCCCCCAGCTCCAGATACAAAGGAAACGGAAGTAGTTGGTAACTGGCCAAGATTGCCCATGAATAATTGCATATTCATTAATCCCTGAGTTCCCTCTAGACTTTGTAGGAATGGAGAAGTTAATCAGGCCCCGTCTGAGTCTTTTCTTGTGTGAAGTAGTTGATAACACATCTCCTAAAGGGGAAATAAAATAAAAGAAGACACATTGGAATAAAATACACATATATTAATATAAATGTTTAGGCTTACATTTACAAACAATGACTACAGTTTAAATAGAAATGCAGAATGTGGGAGCCATTCTCTTTGCTACCCAGCTGGAAGTAACTGACATGTTTTATTATAGAAGAGTCCTGGTTGGTGAGGCAGGACCTATGCCTCCATTTCTCATGATTTCCTCCCTTCACTGCTCCTTAGGGATGCTACTAACATTTTATGTACAGTGGTGACAATGAGTTGGAGTGGAACATGAAGACCCAAGTTCAAATTCCCATTTAATCACAACACTTCCTGGGTAACTATGGACCAGACACTAATTCTTAGCCTTGTCTACCTCATATGTTTTTTGTGAGGACTAAACCTTGTTATTCTCCTTGAATTCCTATGGATGGGCTATAAATCATTGAATAAATACAGACATGAATTTTCTGCTATAATGTTTATTAAGGTAATTCAATTATTTTTATCTTGCAAGCACTGACTGAAAAGCAGGATAAGTCTCCCATTTATTTCTCTGTCAACATGAAGGATGGGAAGTAATATGTCCTGAACCAATCACAGGGGCTTAAGTACCTTGCACCAATAATTGCCACACTAGTAAAGATATTGTAGGATTTCCAAACACAATGACTGAAAGTCCCATCAGAAATCATCCTAACTTCTCTTGATTTGCTATTACAGTCTAAATACCTTACTTCGCAATCATTAGAGGCTACACTATAATCTACCAAGTTTCTATTTCTATTTTTATTAATCTTGGAATTGATTATGGGTGATAGTGAATGCCTGCAAGTTACTGGAATCATGAACAGATAAAATTAAGTTTTATTTATTTATTTATTTATTTTTCCAACTTATATCACCAAGTCTTTTCAATTATCCCAGTAACTCTGTACCAGACTCCAACATCTGATAGTCTGTCAGAGTTAATACCTTATGAAACATTAAGACTTAAAGGTTTAAATGAAGGCTCTAGATAAGTTCCATAGATTTTGATGACAACTGACTCTCTTCCTTTCTCTAAATTCTACTTATTGTGAGAAGCATTATGATAAAAATAGAATTAACTGTATTGTTAAGATTAAGGATTTAAAACTGAACCTTAGCTTGGAACATTAAAAAAAGTTACATAAAGCATCACTCAGATATGCAAAGAGAAACCATCTGTTTATTTGAAAGTAGCATTTTAACCCAGGCTTTATAATTAGCATATTTAAATGTGTTAATAAAGCATTTTCTACTAGTGGTCTAAATACAGTTTTCTTTGAGAAAGCTTTCAATCTCTAAGGCAAATCCTTCATGTTTTATTAAACAAAATCAGCAAAAAAAATATTGATTTCTTTATATCATTTATATAAATTTAGCTTGGATAAAGAATAGGTTACAAATGCCCTTTGCAGCATATGCGCATACACACACACACATGGTATACTTAATTTCACAAATAAAAAACTTTTAAATTGAGCAAATTTAAATTGAATTTTGCTTCAGTTATCCAGGCTTTCATCAATCATCTTCAGTCCCCCAATTAAAATTGAGAATGGTGGATAGACAGCAAAAAGATATATTTCATTACCAACAAAATGGCCTCAAGTGTTAAGATTTGAGTAGTGACACAAATTAACAATAGATGGAAAATTGTACGAGACTGTTATGCTCTGCTGATCTTTCATCACCTTGCTGTACTGCTATGATAATTCATTCAATTTGTATGTCACCTCTCTGTTCCAAGTGAACACTCAGTTTTCTATGCCCTACAGCAGAGGTGCATACTCTTTCAGTAGTTGGGAGTTGTGTAATATTTTGGGGGCAGCAGGAGAAGAGCTAAAATGGCAAGGCCGCTACTGTGTAATTGGATAGGGCTACTTTTTTCTTTCTAGGTTTTGGAGAGGGTGTTTCTTTTTTTAAAAAAACAACATGTTAAGACTACTTTAGAGCTAGTTCTATTTCTTGTGCACTGTATTCCTTACCTCAAAAGGAAGGGAGATGTCACTGAGTTTCAACAACTGTGGCTGGAGGGATCTGTGGGGGTTGCGTGTGGCCCTAGGATGTCAAGGTCACCAATCCCTGCTTTCATCATCAATTAAATAATGGGAATTGGTAGTAATGTGCTTTCTCATGTTCTTTTAGAAGTAGAGCTCCAGCTGTATTTGTTCAGTTAATGGGCAAAAGTCAGAGAGTAATAACACAATAGCAGGTTCAACATAACGTTTTGGATGTATATTTATCTGAGGGACCGTCTCGTCCCGATAACATCGGCCTGCCCCACCCATTCATGCAGGGAGGGCATGCTTCGGACCCCTTCAACAAGAGAATTCCATCTAGCGGGGTCCAGGAGGCGTGCCTTCTCTGCGATAGTGCCCGCTTTATGGAACATCTTGCCCCCGGAGGTGAGGCTGGCTCCCTCACTCCTGACCTTTCGGAAGGCTCTTAAGACCTGGCTCTGCCGCCTGGCATGGGATGACGGAGGTAGTAGTGCCTCTTGGGGTTGGTTGGCCCCGTAGTATTGTGACCTATACTACGGCTTTTAATCATCTTTGGATTTTATTTATTCTTGTATGTTGTTGTTTTTTAGAAATTCTGTATAGATTTTAAATTTTTATCTGTTGTAACCCGCCCAGAGTCCCCTGTTCGGGGAGATGGGCGGGGATAAATTGAATATATAAAAATAAATAAATAAATAAATAAATATTTCAAAATATGTCTGCAATGTGTCTACACCTATAGGAGCATACCCAGCGGAGCATACCTTTTCTTGCTGTCAAAGTACATCAGTCCAAATTATTGCACTGATGGATGAAAGGGGAGTTATCTCTGTAAAAGAGTACATGCCCGCCCACAGCTGCACAGAGATGTGGTGAGTTGGCCTCTCTGAATCCTCAGGAGGGCTTCCTAAGCCTTTCTGTAGCTAGCAGAGTGGCCGGGAAGCATGGTAGGCTCGATTCTCTCAGTGAGATTGCTGATTTCAGAGAAGATTGAAGCAAGGCTGGCTGGGGAATTCTGGGAGTTGAAGTCCACACATCTGAAAGTGGCCAAGGTTGAGAAACACTGATCTAGATGGACAAGTTCATGTTTGATTGATTACCTTTTTGTATCTGGACCTTTTTGTGATGGGAGTTTTTCCCACTTCTGGATGATTTCCTTTTGTTCACACAAGGCCAAAGGACCAATGATTCCATAAAGAAGTCCAATAAGCTTGCAGATAAGCACATTATGAACCCAGATTTGAATCTGGCACCATAACCTGAAAAGGCATCATTCAACTTCATTCCAAATAGATATTGGGGCGCGGTGGCTCAGCGGGTTAAACCACTGAGCCGTTAAGACTGCCGACCACAAGGTTGGCAGTTCGAAACCGCGTGGCGAGGTGAGCTCTCGTCACTAGCCCTAGCTCTCTGCCAACCCAGCGATTCGAAAGCTAATATAGCAAGTAGATAAATGGGTACCACTCACGTGGGGCAATTTGCGGGCGTCCATCGGAGGGTCGTCCTCGATCCGAGAAAGACCTGGAGAGCGGTGATGGCGACGGAGGACGACGGATCCGGAAAAATAACAGCTTCCTGGACGTCAGCAGCTGGCGCAGAGCGAGGCATTCTGGGACATGTAGTCCGATGCCTGCAGCTGAAGAGCCGGTTCCCTTCCCCTCTCCCTATCGCGCGGTAAAAATTTGTAATGATGTATAATGTATAATTAATATGTAACTGAATGCTGTAAGCCGCCTAGAGTCCTCCAGTAGGGAGGGGATAGGCGGGGTATAAATAGGACAAATAAATAAATAAATAAATAAATAAATAAATAAATAAATAAATAAATATCACAGTCACATCTTATTTACACTAGGTAGTATCCATGGTTTTAGCTGAGATGCTTTTTAGATGTCATGTTTACTATGTCTATATATGTATACACGGCTTTAGCTTACAACATGGTGTACTTATATGTTATAATTTTAAAATTCCTGGAACTTTTGTATTATATTTTTTTCTAAATGTAATGCTTAATTGCTCATTACTCTTGTGGGCAAATTTTGTAACATAACTTTGAACAGTTATGTTTTTTGATTCTCTTGAGCTGGGGGAGTAAAAAAATCAAGATGATGGTGACAACTGTGTGATCACCCCCCTCCTTTTACATGCATTGTGATGCATGTAAAAAAGGGACGAGGGTTTGATTGCATGGTTCTGGCTGCCATCTTGACTTTTTTGACCCCTTCTTGAGCCCCCTGCTCTTGAGGTTCTTCATTTTAGACCTGAAGTTATCCATGGTAGGAAAGATCACTGGCTCAGATCCTGGAGAGCTTCTGTCAACCAGACCTGAGAAGTTCCAAATATGGACCATCAGTATAAGACCATTTCATACATTTTTGCCATTTCTAGTTTCCCATGAGACCATAACCTATTAACCAAATGTGTGATTTTTGTGACTTTTATCACCCTAGGAAGATTCTGAGATACCACTGAGAAGGCTTCACATGAAAGCAACTGCCCAAGTTCAGATTACAGATCAGAAGAACATGTTCATAAGTACCGAGGGGAAAACCTTAAGATACCACATTCCACAGCTTAATTAGTGCATAGGTAGATCCATCTTCCTTAATTTGTTTCTGTTTTGGAACACTGGGCTTCAAATTTAATAATTTCCACCCTATTTATCTGGCCATAATGGGTGGAAATTGTAAGAGTTCTAGCTAAAGCTGGTGTAAATGCAACTCCATGTGAGAGTCAGTCACTGCTGAGCCAAAGTTTGGGAAAGCAGAAGCTCATCTGTTGTGCCTAAATCTAGATCTGTTAACTAGAAAATTATTGCCTTCCTTATTGAATCGAATTATCCATTCAGTTGTATCCGACCCTTGGCGATTCCATAAGCCAGCTCTCTCCATGATTTCCAATCTTGTAGAACTTCTTTCAGTTGCTTTAAATTTTGGCCTGTGTCTGCTTTGATTACACCCAACCAGCGCGTTCTTTGGCGTCCTCGTCGTCTTTTGCCACTGACCATTCCAAGCATAACGTCTTTTCTCCAACGATGTTGATCTCATGACATGACCAACGGCCTTCCTTACAGATATGTAGTTTAGGAAATGGAAAGGAAAGATGTTGGTCTTCTAGACAAAAGTATCAGTCCTCAACTGGTAGGTAAGAGCTTATCCCTGAATCATAGGTACAGCCTTACCCGTAATGGATTTCAGTATCATTTATTTATTTATTTATTTATTTATTTATTTATTTATTTATGCTTCAATTTGTATACCGCTCCATCTCCCCACAAGGGAACTCTGGGCGGTTTACAGGATACAACTATTAAAATTTAACAGTTAAAACAGCATAATAAAATACTCTCATATAATAAAATTAAATATAAAATCCAAGATGTGATGGTTTGATGTTTAGATGTTTAAAAGGGCCCTATGGCACCAGCCATCCCCAAGAGGAACTATTCCCCCCCCCCACGCAAGGCGGCAGAACCAGGTCTTTAAGTTCTTTCTGAAGGCTGGGAGCGATGAGGCCTGCCTCACCTCCGGGGGTAGCATATTCCAAAGGGTGGGCGCCACTACCGAGAAGGCACGCCTCCTAGACCCCATCAGGTGACATTCCTTTACGGATGGGATCCGCAGCATGCCCTCTCTGAATGACCGAGTGGGACGGTTCGACGTTATGGGGATGAGACGGTCCCTCAGGTAACCTGGCCCCATGCCATGTAGGGCTTTAAAGGTGATAACCAACACCTTGAATTGGACCCGGAAGCACACTGGCACCCAGTGCAGCTGGCGCAGCAGAGGTGTCACATGCGCTGATCTTGGCGCACCAATAACTGCTAAATAAATAAATAAATAATAAAATATCATAATAATATATAGGAAGGGGCAGGGGCAGCTCTGGAGCTGCCTCCAGCAACTGATACCATAGGTGCAAGCCATGCAATTGGCACCCCCACCTGCATGAAATGTATTCATATTTTTTATTTGATTTTTTTCTCTTAAAATTTGGCAACCTATTTAATGTGGACCTTCTAGTTTACCTATATGGATGGATAGGCTATCCCTGGGCAGAAGGACAGGAATAGGTTCTCAGATGAATGGTTGGTCTAAAGGTTTGAAGTATTTGCACACTATGCCTAGGAGTGCCATTTCAAATCCCAATATAGAATTGGTTTAATTAAAAAAAAATGAGTGGAAATACTGCGTAGGTCATGTGAATGAAAAGGGAACACTCAGGGTAGGGCATGCTTTAGATCAGAGCTTTCCAAACTGTGTGTCGGGACATGTTAGTGTGTCGGCTGCAGTGTCTGGGTGTGTCACGGCTGCTGCTGCCTCTGAGCCCTGCCAGGATTCCACACAGGTCCTAGTGCCTGCCTTGGGCCTGGCTGCCTCCAAACCTGCTGTGTGTCACCAACATGAAAAGTTGGGAAAGCTCTGCTTTAGATGCTGAAGATGTCAGGTTCAATGTCTGCAACTCTTCTGCCTGAAATGCTGGAAAATCTGTCAGCGTTGGCAATACTAAGCTAGATGGGTCTGCATTCCTAACAAGCGTTAAGATTTGTTTATTTATTTATATTTCTAACTTATATCACCGCCCATCTCCCCCCATTCCGGAGGGGACTCTGGGCGGTTTACACCAAGCCAGCAATTAAAACATATAAAAATTTATAAAATAGAATACATAATTTAATTAAATATATAAAATCCAAGAGGCTCTGATGTTAGGCTTTAAAGAACCCTATGGAGCGAGCCAACCCCAAGAGGAGCTATTACTCCCCCCATCCCAAGCGAGGTGGCAGAGCCAGGTCTTCAGTTGTTTCCGGAAGGTCATAAGTGTGGGGGCTAGCCTCACCTCCAGGGGCAGAATATTCCAGAGGGCGGGTGCCACTGCCGAGAAAGCCCGCCTCCTGGACCCCGTCAGGTGGAATTCTCTTATAGACGGGGTCCGAAGCAAGCCCTCTCTGCATAGCCGGGTGGAACGGGTCGATGTTCTGGGGATGAGGCGGTCCTTTAGGTAACCTGGTCCCATGCCATGTAGGGCTTTAAAGGTGACAACCAACACCTTGAATTGGACCCGGAAGCAAACCGGTAACCAATGCAGCTCGCGCAGCAGAGGTGTCACATGTGCCGACCTTGGGGCACCCATAACTGCACGCGCAGAGAACTCACCCAACCAGAGAGAGATGTCCTAGCCAAAGGTCTTAATTTTGCCATCACTCCCAAGCAAGTTCCGGTTGTGGAGCTCATTACAGCCACAGAATCGGCCATCCACAACAACCACCTACCTTTTGAGGAAGCAGAACAACTCCGGCTTAAAATATCTGCAGCTCTGTCCAGTGCTCAACCTCCTCCCCCCAACCTTACCGTCCAAGAGAGGAGAGCCCTGACAGCCCTCAGCAAAGATGAAACCATCACCATTTTACCTGCTGACAAAGGAAGATGTACAGTGGTTCTAAACACTGCAGACTACCACAATAAAATTACCTCACTTTTGGAGGATCACCATACATATGAAAAACTGAAAAGAGACCCCACCAACAATTACAAGAAAAAGGTAATAGACAGTTTGAAACAATTGGAACATGATGGCTCCATCGATAGGATTACCTACCACCGTCTGTATCCTGGAGAAGCCATCCCCTGCATCTACGGACTTCCTAAGATCCACAAGGAAGGAACAGCCCTCCGACCCATAGTCAGCAGCATTAATTCGGTAACATACAACATTGCCAAACACCTCTCTACCATACTAGCACCTTTAGTTGGACACTCTGAACACCACATCCATAATTCGGAAGAATTTGTTTCCAAAGCAAAGATCCTGAAACTAGATACAGATGAAACTATGGTCTCCTTCGATGTGTCCTCCCTTTTCACCAGCATCCCCACCACTCATGCTCTATCCGCTGTCAGGAAGAGACTAGAAGAGGACAGCACCCTTGAAAGGAGAAACCATCTCAACCCTAACCAGATCTGCCATCTTCTGGACCTGTGTCTTAACACCACTTATTTCTCATACAGAGGTGACTTTTACAGACAAAAACACGGCTGTGCCATGGGTTCTCCTGTGTCACCCATTGTGGCCAATTTATACATGGAAGAAGTGGAGAAGAAAGCACTCAACACATTCCAGGGAACGGTGCCCACCCACTGGTTTAGGTATGTGGATGACACCTGGGTCAAAATCAAGGCCCAGGAAGTACAGACCTTCACGGACCATATAAACACTATAGATGCCAACATTAGCTTCACTAGAGAAGACACCAAGGACAACAGACTGGCATTCCTAGACTGTGAAGTCCTCATTGGGACCGGTGGCAAGCTAGAAATAGGGATCTACAGGAAACCCACACACACAGATCAATATCTGATGTTTGACTCCCACCATCCACTGCAGCACAAACTAGGAGTCATCAGGACATTGTCACACAGAGCAGAAACCATCCCCACCTCCATGGATTCCAAAAAGAATGAAAATCAGCACCTGAGAACAGCTCTGAAGGCCTGTGGATATCCAAATTGGGCCTTCACTAAATCTAAATCTAAATCTAAATCTACCAGACCTAAAACAGCGACAGATAGGGCTGAGACTCAGAGTAAACGGAAGAACCTGGTCATTCCTTACATGGCTGGCGTGTCTGAAAAGATAAAACGGATATTTGGCAAACACCACATACCTGTATATTTCAAACCCACCAACACACTGAGACAGAGGCTTGTACACCCCAAAGATCAAATTCCAAAACACAAGAAAAGCAATGTAGTTTATGCAATCCAGTGCCGTGAGGAGTGCTCTGAACTCTACATTGGAGAAACCAAACAACCTATGTACAGGAGGATGGCCCAACACAGGAGAAGTAACACCACAGGACCAGAGTCAGCAGTTTATCTTCATCTAAAGGAAAAAGGACACTCATTTGAGGACATAAATGTTCACATTTTAGACAGAGAAGATAGGTGGTTTGAGAGAGGGGTCAAGGAATCCATTTATGCCAACTTGGAAAATCCTTCCTTGAATAGAGGTGGGGGCCTCAGGCACAATCTTTCCCCTATTTTCCTCCCTGCTTTGTCTTCTGTGCCTAGGAAGATTAAGACCATTTCGCAAGCTCAACAGCAGCATGGTGATCTTAACGATCCTTCTTTAGATGATAAAGGGACTTAGAAATAACATCTCAAAAATAACCATGACCTAGCCCCAGGTGTAAGGTCACACAGCAACATATTTAAGGATTCCCTTACTAACTTTGCTCAGACTGAAGAAGCTCCTTGGATAAGGAGCGAAACGTTTCCACTGAGAAAATAGAAATCCAGTTGACATGATTCAAGCTACAGACAATTCCACCTGGATGACTGAGAACCTTCATAGACAAGCGTTAAGAAAGTAATTGATGGCAATTATAATTGGTTGCTATGTGCTTGTTCAATTATTTTACACATTTCATTAGTAGTTTTTCAATGTAACTTTATTACTTTAGTTATCATATGCTTTGGTTTTGGATTGTCAAAATAAAAAAAAGGACATAAATGGTAGTCTAAATTGCTGTTGAGCCAATTCATTAAAGTTTTTTTCTGACTGATTTCATTTATTTACTTTAGGACAGGGCTTTACAAAGTTCTGCTGCTGGCGACACACCAGCGGTGACGGCGGCGGCAGCGCGGTGGTGCGCGCGTGCACGGCGGCGGCGCGGGGGGGACTTTACAATTGTCATAGAATTTAGAATTCATTATTTCATTGGCTAAATAATTAATTGAATGTATAAAACTAAAATAATTGTGTCATCTTGAGAAATAATTGTAAATCACTACAAAACCCTAAACAGTAATGTTTATATTGATGTCACCACTATTTATTATTATCTAAAATAAATATCTAAAATAAAATAAAATAAAATAAAATAAAATAAAATAAAATAAAATAAAATAAAATAAAATAAAATAAAATAATAAAATAAAATAAAATAAAATAAAATAAAATAAAATAAAATAAAATAAATAAAATAAATCTCCAGCAAAGGAGATCGTTACCTTGTCGTGGTGCTGGAGCTTGAGCACCTCAATGAAACCATGAGCTAAACCGTGAAGGGACACCCAAGACGGGAAGGTCATGGCAGAGAGGTCAGACTAAATACGATCCCTGGGGAAGGTAATGGCAACCCACCCCAGTATTCTTGCCGTGAAAACTAAATGGATCAGTACAACCAGAGATATGTCGGTATACCATCGGAAGATGGGACTCCCAGGTCGGAAGATGGTCAAAATGCTACTGGGGAGGAACTGAGGATACGTTCAACTAGCCCCAGATGTGATGACGCAGCTAGCTCAAAGCCGAAAGGACGGCTAGCAGTTGATGGTGCTGGTGGTGAACGACGAATCCGATGTTCTAAAGATCAACACACCATAGGAACCTGGAATGTAAGATCTATGAGCCAGGGCAAATTGGATGTGGTTATTGGTGAGATGTCAATATTAAATATAGACATTTTAGGTGTCAGTGAACTGAAATGGACTGGAATGGGCCACTTCACATCAGATGACCACCAGATCTACTACTGTGGACAAGAGGACCAAAGAAGAAATGGAGTAGCCTTCATAATGAATAATAATGTGCTTAAGCAGTGCTTGGAAACAATCCAAAAAAATGATAGAATGATCTCAATTTGAATTCAGGGTAAGCCATTTAACATCACAGTGATCCAAATATACGCCCCAACCACAGATGCTGAAGAAGCAGAAGTAGATCAGTTCTATGAGGATCTGCAGCACCTACTAGATAATACACCAAAAAGAGATGTTATTTTCATTACAGGGGACTGGAATGTTAAGGTGGGTAGTCAAACGACACCTGGAATTACAGGCAAGCGTGGTCTGGGAGAACAAAATAAAGCAGGACATAGGCTGATAGAATTTTGCCAAGACAACTCATTGTGCATAACAAACACTCTCTTCCAACAACCTAAAAGACGACTTTATACAGGGACTTCACCAGATGGTCGACACCGAAATCAGATTGACTACATCCTTTGTAGCCAAAGGTGGCGGACATCTATACAGTCGGTAAAAACAAGACCTGGAGCTGACTGTAGTTCAGATCACGAACTTCTTATTGCAAAATTTAGAATCAGACTAAAGAGAATAGGGAAGACCCACAGATCAGTTAGATATGAGCTCACTAATATTCCTAAGGAATATGCAGTGGAGGTGAAGAATAGATTTAAGGGACTAGATTTAGTAGATAGGGTCCCGGAAGAACTATGGACAGAAGTTCGCAACATTGTTCAGGAGGCGGCAACAAAAAACGTCCCAAAGAAAAAGAAAACCAAGAAGGCAAGATGGCTGTCTGCTGAGACACTGGAAGTAGCCCAAGAAAGAAGGAAAGCAAAAGGCAACAGTGATAGGGGGAGATATGCCCAATTAAATGCAAAATTCCAGAGGTTAGCCAGAAGAGATAAGGAATTATTTTTAAACAAGCAATGTGCGGAAGTGGAAGAAGACAATAGAATAGGAAGGACATGGCTAGTCCATGAAGTCACGAAGAGTCGGAAGCGACTGAACTAATAAACAAAAAAAAAAATGCACATGATCTTATGAAAAGAAAACAAACAAAAACAAAAACAATCAGTAAAAATAATATTAAGTTCTAAATTTCCTCCCACTGTACCTGACTGGTGATTACATCAAATTATTTATATTTGTTAAAATTGTTAAAATTATAAATAA
Organism: Charina bottae; assembly: GCA_023362775.1. Classification (NCBI taxonomy): domain Eukaryota; kingdom Metazoa; phylum Chordata; class Lepidosauria; order Squamata; family Charinaidae; genus Charina; species Charina bottae. The sequence continues at coordinate 212,731,445 of JALMGJ010000002.1, read as the reverse complement.
GTTAAAATTGCTTCTGGTTACGATCTTTACATCAAATATTTCCCCGTTAAAAACTGTACTCTATCTAAGGTTGCCTTGTTGCGTGACATGTAATATATACGGAAGCCATTCTTGCTTAAATTTAGTCAGACTTCTGTTCTGGATGTACTGTATACTGTTGAATGTTGATGGCGGCTTATCCAGAGGGACAGGGGCATGGTGCTCTAACAAAGAGCTAGCATGAGTACTATCTGCAGATAGGTTCTTTTGGAAATAGCATCATAAAATATGTGATCCTAAGTGAACCTAATTGGAAATGAGCCCAGTAAAATCAACAGCACTTCCTGCTTTCAAATTTAGTGTGCTTTAATACTGAACAGGCAATCTTTTAGAAAGAAGCCTCATGATTGCCTTCTGTAAATCCAGCTTTATAAAACTTGCCTTTTTGTGCAATAAATGAATAAACACAGTATACAAATAATGTTGTCACATCAGTAAAAGGCAGCATCAACCTGATTTCTGCATAAACATAATAAATATTTCCTGGCTAAAATATTCATCTTTTTTTTCTTTTTATGGCAGTAAAACTTGTGGCTATGTATAAATCTGAAGTACTGTTGTCATTTGTAGCCTTTGGAGTCTATTGTTTATTGAATGCCCAGTTCCATCAGCACATCTTTTTGCTGTTATCTTTTAAAACTTTCAATTTTTTAAAATTAAATTAAGCAGTTTTAAGAATCTGTTTAACACATGATACCGTTTTTGTTTTTCCTATATTGTTTATTCATTTATTGTCTCCAGTATCATCCCCAAATCTTTGTCTCTTTGAAGGAAGAAGAAGTTGGTGATCTCAAGTGATTATAAACTGGGCTTAATGATTCTTCGGTTTAATTATAATCTGATATATCAGCTACCATTTCTCCCCTCCTGTTGCATACACAAACAGACAGGTAGAGGGACTAATAGGTTGATCTGAAAAGTTCTCAGAGAAAACAACATTGGAGATGTTGGAACTGATGAAGAAGCCTCCAATCAAAACAACATCAGTGTTGTTATTGTGGTTGCTGCTGTTACTATTTTTACACTGTGAGAAAAAAAGCAAAGAAAAGTATGAGAAATAGGGAATAGGAATTTCTGTGCTTCAGTTAAGAAAAGAAACTGTACAACTATGTATTCTGAGCTTACAGGATGGGACTTGCTAAGTACAGTTAAATAACTCAGGAAGGAAAGTGTAGTAAGACAAAAACCATGACAGTCATCCCTTTCATAGCCTATTATAATATGACATATTTTCATTTAATATGCCAGATACTTAGATCAGTTAATCACTTGGTGGCAGTGCTCTATAGCTATAGTGACAACTCCATCCTCAGCCTGCTCATGTACAAAACAGAGACAGTATTTTGGTTTAGATGCGAAAAGGATCAAGGCAGAAAAATAAATATAATGAATCCATTATACATTTACTTTGATCCAGAGGGAACGTGCATATGTGCCATCAGGTTTCTGCATGTGTATCTAAAAATGAGGAGTTGATTGTGTAAGAGGGATAAAGTGCAATTTTATGGAACAGAAATGTCATATTAATGCTCTAAACACATTTTTTTTTCTTGAAAGTCATTGATGGGGTTACTTTTCTAGTAAGCATATTTAGGACTCCAACCTTATTTTAATGCTTAAAGTCTAATTCAGTCCAAACTTCTTTGTGAAACATGCCTTCCAGTCAAGAAATCACAGAGGTCCACTACTGAGGAGAAGGTTGATCTAATTGAACTGAGGGGTGTTATTCCTTTGCACCTCTTCTCTGGTACCACTAGGGGACAGGCACAAATTAATTAATGTTCCCTGAGTAGTACCAGGTGTGGTATGGTACAACATGTTTAAGGTGTTGGGCTAAAAGTGGAAAGACCCAGATACTTAGTCTGCCTCTGCCATGGAAACTTACTCAGTGACTTTGATCCAGTCACAATCGCTCAGCTCAACTTATTTCACAGTATTGCTGTTGTGGGGATAAAATTGAGATCTCCATGCAAGCCACCTTGAACTCTTGGAGGAAAGGTGGAATATAAATCTAAGAAATAAAGAAATTATTATTAAAGGAAATGTATGAACTGCCCATCTGACCACTGCTGATCTTCTCTTACACCTATCTATATGTGGGAATCAGAAAATTTGTTCTTCCAATGATCAGAAGCTATGTGGGTGTTCTTTTGACTATGAACTGTACCTGTACAGTTCTGGTCATGCTATAATCTCTAGAACTTTTTTTCACCTTGTCCTGTCTTATATTTTCAATGCACTACAGTAAAAATAAATTATGTTCTGCTATGCTTGCTAACAAATGAAGCCAAAAGAGAGAGGTAGACCCCATCTCAACAGGCTGATGTGGCTATTTCAATGCACATACAGTATCTGACATGCATTGAAATGGCCACACGACTAAGCCTGATTGTTGTCAATGGAGTACAGAAAGTAAAGGAGACCTATTTTCAATTTAAATGACATTCTTGCTAATATAACTTTTTTAAAAATGCAATTTGCTTCAGAGGAATATGTGAACACCAGCTTAAAGATTCCTTGTACCTGTGACCTTACAAAAATTAAAATGGCACCTTGGGTTGTTTTATGGTTAGTCCAACATTTCACATGTTATAAATAAAGAGAAATACAGTATGTTAGGAACCTATGCTGCATACCTATTAAAAGGGTAATATTTGGAAGTGCAGATAAATCTTTTTCCTCATTGGATGTATGCCAAGAAAATAGACTGCAATTGCTTTTGACTGGTTAGCTTAAATGTATACAGGATTTTCAAAAGAACCCTTTGCTTCAAATGAGATGGTTTTCATGGCTGCACAATGTCCATTAGAATCCTGATGTAGGAGATGGCCCAGTAGGAAGTGATGCACGTGAATATTTGAAAGTGGACCCATAAAAGCTGAGGAAGCTCATTATTTGAATCTGAGGACACTGATGTAGGATCCACTTAGATATCCTTGCTCTTCTGGTACTTTAAAGATGCAAAAAAGGTCCTCTACAGCATTGCTGACAAGCAAGTTATTGCATACTACCAATTATGGTCTGGAATATGTGTGTGGGTGAGGGACATTAGAAAAGCTTGATAAAACTCTCGAAGTAGAATTCGTGATGAATTGCCCTACCGGTTGTACTTCTAGCCATCATGTTGGTTTCAGTTTATTGAATCTTCCGGATTTTGGTGGCATCTGCTCCCAAGGTTTTTTTTTAAGGAAGGAAAATACTGTATATACATCTAATTTGTTACTAAGAATGAAGAATGGACATTTAACATTCAACTCTAATTGTGAATCCTTTAATGTAATCTCTGCTTCATATTATTACCTGTAATCTGTAGTTCTGTAGTGTTACCTAGCCCATACCTGAGATCTGGAGATGCCCCTGCCAAGTGAAGTCTGCTGAGTAGCTACATAGATGAAATGCTAGTGTGCTCCTCAGAGCGATTCACTTAGTAATTACTTTGTACCTTTGTTAGAATCAGGAGAACTTTTCTTGTTGTTTCACCAATGCTCTTTGTAATGGAATCCTACTCACATTGACTCAAATGAAAGCAACTCAGGTGGAGCTTACACCAAAGTAAGCTATATGGGACTGCAAACTTAGGATGCAATTTTATGTCTAGTTTATTAATTTTCATACTTTTGGAAATTAATTGTTCCTGAAATACAAAGAAATATATGATGCAGGTGTAAGTGCGTATATGTTTACATACTTGTACATATCTGCATATTTCCTTCATCACCCATTGCTTTGCACACCTGGTGAAAAGCTGATTCATCTTTAAAACTTTCAGCCTACTTTCACCTTCCTTGCATACTGTCCATGTTTCACAGTCATAGAGGAGAGTTGAACAGATGTAGCATTTAGCCATTCTTATTCTTAGCTTTAAATCCATTTCCCTTGGGATCAGAATATTCTTCATGTCTAAAAAGATTTTCCTGGCAATTTCTATTCACCTTTTTATTTCAACAGCTGTTTTCACATCTTCTGTGATTAAATGTCCAATATAGATAAAATTCTTGACTTTCTGAGGTGTGTGTGTGGGGGAATCACTGACCATTGTTTTTAGTTTTGGACAGTCTTTTTTTCCTTGAGATTGCCATCATCTCCAGGCTTGGCTGCCAGCTCGACCAGTCAGATTTCTCAGAACTGACTGAATTTCCCTTGCTTGCGTGGATTGCAGAAGTTGTGGTCCACTGAAGTTTTTTTTCCCCTGGAGAAGGGGAGACCAGAAGATTACTCGTGGGGCCATTGGGATTGCCTACCCTTGTTTTTTCTGTAGTTTTCCACCGCGGAAGGAACAGGGTAAGTGCAAGGCAATGGCCGAGATATATCAGGCTCTCGCAGGGGAAACAAGTCTCTTTGAAGAGACACAAGAGCGCCCAGCCGCTTTTAGATCACTTTAGGAATGTTTTTTTTTAGATTAAAATATTTTTGAAATCTAAGATCTATTTTTTGGACTTCGTTGAAAATGTTGGCTAACTTTGTGCTTTCTTTGCTATAACTGATTCTGGTGGAAGTTTGATGGACTCTATATTTGCAACATAATGAAACGTCTGCATTTTTTTTTTTTACTTCTCTTTTGTATTAGAGGGATTTAAGAGACTCTGTTTGTAATTCTTCGCTTGATAAACTAAATGACTATTCATTTTTTGAGAAACTCTTTGTTTGGATTAAGCAGCTTGCAGCTTGAAGAACGAAAGCTCGCAGTTTGAAGAATAAAAACACAGGGTAACGTGTTTTTTTCCTTGTCGTCTTTTTCTACATCCTCCCTGGTTGGATTTTGCTTCATTTGGAATATATTTTTTATTTCTCCTTCTATAAACTGTTTAAAATATTATTCTCTCCTGTATTTTGGATTATTGGAACTTTCTTTTTTCTTTTGACTTTAAAAAACACACAACAACAACGACGTTCTGCTTAATAGATTCTGCTGGTAGTATTCCATGGACAGATTACATGATTATTGTTTTGACTAGAAGGGTTGTTGTTTTAATTTGAAGGACACAGGAAAGATGGCTTTCCAACTTGTACCTGAGGAGCTCAGAAGAGAGATTACTGAGGTTTTTTCAAATATTCAAAGGTCGTTGGAATTACTGTTCGTAACTCTGCAAAATAGAGAGAAAGAACAGAGAACAGAAACGGAGACAGAAAGGAAAAATGTTTTTCAAGTGGAGGAGAAACAGAAGGAGGAAATTTTGAGTATATTAGTTCAGAAGAACATTCTGAAGGCTTTACACTACAATCTTGGTATAGATATGTTGTGGCAGTGGAGACAGAGTGAAAATATGGGTGCACAGTTGGATGGATGTTGTGAAATATGTGGAAAGGGAGAGAAGGTTGCTCTGATATTCTATATGAGATATAGAAAAGAGCAGGCTGTATATTGTGAATCTCCCACAGTGTATTGTGATTTTGGCATAACCTAAACAGAAGATATGAGAAACTGTATGGATATAAAGGTTAATGAAAAAATATGGACTTGAATTGTTATGAGAAACTGTATGGATATATAAAAAGTGATATTCTAAATGTAAGATGCTAAATACAAACACAAGTTGATATTATAGAATATTGTTTTCCTTAGAGATATATTTATGAGAAGATAATGATATGATGGAATTAGAATGATGGTTACTACAGGATGATATATATCAATATGTATTGTATGAATATTATAAGAATTGATATATTAGCTATTAGGTTAAGTGATATGATAGATTATGCATTTAGTTTAAATGGACACTACTACAAGGAATGGAAATTACAGATGGATAATTGAGATTCAAGAATTCCTTTTTTATGGAGATATATATATATTTTAGAATTAAATTATAGAAATATATATGTATGAACACTATAAGAATTGCTAAATTATGTATTAAGTTACATAACATGTTAGGTTATGAGTCATAATATGAATAGAATATATTGTAGTTTATTAGAAGTAAATAAGGCTTTTATTTGTTATACTAATTGGTCTTTATTGAAGATATAAATATGTAGTAATGAACATTCAACATTTAACTACTACTTCAAGGAGTGGAAGCCAAAGATGGATTATTGGGAGACAGTAAGATGAAGGTTAGAAGATTGGATTAAAGAAATCAAAAGGCATATGACAAAGAAAAGTTCCTGTATACTGTATGAAGTACTAACATTTAAAATCAATTGTTGTACTTTAAGTTCAAAGATAGATTGGAGGACATCTATTTTCTATATTTTCTTTGCTTATTATTTCTTGACTTCACTTTTTCTTTATCTTTTTCTTATTTTGTATTTCTGTTTCTATTTCTTTTTCTACTTTAAATTTTATTATGTATTGTAAAACTTAATAAAATTTATTAAAAAAAAAAGAGATTGCCATCATCTTGGGTTTCTTTAATTATTAAAATGTAACCTGTACCTTTCACTTGTTTTTGTTTTCTAACCTAAAAAAATACAACTAAAAAGCAATTAAACCACTTATATAGAAAAAGGATGCATAGCCTTCATCATACTCCTAGATAATTGTACCTGTTTAGAAATAAAATGGTGACATTGGTAAACGCTGTTTTTTCTTAATTCAACCTTTGCTTGCTAATAGTTCAAGTATATAATAGTTTACAATTGGAGCTTATCAGTAACCAGTGGCATCATCAAAGTAAATGATCCAAACCCATGTAGGGCAGAGGTCATGAGGTTTCAAACCCTACTGGATATGACATGTTATCTAATCCCATCAGGAAAGATGTCTCCAGGTCATGAAACCCCCTACTGAATATGACATGTTACTTAATCACATCAAGCTTCTCATTGAAGACATTGTAGGAGGAGAGCCCTGTTAGTCTATTGTGGCAAAAAATCAAGAGGAATTTGGTAGTACCTTTTCTAACAAATTTTATTCAAAGGTATAGATTTCTGTAAGCTGCAGCTCTCTTCATCAGATGCATAGAGTGGCTACACTAATGTAGGATTTAAATTGGTATGAGGCTGGGGGGCCAGGGAGGGGAAGACTATTGGGTGTGCAGATGCAGGTTACATGTGAAACAGATTACAAGTACAACTGTAATTTGTTAAAAACCCATTGTGTTTGCTGAGATGTTCTGATATTGCCTGAAAACTTTTGATGTCCATGAGTTCAGTAATCTCCTGCTCAATGGTGCTGTCAACGTTGTGTTTTTCCAAACAGTCCCTTTGAAGTCTGCTATACAGTGTCCTGGGAGTTTGGAATGCTCTTTTTTTTTAATAATAATTTTATTAAAGACTACATTGTATAGATAAAACTAATACAAAGTATAAAAAGTAGAAAGTAAAAAAAAGAAATTTTGTTTTAAAAAAAGAGAAAGAAAGAAGAGAAATAACTTCCCACTTCACCCCAGCAAGTATAAACAACTTTAACAAGTATTATTATGAATTTGTCCTGTTTTCTTTTTATTTACTTGTATACGTGTATTGGTTTTATACTTTTTATATGGTCAAATGACTAAATCAATAAAGTTTCTATTCTATTTCTAACAACTGTAACAACTTATCACCATCTCTTAAAATCAATGGGGACTTACCCTGAAACGTAAACTCTGGAGATATTGTACACATACAATAAAATACATATTAGTACATGGACATTTTGTCTGATGGTCTTTGGGACTACAATAGCATCTCCCATCATAGTATCTGGTCCACTCCTGACAATGTAAACCTAACTAAAGAATGGGAGGTGTGGGTAAGACTCTATGGGAAAATTTTAGAAGGCAAAAGGAAGGAGAAAGATCTTAAGATGGGGGTTCACGTCAAAGTACCTAGCTTGAAGGAGAGCTTTGAAGGGCTGTCAGCAAACATGGAAGAAATATTCATCTTCAAATAATTGTGGAAAAGGGGCCAAAGAGTGGCATATGGATTAAAAGACTATGCAGACGAACCTGTAAAGGGTTCTTTTTAGCCTGAAGAACTCCTAAAGGTCCCAACATCATATGGAGCTTGTCATAAGTTACCATGATAAAATCAATGTTCTCTTCGATTGGAATCATTGTCTTGCCCTCACACAGGTACACAGCATGGTAATGGCACATAGAAGCCCCCCCCCCACTATCTGATCCTATCTGAATTGGCATAAGCAGCATAATAAGGTAGAAGAACTTCATACTGAAATAGTCACATATGATTCTGCCTTTATACCTCATGCTGATGTCACAAAATTATCCCATCAGAACTAAATTCTTAACACCAATCAGGCCCAGCTGGACTGAATTGAATAATATCTTGGCTTGATTTGATTAAACTGTATTTGTTTTACAGTCTGACATGATTAAACAGAGTTAGCCAAAGAAATAAAACAGATTTTGTTTTACATGTAAATAATTGTTATTATAAAACTCAAGGAGGAAATATGAACATCTTCTTGTAGTTGACAGGGCTAATAGTTTGACATGCCAGCCTTTTCTACAGCAGTTAAAAGTGTACAGCAAAAGCTTTTAATAAGCTTTGTTTCAGCATAGCCAACAACTTGTTTTTCTTGGTCACATAGATAACCTATCAATGAAGAAGGAATTTTATGATACAGGCTTTCAAAATCTGTCATGCTGACATCTTGAGGTCCAGGCATTTCTAAAACTAACACAAAATAAAATAAAATAAAATGAGGGTGTTGGCTTCAGAACTAATCTGAAATACAGGTAGTCCTTGGCTTATGTCCATTCGTTCAGCAACCATTCAAAGTTACAGTGGCACTGAAAAAATGGATGTATAACCAATCCTTGAAGTTCCGGCCATTGCAGCACCCCTGCAGTCGTGTGATTATTACATCACAGGGAGCTACAGTCACATGACTGCCATTTGTGACCTTCCCTGCCAGCTTCCCACAAGCAAAGACAATAAGGAAGCCAACAGGGAAGGTCACAAGTTGCTCCAGTAAGACCCCCCCAGCATTCCTGCACTTGCACTGCGCCGTGCCCTCCACCCCACGGTCTTCCTGTGTTCGTGTGGTGCTGCACCCTCCACCCCATAGCCTTCCTGAACTCATGCAGCAACGCCGCAGTACCTTCCTCCCATGGCCTCCCTCAAGTCATGCACAGCCTGCGCTAGGCCTCCCAGGGCCTCCCCCCCCACGGCACCCCCGCGCTCCTTACCTGGGACTCCCACCACTTCCCGCTTAATGACCTATGCGTCTTGGGGTATGATGGCAACTGGGACTGCTGGGATTATTGTTGCTAAGCAATGCAGTCACGTGACAACACACTTTATGACCACATTGCTTAGTGACAGCAACACCAGTCCCAATTGCCATCGTAACCTGAGGACTACCTGTACTTTTCTTCTTAATCAGTTAGGCAGTCTAACTCCATCCTGTGCATTCTCCTCAAATAGGCTATGCTGTTGTGGAGTGTAAAGTCTCTTTCTTTTTCTAGCCTTTTTCTTTGGAAGCCCAGGGATCAATTTTATCTCAAACAATCAGCTTCTGTGGCTCCTGTTTCTGGGAGAAGACATGTAACCAATCCCCCTTTACCCTTGCAGAGTATACTCTGTACATGCCTAGAGTAATTTCCCTGGCCCTGTCTGGACACACAGTAAACATGCTCTTGCAGGATGTGCTTTGTGCATGTCTGCAGTTAATGTGCAGATATGCCTCTTTTCAGTTGCAGACCTGTATTTGAACCTTTGCCCACAGGAGTTTGAAGTTTTTACTAGCTTCTATTTTATTTTATTTATTTTATTTTATTTTATTTTATTTTATTTTATTTTATTTTATTTTATTTTATTTTATTTTATTTTATTATTTTATTTTAATTTAATTTTATTATTTTATTATTTTATTTTATTTATTTTATTATTTTATTTTATTTTATTTTATTTTATTTTATTTTATTTTATTTTATTATTATTTTTATTTTATTTTATTTTATTATTTTATTTTATTTTATTATTTTAATTTAATTTAATTTAATTTAATTATTTTATTTTATTTTATTTTATTTTATTTTATTTTATTATTTTTTTTATTTTATCCCACATTTATTATTTTTATAAATAACTCAAGGCGGTGAACATACCTAATACTCCTTCCTCCTCCTATTTTCCCCACAACAACAACCCTATGAGGTGAGTTGGGCTGAGAGACAGGGACTGGCCCAAGGTCATCCAGCCGGCTTTCATGCCTAAGGCAGGACTAGAACTCTCAGTCTCCTGGTTTCTAGCCCATTGCCTTAACCACTAGACCAAATGCTATTTATTTATTTATTTATTTATTTATTTATTTATTTATTTATTTATTTATTTTCTATCCTGCCTTTATTTTTCTTTTTGATAAATAACTCAAGGTGGTGAACATACAAAATACAACTTCCTCCTCCTATTTTCCCCACAACAACAACCCTGTGAGGTGAGTTGGGCTGAGAGAGAGTTACTGGCCCAAAGTCACCCAGCAGGCTTTCTTTTTTCTTTTTTCCTTTAGAAAGGCTCAAACTAGGTTAAGTTCATTTTTTCATTGCTTGCTGGAGGATTGGAGAGATGTATGTTAGTGTTTAAGTAAACTTTGCAAAAAGTTATGCATGTATTTAACTTTCAGAAAAGGCAGAAGAGCAGACTGTAACTTAAAATTCCTTTATTTTATCCCTGCATTTCTGGCGCCGATTTTAAAAAATCAACAAAAAAAACTTCATTAGGGCTTCCTTTATTGCAAACTGCTCAAAATAGGGTTTGTGTCAAAATACAGGTTTTCAGTTTAGTCAAGACCTCGGGTTAATAGAAGTTAATGCAATCAAGCAGAGAGTGATATTAATCACTAACTTTAAAGTGGCAAACTGGCAAACTGCTTTTCTTGACAGAATTAGGTAACATGTCATATCCTGTAGGGTTCATGACCTGATGACATCTGCACCACTTGGGTTTTGATTGTTCACTTGGATGACATCGTTGATTAAAACTACTGATAAACTAAACTAAGCTAAGCTAAGCTAAGCTAAGCTAAGCTATGCTATGCTATGCTATGCTATGCTATACTATACTCTTCCATTGGATCTAGATCTTCATATATGAAATGTAATATATTGGTCAATTTGTTTTCTTATAAAAGAAGATGTAATAAACCTAGTTCTGAAAGTAACAGTGTAGCCAATCAGAATTGCCTTAGGCCAGCCTTCTCAACCTGGGGCATCCAGTTGTGATGGGCTACACTTCTCATCATCCTTAGCTGGCATGGTCAATTGGCTAGGAATTCTGGCAATTGTAATCCACACATCCGAAGTGCCCCAGATTGAGGAAAGCTGCCACATGTATTTTTACAGGAGAAAATTGTGGAAAATATACCTTTAATAATTATGCTTTCATAAGGAAAGAGAAGAGGAGGACCAGCAGCAAGGTGGGTGGACTCAGTTACAGTGGCGATGAGTGCAATGTTGGAAAACGTGAAGGACAAGGTTAGGGACAGATCTTCATGGAGAAAATCTATCTCTGTGATCGCTAAGAGTTGACACTGACTTGATGGCACATAATCAATCAATCAATCAACCTGCTCGATTCCATGAATCAAATATTTATACAAGATCTGAGTGAAAAAAATGTTTCTGTGTGTGCACATGTTCATGTGCATTTTTAAATCTTTAGTTCTTCTTGCTGAATAGCAACAAAATTCTCAGCACCACCTTTTGTCAATCAGCCTGTCTCTTTGTGCCTGTTTATTATAATTGAATTGGTGGTTCGAACTCCTTGAACTTTGTGTTCCATTAAAAACTGCACTGGGGCTGATGGGCTGGCAGGGCACCCAAGAAGTGGCATGTTGGCAGGAGTGGGGTGGAGTGGGGGAGAGATATCAAGAAACAAAAGGCTTTTAACTTGTACGGAATATGAAAGTGATGGACTTCTTTCAAAGAGCACTGGGGCTTTCAAGAATCGCAGGAGTGCAGAGAGGTCACCCATATGTATTTGAATTATTAACACATGTTTAAACATTAAAGAAAGATGTATTGATAGAATATCAATGTGTTTAATTATTTACTTGCAGAAAGTGAAGCATGGAAAGGAAATTAACTGTTTATTGCTCCATGTTAAGAGATGGTCTTCTTGGAGATGCAGCATAAAAGGATTTGTTAGTTTTAATAAGCATGTTAATAGCTTCCAGAGTAGATGATTTTAATGTGGAATGGAAGCTTAGATGCTCAGAATGGAAAGGGAGACCTTTTAAGTTGGACAAAGGCGGTTAGTGTAGTGAGTTTCTGAAGTCTACTCAGGCAGAAAGAGAACACAGTCAGATATGGTATAAGACTAGGGTAAATAACCAGTGAATAAAAATACTTACATTTCAAGGAATGGCCTAACCATAAGGTATTGCATATATGAACAGAAATATCAAGTTAAAAAATCTTCAGCAATCTAAGATTTCAGTGGTCAGAAAAGGTCTGTTTATTCTGGGAAAAGCATTCATCCATGGGTTCAGAACTGGGCTGTCTCAACTATTAGGCAAAACAAAGCAGCAATTTTGAGCAATGGATTGGATCTAGTAGTAAACCAGAACTAGATCCCAGATTTATCCCCACCTTCTATGGATCAAGCCAAATGGTTCACCCTCTTTTGCTCCTCTGCTCAGCTATGTAAGATGGCTTAGGAAGGAGGAATAATGCTACATCCACACCTGGCCCCTAGACTTCAGTTCTGAAGCAGGAGTGAAAGTACCGTGGCCAACAGATAGCTGCCTCACCTTCTCAATTCATCACACATCCTGTAACACTCCAGATGTTACCAAACTACAACTCCCAGAGAGCCAGTTTGGTCTAGTGGTTAAGGTGCTGGGCTAGAAACCAGGAGTCTGTGAGTTCTAGTCCCACCTTAGGCATGAAAGCCGGCTGGGTGACCTTGGGCCAGTCACTCTCTCTCAGCCCAACTCACCTCACAGGGTTGTTGTTGTAGGGAAAATAGGAGGAGGAAGGAGTATAGGCTATAAGCCTAGAGGAAGCCAGTACAGCTCACAAAATAGTGATGTTACATGGGAGTACTATCATGCATCCATAACTACACTGCTGCATTCTGGACCAATTATAGCTTTGGGATGGTCTTCAGGTACAGCCCTATGAGAAGCTCATTGCAATAGTCCAAGCAGGAGATGAACAAGATATGAGTGACCATGAGCAGGGCTTCCTAATACAGAAATGGGCACAATTGGTGTGCAGGATGGAATTGTAGAAAGGCCCTCTTGGACATGGCTGCCACTGCTCTTCAAGTAGGAGTTGTGAATCTAGTAGCAGCAACTGAACACCTGGGCCAGAGGATCCAATGACTGGGCATTGGGCAGCACAGTTTGGTGGTACCGACTAGTGTTGTTTGGTGCATATACCAACACAGCTAATTTTTCTGGAACTGAACATTTCAATCCCACTTTTCTTCTATATGGAATACAAGATAGCATATCTGAGGTGCTCTGGCCATCTCTCATCCAGCCACTAGCAGGACATCGCTCGGTATAACTTTAGGACAGGACTTTCCAAAGTTTTCCCGTGGCGACACACCAACCGCCATTGGTGTGTCGCCGCAGGAAAACCTGGAAGTGCCGCTATTGCGGCAGCGCGCAAAATCCCGGAAGCGCTGCTGCCGCTTTCGGATTTTTGCACGCCGCCGTTGGTGTGTCGCCGCGGGAAAACCCGGAAGCGCTGATGATGATCAGCGCTTCCGGGTTGTATGGCAACACACCAGACTGTGTGTGGCGACACACTTTTGTGTCGCGACACACAGTTTGGAAAGCTCTGCTTTAGGAAAATGGCTGTATGCTTGTCCACTTCTTTCAGGCCAAGTTTCTTCTTATGCCTTTCAGTGAGGGCTAAGCTACATTTCTTCTTTTTAAAATGTCCTTGATTAATTATAGGCATGGCTGAGTAGGTGTGAGTGAGGGGCTGATGGGGAATGCAGTGTGCTGGGAGAGACCTTATCATCTCTCCAGCAGAATCAAACATTCTGCATTTTCAGATCACTTTACAACCATTAACTAAGAATGCTTTGGAGCACCCTTGGGAGGTTGGTCTAAGTATGTTGTTATTATTAAGTAGACTTTTGGTCTTCTGGCAAGATAACTCTCTGAGGAGGCTAACCTCTTATCTCTGATCCATGCTGCCAAGTGCCCTTAACACTATTTGCATTTCAAGTACATTAGGATTTGTAAACCACTGACCAGATATTACCATTTCACATTCTGTAGCATGGAATTTTCCTTGCAATAAATCTTTGATCAAAGTACCCCCTTCATCCCTATCTTTTCTTTTTTCTATTCCCCTCCTTTTCTGACCATTTGTTCCTTTACTGTGACATGCTAAGTGTCAATGGTGTTGTTAGATTAAGGATCAAGGGACTGTTTTAGATGGATCGCTTGTAGTTTTTGTTTGGTTGATGTTGTTTTACTGTTTTACAATTGTATTTCTATTGTTGTTTTATTTGGTTCTATATATTAACTGCTGAAAATCACTGGACTGGAAATATAGGAAGCAAATTAACAAACAAACAAACAAACAAATAAAAGATATTGAGTTGAATATGGGATTTTTTTCCAGTGCTGGCATTCAATGAATGGTCTTCTTTTAGATCTCCATCTACTGTACTGCTGCCCTCAGTTCTTTTCTTCTAGAGCACAGAAGTATTGGCCGCATTACTTCTTACCACATTACCACCAGTTGTCTTGCTACTACTGGCAAGGATTGGTGTCTTCCTTCTCCATCTAGTATAACCAGAAGCTCCGATGACTAGCAAATGACAGTTGTCTTTCCTTTTGTAACTTCACATGTTTACTGGTTCCAGATGCTATGCCTTCCTTGTGAAACAGCATTGCTGAAAAGAGGTGAGAGGCTTTCTTGAATGATATCCTCCTGAAAGACAGGGCCAAAGAGGCATCTAACTAAGCACCTTCCAAAGACTAGAAGAGGCACTTCTGTATTGTCAAATTTTTCCTCACCCCCCATCCCCCGCTATTAAAACAAACTTATCCAGTTGTGTTAGGCCTATTGGAAACTGAATGTACCTATTTCTTTTAATTTCTTGTAAAAATTAGGTAGGAATACACACTGCCAATTCTTAGTGGCATGAACTTGAGGCTCTGGAGACTGAAGGGCCGAAGAGGTGCCCTCAGCCTGGGGTAGCCCAATTCTGCATTAGTCCCAGGGCAACAGTTGAGTGGAAAGATGAGACATATAAGCTGTTGTGGGGAGAGAGCAACAAGGGGATGAGAGGAGAGAAAAAAGGGCTTCTAGAGAGTGAATCTGACAGAAGATTCTGGGGTGATACAGTGGTCGGGTGCAAATTAACAAAGAATGTATTTGGAGTGATTTTTAAGGATAATGGGCTGGTACATTCTAGTAATTATTTCTAAATGTATAGCTATACTTATGTCAATGTATGCAAATCTGATGAATATGTGTGCTTGTGTGCTCTGTTTTACCCTCTGTTTTGGCAATGAAGATTCCTTTGTGTGTGTGTGTGTGAGTGGGAGAGAGACAGAGAGATGGACAGCCTATAACCTATTGGGCAATAACTAGACTGCATGCTTACCTTAAGTTTAGCATCTTTTCCCACTTAACTCTTACTTGGACCAAATTAAGAAGTTCTAAGATTGTGATCTAGAATGGTGTTTCTCAACCTCAGCAACTTTAAGCATGCTGGCTGGGGAATTCTGGGAATTGAAGTCCACACATCTTAAAGTTGCTGAGGTTGAGAAACACTGATCTAGAAGATCTATGTAATCCAGACCTGAAAATACATTGACTAATTCCATTAGTTTGCATCTTTCATAGAAACATAGGCCTTCCATATGCTAGTGTTTCAAAGGAACTTGAAGACCTGGCTCTTCTCCCAGCCTTTGGTGAGCAGGCCCCTGGGGTTGTGTGGGTCTGTACTTTTTTGTTCCTGTCTGGTTTTGTCATCTTGGCCATCTTTTACTCCTTTATTTTCTTTTATTATGATCCTTTTTTCTTGCTTTTAATGCTTTTTACCTTTGAACCACCCAGAATCATTGGGAGTCAGGCAGTGTATAGACAAACAAACATACAAATAAATAATCCTTTCCCCAAAGGAATATATTTTTGTATGGTTCTGAACAAGCACTTTGAAAATAGGTCTTTTGTTTAATTATAGGATAACATTGCAGAGAAACAACAATGCCACCGCAAGCTGTCTTGTTGGGGGTTTGCTAGCAGCTAGTCTTTCCCAGGACAAGAACATAGAGAATGTAAGGCAAATACCATCTCCACATTAAGGCGGGAAATTAAAAGTAAGTATGCGATTATACAGAGGAAATGCCAGAAGAGAGCATGCCATATTTGAATCCAGGGAGGACTAAAATCAGGATAATCAGCCTTCACAATCACACAGTGTCCAGCTGTTTATAATAGCTATCACTGTCAAATTAAAAATAAGGATTTAGTCCTAGCCTGGTTTTGTCAAGTTGTTGGGAAGTTTCAGCCAGGTAGTGGGGAAGCTTGGCATCTTTGAAAGATCATGCTAACAAGAATCAGATCAAAATAGAACTGGGTACAAAGGTTACCACTTGGGGGTCATTTGTCAATCCACATGGAGGTGGCTGGGAAGACTTTTTTTTAATAAAAAAAGCATAAACGTTTGTCAATCATCAATACCATGAGCTGCTCTCATATTGACGATTAGTGTAACTCATGGCTATGGATGGATGGTCAACTCCTCTGACCACGAGGAGGGAATACGCTATAGCAAAAGAACTAATAGCTCTTTCCTTATTTCACATCCTCAGGGTTAAAACACACACACACACACACACACACACACACACACACTAAAGAGAGTCTCCTGTGAGGTTCTGGGTTTAATTTTTAAAGTCATTATAAAGCTGTGAGAATCTCCATGTAAAACAGACTGTTTGCATCTAAAACAACCAGAGCAAGGGAAACTGAATGACTACTGTTCTGCCCTTCACTTTCCATTCTGTATAAGGCATCTGTTTATTATTATTGCTTATTATTTACTATTCAATTCTATCATTTTAATAACAACAGAAACAAACTTCTAATATGACTTCAGGGAAAAGAAAAAAAAAGAAGAATTGGTCTATGGGGAATTAGGAAACTTGTGCATGCAACAATTATATTTCAGTGGAAGGTTTTCAATAAATCTTATTGCTTTCCTCTCCTGCCACCTTGGCTGCTGTATTAAAGCCATCAAGCTGACCGCAGATTTACTAAATGGAACTATGGAGCTTACTTAGCCTTTAAACCATATGATACCGAAGAGAGATTTTTAAAATTCTGGCATTCATCATGAAAATAATCCTCCAGTGGCAATAAGTCATTTAGACTTCAACCTTTTAAAAATTCTTATTGTGAAGCATTCAAAGACCAAGGAAGAAGACAATAACATACTATATTTCTTAATTTGTGGTGAGAAAAATGCCTGGAAACAAATAGGAAGAGTGCCAGCTCAAGGGTATATGGCACTTCCAGACCACATTGACTGATGGTGCCACCTCCTGCCGATGCAAAGATTTGCATTTTTAGAACAGCCTTTGTTTTTGGCAGGAGAGGTGGCATTGACACCCACCTAAGCTTTGGTGCCATAGGCCAGGGTCTACTCAGCCTTAGCTTAAAGCCTGAATAGGTGATTTGATTTGGTTTGGCTAAATGTGAAATGAGTCTGACAGATGAATTCAAGGTAAATAAGATGAAAGTTGACTCGTGGAAGGTTCTCCAACCCTTCTAGTCAGGAAAGAGAACAAGCTAACTCAAAAAGAGCAATGGATACTAGTTTGACAGACCCGGCAGTTTATGTTTTAAACCTGGTCTGCTAGCAGTTTCCTAGACATCTGATTAGGATTGAAGTGCCCAATATGTGCACCTCTGTCTATCCTCAGCTTGTATGTCTATTTACAAATGTTTAAAAAATGACAGTAGGCTTCCAGCAATTTATTTTCAAAGGAAACCAAATTTGGGATCCCTCAAACTTGTCACTGTTTTCAATGGAGTGCAGATATAACCTAAACTGCCTTATGATAAAAGCTAAACATTCATTAGCATGTTTCTACTCCAAGTTCTCCCAGCCAGAACTTGCCTTTATTGATTAAAATTGGAGTCTGCCTATGCTCAAATAAAAATTTAATGTGATTTTATTTATTTATTTATTTAATTTATCCCCGCCCATCTCCCCGAATAGGATGAATAATTTGATTCATCCATGACTAATAAAACACTTTCACGAGAGATCTTGTTTTAGATTTTACAGTGCCCAGGTGGAACCCACAGGAGCTCGGTGGTGGTGGTGGTGGTGGCAGGGCAAGTTTAAGATCTGTTGCTTCTCCTAGTCCTCTGGCAGACAGCTAGAAGGAAAATAATGGTTTGTTCTATTGGAAAACTGAGTGTTGGAGAACTCTAAATAATTATGAGCTTTTATCAACTTGTATAAGACAGATTGAATCAATATCTTACATGTGCATGGTTGAATTGTAAAAGGATGGGAAATCAATGTTTGTTTCATTGGTGTTGGTTCTATTTGCAATGCTACTGGAGGGCTGTCTG
Organism: Charina bottae; assembly: GCA_023362775.1. NCBI lineage: Eukaryota > Metazoa > Chordata > Lepidosauria > Squamata > Charinaidae > Charina > Charina bottae. Next base: position 212,712,945 of record JALMGJ010000002.1, on the reverse strand, counting down.
CTTCAATCTGCAGCTTATAAACTGTCAATTGCCACTCCTTCCTATTGTTTGGAAGAGTCGGACACGACTCAACGACTGAACAACAACAAAAAAAACTGGTCTACAGAAGTTACTGAAATATTCCGCACCGTAATGCATGAGTACTGACTGCAAACTTTGTGAGCAAGAATCACATAATTTTCTTTGGTTTCAAAGTGTCCAAGTTGCATTGCTCTTGTTGAAGCATGCATTTGCCATTCAGTGTGCAATTACTGTATTGTTCTTTTTAAATTTAATATTTGCAGGTTTTTATTCCTACTAAGACATACAAGGCACATAGAAGCCGAGTCTTTGCAGATGCCAGGCTTCAATTTGATCAACTTCTTACAAATTTAAACACTTTATCCTTTGGAGGGAAGTTCCAGCATATACGTACAAGTGCCACTTTCCCTAAGGAGAAAGTCAATTTTGGTGGGATCCCCCCCACCCCCGATCTTCTGGAAGCACCACAGAAAAACCCTAGTATCTTATGATAGACCTTCCTACTTCTAATTGTAGAGGGATGCAAACAGGTCGTTATATCATAAAGCAGAGGCAATGACTTGGGTAATCTTGGGATGTGATGTGACCCAGACCATTATGATAGCAACTTTCTTCTGAAGGTTTTAAACTAGGATTATCAGTTCAAGGTCATTACTGCCCCTTAAAGCTGTAACAATAGGCTTATTGTTCTATGTATAGGTGGAGCTATGGGGATTCAGAAACAGTAGATCCAATACAATGCTATGTAGTCATAAAAAATCCAAATCATCCTTCTCGACCACCAAATCCAAAATTGACTTTTGGCACACTTTCTTCTATTGCAAGCTAGAGTAGCTCATAAACTACTGCCTTGTGCTTTAAACAGTAAGTGGTCAATTAATGGCCATTGCAAATAATCAAGTAGAGGGAGCATTTGCATAACAGGCTTTTTGGAATCTATTGTGGAATGAGTTTAAACTGAGTGCTTACAAGAGCAAATGCTCTCAATTAACATGGAGAAGAGTAAAATCACACATCTTTTGCAAGCTGTCTGTGATCTATTAGTATTTTCCTGAGAGTGTGACAGTAATTTGTTCACCTTCTTTTCTCTGCAAACATCTCTTTTTAGGTGAGAAGTTAAATATTTATGAAGCTCACTAGGGATTATTCCCTTTTTGGAGCCTTTTTACTGCCTCTAGGAAGTGCACATCTGTCTGGTTCCTGTAAAAGGCACTTGCCCAATTAATGAACTCACAACAATAAAAGAGAATCTATTCAAAACTCTAATTGAGTTGTCCTTGTGAATCTTTAATATGGATTGCTTTCCTCAAATCATGATTCTCAATCTGAAGCTGCTTGTCATTGTTAAGATCCGTAGTTTGTCATTGTTAAGGTCCTGGGTTGATTCCTCATTAAAAAGAGAGCCAGTTTGGTCTAGTGGTTAAGGTGCTGGGCTAGAAACCAGGAGCCTGAGAGTTCTAGTCCCGCCTTAGGCATGAAAGCCGGCTGGGTGACCTTGGGCCAGTCACTCTCTCTCAGCCCAACTCACCTCACAGGGTTGTTGTGGGGAAAATAGGAGGAGGAAGGAGTATTAGGTATGTTCGCCGCCTTGAGTTATTTATAAAAATAATAAAGGTGGGATAAAAATTAAATAAATAAATAAATAAATAGGTAAAATCTTATTCAAGTTGAACATGACTCCTGATAGCTTCGTGGCCATATCCATGCAGTTTTCTTGGCAGTCATGTAGAAGTAATTTGCTATTGTCTTTTGGAGATTTTTTTTTCAACTTCCCAGTCTAGTCTACAGCTCTATATTGCTGGGAGATTTCCTATCCAAGTACTAATCTAACCTAACCTAACCCTACTCAGCTTCCAAGCCCACTTACGACTGCCCTGTGCTACTACCCAAAACCTGCATGATGTGATCCAGGTCCCATTTGTAAGAGTCAATGGCACAGAATAGATCCAGAAATGGAAAATGAGATCAAAAACATAGTCAAATATGAGACTGTATGTTCTGAGCCATTGTAAGAATACTGACATGTTTTAAGAGTTAAACATCTCAATAGTTTTATAGCCATTTGGTAGCCTAGCAATAACATGTCTCTTTTAATGATGCAAAAAATCTAGATTTCCTTCCAGTCCCGTTTATTCTTCATAAACAGAGTAGATGAAAAGTTATGCAAAAGCAGAAAGCAAGAACAGTTTGGGGTGGAGTGGGGGGAACACTCTCTGTAATTGCCCGATCTATATTTCTTACATAGAAATGTAATTAGTCATTCATTCATTCACTGAAACTATAACATGTCAAATTTCTGGCATGCTTTTGCATCCTATTCTCTAGACTAAGTAGTTCCCTGTTCCATAAGCTATTTTTCTCTTGCTATCAAGAAAGGACAGAGAAGGCTGAGAGACACACAGAGACAATGTCATTTTGTCATTCAGATGGAAGTTCCTGGGTAATCTACTGGGGTTAGGTAAATAATTATTTTAATTAAACTCAACTTACTTTTTTATTTTATGGTTCTTTAATTGGCTATTTTATATGCGAATATAACCCATCCTTTTTAGGAAAAACCAGCTGACATGGATTTTTCTGTTATAAATATGGTTGAATCCTTTGTACCACAGTTTCTTTGATTGCTTTGGCAGAGTAGTTTCTGGGGTGTTATAGACTAACTGCCAACATTCTCAGTTTAGAAAATGAGTTTTGGTTTCCAACAGCCCTATTCTTAAGACATCTTCATAGATTGATTTGGTGTTAATTAAAATGATTAATTCCCCCAAGAACAAATAAACTTCACAATACTGTATGCAGCTGTTTGTTCTCAATTATTATTCTTTTTCAACAAATCACTTTTTCGGTGGGAGGGGGAGATTTGGCTGTCTCCTAGCACATGCCACAAATTCTATGCACAAGCACAACTCTGAATACACAAATGATCTGTCTCAGCTGCAAATATTTATCCTGAATTTAACTGTCCTGTGAGCTTTCAGGAATGTATACCCTCTACATGTATGATGCCCCACATAGAACTATAGGTGACCTTCCTGTAACATGAGTGCTACATATAGTATTGACAGAAAGTTGGGTGTGGAATACTTGCATGGGGTAGAATGACCTGCAAGCCTAGCCATGGTTTAATGGCAGCCTTGCTTTCCTGATCTCACTGCATGATATTGCCTAGTCCTGTCTAGTTCATTAAACTAGAGGGAAAGTGACCCCCAGGTTGTGAGAGGGAGGTTCCAATGAATAATTAGAAGGACAAGGTCTAATACATATCAACCCTGGTTTATCTAAACCTTGAAGTGCACCATGTTTTTTTCATAATACACAATGCGTTAGAGGGCATATGTCTCTTACAGATTTAATCTTGTCTTTTCCAAGCGCATAACAACCTCAAAGAGCCCTGGGAGCTCAACATTTCTTGAAACCTCTGAGAATTCTTGCACAATTGTCCTTCATCCTTCCAGCAGGCAATGAACATCGTTTGAGGGGTTGTAGAGGAGGCCATGGAGATGATTTGGAGAAAGCATCCAGAAGCCATTTAGACAACTGGTTGTACTGGGCCAGCCTCTGCCTCAGGACTCCAGCGAGGAGTCAGCAGATGAGCTGCCCCTGTTGAACACCCAGGAGACTGAGGAAGAGGTAGCCCCAGATCCAAGCCCAGCTCCAGCCCCAGATCCAGTACCAGAGGGGAGTGGGGATGTGGCAGCATCTCAGCCTCCAGAGGCTGAGCAGGAGCAAGCCCTGGATCCTGGTTTGTCCCCACCCTCCAGGCAGCAGCCAGCTGTTCCCACTCAGATCCCCAGCTCACCTGAGTCGCCTAAGCAGCAAAGGAGGCAGAGAATAAGGGCTGCCTTAAAGGAGAGGCGCAGGAGTGCTCGTCTGGCTGAGGGAACAACAAAGGCAAGACCGTGAGTGCACCCAGGAGCCAGCCGACAGCTGGGTGCACCAAGATAAATCATCAGAGGGGCCATGAGCAAAGGCTGTGGAAGTAACGTGCATTCTTGCCGCGACCACTCCCTGTATCTTGCCTGGATTCCTTGGACTTCTGACCTTGTTTTGGATAATCGTTGACCTGCTTGCTACAATCCTTGACCTTGGCTCTGGACTCTTGTTTACCTGCTTGCTCCAATCCTGACCTCTGCTTGTGACTTCTGGACTCCCATTGGACTATTCCTGGACTTGGTTTGCTGGTTCTGTTGGCGTGCAACCCACGGTTTGTGAACAGACGTTTGTCTCCTGTTTGCTATCTTGCTGTCAGCCTCTGTGTAACCTGACACCCGAGGCTAGCCAGCACACTGGTGCAGAAGAAGCATGTGTTAAGCTTTGCGGGGTGGGGGGGAGTATTGAAAAGAGTCTCAGACAGGCTCCCCCCTGCCTCCTGGGGTATCAAGAGGGAGGGAAGGGAAAACACAAGAGAGACTTGCTAGTTTCTGTTACTATATCTTGATAAAGAATAGTTCTAGTCATCCTGTGGACTCAGTTTTCTAACCTGTTTACCTTGTAGGGCTGACAGGTCAGTAGCCCCAACTCAACCTTGCAATCTTCCAGAAGACTGCAGGAGGCCATCTGATGCTATGGGGATACAAGGGAAGGGATAGAACTGAACATTTTCATCCCGTTTTTTCCAAGGGGTTAAGGATTAGAAAGGGATTGGGAGGCCTCTGAGGATGTGATCTTGGGGAACTTATGTGGTACATGAGTTGTCCACCCTGAACTACAGCATGGTTTTTCTTTAGGAAGAAGGCCAGGAAACTATGAGGGTAAGTTTGCAATGAAGTTAATACCTATATGGGAGAACTTTTCTTCTTGAGTGGGAAAAGAGGCCAGTATAATATTCCCTCTCCACAGTTGAACTTAAACTTGAAATGTATTGAGAAAATAGCTTGTAACAAGCAGTTGAATAAGTATGTGCAGAACCTGGCCTTTTGTTTCTGCTTACCCATCCATTCCAATTGTCCTACAAGGCAGTTTTGGAAACCCCCCCCCTTTTCATTTAATTAATTAATTAATTTAATTTTTATCCCACCTTTATTATTTTTATAAATAACCCAAGGCAGCAAACATACCTAATACTCCTTCCTCCTCTTATTTTCCCCACAACAACAACCCTGTGAGGTGAGTTGGGCAGAGAGAGTGACTGGCCCAAGATCACCCAGCCGGCTTTCATGCCTAAGGCGGGACTAGAACTCGCAGACTCCTGGTTTCTAGCCCAGCACCTTAACCACCAAACTAGCTCTCTTTATGGGAAGCACTTCTATAATAAGAGGAAAAAACATGCAAACAACATGAAGAATGAGGCAGGTGCTGCATAAAAATATAAAATAATACTTGTCAACCTTTAAAAGGGTTAGAGATGCCTTAGCAATTATATCTAAATCTGCTTTAGAGAATGATCCATCAAGATTGTCCCCTGAATAACTCCAGTAACATAAATTGGAGAATGGCAAGAACTCTATAGTGTACTTGTACTCTGACTTGTTTCCATAGAGCTGTCACGTTGCAACTCGTTGTACCCTTGGTATGTACCATAGAGAACGTTCTTTTTTTAAAAAATTCCTGAGTTCTTTTGATGAAGCAAACTGCAAATCTCTGTCCAAGTAATTCCAGCCAAACATACAATCTCTCAAAAAGGATTTGTGAAGTTAACTGTTCATGTGATTTTTTTTTTCCAAAAGAAAAACATGTTTCTTCCTTTGGAAATTAACATAATAACGTTCAATTTGCCTTTAAAAAGTCAATCCTAAATCTTCAGATATGCAGAATTATTTTTCTTAAAACATTTTTCAATGTTTCAGGGACAAAAAATGGGAACAGCTTTAGAAAAGAGCCTCCAGAGTGAGTTAGTGACTTACTGCTGAAATAGTAACAGATTCCATCATAAAGGAAAAGGAAAAAACCACCAGCCTGAACACTGCTCATTTCTAGCTTTCATAATATTTCGAAAATATGAATAGAAGCCTCATCTTTTTTGTGATGCCCTCAGTGGATGTTTTTTAAACTGTAAGAAAGAAGCCAGGGTGAATTTCTGCTCCTGGAATTCAGTTCCTGAAATTCTATGCAAATTATTGATTTACTGCAAATGGATGGATTTGTTAGGAAGGTTGTCAAAGAGTACAGCTGTGCTGCAAAATATACTCAGCATCTGGGTGTTCGCTTCCCTCTACATTCATGTTTTTTTTTCTTCTCCTTCAAAAGCAGTTTACTGCATTATTGATTTCCTAAATACATTTTTAAAAGCATTTTAAAATTGGGCAATTAGTTACTGATTAATGCAGAATGTCAAAACAGTACAATTGATTCAGGCAATTGATCAATTGATTCATAATTTTCTTGATAACATGGGCTCTTGTTTGCCATTACCCTGGTCCTCACCTGTGGGGAGGGGGATGATGGGAGAAGGCAGCAAAGAAAGAATTACAGGACCCAAAGGATTATGTTGGGTATAAAAGCCTTTTTCCAGTAATTGCTTGTTTATTAAAAGTAACTACTCTAAGAAAAAGCATGTAATAGGGGAAAATAGCAATAAGTAATAAAATAATCTGAGGAGCAAGTTCTGTAGATCTAATATTTTTGCTGTTAACCAGGTAAATAAAACAGAGCCCAAAAGTATTGAAGCCATGTGTGCTCATAAGAAAAATGAAAATACTGAAATAAATTGGACAAATTGATACTAAAGGGGTTGTTATAAGTCGGTGCTAGTAATTTTTTGTGTAAATATCTTTATAGCAGCTAAGACTACCCTCAGCAATATTAGAAAGACAAAGGAGATCATGAGTTAGCTTTCCTCATAAGAATAGTTCTGGTTTGAAAACAACTGAACAACTACAGTAACACTGCCATCAGCAACAGAGCCTGGTTGCCATTGACTAGCTCATGCCTATGGCACTGCCGAATGTGAGCATTGCACACCAAAAGGCTATGCCTATAATTCTTTAAAGCAGTGTTTCTCAACGTTGGCAACTTTAAGATATGTGGACTTCAACTCCCAGAATTCCCCAGCCACCATGCTGGCTGGCGAGTTCTGGGAGTTGAAGTCCATACCTCTTAAAGTTGCCAACGTTGAGAAACACTGCTTTAAAATATATGTGTAAGTGCTAAATATCATGCTCACCTAGCAGTTTTGAAGGCAACGTGCTTCCATACTCTCCTGAAATTTCAATGGAATGATAACATTTTGGAGTCTTACATCTACAATATCTGGTCAGCTATGTGGCACATAGAGAATGCTGACTTGTGCCCATTCCATTTAAAGGAAAAGAGTTCTGCTTCTAAATGGTCTTTAGGTTAAACATCTAGCAGGAGTATAACGGCAGAACGAATTTTGGATAGTGGTGTAATGTACATTCAGCAGAACTCAAGTATGGCATCTATCCAAAGCATAAATGTAAGGCCTCTTTCCTGGTGGTACTATGTATAATCACTAATAAAATCTAGTGGTGCTTTTGGCATCCTCAAATCAGCATGAACAAATATGGATATGTGCTTCTCCCCGGCCCCTGTCCCTTTTCCCCTTTCCCTTTCAGTCCTTCCTTCCTGAGCAAATGACCTGAAACAATGTCTTCTGTGGCAACTACCTCATGGCTCCAATTGGTTCTGCCAGTTTCCTCTGGGGCCACCTTCTTCCCTGACCTTTTTGTTCATCCCCCAGTCCCACTCTGCAAGGAAGACTGGAATTCCAGCTCCCATAATGCCTTCTTTTCTTTTCTAGATGGCTTGGCTGTCTATTTGACCTAGACAGTGAGAAGCCTCGAAAGTGACCAGCCCATAGTCAGCTTAACTCAGGTAACTGAAAGTATTGATTAAAGGACTCGGCTCTTGCATTTATGTAACTAGCAGGAAATTCCCTTCCCAGTTGTGGTTGGTCCCAGAGAAGCCTTGGCTCCTCACTTCCTCTTCTCATATTCTATTTTGGGGTAGTTTACCACTCCCAAACTGATCCTCACAGCATGTATATTTCTCAAATTCCAGTTCTTCAGCAACACTTATCTAGCAGCTGCATCTCAGCTACCCAAATCCTGACAATCACTAGATAGCAGCCAAGAAAGATGTCCCCCCCCCGCCCCAATTGTTTTCACCTAATGCTCAAAAGTTCAAACTGTTGATCTGTCCCAATAACAGAGTATGCAGCTCTGGAATTGACTAGCCCCTGTCTGGCTCCTTGTTGGAAGTATAATTGAAAGGGCTCAGCACTTGTACTTCTGTAGTCTGTGTGCTTGGGAATTCCTCTTCTAATAGTCACTCTTCATAGGGAAGCCCTGGCTCCTACTTTCATATGTTATGTTATGTTCATAACATGTCATGTTATGTTCCTAGAGTAGTTTACAGTTCCCACTCCAATCCCCGCAGCTAAACCCCTTTCTCAAATTCCAGCTCTTCAGCAGGACTTATCCTCTGGCTGGATCTAGGGTGCATAAATCAGGATGACCACTAGATGGCAGATAACAGATTCAACACCCCAACTCTTTGCTGCCACCTAGTCAAACAATCAACAGATTGACCCATTGGTTGATGGTACACAGTAACAGGAAAGGGGAAAAAATGCAATAGTGGAGTAACCAGAGTATTGTGCATGTCGACTGGAGGAGGCTTTTCATGTGCTGGATAACATTGGATGGAGCTGGAATTTCAGCTGAGGGAATCACAAATCACAGCCCTAAGAAAGTTACATTTTAAACTCTGGACAGTAGGACACCACAGCCATGTCTTGGGTGCACTTTAAGGATATCAAGGAAAATTTTTATACCCAGCTGGACACCATCTTATCAGAGATACCAAAGGAGGATAAAATTATCCTCCTGGGCGATTTCAATGCAAGAGTTGGACGTGACTTTGATTTGTGGCCAGGGATCATTGGGAAAGAAGGAGTTGACAACAGCAACACGAATGGAATCTTACTTCTGACTAAATGTGCAGAGCATAACCTTGTCATTACTAACACACTCTTTCGCCAGAAAAATAAATTTAAAACATCATGGAAGCACCCACGGTCGAAGCACTGGCATCTTTTAGATTATGTAATTGTCCGTGCTAGAGATCTCCGTGATGTACTTCTCACCAGAGCCATGACGAGCGCCGATGACTGCTGGACAGACCATCGATTAATTCGATCCACGATGGCCATAAAGATTGTCCCTCATCATAGGCTCCAAGGAAGAAAACCAAGGCGTAAAATGAATACACTGGCCCTTCAAGATCCTATTAAACGAGCTTGCTTTCAATCAACTCTCAAGGAACATCTGCCTATGGAACTTCCTGAAAATGTTGAGGAACACTGGATTAAATTGAAGACTTCTATCATTTCAGCCTGTGAACAAACTATCGGATACCAGACTAAGAGACATCAGGACTGGTTTGATGAGAACGATAGTGAGATTGAACATATTATTGACAAGAAAAGGAAAGCCTTCCAGATATGGCAAAAAGATATTAACTGTGCCGTTAAGAAAAAAATCTACGCCAGTGCAAAGGCAGAAGTCCAAAGAAGAACTAGAGAACTTAAGAACATATGGTGGATAAAAAAAGCCCAAGAAACCCAACATTTTGCAGATGCTCATGATGCACGGGGCTTTTTTAATGACATAAAGGCCATCTATGGACCAACAAACCATGGTACAAATCCCTTACGCTCAGTAGATGGTGCTAAACTTCTAAAGGACAAAGAGTCTATTGCTGGAAAGAGCATTACTACAATCTCCTTAATCGTCACTCTACTGTGGCTGACGAAGTCTTCTTGCAAATCCCGCAAAAACAAATAAGAAATGAGTTTGCAATACCCCCTAGTTTGGAGGAAGTCAGTAAAGGCACTAAACAAATGAAAAATAACAAAGATAGTGGACCTGATGGGATTCCTGCTGAAGTCTTTAAAGAAGGCGGGCCTGAACTTACACAACAACTTCATAAGCTCATCGAAAAAATCTGGATGAGGGAGGAGATTCCAGCAGACTTTAGAGATGCCATAATTATCACTCTCTTTAAAAAGGGTGATAGAACAGACTGTGGAAACTATCGAGGCATCTCCCTTCTAGCCACAGCAGGCAAAATCCTGGCAAAGATCATCGCAAACCGTCTCCTATCTGTATCAGAAGACATCCTCCCTGAAACGCAAAATGGCTTCCGCCCTTCCAGGGGAACAGTGGATATGATCTTCACTGCACGATAGCTTCAAGAAAAATGCAAGGAGCAAAACCGCCCTCTGTACATGGCATTTATTGATCTGACTAAAGCTTTTGATACTGTAAATCGTACTGCTCTCTGGACCATCCTTCTGAAAATCGGATGCCCTGATAAATTTGTGAACATCTTGCAGTTACTCCATGACGACATGATGGCAACAATCCTGAATAACAATGACTCTCAAAGCGATCCATTTAAAGTGGAATCCGGCGTTAAACAGGGATGTGTTATTGCTCCAACCTTATTCGCTATCTTCATCGCTATGATTATACACCTTGTTGAAGAGAAACTTTCTACTGGTGTAGAAATTATATATCGAACAGATGGAAAGCTTTTTAATCTTAGTAGGTTGAAAGCAAAAAATAAGGTAATTACAACTTCTGTTATAGAACTTCAATATGCTGATGATAACGTAGTCTGTGCACACTCCGAGGAAGATCTTCAAACTATCCTAAACATCTTTGCAGAAGCATATGAAAAGCTCGGCCTCTCGATTAACATTAAAAAAACCAAAGTGCTTTACCAACACCAATCCCTCTGCAGCGCCATCAATCCAGCTTAAAGGTGTGTCACTAGAAAATGTCGACCACTTTTCTTATCTCGGCAGCCATCTATCTACAAAAGCCGACATCGACGCTGAAATTCAGCATCGCCTGAGCTCTGCGAGTGTAGCTTTCTCCCGAATGAAGCATAGAGTGTTTGAGGATCGGGACATTCGCAGGGAGACCAAAATGCTTGTTTACAAAGCCATTGTACTACCAACCCTTCTGTACACCTGTGAAACATGGACCCTCTACAAACGCCACCTCCAACTTCTTGAAAGATTCCATCAACGCTGCCTCCGAAAAATTATGCAAATTACTTGGGAAGATAGGCGGACTAATGTTAGCGTATTAGAAGAAGCGAAAACCACCAGCATTGAAACAATGATCATCCAACATCAACTTTGCTGGACCGGTCATGTTGTTCGAATGCCTGACCATCGTCTTCCAAAGCAGCTACTTTACTCCCAACTTAAGAATGGAAAACGGAATATTGGTGGACAGCAAAAGAGATTCAAAGATACTCTCAAAGCTAATTTAAAAAAAATGTAATATCAGCATTGAGAACTGGGAAGCCCTAACACATGAGCGTTTCAATTGGAGGTCAGCCTTTATTAATGGGGCTATGGACTTTGAAGAAGCACGAGTACAGGGCGAAAGGGAGAAAAGAGCTAAAAGGAAGGCACGTCAGGCAAACCCTCATCATGACCGTCTCCCACCCGGAAACCTATGCCCTCATTGTGGGAGGTTGTGCGGATCCAGAATTGGCCTTTATAGCCACTTACGGATCCACTGTTAAAATTTTACCTTTGGAAGACAATCTTACTCGGCTACGAGTGATCGCCAATGATGATGGCACTTTAAGGAGGAACAGTGGGGGCAGCGAGATTTAGGGTGGTATAATTTCTGGATGGTTCTGGGAAAGAAGCCCAACAGAACTGTGTGGATGTGGCCTGTGATTCTATTTTAGTAACTTCCACAATTAATATATTTCTTAGTTGAACAGTTACCATGACATTGGCCAGAATCTGCGAATGGAATGATATCTTGAGTTTTGTCTCAAATAAATTGGATTCTATTATTTTATTGCAAAATGTAAGGTGATGATTGCCTCTAATATGTTGAGGACATAATATATGAAAAACGACCTTTTCTCACACCAGTCTCCCTATCTTTTACTGCTGTCATCGGAAAGCTTGCTCTGCATTTTGCCTTCTTAAACATGGTTTATTGGAACACAAGGCAGGGCCTCCCCAGTGTAACACCCGAGTGCTCTAGGGCTGAGTTAGAAAAGCTAAACAGGGTTCATCCTGGCTAGTACTTTGATGGAAAACTACCAGAATATACTAGGGTTATAAACTAGACTAGGAAGTCAAAAGTCATCCTGGAGGAAGACAGTGGAAAGCTACTTAGCTGCTGTTGCCAAGAAAATTATATGGACATGTCTATTAAGTTGCCAGGAGTTCTGCTCAACCAGGAGGAGGCTTAAACTTTTCATCTCTAAATAAATAGAACATTCTTATTTCTTCAGGTTTCTGATTTCTTTTATGTTTGCATCCTGCTGCTATTAATGTTCTAGTGGTTGCTGTGTTTTAAAGTCTTACTTCTTTTGTATTTTACTCAACTATTGTGGTTTATTTAGAAAATGGAATATTAGTGAGGTAACACTGGAAGCACTGTATGAGATCTTTTGCTCCAGTTTTGTTAACTTTTTACCTGCAATTTTTATTTATTTCTTTTTGTAAGGGAAATATATATTGTGGCAATAGCTTGGAATGAATCCTGAGTTCATTCACCAGAGTCCGTATTTAGTAAAGCATGTGTGTGGGACTGGATCCAAGCCCATAAACAGTATCTGGAGACCAATGCTGAAGAACCAAAGGAGAAATAAGAATAATTAAAGAAATTAAATTCAAGATAGAAAGCCTAAAGTGTATGGTGGGAGAAAGATGGAAGGAAAGCAGTATTCTCTTGTAGGAAGCAGGCTGAAGGGGAAAGCAGAGGAAAAAGAAAACAGAAGACCCCTCTTGGCTGTCTCTACTCTCATGTCTCATTAGGACAAAAGGGGCAAAGAGTCTATATTTTTGGAGCTGCATCTCCAACACTTTGAATATGGAGTGTTCCTAGGTGGCAGCGTCATTTCAAATCTCTAAAGTCCCATTCTCATGCATAGCTAAACAGAGATTGGGTTCAGGGACACAATATAGCTTGGGCCACACCGAGGCTTTAAAAGAATTACAAGACTCGGAAAACATTTGGTGCCAAGGTCCATACTTAACATTTGCAAGGGGAGGGCAGAGGGCTGCAAAAGATGTGGCTGGGATTGATTAGGGGTAGTAGTTTTGTGGATTTAATCTAATTAATTAATTTTTAATGGTAATATGCCTATTTTGAAGCTAGCTTTATATTTTTCATATATTTCTGCTGCATGTTGCCCTGCTCTGCCAAATTCTGGAACAATTGCTGTGTATTAAGATGCAAATGCTTCTTGACCATACTGTATTTCAAGTATTTGGAATCTATCAAGCTATCAAGAATTATGGGGTGTGGGGTTGGCTAAAAAACTATCACCTGGCAATGGAAGGAGAAATCTGCACCTGATTTGCAGCAATATGATCTGGGTTGTTTGTCAACATTTGAATGATGATGAAGATTTTGACAAAGGGGCAAAGAAGAATAATTTCAAGCAACATGGATGTAGTTTTTGGAGATGTTCTCTTTATAATACAATTTCCAAGAGATTTCTTCTTTTTCTTTATTATTGCTATGCTTATTAATTCTGTATTTGTGCTGATTCTTTAATGCCATTGTACTTTTTATTATTAGTTTGCATAACAATAATAATAATAAAGATGGACTTGAAGCAGGCAGTGGTAATTGCTTGTCAGAAAGAGAAGTGTGTTTCAAGGAACGTGTTTCAAGGGCATGGTGGCTCAGCGGGTAAGACGCCAGGCTTGTTGATCGGAAGATTGCAAGTTCGGAGGTTTGAATCCCTAGCCCTGCATGCGGAGTGAGCTCCCGCACTCGCCCCAGCTCTTGCCAACCTAGCAATTCGAAAGCATGCAAATGCAAGTAGATTAATAGGTACCACTTCGGTGGGTAGGTAACAGCGTTCCGCACGCGTCATGCGGCCACATGACCATGGAAGCGTCTTCGGACAACGCTGGCTCTTCGGCTAACAAACGGAGATGAGCACCGGCCCCTAGAGTTGGACACGACTGCACAAATGTGCGGGGGGAACCTTTACCTTTTTTACCTTACTTTTTATTATTAGTTTGCATAACAATAATAATAATAATAAAGATGGACTTGAAGCAGGCAGTGGTAATTGCTTGTCAGAAAGAGAAGTGACTGTTTCAAGGAACATAAACTCAGACATAATCTATGAGCAACAAGCTTCCTGTATCAGAGAGTCCTGGCTAGTTGATCTAGTTCTGGAGGCATTGCTTCAAGTAGGAGAGAAGGAGAGAGAGAGAGAATATGAATGAATATGAGGCTAATTTGGGAGATGGCTCTTGGCTCTACTGAGATTACTAGACCAGAGTAAAATCTTCAAATCTGCAGAAGTGGAGTCTTGGCAGCTCTTCAAGAATGCCAGATGCTAATACCAGCCTTGGATTTGGCCCTATGATGAATAATCATCTATGTTGTTTCAGATATTATCCATTTGAAGTATTTTTCCTCCCAGCATTCACATTTATATTTATGATTTTGTTTGTTACTTTGCTTCTATTTTTATTTATTTAATTTTTATCCCGCCTTTATTATTTTTATAAATAACTCAAGGCAGTGAACATACCTAATACTCCTTCCTCCTCCTATTTTCCCCACAACAGCAACCCTGTGAGGTGAGTTGGACTGAGAGGGAGTGACTGGCCCAAGGTCACCTAGCCAGCTTTCATGCCTAAGGTGGGACTAGAACTCACAGACTCCTGGTTTCTAGCCCAGCACCTTAACCACTAGACCAAACTGGCTCTCTATCTTGCATTTATTTTCCCAGGAGTCCAAGATGGTATAAAAGTAGATCTCCTCTGCTTCTGTGAGGTAGGATGGGCTGAGAGAGATGCCTGGCCAAAAGTCAACCAGTAAGCTCTATGTGAGTAGGGATTGTTTTTCCCTTGGTCAATACATTAAACTCTACTCTATGCTATCTCTGAAATAATATGGGAAAATTGCATTCCCTTAGTTGTTATAATTCTGTTTTATTATGATTTTATACTTATTTATTGCAATTAATTATATCCTACTTTTCGGATAATAATCCTTCCAAGGTAAAAAGGTAAAGGTTCCCCCCACACATTTGTGCAGTCGTGTCCGACTCTAGGGGGCGGTGCTCATCTCCGTTTGTTAGCCGAAGAGCCAGCATTGTCCGAAGACGCTTCCACGGTCATGTGGCCGCATGACGTGTGCAGAACGCTGTTACCTAATTAATCTACTTGCATTTGCATGCTTTCGAATTGCTAGGTTGGCAAGAGCTGGGGCTAGTGCGGGAGCTCACTCCGTCATGCAGGGCTAGGGATTCGAACCTCCGAATTTGCAATCTTCCTATCGACAAGCCTGGCATCTTACCTGCTGAGCCACCACGCCCCTTCTAATCCTTCCAAAGTGGTTTTCAAAAATATAGATAATTGTCTTATCATACTAATATAAGAATATCTATCATAAAATTAATAAGGATCCTTCCAGTCAATTTGCTTTTCTTATTCCTATACAGCTGGATATTAATTGAGGACTTTGAAATTTTGAAGATCTACACAAGAGTCAGACTGTTTGGTTCTTGATAATTCCTGACCACCATAATCAGAATCACAGATGTTGGCAGTTGCTATTGTTCTCTGTTCATTGTGATCACTAGTTATAACTTAACCATAGAGGGACACAATAATTTGGGAAAAGTGAGACCAATGACTTAGGCAAAGGTTTCTGCAGTGGTTTATGAAGGTGATATGGGTGGAAAGGTTGGTGGAGGTCAATCTTCAGATGATATTCATAATTTGGTGTTCCTTGGCATTTGAAGGTGCTGTTCTGGAATTGCTGGCCAGGTTGGAATAGCCTGAAAAGCAGTGGTGGGTTAGCTAAGGAACTCGGGGAGAGGATTCAAAAGAGCTAGTCAAAGTTTGGTAAAAACTATATTGGCTTTAGCATGAGGATAATATCCTTTTCTTAAGGCACTGATCTCCTGGGTAGATAGAAGATGGCCCTCTTCCAGATCATCAAGGGCTCTTTTCAATAGAATAAATAGTGGACCATGTCCCTGAGTTGTGGAACTTTCCCTTGGCAGCAAGACTGGCTTGAGAAAGCAATGATGCCTTGGTTAAGAAGCTTTGGAGTGTCTTCAACAGACAGTTCAGTGCAGCCTTCTGACCAAAGTTCATGCTGACGTCAGTGGACAACCCGAAGGAGGCACAAAGGCAATGTTAGAATTTTTGCCATTAAGCTCTTCTATTTCTTCTGGCTTCTTTTTCCGAATGTTGATTTTTTAAAAGGAAAACCTCTTGAATGGTAAGAAGATATATATTCAAAACAAAACAATAAAATATATTGTATTAATTTTATGTTTATGTTTACTGCATGCTAAACTATCTACTAAGTTAATTTCTGCAATACAGTGGTTTAGATAAGCCTGCAGGTGTGCTTTGAACTGATAACTGGTTATACTCCATGTTCCATACATTCATTCTGCAGGAGTACTACTGAATTTAGCGGACTGATTCTTAATCAGTGCAATAAAGAGCTTGTTGATTGATGCCATTGTTGGATTGTGAAGTTCAGAACAAATGCATTGAGGATCCTTTAAGTATTCTGAGTTGTGTATGTATTTTGTCACCTGGCTATCAATGCAGCTGAATGATAAATCAGAGGCAACTATCATCATTCAATGAGATAACAGGATGTGGCAATTTTCAGGGCTGAAACTTGCATCTTCCTGAGCAATTTAGATACAGCTGTAGATTTGCTAGCTGAATTGCTCTAGCAGATGGATGAAGTCTGAATATTCAGAGGACAGTGGGGCTTCAATACAAGAGATTGCTCTGCCAGTTTCTCATGCTGCCTCCAGAATTCCGACTTCCATGTGTTTGTTGACATCACAATGATTCTAAACGGAAGTCAGGGGCACACCTGCTTATCCCACTCATGAGAGGAAGGATGTGATGATACCGAAAAGCCATTTAGAATAGGAGTGGAGGCAAGGAAGGGTGGGTGGGGGTTGCTTTCTGTGTTGCAAGAGCTTTTTATTCTCCAAGGAATAGACATTTGTCTATGAGGGATACTGAAATACTGCCCTTTCCTAACTCTTAAGTCAAGGAAAGATAGCACAGAAGAACTTGATGGAGTTCGAGATTCAGAGAAAAAGATGACCGTGCTGTGCTGTCTTCCTGCATTTCAGTGTAATCCAAATCATACAATATAATTCTAAAGAAAAAAAAAAGTCAGCCCACTGATCAGCATGATAAAGAATGCTTGGTGTTTTTTTTATCTCCACTCCTGCCTCTAAATCCAGTCCAGATATTGGATGTTTTGGCTTTGTCACAAACATTGAAGGGAGATCTGTAAGGATGTGCATTTGGGGGGCAAACCCACGGGGAACTTTCTAAAACAACTTTTCTTTTTTTGCTATCGTTGTTGTTCCTGTGGACTATTTTTTCATACTATTTTAACAAATTTCCCAGTTATCTGCAGGGCTAATACTCCATTCTTCTGTAAAAAAAAAAAAAAAAAAACCCAACCCAAATGGCTTACCTAATTTTTAAAAGTATAGGACAGCATAATGAAGTAGAACTGTCAGTACCACTCTCAGACTCCTTATGCAAACTGCTTCTCTTGCAATCCCACAAAATGGCCACTCTGCTATTTGAAGAAATAATGAATTTGCCCGTCCCAGATTCTTTCTTCCTTGCACCCTATGGTGACACTGGCTGCAATGGTCTGTTGATATGCATGTGAGTCCACACAGTTCATAAGCTAGTTCAGGTTAGTTCCAATCAAAGAGATTAGTTAGTTCAGGTTATCAGGTTAGTTCATAAGCAAGTGCACTTGTAGGCATAAGGAAGCATTTTATGGATTTCACCCACAGCAGCCCTTCAGCTTGGGGGAATATCTTTTTGAAAAAGGTAGTTCCTGGATCAGAGATTGGGATCTTCACCATTGCCAGAAAGAGTTCTTTCAAAGTATTGGCACCTTGGAAAAAGCTCCCTGTTTCCTTGGGAGACAGTTTATGGTGGCGGTGGTGGTGGTGGTTTCTGTTCTACTTTTTTCACCATGACATAAAGTGGCTTGAGAATCAGCATGCCAGCACAGATGAACTGCAGACTTCCATATCCTTAATGCAGATGTGGAAATTTGCCATTGGTTATGATAACTGAACATCATGTCTGAATTGACCTTTGAGATAGCAGGAAGAATATTCCATTAAAAAAATTCCTTAAGTACAGCAGAAATAAAAGCGTTTCAGCAGTCTCTGGCTCCATTCTAAACACAATCAGCAGTTTTAAATAAAACAAAGCTATTATGCTGACATGCCTTTGAATTTTTCCTCCCAAAGGAGCCATTATGATTTTTCAATATTCTATAATCCTTCAGAATCCAAATCAACTTTTTAAAGTTTTTGCATGCATACATTTAAACTTTTTCTCTATTGCATCCAAGCTGGTACTTGTGGCCCCAGAAGCCCATCCAACTCCTCTGTCAAGTTTCACTCACAAATGTCATTTATATGAATGCTATATTTCTCTTTGGCAAAGGAGAAAAGAAATGGCAATAAACCTGCCAGATCCTGCTAGGCCTTGTGCTGTTCCATTGGGCAAACTGTCTTTTATTTTGGGATTAGATGATTGTCTTTGATCTAGTTTTGTTATCATTATCTTGGATTCTGAGAAAGGCAATCAATATCCTCCGGCTGCCAGGACGAAGGTATTCTTGCAAATGGAAGGATGAATTCCCAGGAAAGGGCTGTGTTTCCAGACATGTATGGAGTTATTCTTCAATCATTTTGAATTCCATATATGATTGCCAATTCACAATGTTGAGGTAGAAATGTAAAGAACACCACTTGCTCACATTCTTCCCTTGTTATCTTTGATTTTTCTACCTCTTTGCCCCATCTGGTTTCTCTCTACCATTGAATTCTGTATATTTCTGTGGGAAGGGTACTTCTCTTTTTATTTTGTAAAGCAATATGGACAGGTTTTACCATTAAACACCTCACTTGGGCAGGTGTTTGGGGTGTAAAGAAAAGAAGAAAGCTTTGTTTGTGGAATGTGCTGTGATTGCTTTTTGTTTCCTCAGGAAAGAAAATCCCTTGACTGGACTTGGGCCCCTCCACATGCATGAATGGGATGCATGAATCTGAGACTGACATTCCCCTTTCATATCCCCACAATGCTGCAGGATTTTCAGCCATCTTGGAAAGCTGAGCCAAAGAACTCTGCTTCTGCTTCAAAGGACTTCTGCAGAGTTTTAAAGTCTTGCAGTGCAGGAGCAAGAATCTACGCTTCCTCCTGTCTCCGGAATTCCCCACCCCACCCCACTTCAGAAGCTGAGGTGTCCTGCCAGTTGGGCTTCTCCTCTATCCTTCTCTGCCAAATGGAGGAGCGGCTTAACCACTCCCCAAATAACGACCTCCTTGCCTTTTTGCCCTTCCTTTTCTGTAAAAAGCTGATATATATTATGGTGAAGAATGAGGATGGGGGTAGAGGGTGTAAATCACTCCCTTTTTTTGGCCCTCTCCAGTTGAGAGGCTGAAGGAAGCCCTAGCTGGCACAAGGAGGTTAAGGTGGGGACAGTTGATGGATGCCACACAGTGGGGTGAAAATAACAGCTAACAATAACAAGAGTGAGGCCAGTAATCAAGTCAAAGGGACCTGAGACAAATGAGAAAGCTCTCATTGTAGCTTGGCCGATAAACTGAGCTTCCAAAGACAATTTTAAAATAGAACGAAAGAACTGTTAATACAGGGGAGAAACATTGTTATGAAAGGGCGTCTTGCTAGTGTGCTTCTGGGCTCTCTCCAGGGCTTTCTGAAAGTGCTATTCTCCAGTCCTGCAGCCAGCAGAGAACTATACTACCCTAACATTTGCTGCCCTCTCTGCCAATCCTTATCCTGCCAGTGGAAGGATGCTGCCATGGAGTGGTGTGCTTATGTACTCTGTGCAAGGCAGGTTTGCTGAAATGGATTGGTGGATTCCCCCAGATTTGTTTCCCTCCCCTCCCACAAAATACCACCAGCTGATGAGAAAATGTCCACCAATCATTCTTAATTAGGATGGAGGTTGAACGGGGTTGAGTAGTCTAGTTTTGATAGTTGGCTAGACTACTGAGCTTAGCCAACGGTCAATGTCATTCCAGGGCTGAGAGAAGTAGCAGGAAAAGTGGGGAGAGCCAACCATTTACCCAACAATCCCCAAAGCTTCCTCTGGCTTCAGCATGCAACCCCAGTGTTTGTTGTCTGTTAAGTCTGGCTATTTTAAACATAGGTTTAGTACTCTTTTGAAAGTGCAGTGAAGTCTAGTCATGTACCTAAGGTAAAATTGCATCACTTGTTGCCACTTTAAGGGGGGAAATCCTATTTTAACACAGGAACAACGAAGGGCTACTTTAACCCATTCCAGGTATGGGTTGAAGACAACATCAGGACACAGCCGAAAAAAGAGAGGTTGTTGGGACATGTTGCTATTAGGTGGAAATGGTGGAAGATCCTCAGTAATGTTTGTTTGTTACCAAGACTGTTGCAATAGTAGGAATAACAAGCCTTAATCTCTAACTCAGCCATTCCCAATCTCACTGCTCCAGATTTAGTGGGAGCTAAAAGCATTAGACTGGGGTAAACTGCTCTTATTTGTGTTTGACTATAAAAGCAAACAAAGATTTTTAAAAGCATAAAATGGGAAGGAGATTTAACTTGCTTGCCACATGCTTTCCTAAGTATTGGCCTGTGGCACTTGTACAAAATCCATTGAACGTTTCCACCAGTGGACGTTGTAGTTTCCTGGATGTATGTTCTTGTTTGTAGTCACCTTCCTTAGCAGCAAAGTATTATGAGTTGAATGAGAAACTATCACACTCCAAGAACAGACTCATTCAGAAGGAAAAGGATTTCCCATATCCTTGGAAATTTTGCATTCTCAGTGGAATAAAACACCAAGATTTTGGCTTTTTAATAATCTTTCTAAACTTAAGTATACTACAATTGAGCTTTCTCTAGTTTCAAATGTATAATGACATTTCTTGTGTAATATGTGAAACTCCAAACTAATGTTATATATTTAACACCATTTTTGCAGCATGGTTTTTGTCTTTAGCAAATATATAAGAAAACCTAGAAAGACTGTCAACTGGATTTCTATTTTCTCAGTGGAAACGTTTCGCTCCTGAGAAAAACATGGAGCGAAACGTTTCCACTGAGAAAATAGAAATCCAGTTGACATGATTCAAGCTACAGACAATTCCACCTGGATGACTGAGAACCTTCATAGACAAACCTAGAAAGAAACCATTTTTTTATTTTGTTTAGGGGACACAGCTGCCCTTTGGTATTTCCAGAGGAATTGGATTACTCCCTTGACAGCACTAAGCCAATTTACTGAATATGATACCCTTTCTAGTTGTGTCCCAACATACACTCCTTAACCTTGGGAGCCAGTTAAAAATAAAGCACCGCTACAATGATCTCAAGACCAATGCAGGTTTGTTGAAAAGAATTTGCCCTTTTCAGATTTTCAGTTTTTTTCCCCCATCACTTTGCTATTCAGGGTTATCAAAAATTCATGTGGGTCGTACTGATACACTATATAAAATTTTTTGAAGGAGCAGATAACACAAACATTCATATTTCTTTCATAATCTAAGTAATCCAACATAACAGCATAATACAACACACAATGTGTAAATCACGATTCCTAATTTAATCAGTTCAATTAAAGGGGTAACTAGGTCAGTTGTGTGAATATATGAAATGGTATGTGGAAATGACCTTGGGAGACGGGGAAGAGGCGCAGCCAGGGGAACGGTTGGACAAGAGGCAGCTTAGCCCACAGAAAGAATGGGGGTGGGGTGGCAAACATCTCAGAAGGAGCCCTCCCTAGTTTCTTGATCTGTAAAGGCAAAGGGGGAGAAATATACTTTGAGACTTGTAAGATTGATGTCAGCCTTGTGAGGTAATCCAGATAGGAAGCACAACCAGATGGACTAATTCTACTTTATTGTAAGGTTACATTAACAGAATCGTGCAAGTCTGAAAGTACATTTCTCCCCTGTCGCCTTTATAGCTAAGTGGCTGCCTCTTGTCCAACCATTCCCCTGGCTGTGGTTCTTCACCCTGTCTCCCAAGGTCATTTCCACATACTATTACAATATATATTAATCAGTGCTGATTTGTGCCCACCATATATAAATTTTTCGAACTTTGGCACCCCACAACACAGTGAACTTCTCATGACACAGATTCCAGAGGTCTGTCATGTTATGCCCCAAATATATTTCCGAAGATACCTGTGAAACAAAATAATTGATGCTTATTAATCTGGAAAAGAGTAGTAAACTTTTTTTTAATGATCCACAAGTGAAGAAGATTTGGGACAATAATGAATCTGATAGTGCCCATCAGTTCTGTCAAAATCAGTCCAAGAACACAGCCCAAAATTGTCCAGTAAGATATAAAGAACATCAGAAAAACTTCCAAATATCTGCAGGCCATTTTTGCCTTGACAAGTGCTCATAACTCTACCATCAGAAAAGCACTGGATAAAAATGGGATTTATGGGAGGATAACGAGGCATAAGCCATTGTTTACTAAGAAGAACACTGATGATTATCAGAAACATAATCTAGATGATCCTCTAGTCTTCTGGAAATATGTTTTATAGAGTGGAGTCAAAGGTGGAACTTTTCTGGCTACATTGGGGTCCTTATAGCTGGTGGAAACCAGTTCCGCAATAACAACCTCATACCAGTTGTCAAACGTGGTGGCAGTTTCATGGCGTAGGAATGCTTTGCTGCTTCTGGGCCTGGTGACTCGTCATCAGTGAAAGGGAATGAATTCTGCTTTGTATTATACAAAGATACAGGAGAGTATCAGGCCATGTGTCCTTGAAGTTGAAGCACAAGTGATTGTCTAGATTTTTACAGCCCAAATGTAGTAGACCTACTTAAAAGAAGCTTAAGAAGATTTACCCAGCCAGAATCAGATGTACTTGGAACGGGGAGATCAGATTGGTGGCGAATGATGTGATTGGTTCAAAGTCTTCAAAGTGAATTTATTAACACCATCATATGAGTTACGCATCACTGTGTGCATACTCAGGCAATTCATCGTTTGAACCTGGTATTGCTCACTTTGATGGCTAGCAGCTTTCCAAGGTTTCATGCAAGGTCCTTCTACCACCAGAGTAGCAGAAATGGTCTGCCTCTGAGAGTTTGCACATGCTGTGTCACATTGCTGGCTTGCCCTGACCTGCAGCATAGAGATGCTGTGAGACAAAGCAAAGGGAAACTTTAAAAGCAGCTGTAAAAGCACAGCAAGCAAAGAAAACATGAGGACTGCTGTGTTCTTGTTAAAGTGTTTATTTATTCTTTTGCTTTCCAGCATCTCTGTTTGAATGAGGCTTCACTCAATGGAATAAGATTTTTTGGTCTGTTTATACATTTCAGAGCTTTCCTTGAGAAAGGAGTCATCTGAAACGCATGGAAGAAATGGTGTAAACAGAGATGCTGGAAAGAAAAAGGAAGAAATACAGATTTGGGTAAGAACACAGCAGCTGTTTTGTTTTTTCCTTGCATATAAGGCCACCAGAAATAACAAATTGTGTTACTTTAAGTGATTTGACATGAATTTGAGTCCACGCAGCAATTGCATCATGGTGAAAAGATCGAGCTGAAAAGGCTGATCAATGAATGTTGTCCTATTTTCCAACACTTCCATGGCTAACCCACAGCAAGAAAGAAAATAATTCAAGGCTAACCTATTACTCTCTTTTGTCCTGCAGCATATTTACAATACAGGAGTTGCATATAACAAATGGAATATTGCATCCTTTATAGGTTATAAAATAGATGGTCCTGATGGAAGAAAGAAACAATTGAGACGGATCTGGTGGTATAGTATGCTCATAAAATACATGTACTGTTTTGATGCAACTAAAATTTGTCTCTCCCTCCAGTTTCTAATTTTTGTCTATTTTTGTCTTCCAAATGTTGTCTTGCTTTCAAACTATTATTTAATTTAAGCTTCTAAAACAATTCCAAACTGGTATACAATCTGTTTTTATGTAGTACTGTGTGAAAAGAACACTGCTTGGATAAACAAAAAATAAAGCCTTTTCTAGAACAAACATATTTAATCTGTAAGCCATGTGGAGAGTTGTTACTGTTATTATAATATTTGAACAGTACTCTGATCAGCATTAATTACTAAGAGTTGCCATTTTAGTTTTCCAAAATAGGTCAGAATGATACAATATTGGGGTGCTTGGGAAATTTAATAGTGATTCTTAGGGATCTAGGATACCATGTCTAAAAGAGTAACCAAGCAGTATTAAAATTCTCCATTACATTGAGCAGGATGTAATAAACAATTTTGGGCTTATCTGAAGTATTCGCAGTCTAAAACTCCACCTATTGATCCCAAACTTCAGGAATACTTGTGCAATTTTAAAAGATTGGAAGACTTCAGAGTTGATCCTCCCATTAATGAAGAATCTGGAAGAAAAAGGCATTTACCTGGTGAGGAAAGTGATCATCACAGACATCAATCCAATGCTTCTTCCAAGATCCTTGCTGGTAATTCCACAGCTGTGTCTCAGGCGTGGGTCCCAATAAATTTTCCCACTACAAATACTGTACAGGAGTTGAATAACAGCATACACCATAACAGTACTGCCACAAAATCAAGATGCGATATACCTGAGCAGTAGACTTTCAGTAAGCTTGAACCTTGAGATCAACTCCTAATGCCAGTATTTTAGCTCAAGGATCTTCAGGGAGAGCTATTTTAAAGCTTGATTAAAAACAAATGTATAGGAAAACAAAGAATTGCATCTGTTTTCTGACAAGATTAAGTTCCAAGTAATTCCCCTTGATCAATTATATTGGGTTCAGGGATCATGAGAGAGATCCTAGGGAAATACCTTTTAGTCTCAGTGTTGCTATCCCCAAGTTACTGTTTACAGGAGCAGCATTCCAGCAGTATATACACAAATACTTTGGAATGCCTTACAATCCAGCTCATATTTTTTGAAGAAGCTATGTACTTGTGTAATTTAGGAATGTTTTATCATTAGGTTTTCCATCATTATTTCTAATTATAAAAGCCAAAAAGAGAAGATATTTTTAATTGAGAGACATACATAATACATGCATTTAAATTGATAAATGCATTTTTTTTCAACAATAGCACGTACCCATCCAATGCCTAGTTCTGAAATCTGTTTTGCTTTGTTTATTTTATTTCAGGCTTTTGAGTTGAGTATGGAGTTTTTAAGTTAGGCAACAGTCTGTTTGGTTTTAAGGATTTTTTAAAATGCCGGTTCTTATTTGTACTTAAGCAAAGTAGTTTGCAAAGAGGATGGGTTATGACTGTATTGTCATAAACTTAGTAAATTTTATATGTAAGTTTAAGAAAAAGGATAAAAAGGCAAATAGGTCTCTAATCATCCTCCACTTTGAAGAAATATTTGTATTTTTCTGTTTAATTTCTCTATTGCGTGATTTGCATTTCTAGGAGAGATTATTTAAGCCATTTAATTGTATTTTAATATTTGACAGTTTTAATTTAAAAGAGATTTAGAAGGAAATGTACTTAGTCTAAAAAAATTAATGTCAAAATGGCTTTAAATATAGTTAAAATTCCTTGCTCTACTAAGACCAACTGTACTGTAATTGGCCAAAGTGTCACTTTCTTTAAATGTCAGTGATTCATTGAATAGACATTATTTACGTCAGGAGGTGAAAATTAATAGGAAGCATCCCTGAAATAACTAATTGTAGTTATTGTGATTTAAATACTTAGAATAAGGGAATGGAAATCCTTCTTCCATAAAGTGGAAGAAGTGGTAGGAATAGGTGCATTTTTATGATATACAGCAAAACAGATACTTAGCAGTCTTCAGGTTACTTTCACAAACAAAGCCTAAAACTGTTGATGCCTTATTGCTGGGAAATACCCTACGTGATCCAACATGTAGATTGAATGGATTTCTATACTGGAAACTGTATGAAGTCCTTTACTGATTTCTGACATATTGCCTTGAGAATCTGAATTTAACAATTATGAATATATGTGCATATTTGATATGAAAATAAGTGGATTTCCCAGTCATTTCTAAATGTAAACTAGCCTTTAAGAACTGCTATATTTTTTGAAGACGCTAGGAATTGATACCAGTTTTATATAGCATCTTTTCAGTTTGCTGAAGTTTTACAACTCAAATCTCTGTTCAATCTATGCCACCTCCTCCATGAAAATGATGCAGTTGTAAATTTGGATTTAAACTGTATATAAAAGAAATATATTTACATTCATTTCTTTAAATCTAATGTGTGCATATTAGCTTTTAGGATGCATTCTTTGTGGTATATTTGCAGATTTTATAAAAATACAAAAACAAAAACAAAAAAATAAAAAAAATAAACAACTGTCATGTTAAGAATATGCATGGCCATTCCTAAAATCTATTTTAGAGCCAGAACACAAACACTAATACCAACATCCATTGGAAGTGAGCATCTGAATCAGATCTCTCTGTCCTGCTAATATCTGAAGAACATTTGTTGGTGATTTGAGAGGTCCTTTTTGGTGTGTGAAGCCAGTTTCTAAAACTTCCTATTAGCCCCACTCCCACTCCCTGAGACAAATCTGGTGATTTTCCACCAACAATTTATAGAGCTTTTTTACTTGTACAAGTCATTGGCCTATCAGGCTGATATGTTTTATTGATTGACATCATTGTTTAATTGCCCATTTAATTGATATTTTTTCCCTCTGGTAGCCAGAAGTAGGGCCTTTTCAGTTGCAGCACCTAATTATGGAACATTCTCCAAAGGAAGCAGGCTAGCTCCCTAACTAACTTCTTTTAGATGTCCACAGGTTTAGCCAGGCATTTGTAGGATAAGTGTTCATTTATTACTTATTTACTTTATAGCTGATAGATTTAAGACTGCTTGATTGTTCATTTGTTTTTGCAAACATCTCTAGATTCCTCTGGGAGGAAAAGAAGTATAGAAATAATGAATGAATGAATGAATGAATGAATGAATGAATGAATGAATGAATGAAGACTTGATGCTAATTCTCTTCTCAATCTTTTTTTTTTTAAAATAGATTTTTATTATTCAATCTTTTGGACCAAACTGACCTGTGAACAGAGCAAGGGTAAGCCAATTGCAGGTTGTATGCTCTCCCTATGATTTTTTTTAAGCTCTCAAAGCCTTTCCAAATGTTTCCAACAGTGTCATGATTTCAACAAAATCAGAAATAATACATGTGCTGTACATCTTGGAAAGATTGAACATATTTTCTTTTTTTTAGAAAAATCCAGCCACTCCAAAATAGGAGCGAGGTCTGAAACTTTCAGCCCTCCCCCATCTAATTACATCATCACATCAGCGCCATGACCACTGCAATCCTTGGTGGGTGATAATTTTGTAAAAATTATGGTCCCTAATTACAAAAAGGTTGCCTACTCCTGAAATATCTTCAGATAAAGAACATCCCTTTGAATATCCTCCAACAATTGTCACATCTACTGTACTTCTATATGGTGGAATTGCTGCTTCTGCATTTGAAAATTCAGCTGCTGTCACTTTTCTGCCAATGGTGGGGGCCATAACAGCATATTATGAGTCTGTGTGTGGAGAGGCCAAAGATACACAGGATCTTATATCACTTGCCCTTCTGACAGACTTTCAAGTAGGCTTCAAAGCTCTTGCCCCGATAAAGTTAACACAAGAGGGAAAATCAGTATCTGGATTAAAAAAAAAACACCTTTCACCAGCTATTGTGAGTTAGAAGGATGTTTCATATGGTAGTTACTCTATTTCAGAACCTCCTCACTACCATAAGATTGCGTTGTAAATAAATGAATGGAAAGAACCAAACTGTGTATGCTCCTCTTTGATGTTAGGAACTCTCAGTGCCTGGGTTCATATGATGTGCTTATCAATTAACCTAATTTTCTAAGATTTGTTGTTTATTCGTTTAGTCGCTTCCGACTCCTCGTGACTTCATGGACCAGCCCACGCCAGAGCTTCCTGTCGGCCGTCACCATCCCCAGCTCCCCCATGGTTGAGTCTGTCACCTCCAGAATATCATCCATCCATCTTGCCCTTGGTCGGCCCCTCTTCCTTTTGCCTTCCGCTTTCCCCAGCATCAGCATCTTCTCCAGGGTGTCCTGACTTCTCATTATGTGGCCAAAGTACTTCAGTTTTGCCTTTAATATCATTCCCTCAAGTGAGCAGTCTGGCTTTATTTCCTGGAGTATGGACTGGTTTGATCTTCTTGCAGTCCAAGGCACTCTCAGAATTTTCCTCCAACACCACAGTTCAAAAGCATCTATCTTCCTTCGCTCAGCCTTCCTTATGGTCCAGCTCTTGCAGCCATAGGTTACTACAGGGAATACCATTGCTTTAACTATGCGGACCTTTGTTGTCAGTGTGATGTCTCTGCTCTTAACTATTTTATCAAGATTTGCCATTGCTCTCCTCCCAAGAAGTAGATGTCTTCTGATTTCCTGGCTGCAGTCAGCATCTGCAGTAATCTTTGCGCCTAGAAATACAAAGTCTGTCACTGCCTCCACTTTTTCTCCCTCTATTTGCCAGTTATCAATCAAGCTGGTTGCCATAATCTTGGTTTTTTTGAGGTTTAACTGCAACCCAGCTTTTGCACTTTCTTCTTTCACCTTCATCATAAGGCTCCTCAACTCCTCCTTGCTTTCAGCCATCAAAGTGGTATCATCTGCATATCTAAGATTGTTAATGTTTCTTCCAGCGATTTTAACTCCAGCCTTGGATTCCTCAAGCCCAGCACGTCACATGATGTGTTCTGAGTACAGGTTGAATAGGTAGGGTGAGAGTATACAGCCCTGCCGTACTCCTTTCCCAATCTTAAACCAGTCCGTTGTTCCGTGCTCTGTTCTTACCGTTGCTACTTGGTCGTTATACAGATTCCTCAGGAGGCAGACAAGATGACTTGGTAACCCCATACCACCAAGAACTTGCCACAATTTGTTATGATCCACACAGTCAAAGGCTTTAGAATAGTCAATAAAACAGAAATAGATGTTTTTCTGAAACTCCCTGGCTTTCTCCATTATCCAGCGGATATTGGCAATTTGGTCTCTAGTTCCTCTGCCTTTTCTAAACCCAGCTTGTACATCTGGCAATTCTCGCTCCATGAATTGCTGGAGTCTACCTTACAAGATCTTGAGCATTACCTTACTGGCATGTGAAATAAGTGCCACTGTTCGATAGTTTGAACATTCTTTAGTGCTTCCCTTTTTTGGTATGGGGATATAAGTTGATTTTTTCCAATCTGATGCCCATTCTTTTGTTTTCCAAATTTGCTGGCATATGGCATGCATCACCTTGACAGTATCATCTTGCAAGATTTTAAACAGTTCAGCTGGGATACCGTCATCTCCTGCTGCCTTGTTATTAGCAATGCTTCTTAAGGCCCATTCAACCTCACGCTTCAGGATGTCTGGCTCTAACTCACTGACCACACCGTCAAAGCTATCTCCAATATTATTATCCTTCCTATACAGATCTTCCGTATATTCTTGCCACCTTTTCTTGATCTCTTCTGCTTCTGTTAGGTCCTTGCCATCTTTGTTTTTGATCATACCCATTTTTGCCTGGAATTTACCTCCAATGTTTCTAATTTTCTGGAAGAGGTCTCTTGTCCTTCCTATTCTATTGTCTTCTTCCACTTCCGCACATTGCTTGTTTAAAAATAATTCCTTATCTCTTCTGGCTAACCTCTGGAATTTTGCATTTAATTGGGCATATCTCCCCCTATCACTCTTGCCTTTTGCTTTCCTTCTTTCTTGGGCTACTTCCAGTGTCTCAGCAGACAGCCATCTTGCCTTCTTGGTTTTCTTTTTCTTTGGGACGTTTTTTGTTGCCGCCTCCTGAACAATGTTGTGAACTTCTGTCCATAGTTCTTCCGGGACCCCATCTACTAAATCTAGTCCCTTAAATCTATTCTTCACCTCCACTGCATATTCCTTAGGAATATTAGTGAGCTCATATCTAACTGATCTGTGGGTCTTCCCTATTCTCTTTAGTCTGATTCTAAATTTTGTAATAAGAAGTTCGTGATCTGAACTACAGTCAGCTCCAGGTCTTGTTTTTACCGACTGTATAGCACACTAAGATGCAGTTCAGTGGGTCAAGCAAACTCAGTCATATTAAACTACAGTTCAGGAGATCTGGAATGCGGGAATAAAGAAGAGGAATGGTACAGAAAATAAATAGGGAAGCATTTTCACCCCTACTAGTTCTGGTCTGGCATAAAACCCAGATTATTTTTCTTGTTATTCAGGGTCAGCAAATAGCATCCGGGCGCTATCCTTCTGCATCCAAAAGTGGAAGAGGGAAGCCTGTGATTTTGGTGATTCCCCCGTCCCTTTGCCATTGAAAATGGTGTGTGTGTGTGTGTGTGTGTGTAAGACTTCAGGGAGGTGGAAAAGGTCAATCCTTATTTTATGGATCAATGCCTTACACTGGCAGGGAGATTGTATAGTGAAATAATAATACACTATCCTGCAGTCCAATCTTTTGGCACAGTTGTAAACTGTTCAAAACACGCTGGGTGGATGAACTTGTCAGCTGGAATTTGTGCTATGGTTAGAGATGTAAAGTTAAGGTCAAATATTTTATTGCTATATTTTGTAACTTGGAATTTGGAAATGCTCAAAGAAAACAGGTTTGTAATTTTTACTGAATCAATTCTCTTGGAAATAGGCTTTGGAGCTTCACTGATATTCACCTTGAATATACCATCTAAATGTCCTAATGCTTCTCTCCTTTTTCATAAAATATTCACTAGACAAGAATAAAGGTACTCTATATGATTTTAGAAATAGCGTTCATGGCAAATAGAGATTTAAGGCATCAGGCTAGAGACTGTGAGTTCTAGTCTTGCCTTAGGCATGAAACCAGCTGGTTGACCTTGGGCCAGTCACTCTCTCTCAGCCCTAGGAAGAAGGCAATGGCAAGCCACTTCTGAAAATCTTGCCAAGAAAACTGCAGGGACTAGTCCAGGCAGTCACCAGGAGTCAAGAATGACTTGAAGGCACCCAAAAAAAAGTCCCTTTATGGCTGAAGCAGAAGACTTATAATCAGAATTAAATTCAACAGTATTCCTTTAATTCTGTTCCTTTAACAATAGATTATGGTTTAGACGGTAATTTGTGCATTCAACATACTTGAAAAATTACTTTAAAATGTATGCATAGTTCCAACCTCTCCTTTTTTTAGGATGAAACAGTGGGCATGTACTTATTTGTTAATGTTCCAGCAAAATACAAAACTACAATGAAAATTCTATAGTCACATGATTTATCATTCCTATTATATACTTTGCCAGAGCAAGAAAATGAATATATTTATGTGCCTGAATTTAATCTAAAAAGTTTTTAATATCATGAGAATGGAGACCTAGAGACTCAATAAATATTCCTAAGTGAGCCAATATCATATAGAATTTAAAAAAGGAGGGGGTGGATAAAAAGTCCATTGAATGTACATTGAAATATAGTCAAGATTTCAGGTCTTATCTTTTATGATTAAGTACACAATAGCATCATTAAATAAATATTGTGAAGAAGATAAAACTATTATTTAAGCCTCTTTGCATTATATCTATAAGTTACTGTATCTCCCCCGTTGGGGGAGATGGGCGGTCATATAAATTTAAATAATAAATAAATAATAAATATCCTTACTCTAAAACCTTCAAAAAATTTCAAGATCACCTGCCTATGTTAATTTCATTGTTGGGAATGAGGGTATGGTAGCTTAAGTCTAATTGGCCAATCAATCTGAAATGGAAATGCTGGGGATTCCCACTGTGTCATGGCTGTAAGGTACTATAAGATTCTGGGTATGTCCATATACTCTCTGTCAGCCCTTCAAGGAGGACCAGACTAGGGAAACAAAGTCATATAGACTAATACTTCTTTTACTGTAAAATTATAGTAATAGAATCTTGCAAGTCTGAATGTGGCTCCTCCCCTCCCTTTATCTTTGAGGGAGGGGCTTGTCTAAGACATTTGCATATGTTACAGTTCTGCCCTAGACTCGGTTTTCTTTTACCTGACCATTGCCTTGGCAGCAACTCTTCCTCCTATCCCTTAAAGCCATTCCCTCTGCCTTCTACACTCCCTTCACACTGATCTGGAATCTGGATTTCTGGATCATGATCTGCATGCAGCAGCTGAGCCAATGAACTTCCAACTCAGCTACTACATGAGGAATCAGTGTGAAGACAGTGCTGTGACAGTGACATCAGCTTGGTTATGGTCGATTCCTCACTTGCAGAAATGTTTATCTTGCTTCTTATCCTCGATTCCCACTCTTTTCTTTTGAGAATAAGATGCTGTGGTGCCAAGTTTTTTTTAAGTGATTGGAGGGACAGCTTAGCAGCTTCCGCACAAGAGTAGCTGACCATAGGGTGGTTATTGTTGTTTTAATTGCAAGAAAAACAGGCGTTGGACAAGCTAAGGACTGTCATATTTAGTGGCTAAATACTATTGTTTTGTGCTCTGTTATTACTTGACTGAAGGGAGCATCGGTTAGCTCATCTGGAGATTGTGGCATTTTGTTAATGGCAGAAGTGAGGACAGTCCTGGCAGAGTTGATGTGAATTGGTTTCTGAGGGCTTAGAGAATATAAATGGTGGCTGTGAGGAAGTGCAAGGATAACTAGCATCAACTTGAAACTGCTGAGGGAAGCCAGCCCAAGGTTTGACCACAATGTTTTCAATATGTGGATGACGACTCACAGCTGTATCTATTTACTAAATACTGAAATTAATCTTGTCAGCCAAAGAGAATTTGGTTCTCTTTGGGATAATGCAGAAGTTGGGTCACAGCAATGTTGTCTCCCAGAGAATACATTAATTAACAAAAGCATATCTCTTTGCTATTGATATTGGTGGATGTAGTTTTGATGACTTTTACCTGAATGTGTTTATACAAACCTATGCTATGACCTACAAAACAATTAGCCAGCATAATCTAGAAAACAATAATAATAGACTGTCTTATATCCATATTCAGAATTAATTAACTGTGGATTAGGCTTAATTAACTCACAGTTTGGGATGAAATACATTTAAAAGTGAACTGTTTGAGAGAAAGAATGATTACAAAAACATATTTAAATACAATATCTCATGCAGGTTTGTAAAAATTATAGATTAATATAGAATCCACATTGAGACAATACTTTTACTAGGCCAATAGAAGCTTTACAAAACAATTGTATGCTTTCAAGTTTCCAAAAACTCTTGATCAGGCAAAATGATTCAGAACCAAAAAAAAAAAAAAAGTGGTGGTGGTGGTGGTAGTGGTGGCTGATGTTTGAATCACGTCTGTATATGTTACCTTTGAGATAAAATGAAGAATAGACTCCAGACATGCAAATTAAGTCTTAGCCAGTACAGAAGTAATATTAACTTGTGCCAGGGAAAAATAGTAAATAATAGCAGCTCTCTAACCTTTATGAACTGGGCAGATTGTTTGATATGTGGAAATCAGAAGAGTTGAATTGATGGAAGACATTTACGAGAACATTAATACAGACATGAAAGAGGCCAGAAATAGACTCATTTGTCCATTCCTAAGCAACTGTCTCCAAACCCCCTATGAGCTGCACACACACACGTTTCCCCCCCCCCCCCATTTGGAGAAAGTCACAAGTGAATTGCCCATATTCTAGGAAGAAGAAAAGTCTTAGGAGAAGGAATTTAACTGTACTACGAGCCTTTCTCCCTATCTGTGAAAGGGAGTTGAGGTATATAAAAGTAGCCCCAGAGATCATAAATAAAGCATGCAGATGCTATCTCTCTCTCTAAGTGGCACTGTGGTTCAGAAACAGCCTTGGGAACTGCTCCTACTTTTACCAGGGTTGAATAAATCCTTTTCTTCATCAGCGTATGCAAAACTACCCTTGACATCTTGCATTTTGCCAAGACAGCACAATTAGCTATGGGAAGTAAGATTTCTCTCTCCAGACCCTAAGAGTTATGAAGGTGCCAAAACCAGTTGAGTGTATTTTGACCAGGGTGTTTATCTTGAACTTACACACAATTTCGAAATAATAATATCTAGTGGGAAAGGCGCCATGTGGGGATAATTAGAGCTTTTCTTCTTCTTTTGATTGAATAAGATTTCACTATTCTTTCTCTGAATAAAGCCTGCAAGATTGGCATTTCAACGCCTCTCTTCTAATTTGGGGACAAAAGGGGAATTCAGAGCACAAGCAAGCTATTTTATTTTATTATATATTATATTTTATATTTTATTTTATTTTATTTTATTTTATTTTATTTTATTTTATTTTATTTTATTATTTTATTTTATTTTATTTTATTTTATTTTATTTTATTTTATTTTATTATTTTATTTTATTATTTTATTTTATTTTATTTTATTTATTTTATTTTATTTTATTTTATTTTATTTTATTTTATTTTATTTTATTTTATTTTATTTTATTTTATTTTATTTTATTTTATTTTATTTTATTTTATTTTAATTATTTTTTAATTTTATTTTAGGTATTGCCTGTGCTTCCTCCAAGCAGCTGAGGGTGGTATGCATAGTCCCCAACCCCTCATTTTAATTTCACAATAAATCTGTGAGGAAGGTAGGTTAGGAGAGCAAAACTGAGTCAAGGACACAAAGTCAAGCTTTGTAGTTAAGTGAGGATTTGATCGAGACTTTTCACAGTAAGGCCAGGGTTAGCCAATATCTCACAATTAGAGGGATTTTTATGTCCATCCTGTTGAGATCCTGGAGCAAAGGCTGGATAAAAAGCAAATAAATTTATGATTAACATCAGGAGTAGACATTATAACCTTAGGGCCATAGGTAAACCTTGACCTAATTCACGTGGTGTTGAAACTAATTTTAAACACTGTTTGCAAATCATCACTTCAGGCCTGTGACAAGAGACATCTGTCCTATCAGAAGAGGACAGTACTTATATGACAGGCTGGAGAGGTAAGGATGAAGAGAAAGAGAGGGGATGTGTCAAAATACAGGAAAATAAGGATCAGGAAGATAACAAGGTGGCACCAGAAAAGAGAAAAAACAGATCTGGTCCAGTCTCTTGACATCTGACATGGTTAACTCCCAAGAGAATGTGGTCCTTGATCAAATGAACTTTGCTACTCTTTTTCTATGGAGTTATTACAGAGACAATCTAGGGCAGTGTTTCTCAACCTTGGCAACTTTAATATGTGTGGACTTCAGTTCCCAGAATTCCCCAGCCAGCACAGTTCAACTGGGAGTTGAAGTCCACACATATTAAAGTTGCCCAGGTTGAGAAATCTAGGGGATCCGCAACAGTGGCTGTGAAATGAGTGGGAACTACTTAAGTCACAGTATGGCTCCGGAAAAGGATTCCAGCCCTGTTTAAGCATTCAAAGAGGGGAACACCAGAGTAGCAGGTGGGATCGCAATGATTCCTTACTGTCCCTTCCCCCTGTAGATTTTGTGGAATGCGTCCAGACAGAACCGTTCCTGACAGTAGAGCAGGTAACTGGAAGTACAGGTGAAAGTGGGGAGAATCACTTTCACTCTCATTGTTCCAGCTATCAATCCATTCTGTTCCATTTCCACATCTGTTTGTAGACAATAATGTAAGCATTTTTACGCACCTCTCTCTGACTATATACTGTACACTTTGTATGCACTCCTTTTAATATACAGATTTTTTGCAAGTGATATTTCCTAATATAATTTTGTGGCTGATCTCAATAAACTAATCAGAGCTGGACCTGATTAATACTTGCTTGATTGATCATCAGAAACTCTTAGGTCATAAGCTAGGCTGGGAAGGATAAAAAAAGGCTCAGAAGAAAACAATGGCAAACCACTTCCAAACTGTTGCCAAGAAAACTCTTTGAACACGTCCATGAGGTCACCAGGAGTTAAGTTTCATCTGAAGGAGACTGTGCCTTTTTTCTTCAAATATATGCATTTTCATGCATGTTTTGAATTGTGCGTTGCATTGCAAAACTGGACTGTGCTGCACTTTAAATCTACCCCTGTAGAACTGAACTGCCACTTGAATAAAAACGATACATGCTATATGAACTAGAGCCAATCTCAAAGCTGAAAACAGAGATTCAAACAGGCAGGTTTTTTAGCATTTTTTATGTTAATGGAGCCTAACTTCCTCTGGATTCCCCCCCTTCCCTCTCTCCCTCCCCCCCCTCTCTCATCCTCTCTCTTTCCCCACCTCTCCATCCCCCAGCTAACCAGGCAGGCATCAGCAAACAAAAGCCTGATTTGTACAATTTAGTTTGTAAACCAAAAACAGGAAAAGGCTGTTGTCAAAGCCACAGTGAGAGTCACAGGACTGCCGGACAGTGCTATGTGACCAGTTCACCTGCACCGGGTAAGGCAAGTGAATCATGAGAGCACAAGGCAGGCTTGGCAAGGGATTGGCAGCTCTAGGCACAATCACATAGAATTGCTTAAACTATTGCAACTTCATATAATGACTTTAGCCTTTTGTTCCCTGTTGCCCCAATGGCTTTCAAGAGATAAAGATCCAGAAGAAAGAAGAGGTGTCTTGCTTCCTTCTGGCCAGAAGGGCAACTAGGGTCTGTGTCACCCGGGGCAAACATGGATTCCACACACCCCCAGGAAACATTCAGTATTCAAATACTATTTTGTCATTTTGGTGCCCCCCAGAGCAGCGCCTGGGGCACATGCCCCACTTCCCCCCCCCCTTGTTGCGGCCCTGCTTCTGGCAATTTCTATGTTAATTTAATTTAATTTAACTTAAGTGGAAATTCTGGTGTTGGTGGGCCTCCTGCTCAAACATTATTTGTGAAGAATCAGAGGAAAGCTGGGTCAACATCTGCCTTGCAATTTCTCAAATGTTTTCTTTTCATGCAAAACTACTTCGGTGGGGTTTGAGAATTTCTTTTGAATTTCTTCTGGTATGGTTTTTGAACTTGGTGTGGTTTTCTTGAAGGTGACAGAGACCTCTGAGACTGATGTTGGTGTGGTTTATCTGTTACTCATCTTTTCATCATCTGAAGTTTCCCTAGCTGCCCATACTTCTAAATCTGAAAAATCTCCAAATTTCCTCCTGAGGCCTTTCCTCAGGATTTAAGTGAAATATGAGAAACCAGGGAAGTTGCAGATCACTGGACAAATAACTGCACAAGGAAAGATGGGATATTCACATATTGTCCTAAGTCCTTTCATAACTAAATAAAAAGAACCTCTGCGTCACCCATGAGAATTTCACTGAGATTCTTTTCTACTGTGAAAGAGAATGGAAAGAGAATTGGTAGGGAAAATGTAGGATAATTTCTCTGTAAAGCATTAATTAAAGGTCGAGGTAGTATCATCATTCAGTCATAACATCTCTGAACCATCACAAGTAAGACAGGCAGACCGAAAGGCTAGAGTTTATTTGAAGTATACTGTATGCTCCTTTTTAATTATTGGATTTCTTGGGAGGAGGGGGGGGGTCAGTGATATAAATGCCTCCATGTATAAATAGACTCTGGGTAGTAATGAGGGATCAGAAGGAATCCAATTCATATTACTGCCTGCATTGGTAAGGACCATCATTTTTTTTTGCTGTTCCAAATGACTAACCACTGATTGGGGATGTCTCAGCAATCTTGTAGTTTCAGTTGCTTCTACCATTTTTTCTTCAGTTGCTTCTACCAGTTTCCTCTAGGACCACCCCCTTCAGTCTGGTCCTTCAGTTATCTTTTGGCTGTGATGGGGCCTGGATCTCCTGCTTCTACATCCACTTTTTAAAGTTACTTTTAAAATGGGTTTGTTGACTAGTCAACCTAGAAAACATGAAGCCTTGAAACTAACCAGTCTATGCTTGGCTTAATGCATGTAATTGAAAGGACTGGGCTTCCTCTACTCAGGGCAGTTTACACAAAGATTTTTTAAAATTAATTAATTTATTTATATTTCAAATTTTGTCACTGCCCATCTCCCTCAAAGAGCGACTCTTTGATCCCCACAGCTGAACTCTTTCTCAAATCCCAGCTCTTCAACAACACTTATACAGTGGTTCCATCTTAGCTGCACAAATCCTGATGGCCATTAGATGGCAACCAAGAAATACAACTCTCAACCCTTTGCTGCCACCTACTGATTGAAATCTTGACTTGTTGCTCTGTCATTGACTAAACCAGTGTTTCTCAAAGTTTGCAACTTTAAGATGAGTGGACTTCAACATGCTGGCTGGGGAATTCTGGGAGTTGAAGTCCACACATCTTAAAAGTTGCCAAGTTTGAAAAACACTGGACTAGACCATCCCTAGCTTAATATATGTGGTTCAGTGTAGTTGAAGGGGCTTAGCTGTTGTACTTTAATAGCCTGCGTGCTTGGGAATCCCCCACTCATGGCTTATGCTCTCAGGGAAGCCCTAACTTTCTCTCCTGACATTCTATTCTTAGGGTAGGTTACATCTCCCACAACAATCCTCATAGTTAAATCCAATTTTCAAAGTGTATTGTCGAAGGCTTTCACGGCCGGAGTTCGATGGCTGTTGTGGGTCTTCCGGGCTGTGTGGCCGTGTTCTTGAAGTTGTGGTTCCTAACGTTTCGCCAGCATCTGTGGCCAGCATCTTCAGAGGGCAGGAGCACAGATAGAAGCAAAATCTCTGTGCCCAGGTAGAGTGGCAATGTTCTATTTATAGAGCTAAATTATAGGAGATTAGGTGGGGTTTTTTGTTGTGTTGAAATGTTAACGAGTGGCTGATGAGCGTGATTAGCATGTTCATTGTGAGAAGTATTCCCATGACCTGGTGGTTGGACTGAGTTCGTTGACCTTTTGCAGGCTGTGTTTTTCAGGACTGGTAGCCAGGTTTTGCTAATTTTTAAACTTTCTTCTTTTTTATTGTAACTGTGCTGGTGTTTGTGAATTTCAATGGCTTCTCTGTATAATCTGGTGTAGTGGCTTTTGGTGTTGTCCAGTATTTCTGTGTTTTCAAATAGGATTTTGTGTCCTGTTTGCTTGAGAGCATGTTCAGCTACTGAAGATTTTTCCAGTTGCTGTAGTCTGCAGTGTCTTTCGTGTTCTTTTATCCTGGTGTGAATGCTTCGTTTTGTGGTTCCGATGTATACTTGTCCGCAGCTGCATGGTATGCGGTATACTCCTGCAGCGGTGCGGGGGTCCCTTTTGTCTTTAGCTGATTTTAGCATTTGTTGTATTTTTCTGGTGGGTCTGAAGACTGTCTTTAGCTCTATAAATAGAACATTGCCACTCTACCTGGGCACAGAGATTTTGCTTCTATCTGTGCTCCTGCCCTCTGAAGATGCTGGCCACAGATGCTGGCAAAACGTTAGGAACCACAACTTCCAGAACACGGCCACACAGCCCGGAAGACCCACAACAGCCACCAATTTTCAAACTCTACTTCTTGAGCAGCACTTACCCAATAGCTGCATCTCAGAGGCACAGATCTGGAAAACCACTAGATGGCAGCCAGGAGATACAGAAATGGTGGCTCTTTCCTGCCACCTAGTGGTTGATATGTTGGACAGTCAACCCATAGTTTCAAGGATTTTTTTTAAAAAAATCAATCAATGGTACAACTGGAAATAAAAAAAAAGGTTAACTAAAGCATTATACTCTTCCTATTGGAAGCTTCTCTCTCTCTCTCTCTCTCTCTCTCTCTCTCTCTTTATATATATATATATATATATATATATATATATATATATAAATCATAATCAAAAACAAAAAGAGAAAGGAAAATAAAAAACAAAACAAAATAAAATTAAATAAAATAGAAAAGAGATTTTCAAACATTATAAGCTTCAATAAGGAATTCAAAGTAACGTTACATTAATGCTGCATAATAAAGTATCTTGTATCAATTTAGAATTTCAGAAATTATTAAAATCAAGTTGACATGCAATGATTAACAGTAACCAATATAATAGGAATAAGGAATATTCTTATTCAGCAAATCAAAGACCTTAGATATTAAAGTTTTATGTAAAAGAAACTCAAATTTCAGATACAGTACAAGTCCATATGTAGAACTGGAATCCAGGAATGGTTTCCAAGTTGAATTGAATTCTGTATCAGATTTATTTTTCAAATCCAAGGTTATTTTTGACATTGATGGGTACTCCCACAGCTTAATTTGCCTTTCTTCTACAGAGCGAATTATACATGATTTCCAATGAAAAGCATAAAGTATCCTGGCAGCTGCTACCATATACAAAGCCAACTCAGTATACTTTGTGGGAATACAAGATTCGGTAAAGTTTAACAGAAAAACAGCTGGTTTAAAGGAGAACTCAACTTTTAGAAATTGTTACATTTTGTGCAATATCCTGATACCGAACCATACTGCTGTACATATTCCATTATCAGTTCTAAAGAATCCTTTGGATATAATTTTAGTTTGTACTCTTAATTTGCCAGTTTAATTTCTGTCAATGGTTCTAATGTCAGTAGAAATAAGGAAGGAGAGATGGGACAGTCTTGTCTTGTCCCGTTCATGATAACATATTTTTGTGACAAAAGTCCATTTACCACTATCTTGGCTTCTTGTTTTTTATAAATGTTTTATATCATGTAAGAAATTTCAAACCACAGTTCATCTTCTTAAAAAGCCATTCCAAATTATCAAAGGCTTTCTCGGCATCAAGAAAAATCATAGCCACTTTCTTGTTTTTCTGATTCATATTATTTATTATTTAGACTTATATTACTGCCCATCTCCCCAATGGGGGACCCTGGGCACTTCACAATAAAAACAAGGTTAAAACACAATACAGATCAGAACATCAATAAATAAATATAAAATCCAAGTGCAAGGATGTTAATACTAAGAAGGGTTTCATGGAATCAACCAGCCCCAGGAGGAACTGTTAGCATTCCCCTCCCATGCAAGGCGGCAAAACCAGGTCTTTAAATTTTTCTGGAAGGTCGGGAGCGAGGAGTCCTACCTTATCTCCGGGGGCAAGATGTTCCAAAGGGTGGGCGCTGTTACAGAGAAGGCTCGCCTCCTGGACCCCGCTAGATGGAATTCTTTGATCGATGGGGTCTGTAGCATGCCCTCTCTGCATGATCAGGTGGGCGGGTTGATGTTCTGGGGATGAGACAGTCCCTCAGGTAACCTATTATCCATAATATTCAAAATATATCTGATATTATCTCTCATATATCTCTTTGGAACAAGTCCATTCTGATCAGGATGTATTAATTCAGTTAAAAGCCATTTAATTGCTTTGCAAATATTGCTGTAAAAAGCTTATAATCTACATTGGAAAAAGAAATAGTTTTATACAACTCTGTTTTGGTTGGATCATTCCCCTCTATGTAAATCAAAGAAATAAAAGCTTATTGCCATAAGTGAGGAAGTACTTGGCAAGTTGAAATTCATTCTAACTTGAATTAATGGTTTAATCAAAATTTTGTGAAAAGTGTTATAATATATTACAAAAAACCATCTGGTCCAGGGGATTTGTTCAGTTTCAATTTCTGTATTTCTTCTTTTGTTTCATCTTCTGTAATAGATTTATTGAGGGTTTTCTTTTGTTGATCTGTAAATATTGTAAGCTATATTGTATTTAAATACTCTTTGATCTTTTCCAATTTAATGTCTATTATTTTATAATCAACAGTAATATTTAACAAATTGGTTTGTTAACTCCTCCATTACTGAAACATACCTGTTTCCATCCAAAATAGCAGTAATATCTCATTTCTCTTGTTCTTTTTCCTGTTGAGCAGAGAACAGTTTCTTATTACCTCTTCCAAAATATTTCTGTTTAGCAAAATTCATGCTCCTGGAAGATTAAGTTGCTTCTGTTAAGTCCAGTTGATTATAAATCATTTTAATCTTTTGTTGTAAATCTAAAACAAGGTTCTGCTTATATCTTAATTCTAACTGTTTCAATTCATTCATCAGTATGTCTTTTGATTTTGATCTAGAACCCCAGGCTGATTAGAGAACCATGACATTTGCAATAGCCCACCACCATGAGATTTTAGGCCAAACTCAACTGTATGTAGGAGACCCATGGTGGAAGATCGATATAGACTGGATAGGGTTTCAGCACTGAGAGATCTAAAAAAGAAATACTTTGCAATATAACCGTTACCTTATATGAATCTCTCTGCACCTGCTATTAACTACAGTGCAGCAAAACAACTGTTGTATTATTTTTTATTGTTTTCCTCACCTGCCAGTGCAGCTACCAGCAGTTTTGCAGAGGTGTGTAATTTAAATTGGGCGAATGGTACCTGAGCAGGATTATTCTGCCCTTATTCCTTGCCACAGTTCCAAAACAATAGTCCCTTTGGAGTTGCTTTAAAGCAGCATTCCCAATTTGGCTCCTACAAATGCATTGGACTAAAATTCCCCATTATCGCTGTTTAGCATGCTTATTGTTTGGTACATGCCATGGTTATTTGACTTCTACTAAGCTGAGTGCCATATGTCATATGCCAGCAAATTTGGAAAACACAAGAATGGCCATCAGATTGGAAAAAATCAACTTATATCCCCATACCAAAAAAGGGAAGCACTAAAGAATGTTCAAACTATCGAACAGTGGCACTTATTTCACATGCCACTAAGGTAATGCTCAAGATCTTGCAAGGTAGATTCCAGCAATCCATGGAGTGAGAATTGCCAG
Source organism: Charina bottae (assembly GCA_023362775.1). Classification (NCBI taxonomy): domain Eukaryota; kingdom Metazoa; phylum Chordata; class Lepidosauria; order Squamata; family Charinaidae; genus Charina; species Charina bottae. The sequence goes on along the minus strand of JALMGJ010000002.1, from coordinate 212,670,350 downwards.
ATGTACAAGCTGGGTTTAGAAAAGGCAGTGGAACTAGAAACCAAATTGCCAATATCCGCTGGATAATGGAGAAAGCCAGGGAGTTTCAGAAAAACATCTATTTCTGTTTTATTGACTATTCTAAAGCCTTTGACTGTGTAGATCATAACAAATTGGCAAGTTCTTGGTGGTATGGGGATACCAAGTCATCTTGTCTGCCTCCTGAGGAATCTGTATAACGACCAAGTAGCAACGGTAAGAACAGACCACAGAACAACGGACTGGTTTAAGATTGGGAAAGGAGTACGGCAGGGCTGTATACTCTCACCCTACCTATTCAACTTGTATGCAGAACACATCATGTGACGTGCTGGGCTTGATGAATCCAAGGCTGGAGTTAAAATCGCTGGAAGAAACGTTAACAATCTCAGATATGCAGATGATACCACTTTGATGGCTGAAAGCGAGGAGGAGCTGAGGAGCCTTATGACGAAGGTGAAAGAAGAAACTGCAAAAGCTGGGTTGCAGTTAAACCTCAAAAAAACCAAGATTATGGCAACCAGCTTGATTGATAACTGGGAAATAGAGGGAGAAAACGTGGAGGCAGTGACAGACTTTGTATTTCTAAGCACAAAGATTACTGCAGATGCTGACTGCAGCCAGGAAATCAGAAGACGTCTACTTCTTGGGAGGAGAGCAATGACAAATCTTGATAAAACAGTTAAGAGCAGAGACACAACACTGACAACAAAGGTCCGCATAGTTAAAGCAATGGTATTCCCTGTAGTAACCTATGGCTGTGAGAGCTGGACCATAAGGAAGGCTGAGCGAAGGAAGATAGATGCTTTTGAACTGTGGTGTTGGAGGAAAATTCTGAGAGTGCCTTGGACTGCAGGAAGGTCAAACCAGTCCATACTCCAGGAAATAAAGCCAGACTGCTCACTTGAGGGAATGATATTAAAGGCAAAACTGAAGTACTTTGGCCACATAATGAGAAGACAGGATACCCTGGAGAAGATGCTGATGCTAGGGAAGGTGGAAGGCAAAAGGAAGAGGGGCCGACCAAGGGCAAGATGGATGGATGATATTCTGGAGGTGACGGACTCGACCGTGGGGGAGCTGGGGGTGGCGACGGCCGACAGGAAGCTCTGGCGTGGGCTGGTCCATGAAGTCACGAAGAGTCGGAAGCGACTGAACGAATAAACAACAAACAAAAGCTGAGTGTAAGTGCTCTGTAAATGTTCCTATCTGCCCTACCCTACAATGTATGTATGTTTGTTTGAAAAAACAACTGCCAGGAAAAAAAGGAAAGTTATATAATATTTCCTTGCCTGATTTTATCTCGAGCATAAAAACCTTGAAGTTAGGTAAAGCTGAGGGCGATTGATTGGCTCAGAGTTACCCAGTGTACTCTGCTCAAGCTGATAGCTGATCCTGGGGCTTTCTAGTCCCAGTCCAACATCCTAAACCCTGTACCATACTGGCTCTCACAGTACAACTGGATTTACACATAGCCTAGTATAAATCTTCAGTAACATGAGATTTCCTCACTTGTGTGCAATTAATTGTGCGATCCAAATAAACAGCTCTCCAAACGCTTATGAAAGGACTGAAGAATGTCTCTTAGGTTGGGTTTGTTCATTGTACTAAGTCATTGTTTGTTTAATGATCTTTTAATGGGTAAGCTACAATTGGCTAGGTTCACAGAACACTGTAAACCATGCACAATGGCTGGGGTCACCCAAAGTACTAAATCAAAACCAAGCCAGTTGCCTTATAACTTAGCCCAGGGGCACAGAGTAGGTGATCTTTTGGTGTGCAAGATCCTGCTTAACATTGTCTTTTGCTGCTGTTGCAAAGTGGGTGCTTTTAAAAAACAAAAAAAACAAAAAAACTAAACATGCCTTTTGGAGCTTCACCTGCAGTTTTTCCAACCTCAGGATGACAATTCCAATGTCAGAAGGGGCTCTGAGGGCCACAGAAAAAAGGAACCGAGGTTTACATGCTGATCTGGGGTTACATGTTGCTCACTCCTGGCTTAGCACAGTGTATAAATGCAGTCCTTGTGAGCAACGTCAGCCATGAGCCCTCTTTCTCTCTTGCTTATTCTCTTGAAAGCTGAAATAGCTCTGCCTTGTGCAAATGTTTTTATAGCAATATAAATATAAAGAAGAAATGCCTTGGAACACATAAGCCCATACAAAGAACCTCTTTCTGAATAATTGAAAATACTTCGCAGTTTTCCTGTAGGGAATACACCATAAAGAGCAAACTCTCTCCAGCTATCATCAGCTTTGACAAAACAGCCTTTAAAGTTTCCTCCATTATGAAAACCCAGTTCTAAATTCTGTATTTGTTAAAAGCGACACCATTCTATTTTTCAAGAACATGGTCGTATTTAGTAAAATGCTGTAAAAATGACTTACTAAAAATCTCTTATTATTTCCTATTGTAGCATTTTTTCCTATTATTATTTCCTATTGCACCTCATTTTTCTCCCATACAAACTTTGCTATTTTTTTCTCTCAGTAGGTTGGAAAGTGATCTCTATTTTTCCATGCTGATTGATCAATTAAGACCAGTTTCCCCCAGCCTGTTTGTCTTTCATTCTTGGGCTTCTTAAGTTAAAGCATTATAGTCAAGAGATTTTTCTTGCTGACAAGAAAAGAAAGCTGCAGCTAAAATGAAAAACATGGCGAGTACAAACAAATTCTCACAAACATCCAGACTGAAACTATTCATATTTTCTGTATTTGGTCTAGTTCCCACAGCCTGCTCAGGATTTTCTGCATTTTAAATTAAAGAGATTTCCTTCCTTCCTTCTGGAAGAAAATTGAGAAGAGGGCTGATCTAGAAATTGATCTGATCTGAAATTGAACTGATCTAGAAATTACAAAAGTGCTAATGAAAAGCAAGTATGATTCTGGCAATGTTTAATCTTTAAGATGTAAAAAATGGATGTGATTTTAAATACCTTGCTCTAAATTATTTAAAGAACTGTGTATTCCTATTCCATACTTAGCTGAAAGTCAGGATATAAATCTTTTTAATGTAAATTAAAATATTTTAATATATTATATATATATTTTCTCAGAAATATATATATATATATACGCTTCTGAAGAAAAGTTACATGAGTGAAAAGATGCCAAAAGAAATGACGATGAGCTGCACTGTTTTAGCTTTTCCAAAACCTACATGCTGAAAAAGGCCCTGTTCCATTTTATGGCATCATTCCTGTACTTTTCTAGGAAGTGAGGAGGCAGAGCTGAAGCCTCTAACCCAGAGCTTTCCAAACTGTGTGTCGGGACACGTTAGTGTGTCGGCTGCAGTGTCTGGGTGTGTCGCGGCTGCTGCTGCCTCCGAACCCTGCCAGGATTCTGCGCAGGTCCTAGTGTCTGCCTTGTACCTTGCTGCCTCCAAACCTGCTGTGATTCCACGCAGGTCCTAGTGCCTGCCCTGTGCCCTGCTGTAAGAGTGTGTCATGAAATGATGCATGTCTAAAAAGTGTGTCACCAACATGAAAAGTTTGGAAAGCTCTGCTCTAACTGTTCAAAAATGGTCTATCCCTAATTTTCTAAATTCTTAGTGGAATTACACAAAGAGAATAGGAAGTTATCCTCATCCGATAGAATAGAACTGGTACAAATGTGCTTTTGTAATTCTCCATCCAATTGGTAGGTAGAGAAATTGGATGGACAATTTTTTTGAATTTCTTCAGAGGGAGAAGAACTCATTCCCTAATAATTTTTCAAAGCAGGATTCCACTTTATTGAGGATGGTATTTACTTATTTTATTTTATTCCACCAGACTCCCAGAGGACTCCTTGCAATGTACAGCACAAATATAAACTACAGGAACACTGCAAGTAAAAAGTCTTATACGAGGAGCTCTTTCATGACGTTTTCCTTGGGGACTTAATTGAAGTGTGGGATGCCTGAAGACTCTCCATTGGAGAGATGATTATGCAATGAAAGACAGGATCTTCACACACAGCCCTTTGCCAACTTATAACTAAATGAGTGAAAGAACATCACACTCCACTCATTAAATTATTTTCTTCTTTGCAGAACTGGTATAAAGATGAAGAATGTACTATATAGAAATGCCTAGGAGGGGATCATAGCCATTCAAGAACTACATGATCCTGCAATGATTCTGGAAGGAGGTTATCACCTTACCACTACCTGAAAGCAGAAAAAAGGCAACTTCTGCACTATCTCTTCAAGCAACCATCTCTCCTTCCACAGGGAAACAAATATTTATTTATTCATTTCTTTACAGTATGTTCAATTTCACCAAGTTCACTTAGGTTTCCATTCACTGATTGCCTCTTTGATGGTGGTGCCTACCTTATGTTAAATATAAGGAATTTCTACACGTTCTTCTTGCTGTCTCTTTCCACCTTATATCATTATTTACACATAATAGAAATATTAAACCTCTGTCACTTAGGAGAGATTTTCTTGGCAGACTTTCAAAGGCAATGACAGATGCAAAGTTCTCCAAGTATTTTTCATCTAATCAGGAATAAGTTTCTTCCTGTTACGATAAAGAGAACTGTAATACCTGTTTCTCTCTCCCTCCCTCTCTCCATCCATTTATCTGAACCCTGCATATATTGCTTCCTTGATTTCTTGCATTGGCTGTACATTCAAAGACAATAGCTTTTAAGAGGGTTTGGCTATAGTGTAAGTACTGCATAAATGTTATCAGTGAATTCAGTGGGAAAGTCCCTAGAAAGGAGAGTCAAACCTTGTTGTGCAGCTGAGATGTATTTATTTCTATTATAAAGCTGGCAAACCTGATTCAATAATGTTAGAATTGTCATTGCAGAAGATGATCAGGGGAATGTGGGGGTTAACAATGACATGTTAGAGCAGAATTATTGGTCATCTTGACATCACGGTCAATGAAGGTCAGGATCTGTGAATGAAAATCTCCTTTTGTTCAAAGTAGCTCCTTTCCCCTCTGTCTTCTGCTCCAGAAGTAATTAGACAAGTCTACTGGGAAGCATATTTCTTCCCCAGAATGGCCCACTCGGTTGAGTAAAGGAGGAAATGAAAGGCTCTTGTGTGAAATTTTATCTGGCAGCATAGTTGGCTTATACAAATAGTTCCCCTTCTCTGGGAAAATTTGAAACAATGCTTTTTTCATTCTAATACTTAAACAATACAAAATAGTGGTATAGGAACAGCAAGATTCAGTGTTATTTCATCCCACCCCCAGTCTTAACAGTCCATAAGTAATTTAAGATAAATACACAAAACTTTTAGGTTTATGTAATTTCTATGTTTTAGTGTTATGAATACCATGTGGAGTGGGACTGGGTACAGGTTTCTGTGGAGTAACCTTTCCCAACCTTGCACTCTCCATATACATTGCCCTACGATAACAGTAATCCCCAGGCAGCATGGCTGTGATAGGAGTTGGAAGCTGACATGTATCTAATTCCACATGTTTAAAAAGACAGATGTAGAGAAGATACTATGTTTCGGAACACTCTCTTCCATGGCTTCCTGATTTTGATATTATCAGGGCTAAGTACTGTAAGGAAGTGAAGACTTATGCAAGAACTTTCATAGCTTGCCTATGGCTTTCTTGTAGGCTCATGGCCAAGTGAGAAACAGGCTCATGGATTTAGTTTTACCCCATATATATTGAGAGTACATTGCTCAAAATAAAATCAGTTAAAGAATAAACTGGGAACCATTAATTAATCTTAACCAATAGCATCCATATCACGTGGTTTCCACCAGCTGAGTGCAGAAGGAATAGAAATCTGATATTATGAAGAATCCTCTCTATGACACCAACTCTGTACATGTACAGACGTCTTGATCTCAGTATAATTAGGGTCTTTGGCCTGGATTCATTTTGGCCCTATACAGTCAAAATGAAAGGCCCACAATTGAAAGGATGACTATATTTTCAAACCGTGGCTTTGTTTTAATTAGGTATTTTATCTCCACATAAAATCTCATTCAAAAGTTGGGATCTGGTTTTGTCCTCTCATTCAGACATATCATGGATCTTCTTGTGGGCAATCCATCCTTTGAAATTATTGGATGAAGAGGGCTAGCTACCCTGTACTCCATCCTGTCTTCATGACCCGAAGTTGAACCAGGCTTCCCCACAGTCCCAGTGAGAGCCAGAAACCTCCATCCCAGGACAGACGTGACCTACCGAGAGCTACTACCATTGAAGAGAAAGAGACTGAGCATGGGGTGAGTTGGTGGGAAGGGGAATGGAGTATACCCTGCTGGTCCCAATGGGAGATAGTTTGCTGAAATAGCCATTTTTAAATGTTTCCTTGACTCTCTGTCTGAAGGTGAGGGTCCCTGATACCTGCGTGAAATATGAAGAGCAACCGTTATCCCAAATGCCCATTAGTCAGGACTTGTGGATCAGGTCAGATTCATAGAACTAAAGTCTCTCTGCTTTCCACTGATACATATAACAGGAGAAACTGTCTCACTGGTTCCAACTTTCAGTCATCTTACTGCCTGTTCCTGACTGTCTCTCTCACTGCTCATGGAGCTACAGGCTAGAAAACAATAACAAATAGTCTATTTTTCTACAGATGAGTACACCATCAAGTTCACCAGTGCCCCAGTTATTGGTCTTTAAGTGAGTATTGGTGAGTATTCTTAATGCTGCTCTGCACAATTCCTTCATGGAGAGTTAGCATTAGATTATACTCACTGTTATGTCATGTTTACTATGCTAAAAGGACCAAGAGCCATGTTCAAAAAGTGGACAGAGAAAAGTGGATGGATATATAAAGGAGAAAATGGCAGGTGATGGCAAATATGGGCAAAATAGAAGAATTTTCATTACTCAATTGTAGTATATTAAAAATGCCTAGACATTTAGCTTCACCTATATAAATAGGGCATATGCTACTGTTTTGAATATGCATAATATATCAAGTTTTTGCACTCTGATTTTTAGGGAAAACAGAAAAATACAGCCTATATTCTCAGTCAAATGTGACCACTGTGGTTGAATCAAACTGCCAGAATCAAACTGCCAGGAACCTATAAATAAATCCAGTCAATCAGTAAGTAAGTAAGTAAGTAAGTAAGTAAGTAAGTAAGTAAATGCATTCATTCATTCATTCATTCATTCATTCATTCATTCATTCATTCATTCATTCATTTATTTTATATCCTGCCTTTATTATTTTTTAAATAACTTAACGTGGCGAACATACCAAATATGTGTTCTTTCAGGGTCATTCTCAAGGGACTCCTAAGTAATGAGGGACAGAAACCTGATTCAAGAAACTTGGTTGAGAGATGGTAGAGCCAGAAATGATTTGCTGTTATTATAAGTGAACCATATCCAAGTCCCCAGCCATTAGATTTCCCACATGTTCTCTAGAATGTGAGTCTTCAGTCCTTATGCCACTCTCTCATGAAGAATCTGCAAAAATAAGCATTTTTTTGGGGAGGGGGTATTTTTCTGAATCTTGAAGTATCTGAATTATTATATTATTATGGAAATTTCATGTGATCAAATATGTGTGCACAAGCTCTATCTGTAAATGGCAATAGATTTCAGCTGACTTTGCATCTATAACATTAATTTTCAATGACTCACTTCCTGTTATCATGATATATAATTCTGTGTGCAACTCAATCAAGTATCACCCTATATACTCATCCACATGTTGATAAATTTTGTCTACAATGGGCTATGTATGTAATACAGTACCAAAAATGAATGATACTCAAAATACCCCCCAAAAAAGAATTTCCAATCAAAAAACTAATACATTTATTATGCACAGATTTGTGTGGATTATAGAAAGCAATCAGAGCCATGTTGCTCCGAAATCCATAGTAGGGTTTCTTAGAATCTTTCTTAGAATCAGCTAAGAAGTCTGGGCCACTGTCCCTCAGGTTCTCTTGGTAGCAACAGAGTCATGTCTCTCCACTGTACCAAAGTGCCATCTTTCCCACTTCTCCAGCCAATTCTGCCAGACCTGGCTGCAGATCTCCAACCTGGCAAGACTTTGAAGGGAAAAAGTGTCACCCACAGCAAAACTGCCCATCCAGCCCTGGAAATATAGGTCCAGGTGTGCCTGATTCATGGTACTGGGTTTCCTGGAATATGATCTTGGCATATGCTCAGCAGTGACTGGCGGGGGGTTGTCGTTGGTGGTCGTCTTTCAGTCCTATGGAGTGGTCCATGGGATTGTAGAACTGGCACCAAAGGAGCCATTCCTCCTCCTGCTCTCTCTACATCTTCTCCAACATGTTATTCCACAAGGAAGTGGTGGCTGACGTGCCATTTCCCTTGCTTCTCTTCCCACAGAAGACTGCAGCACAAGTCCCATAATGTCCATGGTTTAGGGACTGTAGTGCTTACTTCTTGGAGAAGTGGGTAGCTTTACTGCAGGGGGATGGTGGATAATAAGGGGACACTTCCACCCCACTTTCTTTTCCTTGTGGGAAGGGAAGTGGGGAAAGTTTCTTTTCATGTGTAACCTCTAGCAGTAAAGCTTGTGGGAAAGTGGACCATTTGTGTGGACGGGCTACCAAAAAGGCCTAGTCCCACCTTTCCTCCTTCGTTGGGTGGCAGGAGAAGCAGAGAGGGGAAGTGGGAGGGGAAAATTATTTCTTTCTTTCATCCCAGTTCTCCAATTCCCAGACTGATCTTTCCATGATATAGGGGGGCTGACAGCAGAAGACCATCAGCATCGAAAAGGCGTTTCCCATTCTGACTCTCCTACTGACAGCCCCTCCCCCACAACCTTCTCTTGCAAGTAGAACCCTGAACTGTCTTGTGGCCCAGGCAAAGTAGGGGTGGGACATTTTACGCTAGCATGGTTTCCTGCTGGCTTACAGACCGCAGAAAAGTATTTTAATGTTGAAGTCTGGATGTGCTTTAAATGCATTTGTCAGTGATAGGCACAATTGGTGTTGGGTTTCCCCTAACAGTCAAGGACAAAGTGAGGAATGGCTCCTCATTCAGGAGATTACAGAGGAAAAGTCCAGCTTTTTTGTGCCTGAAGATTCCTTCCACATTTCTTCAACAAAGCTCTCTTCTGTTGGCCTGCTTGTATCCAGTAATAGACTGGAGACACTTACACTTTTTCAAATACTTTTTCTGAGTTGAACCAGTTGACTTAGTTGCCTTATCTTTGAAGAAACACTTCAACTGAGTTGAACTGAGCTGGCTTGAATGTTGAAATCCCCCTCCTTGCTATGCCATCATTAGCAGTCCATAGCATAGAATAAATATTTCATATTCTCTTGTCAGAGGAAGAACTATTTATGCAAAGGCAAACCAGCAGCATTGCATGAAATGCAAAACTAAGCTGATTTCCATCACATCACCTGGAGAAAACGATATATAACATCTGGCTTAAGTTAGCATCAGAAACAAAAGAGCCAACACACTTTTCCCACTGGAACCCATAGGCATCTGTGTGTGTGTGTGTCTGTGTGTGTGTGTGTGTTTATGTATGTATGTATCTATATGTCAGGAAAACTGGCGAAGAACCACGCTGAGCTGGAGTAGCAGCTCTAGTTTCTTTATTGTTCCTATCATATACAGAATCTTGCCAGACTAAAAGTACCCTAACTGATATAGGGGGAAAGTACTCCTGGGACTCTAACTTTCTTAGCCGGCCTGTTGAGGCTCTCAACGCTGTGAGAACGCTTATCTCCCTGATGGAATGTGCCCCTTCCTTCTTCTGCTCCGAGCTCCATCACACCACCCCCCTCCTCAGGGATACATTCCATCACATCATATGTGGCAAAGTGATAAAATATATGTCAATATGTTGCAACACAAACTTCACCCCTTATGTAATATGTGATATTGTGATGCAAGTACAGGTAGTCCTTGCTTAGCAACCACAATTGGGACCGGCAACTCTGTTGCTAAACACCACAGACACTAAGTGGAAAATCATGTGACCACAATGGACTTACGACACTTCCCATTCAATTGTTAAGTGAGTCACCGTGGTCATTAAGCGAAAAAACACGTGACCGCAACTTGTGATTTTACTTCCACATTCTCCATTAACTCTGCTTGTCACAAGCCAGCTGGGTAGCACACAAATGGAGATCACGTGACCATGGGATGCTCTGACGGTTGTAAATGCACACCAGTTGCGAAGCACCCGAATGGTGATCACGTGACCACAGGATGCTGCGATGGTCATAAATGCAAGGATTAGTCACAAAGCTGTGTTTTTTTAACACCATCGTAACTTCAAACAGTTGCTAAATGAGGCAGTTGCTAAACGAGGACTACCGGAACAAAAAAGTGGAGCTTGCATTGTGACATCATGATGCGTGTACCATAATGTTGGCATCGTGTTGGATGGCAATAGACAGCTGCTCTAGAAACAACTAACACTACAGAATGAAAAATTAAATCCAGAGGAGAATGTGCAAAACAGTCTGCATAATATTACTAGTACGGCATCCTAGGACCAATAAAAAGTACAAACACAACACCAGTGCTATGAGGCATCAAAGTCTAAGACAAACCAGGATGAGCTGAATTTTGCACAAAACTTTGTGAGAACATTCGCACTTTGGCTTTTACTTTGACACTTCTTTGCACAGAAGTCTTAAACCAAAATATGCTCTTTTTCAAATGTTACTTTTCTAGTTTTAATCAACCATATCATGCAGTGACAAAATGATTTATGGTCCCAAGAGGTCAAGATGTAGAACTGTACCTTCTGAGGCCAAAATGGGGGAGTGGAGAGAGAGAGAGAAAGTTGAGGAGAGGTGATTTATATGGAAGATGTGAAGAGTAATGGAGGGTGACGAGAGATTCCAAGTTCTTCCCAGACACAGGAAGTATCAGGAGTAGGGCAGCATTTCACTCTTTCCTAAGAGAAGGAAAGAAGAGGTGCTGTTCTGCTGTATCCCTCCATTTTCCTTGCACTCAGATGTATATTATCCTTGGGACTCTTCCTCACGGTCAAGTTCAAGTGCTTTCTTGAGCTGGCTTACATAAATTGTGCTGCCCCTCTTATTCTGTCCTACTAACAAGGCCGCAAATGGGGCTGTCATCATTTACTTTATTGCAAGCTAAGTTAAGGAAAGGGTTTGGTGGATTCCCTCATCTGCTTTTTTCCTTCCACTCTGACATACCCTCTAGCGGAAAAACAACCCCCAATAACTTTCCCTAAGGTAGAGTGGGCTGGGGCACATTTAGATGGATACTCAGCATGGCAGGTTTAGTCACCGGATGTAATGGTATGTGGGAATGACTTGGGAGACAGGTGGAAGAGCCATGGTCAGATAACAGGCAGTTGAGCCTGCAGAAGGAATGTGGGTGTGGCAAACATATCAGAAGGGGCCCTCCCTGGTTTCTTGGATTGTAAAAGCAAGGGGGGGGAGATGTACTTTCAGACTTGCCAGATTCTATTAATGTAACCTTATGATAAGGTTAGAACTAGTACTTCTAACTGGGTGTGCTTCCTGTCTGGACCATATGACAAGGTTGATACCTGCTCAGATACCTAACTAATAAGTGACAAACATTAAGGGGGGGGCATGGATGAATCCTCCAGCAAAGGAGATTGTTACCTTGTCATGGTGCTGGACCTTGAGCACCTCAGTGACGCCATGAGCTAAACCGTGAAGGGACACCCAAGATGGGAAGGTCATGGCAGAGAGGTCAGACTAAATACGATCCCTGGGGAAGGTAACAGCAACCCACCCCAGTATTCTTGCCGTGAAAACTAAATGGATCAGTACAACCAGAGATATTTCGGTATACCATCAGAAGATGGGACTCCCAGGTCGGAAGATGGTCAAAATGCTACTGGGGAGGAACTGAGGATACGTTCAACTAGCCCCAGATGTGATGACGCAGCTAGCTCAAAGCCGAAAGGACGGCTAGCAGCTGATGATGCTGGTGGTGAACGACGAATCCGATGTTCTAAAGATCAACACACCATAGGAACCTGGAATGTAAGATCTATGAGCCAGGGCAAATTGGATGTGGTTATTGGTGAGATGTCAAGATTAAATATAGACATTTTAGGTGTCAGTGAACTGAAATGGACTGGAATGGGCCTCTTCACATCAGATGACCACCAGATCTACTACTGTGGACAAGAGGACCACAGAAGAAATGGAGTAGCCTTCATAATTAATAATAAAGAGGCTAAAGCAGTGCTTGGATACAATCCAAAAAACGATAGAATGATCTCAATTCAAATTCAGGGTAAGCCATTTAACATCACAGTGATCCAAATATACGCCCCAACCACAGATGCTGAAGAAGCAGAAGTAGATCAGTTCTATGAGGATCTGCAGCACCTACTGGATAATATGCCAAAAAGAGATGTTATTTTCATTACAGGAGACTGGAATGCTAAGGTGGGTAGTCAAACAACACCTGGAATTACAGGCAAGCATGGTCTGGGAGAACAAAATGAAGCGGGACATAGGCTGATAGAATTTTGCCAAGACAACTCACTGTGCATAACAAACACTCTCTTCCAACAACCTAAAAGACAACTTTATACATGGACTTCACCAGATGGTCAACACCGAAATCAGATTGACTACATCCTTTGCAGCCAAAGATGGCGGACATCTATACAGTCAGTAAAAACAAGACCTGGAGCTGACTGCAGTTCAGATCACGAACTTCTTATTGCACAATTTAGAATCAGACTAAAGAGAATAGGGAAGACCCATGGATCAGTTAGATATGAGCTCACTAATATTCCTAATGAATATACAGTGGAGGTGAAGAATAGATTTAAGGGACTAGATTTAGTAGATAGGGTCCCGGAAGAACTATGGACAGAAGTTCGCAACATTGTTCAGGAGGCGGCAACAAAAAACGTCCCAAAGAAAAAGAAAACCAAGAAGGCAAGATGGCTGTCTGCTGAGACACTGGAAGTAGCCCAAGAAAGAAGGAAAGCAAAAGGCAACAGTGATAGGGGGAGATATGCCCAATTAAATGCAAACTTCCAGAATTGGGAAATAGAGGGAGAAAACGTGGAGGCAGTGACAGACTTTGTATTTCTAGGCGCAAAGATTACTGCAGATGCTGACTGCAGCCAGGAAATCAGAAGACGTCTACTTCTTGGGAGGAGAGCAATGGCAAATCTTGATAAAATAGTTAAGAGCAGAGACACGACAGTGACAACAAAGGTCCGCATAGTTAAAGCAATGGTATTCCCTGTAGTAACCTATGGCTGCTAGAGCTGGACCATATGGAAGGCTGAGCGAAGGAAGATAGATGCTTTTGAACTGTGGTGTTGGAGGAAAATTCTGAGAGTGCCTTGGACTGCAAGACTGATCAAACCAGTCCATCCTCCAGGAAATAAAGCTAGACTGCTCACTTGAGGGAATGATGTTAAAGGCAAAACTGAAGTACTTTGGCCACATAATGAGAAGACAGGATACCCTGGAGAAGATGCTGATGCTAGGGAAAGTGGAAGGCTAAAGGAAGAGGGGCCGACCAAGGGCAAGTTGGATGGATGATATTCTGGAGATGATGGACTCGACCTTGGGGGATCTGGGGATGGTGATGGCTGACAGGAAGCTCTGGCGTGGGCTGGTCCATGAAGTCACGAAGAGTCGGAAGCGACTGAACGAATAAACAACAACAACAAATGGTTGTATCAGAAGGGATCCCACTCAATGTTCCATGCAAGCCCTCCCCCTCATCTATCAGGCTATTTCTGAACACTGATATAGAAGAGTGTTCTTTCAGAAGAGCACTACACCCATTTTGAAAAGTAGCACTGCTGACAGGTAAGAATTATGGAAAGGCTGCCCTATTGGCACTTTGTTGCTGTCTCATATTTAGGAAGAAGCTACCATTGCTTTTAGCTTAGAAATAAAGAAGGAAGAAGCACCAAAGGCACAACCAGTAGCAAGCGACTCCCATCCCCAACTAGTGCTGGCAATGACTAACCAAGGAATTCACTTTTAACTCTGTAGTCAGCAGCATCTTGAAGTAGCCAGGGAACAGCCATGAACAGCATGGTTGCTACAGCATACTTCTGCAATCACACAATTTGTTCTGGCCCATGCATAACAACAGTCACCCAGCCCTAATTCCATCAAGGCTGGCATGGTTCTTTGCAAAGAGGGAACGGGCTACTTTAAAAGCTGAGCGGTAAAGATAACATCTCAATGTCTATGAAAGTTCTCAGTCATCCAGGTGGAATTGTCTGTAGCTTGAATCATGTCAACTGGATTTCTATTTTCTCAGTGGAAACGTTTCGCTCCTTATCCAAGGAGAAGAAGAAGAAGAAGCTCCTTGGATAAGGAGCGAAACGTTTCCACTGAGAAAATAGAAATCCAGTTGACATGATTCAAGCTACAGACAATTCCACCTGGATGACTGAGAACCTTCATAGACATGAGCGGTAAAGACAATGTTAAGCTGGCTGAAATACAGGTTGGGAATGAGATGGAGGTATAGTCAAGAGGACAGGGAAGAAAAAAAAAGGTTGCTCAGACACATTCGTGCTGTGGTTGGGGGCAAAGGGAAAAAGCCATTGGCCAGTCATAGAGCTGAGCAGGCAGGGTGCTCAGACGAAAAGAATAAGCAGGGCAGAAAAGCAGCAGATGCCCACTTGCTCTGCTTACCTGCCTGCCAGGCCATGGAATGCCACATGCTAGGCCAGGCCTCTCCTGTCTTCTCTAGCCCAGAATCAGTTTCTCTGGACGGGGTGGAGGAAGTGTGGAGTTTTGCTCCAGTGCCTGTTGGGCAGTCTGAGCTCAGCCGACCTGTAAATGCCCGGGCAGGAGAAGCCAGGGTGCTCAACCTACCCTGGCTCTGACAGACAGAGAGAAGGAGAGAGTGCAAGAGCGAGGGCTTGAAAGAGAGCGGGACAGGCAGCCAGCCAGTTTCCTTTTCTGTCCTGTTTTAACTAATGCACTCATGCATACTTGTGCGATAGGAACAAGGTTGGAAAACCATGAAGGAACTGAGAAGTGGCTGCAAACACGGTACTCAGCACACAAATCTGAATGAGAGCAAAACAAAACAGGAGGGAATTCCCAATGTATCGAGTTCACTTTTAAACACCAACATCTCAAGAGAAAGTGAGACGCAAAGGATTTCAGAAACATCCTGTTAAAGAGAGACGAAAGACTCCCTCCTACATATGATAATGTCAAAAGAAAATGCTCCTTCCATATCAAAACCTTATCCAAAGTGATGGATTTCAGCAATCAAAAGGGACTTACTGATGAGGCTTTCTCCTGTAATTGCTAGACTTCCTTGTTTATCAGGAAGGAGATTCAGATTGCCTTGTCTTTCTTTTGCAAACCATCATGTCTGCCACTGCATCATACAGGATATCTGCTAGGAAAGGAAAGGCAGAAAGGAAAGGCATATCTATATAGTACTTTTTATTGATAGTTCTAGGGGTTCCTCAACCCCCCCCCCCCAATCTATCTATGAGCATCGGTCCTAAATCTACCTCTTGGGGGGATTATAGGCAATTCATTTTTTTCCTTCACTGTTGCATTGCTAAGCCCCACTAGTTGCCTTTAGACACAAGATGTTTCCCGTTGCTAATGAACTACAGAGAGAAAATGGCATTCACTTTCAAAGCAAATATCATTTCAGAGTGGAACACATGCTTGTGGATGCTCGGTGCACTTCCCTGCTTTGAATTGTGGATTCCATTTTTCTATTATACTTCACAAATAAGAAAAATGCTTGTGTTTCTTCTTGGAACAGGATCTCTGAGTCAAGTGGAGACATCTCTTTGAACCTCATATTTTGTGAAACCCATTTCTTTCCCCCAAAAACACAATGGACATTTGCATGTGTGTCTTTACAAACAGCTTTTGGCAAAAAGATCTTCGGATGAACAGAGGCAGGACACTGAAATACAATTAAAGCGACTGAACAGAACAAAGGGCGATCCTTGGTATGATAATATAGTATGGCTGATTGTACAGGTATATGGAATTTTACATTAAAACTGTCTTCACGTCAGACATTCATGCTGGCATTGTTCAAACACGTCTATATTTCTTCAGGAGACCAGAAAGCTAAATGTCACCACTATTTTAGGAGTTTGACAGAGCTATCCCATCACTCATTTGCAGGATATGATTCTTATAATCCTGCCAGCTGCAAGTTTATTTATTTATTAAACAAATTGATATGACCGCCCAACTCACACACAGTGACTTGGCAGGTTGAAAGAAGGGAAAAGTGGCAAGCCCCACCTTCTTGGTTTGTTTGTTTGTTTGCTAATTTTTCCAGATTTTCTTGGGAGATGGGAAGAGGCTTTCTCCTTCAAAGTTAGAGGAAGAACTCTGACATCAGAGGCAGGAGATGACATATGCTATGGCACTTCTTCAGGTATCATAGAATTACACTCTCACCATGCAGTCTTAAACACCCCTATTTAAAAGTAAATCCTACTGAGTTTAATACCTAGGTGAGTTCCCAGCCTTCGCTTCTTTTCTTAGCACATGAAACATCTGGACAACTGAATTAAAAAGGAGCTGTTAAAGATCTATTTTAAAACTCACTAAAAAAAGTTATACAAATGGCTGAGCTTGAAACGACACACCCAGTTCCCAGCTTTTGAGAATAGTTTATTGTTGAGTTGGTAGATAAGTGGGAAAAGAAGAGAGGAAATATTTACTGAAGAACAAGAATCTAACATTTCATGTGCTTCAAATACTTTTTAACAAAAATATGTTATTGCTGGAAAACACTTGCTGAAAATACTTTCTTAAAAATGCTCTGTGAAAAGTAGTTTTAAACATTTTACTAAAAGTTGTTTTTTTTTTGAAAGATACTAATGCTGATATCAGGATCATAACTTTACAGTTGCTTTGGGCCAAAGTAAATGTTTCTGCTCTTTGTTTTATTAGAAAGGATATTGCTTACAAGATCTCTGCTAAGGGTGTGCAGCCAAATCCAGATCATGAGGTTTGTAAATATGTAGAGGAATTTGAGTATCAGATTGGAAGGGCAGTTTGGTGTCACAGATTGGGGAAGTTAGGTATCAGGAAGTGACTCTGCCCAATAACATGGAGACAGAGCAATAGGTGAGAGTCAGAATGAGATGATAGAAGCAATCTGATTTAATAAACTCATGCATGATTCTTAAATGATTGCAGATATTACTTAAAGCAAAGTGTTCAAGCAGGCAGGTGGTCATTTGGAAAAGATCATTTACCCAGAGCAGACTGTTTTAAATCCAGCTGGGGCAGTGGCTGTTTTGAATCGGGTCTGACTGAGACTAAGAGCAGATCTGTACTTCCTGCCTGTCCCATCTCCACTACAGGCCACACACTGCTTTCTGAGTGCAGGAATGGATGATGTCACCCTGTCCTCCTCTCACTTCCAGACTGTTACAAATGCACCCCACACCCGTGTTTTCCAGCTTTAATTCAAAACAATTTTCCAGCACTTTGTTCTGTTCTAGTAGCGGCCCCAGCTTCAATTGACCCCCTTACCTCCAGCAGCTGATTGCTGCCCTGTTCAGCCATTCCATCCTGACCTGCCAGACTGCTGCGTTCTCTGATGGTGGGCAGTGGCTGGTTTTCCTCCTCCTCCTCCTCCCCCTCCTCCTTTCGGTTGATCTAATGATGTCCTATGAAGTTAGTGAACTACCCTCAACCCTAGAAGCTGATGCTCCATTCAACCCTTGCCAGTGGGGACTTTTTTGGTTTCTGCTTAAGCTGGGTGAAGCATGCTCCCCTTGCTTTCCTAGTTCCTACTGACAGGATTGCAAAGCTTCCCTTTCCTTTATTCTTTAAAACATCTTTAAGATGCACTATAGGAACTATGAAGCTGAATTATGAGTTCTTTTTTGCTACAAAGTTTCCAAGGACCTACACAGGAATGTAGGAAAAAAAGAGCAACCATCAGAGAAATGATGATATAAATGAAAAAAAGAAGAAAGGATCTGCCTACAGGTAGTCCTCACTTAACAACGCTATTTGAGACCAGAATTTCTGTTGCTAAGCGAGATGTCACATGACTGTGCCACTTTGCAATGGCAGTTCTGGCCCTTCTGGTCGCCACCATTAAGCAAATCCTGAATTGTCATTAGGCGCAACATCACATGGTTGCCATTGACTTTGCTTGTCAGAAGCTGGCAGTGAGGTTGCAAATGGCGATCATGTGACCGTGGGTATCACTGTCACTGTGATACTGTAATTGTGAGCTGGTCATGAAGTGCCTGGATCATGATCACATGACTGCGGGGAAGCTGTGATGGCCGCAACTAGGATGACCAGTCATAAGTACCACTTGTTCAGCGCTGTCATAACTTTGAACAGTCGCTGAACGAGTGGTCATTAATTGAGGATTACCTGTAGTGTCAAAGAAGATAGTGTGTGTGTGTGTGTGTGTGTGTGTGTGAGAGAGAGAGAGAGAGAGAGAGAGAGAGAGAGAGAGAGAGAGAGAGAGTGAAGGAACCCATGTATCCAAATAATCTGGAAATGCAAAGGAAGGGGACTAGTGAGAAGGGAACAATCTGTAAAAAGCAAACTTTTTTTCTTGCAAGCATTTTCACCCTCAAGTCTGCAGTTTAGGGATGTATCCTGCACTGTTGGAAATATGGGTGAATAGGGATTAGCAGATCAGGGTAATCATATGCTTATGGTAAAATTTCATTCCAGTGTTTAGTAAAAAACCCTCAGAAAATTTGACAGATCAGGCCAAGGTAGATGGAAGCTGAGAGGCTTTTTTCCTTTGAAATGGCTTTGTGACCAGGCTTTATAAATAGGCCTGCCATTTTAAAGGTAAGAATAATAATAAAATAATAACATAGAGCCCTTGGTTTGCTATAGTACTTCTCCCGACTGCAGGTAGGATGCCTTTGTTCATCTGGTCATGGATTCACTGTTGCAATATATTCAAATTCACTCCCAGCACTATGGCAGGGTTCTTTTTCATCTCTGAGGGTGATCTCATTAGTGTAGGTCAGTGTTTCTCAACCTTGGCAACTTTAACATGTCTGGACTTCAACTCCCAGAATTCCCCAGCCAGTATGTTGAAGTTCAGACATCTTAAAGTTGCCAAGGTTGAGAAACACTGATGTAGGTTAATATAGTAATAATGATCCTGTCTCTAAAGTCCTAATCCACCTACAGTTGTATCCTCTTGCTTGTTTGCTTGGGTGAGAGCAATATTTATACTGAAGAAACTGTCTTTGGAGTCAGCCCCCAAACTTTAGCTTATTCAAAATAGGATAACAAGATTGTCCATAGGTACATTGCAGTGATAAATATGCATTGCTAGTGAACTGGTATTTTGTTACCTGCATTGCTTTTAACAATAGACTAAACAGATTTTCTTTTGCATATTTTTAAATAGGATAACTAGGATATCAATATCATATCCAAACAGCACAGAATTTCGAAAGAATTAAAACACTTAGGTTGCAGTGTTAGATATTTAAGTCACATCTAATGTTAAACTCATTTGGGCTTACACTTAACTTCTAAATGTATGTGTAGAATCATACTCTTCCTCCTCCTTAGTTCACTGTACACAGTTCACTTGCCAAACGCTGTGCCTCTCCTTTGGTGTTTCCATCAGCTCACACCCAGGAAAGGCGTCACCTTGCCTGCTTCTCCCCTCACTCACACCCAGAGCTATCCCGGAGAGCTGATATGCATCCAAGGATTCATACATTGATAATAGGCGACTCCCCGATATGCAATTGCTGAAGAACCCATTTCAGGAAAATGATCAACGTGCACCTTTCATTTAGAAATCATTAGATTTTCACAGTTATTACTAGTGCATAGAAAGTGAGGGGGAATCCTGAGACAGTCATGCTAGTAACCATCTTTAGGAGGTGTTTGGGGGCAATTATATCTATTCCAGATTGTACTAATCTCAGTTGTCATTGTTATGCTATTATGCTATGTATTATCTGTTTTTCCTTTCCTTTCCTTTCCTTCCCTTCCCTTCCCTTCCCTTCCCTTCCCTTCCCTTCCCTTCCCTTCTTTTCTTTTCTTTTCTTTTCTTTTCTTTTCTTTTCTTTTCTTTTCTTTTCTTTTCTTTTCTTTTCTTTTCACTAAGCGGTATCATTTTGCTATTTAGGAGCTCTAATGCTAAGCTTTGGAAGTTTCCAGTGTAGAAAACCAACAAGAGCTAGATAGGAAAAAAAAATACCCATAACATCCCATGAAGTGCTTTTGTGTTATGCTGTTTTCTTCTCTGCTGGAACAATATTTTCTGGTTTGAATGTGCAATGTATTCAGTCATAAGGCCTCCTGGTGCGTGAATTTCTAAAAGAATGACAGTAATAAACACATGACAATTTTTATCTGTTTTATCCATGGATTAAATTTAATAAAGTCTTAAATTCAGAGCGAATTTCAGTGAAAAATGATGCATTGTAGAACACATTAAAGTTGAATTTATGAGCTCTTTTTAATCAAATTGAATTTAAACAAAGCATAGTAGAATGAAGGATACATTGCAAAGATTTACACAGGAAGGAAAGGGATGCCCCGCATTCCGTTTTTGGTGGAGACTTTAACTGCCAGCACACTGTGGGAACAGATTAAATTTTGCAGGAAGCTGAATATAATATATTATTGAGCAATGATAATCACATATTTCTGGTCTTCCCTCCCCAATTCTGTAAAGGAATTATGAATTAGCAATTAAATCAACAGAGGTACACAGCTAAATGATCAATGAAGCAGATCTGGTAACATTGGACCAATCATTCTCTCTCAGCTGAAGCTATTTTACAGGGTGATTGTGGAGGCAGAATAAAGGAAAAAGCATATAGGCTGCTCTGAACTTCTTGGTGAATAGGTAAGATTAAATTCAACAAATAGTAATGTGGCTTGAATCATGTCAACTGGATTTCTATTTTCTCAGTAGAAACTTGTCGATGAAGGTTCTCAGTCATCCAGGTGGAACAGTCTGTGGCTTGAATCATGTCAACTGGATTTCTATTTTCTCAGTAGAAACGTTTCACTCCTTATCCAAGGAGCTTCTTCAGACTGAAGAAGCTCCTTGGATAAGGAGTGAAACGTTTCTACTGAGAAAATAGAAATCCAGTTGACATGATTCAAGCCACAGACTGTTCCACCTGGATGACTGAGAACCTTCATTGACAACAAATAGTAATGCTAAATTTTGTAATTCTAGTTTGATCATATCCAGAATGTGTGGCAGTACATGTATGTAGGCAATGGAACATGTAGGCAATGGAACATTGGCTTGCTAAATAGTCTTTACAGAAGAGATCCTAGCACATGAACATGTTTGGGATAAAAATGGGCTTTGCTTGCACTTGTGACATAATGGCCAAAATGTGCCCACACAGACTGCTCTTACCATGCTGCACATGGCACAGGAAATACTAAGGCTGATAACCTAGTCTACCCCTTCTCTGTCTTACTAAAAATCATTATATGAAAGCCTCAAGAGACCAAAGCCATGATGGAGATCAGTATCTGTGGGCCTACCTGGTGACTCTGACATAAGGAAGATTGAGACTTGGAATGTGGAAGGAAGGAAGGAAGGAAGGAAGGAAGGAAGGAAGGAAGGAAGGAAGGAAGGAAGGAAGGAAGGAAGGAGAGATGTGTGTCTGTGAAACTAGAGAAAGGGACAAATATAATAGATCGGAGAAAAGGTAGTCTGATTCTGTGCATTGATTGTTCATTAATACATGCAGGGAGGTGAGAGTATAGATTTAATTATGAATGAAAGATCTATAATATATGTCAGAAAGTATGAATTGGTGTCAACTAGTGTATAGGAACCCATAGATTGATAATAGTTGCATGTTACACTCCAGTGAACAATGATAATAGAAAAACCAGGGGTGAGTTTTAGAAAAAAAATGTGCACCATTCTGAATGAAAGCAATCCAGGGGGAGGGGGGATATTGTGAGGTGACATGAATAGATGAGAGGGAATTAAATGAAAGATTACTGAAAGTGATGGTGCCATTCAGAGACCCAAGAATGAATTAGAATGGTGCCCACTTGAGAGTCTGCCTAGAAAACTAACTTTTCCATACATGGTTTTATGTACAAGTATTCATACAGTATGTATACATGGCAAAAGAATGAATATAAATCTAAAAGCATGATTCATCTGGTTATTTTTGATCAAACATTGAGAAAATTAGTGAAGTGTGATGAAATGTTCTGAATATGGGATAGACTATTTTGTAGCAGTGTCAGAAGTTGATCTGGGTGGAAACTGGGCATGGAAGAAAAGGAAAGAAGTGGAAGAAACTAGAGTGAAAGTAGATGGACTGCAGGAAGAGAAAGTTTAAGTCCTGCATGTAAAAGCATTAGAAGATAGATTAACTTCTCAATATAATGGAAAGAGAATATGGAAAGTGCTTGGAACAGTGTGAAAAGAATTATGTTACAGAGTGCCAAGGAAAAGTGTGCTAATGGGAAATATGAAAAGAAGATGCATAGCAAAATGGTGAAATGAAAGAGACAGTGGGTGAGAACAAAAATCCATTTAAGAGAATGATTACTGCAAAAACCAAGGCTGAGAAAATGCATAATACATATATAGAGAAAAAGATAATTGCAGAGAATGTAATCAAAGAGCAAGGAATGGTTAAGATTTAAAAAGGAGAAAATGCAGACTGGTTTTGATGTAAATAAAAATTATTTTGGAAGTGAATGAAAAGAGTGAAAACACAGTCTCCAATAAAACAAATGGAATTAAAAGAGAGAGGAAAGGAGAGCCAGTTTGGTCTAGTGGTTAAGGTGCTGGGCTAGAAACCAGGAGTCTGTGAGTTCTAGTCCTGCCTTAGGCATGAAAGCCGGCTGGGTGACCTTGGGCCAGTCACATACTCTCAGCCGAACTCACCTCACAGGGTTGTTGTTGTGGGGAAAATAGGAGGAGGAAGGAGTATTAGGTATGTTTGCCGCCTTGAGTTATTTATAAAAATAATAAAGGCGGGATAGAAAATAAAAAATAAAAAAAATAAAAATAAAAGTGATGAAATTATTTGGGATGAAACTGAAATGAGGGAATGCTGAAAGTGATTTGTGTGAGAACAGTAGTGATATGTCAAAGAGTGGAATTGAAGCAAGTACTATAACTGTTGGTGCCCAAGAAAAAATGGATGAAAAGGAAATAATGCAGTGAAAATAATGAAAACTGGTAAGGCTCAGGAGCAGATGGTATAACTGAAGAAATATTAAAATATGGATGTGATTTTGCTTATGGAGCAGCTGTGCAAATTTTTTAACTTGTGCGAAGAGTGGATCTGTGCCTGACGACTGGAAAAAATGTTATTGTTCCTTTATACAAAGGGAAAGTTAACAGGACTGACTGTAAAAACTACAGGGGCATTTGTTTGTTAAGTATATCTGGGAATGTGCTTGGCATAATTATGGTTGAAAGTCACAGTGAGCAAAATTTAGGAAGTCCCAGGCAGGGGATGTGTAGTCCAGATTTTTGCTCTTCAGGAGATCATTAAGAAATGTATCTATGTGAGAAAGAAAGTTTATTGTTATTTTGTTGATTTAGAGAAAGTATATGATAAAATAAATAGGCTTGAATTATGGAGGGTTTTGCACGAACGTGGAGTTGAAGAGAGAGCCATCTGGTGTTGCAGTTAAGGTGCAGGGAACCTCAGGTTGTCGTCCTCCCTTACACATGGAAGCCAGCTGGGGGACTTTGGGCCAAATAGTCTCACTGGGAAGTCAAGAAACATCTGTATGCCAACCTGCACTAGTCCAGTGGGGTATATTATGGTTTATAACCTTAACCTTAAATGAAGAGGCCTCCATTCTACCATGGATTGATTCAAGCTGATAGCAACAACAACAACAACAGAGTTGAAGGTTGACCGCTATATGTGATGAGTGTGTAATATGATGGAAGTAAAGAATGTGTGACAATAAATGAAATATTTATTGAACAAGTCAACATTGATCAGGGTTAAGGACATTCTGTTATTCAATGTATTCATGAATAAATGTATAATGAATACTTGCAGTGTTAGAAGTTGGGCATTTGAATATACATGCACTTTTGTATGCAGATGGTGCTGTGTTGTTAGCTGAGAACCCAAATAATTTGCACTGAGTATTGGGTACATTGTATAATACAGTGAGAAGTATGGATCTGATAATTGATATATCAAAGACCAAGATAGTTGGGATTGACAGGAAAAATGTGATGAAAAACTAGAAAATGTGGAAAAACTAGAGCAAGTAAATGAATTTGTATACCTTGGTAAAATATTTTTTATTTATTTATTTATTTATTTATTTATTTATTTATTTATTTATTTATTTATTATATTTATATCCTGCCCATCTCCCCCACAAGGAGGGACACTGGGAAGTTCACAGCAAAGGTTTAAAATCAATAAAAAAAACTATAAATACCAATAATAAACAATAAAAATATATATCATACAGTTCGATCCAGGAAAGGTAGATCTCATCCCATCGGTCGATAAGGCTGGTCAGGGCAGATCTAAGGGACCAGCCAACCCCAAGACTGGCTGTACCCCTCCCCAAGCATGGTGTCATAACCAGGTCTTTAGGTTTTTTTTAAAGTCCAGGAGAGAGGAGGCCGATCTTATTTCAGGAGGAAGAATATTCCAAAGGGCGGGGGCTACCACAGAGAAGGCATGCCTCCTAGACCCCGTCAGATGGAACTCTCTTACAGATGGGGCTCGTAGCGTGCCCTCTCTGCAGGACCGGGTGGGACGGGTTGATTGAACGGGGATGAGACAGTCCTTCAGGTAACCTGGTCCCATGCCATGTAGGGCTTTAAAGGTGATAACCAACACCTTGAATTGAATCTGGAAGCAAACTGGGACCCAATGCAGCTCATGGATCAAAGGTGTCATATATGTGCCGATCTTGAGGCACCTAAAATCTCCCGTGCGGCTGCATTCTGAACCAGCTGAAGCTTCTGGACGCTCTTCAAGGGTAGCCCCATGTACAGCACATTACAATAGTCTATCTGGGAGATGACCAGGGCATGAGTGACTGTTTGAAGGGACTCTCGCTCCAGGAAAGGGCATAACTGGCGTACAACACGAAGTTGTGCAAAGGCCCTTCTGGCCATGACTGCCACCTGCTCTTCGAGCAGGAGTCGTGAGTCCAAGAGGACCCCCAAGTTACGCACCAAGTCTGTCTGGGGTAGTGCAACCCCATCCAGAACTAAAGATGATAAATTCCTAGACACCGAGGGGCCATTAATCCACAGCCACTCCATCTTACAAGGGTTCAGCTGAAGCCTGTTGTTCCCCATCCAGACCCCCACAGCCCCCAGGCACTTGGACAGGGTAGTCACAGCATCACTTACTTCCCCCGGGATTGAGATGTATAACTGTGTATCATCAGCATATTGATGATACTTCATCCCGTGGAGATGGATGATCTTGCCCAGTGGTTAAATAGGAGAGGAGAGAGCCCTGAGCCCTGCGGCACCCCACAAAGGAGGGGCCATGGACTCGATCTCTCCTCCCCTATCAACACCAATTGGGACCGGCCCTGGAGGAAGGAGGCGAACCAGCGCAAAACCATGCTGCCCACCCCCAACTCTCTGAGTCGTCCCAAAAGGATACCATGATCGATGGTATCGAAAGCCACTGAGAGGCCAAGGAGAGCCAGGATGGATGCACTGCCTCCATCCCGCTCCCGCCAGAGATCATCCATAAGTGCGACCAATGCTGTTTCCATCCCATATCCCGGCCTGAAACCTGACTGAAAGGGGTCTAGATAATCCGTTTCATCAAGAATCCTCTGGAGCTGCAACACCACCACTTTCTCAACCACCTTCCCCATAAAGGGAAGGTGGGAGACTGGACGAAAATTGTCCAGTACAACAGGGTCCAGCGATGGTTTCTTGAGGAGGGGGCGCACCAGCGCCTCCTTGAAGGCTGCCAGAAACACCCCCTCCTGCAAGGATGCATTTACCATCGACTGGACCCAGCCACACGTCACCTCCCGAGCTGATTGAACCAGCCAGGAGGGACATGGATCTAATTAGCACGTGGTGGCATTTACAGTCCGGAGGATCCTATCCACTTCCTCGGGTCCAACAGGATCAAACTGTTCCCAGATAACAGGGTAAGTATGCTCCTCAGGCATCTCCCCAGACCATGTTTCACGCTTAGAGTCTAACTTAGAGCGAATCCGAGCGATTTTATCCTGCAGATGCCTGGAAAACTCCTCAGCACGCCCCTGCAGATGATTTTCTGAATCACCTTTCCTCAAAAGGGATTGGGTGATCCTGAACAGGGCTGCTGGGTGGCATTCTGCGGATGCAATAAGAGTGGAGAAATACTGGCGTTTCGCCGCTCTTACCGCCACAAGGTAGGCCTTAACCGCGGCTCTAGCTTGTGTTTGGTCGAGTTCAGTCTTTGTCTTCCTCCAGTGGCGCTCTAGGTATCTCTTAATCCTCTTCAGGACCCTCAACTCCTCCATGAACCACGGGGAGTGTCGGGTTCGATAGGACAAGAGAGGCTGCACAGGCATGATCCTGTCCAAGGCCCCAGCCACCTCCCTATTCCAGGTGGCAGCTAGGACCTCCGCTGGACCGTGCAGCAATTCTCTGGGGACAACCCCCAGCTCCCTCTGAAACCGGATTGGGTCCATCCATCGCCGGGGCGGACCGATTGAATAGGTCCTGCCTCCCTGCGGAGTGGGGCGGCATAAGAGAAACTCAAGGCCACCAGGGTGTGATCTGACCGTGATAAAGGGGAAAGATGTAACTCTCCCTTCAGAGCACATTGCCACTGCTCTGACAAGAAAACTAAGTCCAGTGTGAGACCACTGTCTCTAGTTGGGTCCTGAATAATCTGAGTCAGGCCCATGGCTGCCATGGTGGCCATGAACTCCTGAGCCGCCTCTGAGGACCATCCCAGGGATGGCAGATTGAAATCCCCCAGAACCATAAGTCTGGGGAATTCCACTGCCAATCCCGAGACAGCCTCCTGCAGCTAAGGCAGGGAGGTTGCTATGCAGCAGGGAGGCTGGTACAGCAGCAACACTCCCAACTGCTCTCGGGCACACAATTTGAAAAATGAGGTCTCACAACCGGTTACTTGTGGAGCAGTGCCCCTGAAGGCCACAAGAGACTCTCGGATGACAACTGCCACCCCTCCTCCCTTGTCCTGACATCTCGGCTGGTGCCACACCCGAAACCCAGCCGGGCACATCTCTGACAAAGCCACTCCTCCTTCCGAGCCCAGCCAGGTTTCGGTAATACACGCCAGGTCAGCCCCCTCCTCCGTGATCAAGTCACTTATGAGGGGAGCCTTGTTGTTAACTGACCTGGCATTAAGCAGCAGCAGCAGCCGTAGGTCAGGACCCCCACGAGTCTGCTGTCCAGGGCCTAGGTTTAAGTCCAGAGGGTGGGAACACGCCACAGATAATAAACATCTGGGGCGTCTTCCTCGACGATGACTCACCCTCCGGCTTCCACCATAACATCCCCTGCCCATCACCACCTCGATAAAATGCCCCGCCCTATATCCCCCAGGGTTTCCCAGCCCATTCGCCCCCAATCCTGGACCTTTAAAATCCCTGGTTTGAAATAGGGATCCCTCCATCCTCTCATCCAACTCTACACACAACCATACAACCACACGGAGATGGTGGACCACCAGCGTACCAGCTCTCGCTCTCGGCGCTGGTAGGGTCAACCATCACCTACATACTTACCATGCCCCCCCTCAGCCTCTCTCACTGGACAGCAGGGGGGCATAACACTCACTACCCCTCACCCCCTGTCTCTCACTCAGAGGGTGAGTGTTCTACCAAACACCATTCACACCCAGGCTCTCTCCCTCGTCTCTCACATGTGGGAGGAGACACTCATTCACTTTGGAAATTTCCCATAGATGGGAAAATGGAAGGAAAGAGTTTATGACAGGCAAATGTCACAGAAAGGTAGTATATAGCATGTGGTCTGTTGTGAGAAATTAATATATGTGAAAAAAATAGTTTTTTATTATATTATTATTTTTAATATCTGTGAAAACAAGCAAAAATAGAAAATGTAAGAGCATGCTTCTGCCCACTTTGATCTATGGAAATGAGAGCTGAATATGTTAAGAAATATTAGATATTTTAAGGTATGTTATGTTAAGAAAAGATATGTTAAGAAGAACATAAATGTTGAATGTAGTGGGAATGCAGTACTTAAAATGGGTGTTGAAAATAAGACAAGTGTTCAAAAATGAATGTGGATTAAACAGAAAAGTGAGTGACTACTATAAAAGAAGTATTTTTTATTTTTTTATTTTTTTATTTTTATAAAAGAAGTATATGTATTTCATTAGGTCAGGGCTTTCCAAAGTTTTCCCGCGGCGACACACCAACCGCTGTTGGTGTGTCGCCACGGGAAAACCCGGAAGTGTCGCCGTTGCGGCAGCGCGCAAAAAGCCGGAAGCGCTGCTGACGCTTTCGGGTTTTTGCGCGCCGCGGTTGGTGTGTCGCCGCGGGAAAACCCGGAAGCGCTGATGATGATCAGCGCTTCCGGGTTGTGTGGCGACACACCAGACTGTGTGTGGCAACACACTTTTGTGTCGCGACACACAGTTTGGAAAGCTCTGCATTAGGTTATATGGCTGCTTACTCACCAAGCAAGAATGTGTTTTGGTCATATAGATAGAATGAAATGCAAAACACATATATGAAAGAAGAGTGAAGGATCAAAAGGAATGTGAGGACTGAGAAAGTAATGGTTGGATGGAGTTGATGACATCCTCAAAAAGAGAACAGAGAAGGTTTAAGAACTAAAGAAATTGATGAAGCACTATAGGGATGGAAAAAAGACAAGGATGATTTGCAAGGATATGAAAATATTGAAGGATGGTGTTGGCATAAACTACATTTAGTTAGATAGCCTTTTTTTGCTTCTTGCTTTTGATTTCTTTTCTTTATTACTTCATATTCACTTTCTACTGGTTTGAAAATGTTAGCCTACCCAGAAAGGAAATAATTTATTTTTATTTATTTATTATTTATTTATTTATTAAATTTATATTACCGCCCATCTTCCCCCGAAGGGGGAACTCTGGGCGGTTTACAATAAAGCATAAAATAATGCAGTATGTATGTATGTATGTATGTATGTATGTATGTATGTATGTATCAGTTTGTCTGATTATTCTCTTGAAAGAAGTAATTTCTAGCATTAAATACCCACCAATGATATATGTGAAAATGGATTTCCAAGAATAATAGGCAGCATCCATATTATTGTAAGTAGATCAACCTATAGAAAATGAAATGCAACCTGCTCATTTTTCACAGTCTGTGTCAGCCCCACGAGGTGGACCAGACCAGGAACTCAACTCCACAGAAAGGGTAAGGCCCCTTTTATTGAGACTGGCTATCATAACAGAATCTTGCAAATTTGATTGTGCTGTACTTCCTCCTCCTCTTATAGTTCAGTAAATTAGGGAAGCTTCTGCCTGAGCCACTTCTGAATGTTATTTCACTGTTCTAGGCATAAAAAAATGTTTCAGCCCCTTTTGCCTAGGGCCTAGGCAACAGCTCCTGTATATCTCCATCAAAGTCATCTTCCTTACTCTCTAAGGTTGGGTATCATCCAGATTTACTATTCTTCCATTATCCATAACTCTCATGGGAGCATCAAATGAAGAAGTCTACAGTATAGTTTCCTGAATGGATCTTAAGACAAACACATCTTAAGACAAAATAGTTATTTTTAAAAGCAGAACATGCAACCATAATCCAATCCAGTCAAAAGCTATTTTACTTGTATCAGTTCATGGAAGAAAAAGAAACCCTAAATTCATCTAAGGCCATAGCTAGGTTGTACTTTTATTAGGACCAACCAAATAAACATTTAAAAAATGAACACGCTTTTGGGTTTTCCACCATTAGGCTGATGTTTCTACTCAGCTATGAATCCGATTAAAGTCAAACCTATGCTCTGAAGAAGGACAGATTCATGTTTATGCTTAAGTGTATCTTGCTTGATAAAAATTATATTTACAATGTACCCTTACATGGGAGGTTACATTAAATAAGTTTATACTGAATTGTGAATACTATTCATTTTAATGATAATATCTTGCCAACACAGTGTTCCTTAGATGTGAAAAAAAGCCATGGGATTAAGCTAAATATTGTCATGGTAACAGTAAGAAAAAGACATACTTCTAAAAGGATTTCCCATAAGTGAGAACAGCTCACATTCAGTAAGTAGCCTTCAATAGAAGTTGACATCTGTTATTCATTTGTTGTTTCTTGGTTTCAAGAAAAGGCAGGGATAATTGGAAATAGTCAAGTGTTCTGGGAACACACTGAGTGAAAGAGCTCTTAGAGCTTCTTAAATTCTGGTCTGTTTATCCCAAAAACCATTACGTATGTACCTTCTTTGTCCTTATTATTTCCTGAATGGGCTAGTTGGTTAGTTGTCTTGAGTCACTTATTTTTGAGCAATAGAAGATCAAAGCAGACCCTTTTATTAAGGAAACAGAATAAAGAGAAGGTTGCAATTGAGCAGAACAAGTAGCACCTCTCTTTTTGAACTCCCAAAGGTGTGTGGAAAAGAGGACAAGAGAGAGGCGGCTTATGTTAATTTCTTATGTTTCATGATGTTGATCTCTTCCTTTCCTTGGTTAGATAGGCGAAATAACTCCAACTCAAATCACCTTTGCCAGAAGTCCTTGCCAGAATTCTTGTGTTGGTACTTTAATCATTTTTCTTAACACATTTTAGGAATCTGAAGTGAGAGAGGCTGCTTCTTGGCTTAATTGTTTCCGATCCTGAATGCAGTTGGAGAAATCTGACAAATGCCTTCAATCCTGCAATTCATATTTGATCTGTCTATTTTTGGGTTCCATGAACTTGTGAGCATTACAGCCCAAAGCATCTGGAAGGCAGGTTCGAGCAGCATTACACCAGATTACGATCCACAGTAAGAAAGTCCCAGCAAAGATGAACAAAGTCTTCATTTTCCTTGGGCAAGGGACAAATGCCTCATTCACTTGATGTTAGCCAAAAGGCCAAGTACAGTTTATACAATAAAGACAATTAATGTCTTGATGCATTATTAAATTGCAGCAAAATCTCAGTACTCCAGCAGCAACTAGCACTTGTCTGTTCAGTTATAACATGCACTGCAACATAACATCTAATGAGCTTGTTGAAAGTTTGATTCTACAAAGAGCCATCTTGTGAGGAATTTTTTTTTTAAAAAAGTTGAATAATAGCCACAAATTTAGCTCAATTAGCTTGGCAATCAATTAGTGAAGGGCATCAATCACGCTAAAAAACCCTGCAGCAGACCATTAATTATTCATTATTGTGTATGCTTTCTGTATATCATATGGAGGATTCAAATCACAGAGATCAATAAATATAATGTATGCCAGTATAGCAGACTGAAAAGGTATTTTATGCACTGTTGGAATTAATGAGTACATATAGGCGATGATTTATTTTCTTCCAAAAGCGGTCAAGGCAAAAGTTAAACTACTGACAATTTGTGCTTCTGGACTCGCACCCCTGTCTAGACCAATGATGCACCCAGGCTTTTCCATGCATATCTCCATGTGAGCAAAGGGTTTGGACATGCTTGGTTCTCCTCTGCAGAGCATACATACAGAGTATTGTTCTGAAAATCCAGTCAATACCATCTCAGCTAACAGCCTCAATTTTGCTGGGCAATTCATCCCCCCCAAACCACAAAATTTTAACTGAGAACTGTTAGGATTCCCTTTGGTAAATTTATATGGGGTTGTTGTGTGTATTAATGGTCGTGTGCTTTCCAAGTTTTTTACTGGTCCTGAAAACTTGTACTTCAGCATTGCCATCTTCCTAGCTAATTCATCACTAAGTGTGATTCAAGCTCTTTTGGTTTGCATCAACATGCATACAGTATCTTCAGAAACTAAAGGAAATGTACTTCTACAAGTATATTTTATGACATTTTTAGTAGAAAGAAGTTCCCCTTATGAGCAGTGTTTACTGCAAAGTTAGCTACTGTACAATTCTGTAAATGTATCGTTGTGTTTTTTTTATTACACAGATGTTTTGCCTGGTTTTACAACAAAAGTATTATGTTTGGGGTAAAGGTTTTTGGGCTTGAAACACTGAAGAACATACATAGGATCCAACTTCATTTATATGTGCCAGTGATTGCAATCTGGCATCAGTCTCAAAGCCTAATCAACTGTATTATTCTCCCTCCCCCTCCAACATTTTAAACATTTAGCTTAAAAATGGTTGGTTGTTACTGCTTTTGACCTCTTTAAACTGTGTTGAAATACTGCAATATATCCTTGGTATCCTTTTACAAAGTTTTAATTTTAGTTTCATGTGATTAAGATAAGCATTTAAAAGTGACAGAAGGGTTCAAGCTGATTTCTGCCTATTCTCCATGCAACAATACAAGCGTAATCATTTGAATGTTTAAAGTTGGCCTCAGATTGGCTCAGGTTTTGTTTCTGTGCACATGGACATCTGTTTGTTCAGTTTGGATGAACAACATTAATCATAACAGTGTCTTTAGAATACCCTTCCATCCCAATGAGCAGACATTTGATTTCCCACAATACTCTGGAGCCATTTTTGAAGCACTGGGGAGATTAGCTTGGAGACTCAATCCCATGGTAGAGATGGCTCAAGATGGCCACCAGTGCTACATGAACCCCACAGGCTCCCATTACTTGCCTGAGGATGCTAGATGCTGATTCCATTCTGCAACATATTTGTTAATCTAGTTAGTATTTCTTTCTTCTTTCTATTTTAGCCAGTGCATCAATAGCTTTGTGATTATTAATATGGCAGTCCCAAACCTTTGTTTCTTTCTTATGTGGGAATGGAAGAGAATATTTGCACAGAAGAAGCCATGATGGGAAGGAAGTGAGGTATTACTTAACTCTTCACAGCTCACATTTTGGTTTTTCTTCTATTTATCTTTCTCCTTTTGCTTGAAAATTCCCACTTTAGGGCCATGTTGATGAAAAAGCAGTTTAGGGATAGGTTGCAAAGGAAAAGTATTGGTTTGAGGATAGAGTAAGCAGCCCCCCTCTGGGGAGTCACACTTTATCTTTGCAAGTGCTTCTTTACCATATATGCACAGAAGAGGGAATGACGGTTTTGCATTGCCACAGAATGGTTCATTCTGCTCACAAAATCTGATCTGTTCATGATTTTTTGCCTAGAGGTATGGAACTGTTAGAAAGGTCTAATAGTTTCTGAATGTTCCCTGACATTGTCTCTGTGCTTAACGTAACCTCACATTTCCTGAAGCTCCCCAGAGACAGCATGGATTTTTATAACATATTAACCCTTGCTGAGGAACTTGCTATGTTGGCTTTATGCCACTTTTGGAAATCCTAGCATTTGTGCTTCTCTCCATTTCCTGTAACCCAAAGAAGGCAAGACAACAGAAATGATGATGGATTATGTTCAAATGGAGTGGCTGAATGAAAATCAGGATAGTGGTTGTTGTTTGAAACTCACTTATTCATTGGCAAAAATTTCTCTACATAACAATGCTTAAAAGACAAATACTGTTCCTTATTGCTAGAGCCAAGAGAGGACTAACTGATGACAGAAAGATACCACTTGTTCAGTTGAAAAAGGGCAGGGGAATGTTGGTGGCCAAGTGAAATTTAGACAGGGAAGACAGTAAGATGAGATCATTGTTGCTTTCTTTCCATTTTTTGTCCTGCTGAAATGCAGCAGAAGGTTGTACTGTTGTTCTGAAGGGTGTGAAAAATCTTCTGACTCAAGGGTATCTTTTGTACTACCGTTTGAAGATAGGCAGAAATCTTATGATTTATTTTCACTGACCATTGTATCTCAGGATAATTTATTAAGGATGTTCCTCAAGTGAAGAAAACTTCACTAATTAATACCTATCTGTGCCTCAACCATGCACATTTTGCTGGTTCATGCTGATGTGATCCATTTAAATCCAGGATGGATTATTTCTTTTTCATCTCTAAACTACATCTCCTACCTCCTAGCAGATTCTAAGATCACTATTATCCATAATGTAGCCAAATTTTGTCTCACTGCCATGAGGGTGAGGCAGCAAATATTGTCTAATAAAACTGCATTTCTTTGATACTTTCCAAATTTTATCCCCTCCCCTCCCCCTTTCCTTTTCTTTTTAACTCTTTTCATTCTTTTTTAAAAAAATTATGAACAATGTAGAATTTTGTAGAATGTAGAAACAGAAATACAAATACAAATACCAGTAGAGAAAGGTGTAAAGCAAGGCGATACGATTTCACCTAAACTTTTCAACACTTGCCTGGAAAATATCATGCGCAGAGTGAACTGGGAAGACGGAATCAATGTAAACTGAGAGAAGATAAACCATCTCAGATTTGTGGACGATGTTGTACTGATCGCAAAAGATGCTCGAAAGCTGCAAAAAATGCTTCGACAACTTGACGCCAAAAGCAAAAAGGTGTGTCTAAAGATGAATCGCATTAAAACAAAATATATGCAGACAGGGAACCATCCAAAATTCCAAATGAGGCTTCAGAACAAACTCATCGAAGAGGTTGACCACTATGTCTACCTGGGACGGCTAATCAGAATGAACAACAATCAAAAAGAAGAACTGGTCAGAAGAAAGAAAGCTGGATAGGCTAGATACAACTCCATTAGAGAAGTCTTACAAAATGAAAAGATTGACAGAAAACTGCGTGCTAATCTTTTTAATTCAACTGTCTTACCGGCGGTGCTATATGGAAGTGAAACATGGTCGCTAATGGAGCTTTCAAGAGCAGTAAGGGCTATGGAAAGATCCATGCTGAAAGCATGAAGATCCATGCTGAAAGCAGTAAAGGCTATGGAAAGATCCATGCTGAAAGTTTCTCTCTGAGACCACATCCCAAGTAGTCAGATTAGAGCACGAAGTGGAATAAATGATGTCGAATATCGCAAACGGAAGCTACTCTGGGCAGGACACGTCGCGCACATGTCAGATGGCCGTTGGACAACAGCAGTTGCTGATGGGTATCCAAGAGAAGTAAAAAGACCCCTTGGCCGACCTCCAAAGAGATGGGAAGACCCAATAGTCAAGAACTTTGGCCGAACCTGGAGAAGTAAAGCCAGGAATCGAGACGAATGGAAAGCGAGTTGTGACCAGCAGGATTCTGTCCGGTGACAGTCTGGTCAATCGAGGTGATCGAGGTGATGTA
Source organism: Charina bottae (assembly GCA_023362775.1). Taxonomy (NCBI): domain Eukaryota; kingdom Metazoa; phylum Chordata; class Lepidosauria; order Squamata; family Charinaidae; genus Charina; species Charina bottae. The sequence goes on along the minus strand of JALMGJ010000002.1, from coordinate 212,635,260 downwards.
GAATTTTATGTATATATGTATATATGCTGATCAGAGACCATAATATAGTTTAACTACCTACTTACCATCTCTAAAACGTGATTGGACCAGAATATTAAATGTAGGTCTTGGGCCAGGGCAATTATATTTTATTGGGTGGTCTAGAGCAGTGTGTCTCAACCTCAGCAACTTTAAGATGTATGGACCTCAACTCCCAGAATTCTCCAGTCAGCATAGGAGATGAAGTCCACACACCTTAAAGTTGCTGAGGTTGGGAAACACTGTTCTAGAGCAAACTGCTGACTTCCAGTCTAAACAAATTCCTAGAGACTTGTGGCATACAGTGTGATATGAATGTTAGCTTGGGTTTGTGTCAAAAGTGAGAAGCAAATGTGGTAAACAACAATATAGAGTGGGGAAGTTCGCCCACTGACGTTCAATGAAGTAGAGAATGGTATGGATATATTGTTCAGAGTGTCAAGCAACATGCACCAGAATTTTGACCAAAATAACACATGTGAAATTCAAGTTCTGCAGTACAACATTTGGAAAAGTTCTGAATGTTTCCATTATGTAGAAATATGTTTTTCCAATGCACACTCAGAGGGGAGGTGCAAAGGCATTTTATGCAACCACACACACTTCAGTTTGTGCTCCATTACAGTAAACTTCCCTCTCTATTACCATCTTTTTACCCTTCATAGTGTAAAGGAAATAAAAGCTTTTGTTTCTTTGAGGTTAATAATGTGGTTATACAGCAGCCCTATAAGCAGAAGCCATTTAGCATTTCATCACTCCCAACTGGCTGTTTTTTTATTGCCTGTGGTTTATTGTCTAAAGTCTTCAGGAAGATTAATCATCTGATTGCTCATGATTACAGTACATGATCTGAAAAGCTCAAAGCCAAATTCTTTCATTGTCTCTGTGAATGCATATATGTGTTTTGGGGGAAAAAGAGAATCTGAAATGTTATTCACCAAACATAAACTTTGAATTTTTTTTTAACCATTTCTGATCATGTTGTTGACTGTAGCTGTAATCTGTCAAGCTCTTTTCAGTTTATAGGATTCAAGAAAACAGCTAGTCCAACTAACAAGGTTGTATAAATTATATTTTCTGCAAAACTTCCACAATTCCTCATCCATTAGAAAGCCAGTACCCATCCATACCTAATAGTAAGATTTTCTGATTCGTGTTCTGAAATTTATTTTAAAGATGTATTGCTGCTTGTGGCTTTATTTTATTGATTTTCTTACAATATTTTTTATCAGTTGTGTGATGTTGTTAACCTCTTTCTTCCTTTTAGCTCTTTATGCTAGCAAGCTGATCCTCCTGTTTTATCTTGTGTACAAGCCAAGAGCCAGCAACTACAAGATAAAACAGGAGGATCAGCTTGCTAGCATAAAGAGCTAAAAGGAAGAAAGAGGTTAACATTGGTGGAAGGAATTGTGAGTTTGTTCCTAACAACATGACCTTTCCAGTGCTTTGCAAAGTCCTAGTAAGTAATAGAGTAGAACAAAACAAAAGAAAAGTAACTGTAATCACAATTTTTGGAGACAGTAAGGAACAGAAAGCTGAATGAGCACACAAAAAGAAACATAGCCACCCCCCCAACTCATGCAAACAAAAAACACCCCCCCCACACCGACAACCCAGGAAAGATAAACATATACCGTATTTTCCGGCGTATAAGACGACTGGGCGTATAAGACGACCCCCAACTTTTCCATTTAAAATATAGAGTTTGGGATATACGCGGGGAAAAAAAAATTAAAAATAATGGAGACAGGCCATATAAAGCCAGCTTATACTCTATCGCCTGTTCCAGGGAGAGAGAAAATTATCAATCAGATGTGGAATATGTGTAGATGTACAATCGTTAATTTTTAATGTAATGGCGGATTTATAGTATTTCTTTATTATTTATTGGGTTATTGGTGTTGCTCTCTGGGTACCATCTAGAATCTTTTTAAGACTGAGGAAGGTTTAAACCTCCCAAAATTTAACATATTTTTTACAAAAAAACCAAACCAAACCAAACCTGAGGAAATCCATAAAAATACTCTCCCAAATCCAAGAATCATAGAATGCATGAGTTGGAAGGAAATTGGACTAGGATGGGGTTTTGCTGCGAGGATTGGTGACAGGTAACCATTCAGCTCCCATTTGATAATCTCCAGCAAGGAGGAATCCACCATTGTTCTAAATATTTGGTTCCATTAAAAGGTAAAGGTTCCCCCCGCACATTTGTGCAGTCGTGTCCGACTCTAGGGGCCGGTGCTCATCTCCGTTTGTTAGCCGAAGAGCCAGCGTTGTCCGATAGCTATTTCCATCAGGGAATTCTGTCTAATATTCAGCTTGAATCTCCTTTCCTTTCATTTTAATTCAATAGTCCTTATCCTACTAACAGCTTCAAGGAAGAACTGATCTATCCTCTCTTCACACACACACACACACACAGACACACACACCCTTAACCTGGAAACCACAGCCTCATACAATCCTGGCCAAGTGCAGCCGCTCGCCGGAACGCAGCCCCCAGGGAAGAGCAGGAGGACGAGCGCGGGAGAAACGCGGGGAGTTTCTGGGCCCCCGCTCCATTTAAAGCGCGGCTGGGAGGGGAAGGGAAGGCGAGGCGAAGCGAGGCGAGGCGCCCGTTGAGCGTTGTGGGCAACTTTGGAGCCCGTCGTGGAGCCACTGCGTTTTGCCCCCTCCCTTCCCAAGGCTGCTCCGAGGGAACGGAGCTTGCTCCCCCCTCCCCGCGTTTCTCCCGCGCTCGTCCTCCTGCTCTTCCCTGGGGGCTGCGTTCCGGCGAGCATCTGCGAGTACCATATTTTCCGGCGTATAAGACGACACCCGGCGTATAAGACGACCCCCGACTTTTGAGAAGATTTTCCTGGGTTAAAAAGTCGTCTTATACGCCGGAAAATACGGTATTAATTTTTCCATAGGATATAGAACAGTGTTATGTTCAGATGCACTTTGTATCTGCTTTTCATTAAAAAAAATATTTAAAATTGTCCTTCCAATGTATGGGTGTCCTATATTATCATGTTGAAGTGTGTTTTTAAATTTTTTTTTTTGCACAACAAAGGAGAAAACTACTGTCACAAAAATTTATTAAGAGCAATCATTTTCTCTCTTAGCCAGCTCCTTCATTGTGAATGGCAAATGGTGGATTTGCAAAAGGTCGACTGGCTTCCTTCCAGGAGAGACTTCAAACGTATTCTATTGTCATTTAAAAATCCCACTATATCCAATATGTTGTTCAAAATGAAGCCTTTTCTGTGCAAATTTAAGATCGTTCCAGTGTGTGTGTTTCATACAGAGGGAGTTAGACCTTTAATAACTCATTTAGGAAAGAAGAGTGTTTCTACTTCAAAGTTTAATTGCAGTATCTTAAAAAATAATAATTTCAAGGATGTTTTATCTTCATTGTCCTTGAGAAGTGTCAGCCCGAATAATCAACCTGTTCCTCCCACAAGTCTGTCTTCAGAAGAGCTTTGTTGTTAATTCGTTCAGTCGTTTCCGACTCTTCGTGACTTCATGGACCAGTCCACGCCAGAGCTTCCTGTCGGCCGTCACCATCCCCAGCTCCCCCATGGTTGAGTCCGTCACCTCCAGAATACCATCCATCCATCTTGCCCTTGGTCGGCCCCTCTTCCTTTGGCCTTCCACTTTCCCTAGCATCAGCTTCTTCTCCAGGGTATCCTGTCTTCATCTTCTCATTATGTGGCCAAAGTACTTCAGTTTTGCCTTTAATATCATTCCCTCAAGTGAGCAGTCTGGCTTGATTTCCTGGAGTATGGACGGGTTTGATCTTCTTGCAGTCCAAGGCACTCTCAGAATTTTCCTCCAACACCACAGTTCAAAAGCATCTATCTTCCTTTGCTCAGCCTTCCTTATGGTCCAGCTCTCGCAGCCATAGGTTACTGCGGGGAATACCATTGCTTTAACTATGCTCAGAAGAGCTGCTTGAGATAAACTTGATTAACTCTTTCAGCACTCTGCCACATATGGAACAAGAGGGCATTACAAACAGGCTTGACGAGCTGAGGGAACTACTAGAAACAACACGCAAAGCAGCAAAACCTCTGATAGAGCTCGTCAGTCCAACTGTTAATAAAGAAAATGCCCATTTTGAGAAAGTATCTGCTGAAACTTCCCTTATTTCTCCTATTTCTCCTATCTCAACACGGAATGTGGACATAGAAGGGAATAACAAAGAGTCCCCGGATGTAATTTTCACTTTGTCCCCTTTGATCCTTGATAAAACATCATTCTACAAAGAAGAAATAAGTATTAGAAATAAAACAGAGGTCAACACACAAGAGGAAGCAGGCTGTAGCCCAAATATTGTTGAGCTTCAAACTGAGGATGGCCTTGGAAATGAACTGAGTCATAAGGAGGCCATCCCCTGCTCAACATTACTGCACCTGGACATTGACACTAATCTGACTTGCCAATCTGCAAAAGTTCTTCATCTAAACGACCACCTCCCTCAAAACTTCCTGGAGCTTATTCAACAGCTAGATAGAGGAGAATGTAGGCAAATGCCAAATCAGTGTGTTTTTTTTGACACCGAAGGAATTTTGGATAATATCACTTCTGTAGAATGACTGGAAAACTCCTGTGTTTTAACCCAAAATTCCAATACCTTCACAGCTATCTCCACTAATTTACAGCACAAAGATTCTATTCAGCTACTAACTTGGAATATTGCTGGCTGGAAGCCCAAAGCAATAGAAGGGGATTTGGTGGAGTTCCTCTCAAACTTTGACCTTATAGCACTCCAGGAGACCTGGCTGACCCTAGATGAAGAGGAGATCCAACTACCAGGTTTTAGTTCCTGGTCTATTCCTGCAAAAAAATATAAGACTAAAGGGCGGGCATCTGGAGGATTGATTATTCTTGCTAAGGCTGAGTTAGGCTGGCAAGGACAGAAGTTGATCCTAGGAGATGATTCTCCCCATTATTTAGCTGTTAAATTTTCTTATAAATCCTCTGAATTGGTATTATTGAACATTTATATCCCACCACATACTTCTTCTTATGTTTCTCCTAATATATGGGCAAATCTAGAAGAGACAGTGTTAAAGATAAACAAAAATCATTCTAAAGCCACTGTAATTCTAGCAGGAGACTTCAATGCTAGGGTGGGGGCCTCTTTACAAAATTTTGTTCACTCGGGTATTATACCTGAGGATTATTTAATAAATGATCCACCCTGGCTTTCTAGTGACCCTAAAAGAAATACTGCAGGTTCTCAACTGGTCTCCTTGATTTATAAATGTAACCTTTTTATTTTAGGTGGTAAAGCACCTGATTTTATGTATCCTTTTACATATCATGCAGGAAACTCCAGCAGTGTCTTAGATTACATATGTGTTTCTCGAGATAAGTTTGAGTTGTTTTCAGACATTCAAGCCCTTGTGAGGGAAGATAGCGATCATCAACCTATTACAGTCTCTTTCCAAAGCAGATCAGATACAAGGATATTCACGCCCTATGACAAGATGATACTAGCTAACCTTGAAGTGGGGCAGGAGAGAAGACTTAAATGGGCTAAGGTTGATACCAAGGCATTATCGATTTTTTTGAATTCTGAACAGGCCCTGATTTGGAGAAATTCAATTTCTTCTTCTACTTTAGGTTCAGACAAAACCCTCACTCAATATGCTGACTTGTGTCATTCACTAAGAAACTTTTTAACTAACAATCTTCCTATTAGAAACCGTCAGCAAATTTGCACCAATTGGTTCGATTCTGACTGTTTACATAGTAGAAAACTTTTGAGGGCAGCTATGCATCAGGCCTTGGGACATCCTACCACAAAAAATCATGCTAAAATGCTAAAAATTAGGCGTGACTATAAGAAATTGATAGCCATTAAGAAAGCCTCTTTTAGAGCTAAATTATGGTCTGATTTGGATATTTGGGCAAATGGGACAAATTCAGTCTTCTTTTGGAATACTGTATCGGGTTTGCTGAAGGAACGTAAATTCCACTTCGATATTCCTATCCCAGCTTCAGTTTGGGAGGAATATTATGCCAAATTATTTTCTAATCCTAATCAGGGCCTTTTGCATAAACAGAGTACAGATTTTTTACCTTTTGAAAACCTTCCCCCCTGGCCTCCAGTATCTGTATCAGAAATCAAAACTATTATTCGATCTTTAAAATCTAATAAGGCACCTGGAGAAGATTTTTTACCTTCGGAACTTTTTAAGACTCATATTGATTGGTGGGCAATCAATTAATATTAGCAGGGCTGTTTACTTATATAAATAATACAGGTTGTATCCCAGCTGGATGGGAAGTTGCCATTATTGTTCCCCTATATAAAAAAGGAGATAAAAGAGGATCCAAAAAATTATAGACCAATAAGCCTTATTGGAATTGTGGCTAAAATGTATGCTAAACAACTGTTGAGCAAAATAGAAGATTGGGTTATGGAAAATAATCTTTCAGTGGAGGAACAAGCTGGTTTTAGACCAGAGCGCTCCACAATAGACAATTGTTTTACTTTATATCATCTTCTTTCAAAACAATTAACTAATGGCAAGAAACTGTATACCGCATTTATAGATCTTAGTGCGGCTTTTGATTCGATAAATAGAAATATTCTGTGGATGAAATTGGCCAGTTTAAATATGGAACCCAGACTCTTATTTTTGGTTAAGGCCCTTTATTCAAACACTTATCTGAAAGTTCGTACAGGTATAAATGGCTCTCTAACTAAGAGTATACCCACCTTCAATGGCATTAGACGGGGTTGTACATTAGCCCCAATGCTTTTTAATCTGTATGTAAATGATCTACCAGGATTCCTGTTTGATGTAGACACTCATATGCCAAAGATCCTTGATAAATTTATTAATATTTTACTATATGCTGATGACATGGTTCTAATGGCACATTCCCAAATAGGCCTGAGAAGACTGCTGAAAAAACTGAACACTTACTGTGCTCTCAATTGTTTAAACATCAATAAAAGTAAATCCAAAGTGATGGTTTTCAGTAGAAAAAGTGTGAAATATAATTGGCAGTTAAATGGGGAGTCTATTGAACAAGTTAATTTTTTTAACTATCTAGGAGTGGTTTTTACCAGTTCAGGTTTGTGGTTAAATCACTTTAAAAGAAGCTCAGAAAGGGCAGCGGCAAGTACTAAAAGATTATATAAATTATTTAACTACAATTATCCAGGCACTCTGACTCCTATATTGAAAGTGTTTAGGGCCAAAATAGTTCCAATGCTGACCTATGGTGCAGAATTATGGGGTTTAAATAAAGCTACCCCTCTTGAACAAATCCAAACTCACTTTTTAAGATCCATATTTTTGTTGTTGTTCAGTCGTTTAGTTGTGTCCGACTCTTCGTGACCTCATGGATCATAGCACGCCAGGCCTTCCTGTCCTCCACTGTCTCTCGGAGTTTACTCAAAGATCCATATTGGGAACTGATAAAAATACATCTGCCCCTGCAGTCAGAGGAGAATTAGGTATCCATTCCTTACATAGTCATTCAATTATTAAAGTTTTTACATATTGGCTGAAGATCCAACAAATGGATTCAGATAGACTTCCCAAAACATGCTTAACGGAACAGATAAATATGGCACAGCCCAATTCCTGGATCAGCCAACTTTATAAAGTTATTTTAAGACATGGGTTTTCTATTCAGTATTTGCTTTCAACGGTCTCACAGGCAAGGGAAATTTTTAAACAGCGAGTCCTGGATATTAGTGCACAAACTGACATGGAATTATTAACTAAAAATAGATCTTTAAGATGGTTGACTAAGAATAAAATTATATTTCAACCTGAAAAGTATCTATCAATGAGTATTCCACAAACTTTTAGAAGGGCCTATTCTAGAGCTAGATTTGAGTTGCTGGATTCCATGGCCAAATATGGGCGTTTCCACCACTTGCCATATCATGAGAGAACCTGCATATGCGGTTCTCCAACCATTGAAAATATTTTTCATATTTTGTTCAATTGCCAATTATATGCATCCATTAGGCACAAATATCTATCATCTTTATTAGAAAGAACAGCACACTGGGATCCAAACCATAGTCTTATTTCCTCCTGGGCTCAAATGTGCATATTGTACGTAGGACTGCTAAGTTTATAACTAAGGCAACGGTCATTAGAACTCAATACATTGAACAAATTGGGGTATCCTGTAAGGGAGATTCATATATCTGATTTCTGACTCTATGTATTATCACATATGTATTTTATTATTGTATTTTTATCTTTGTATTGTATTTATTTTATTTTATTTTATTGATAAGGTCACAGGACTAATCAATTAATAAACTACTACTACTACTACTAAAAGATTTATTAAGTTCATACTTGGGAATCTTTTATCAGGATACATAGTGCAGAACATGCATTATTGTGTGACTTGGACACTTATGAAGGATTCAGGAATGACCATTTTATTGCACTTCATTAATTTTGAAGGAGGGAATGACTAATGCAAGTGACTTTTGGAAAACTGGCCCTTATCGGAATATTCACACTGTATAGTGTTGCTCTTCTATCCATGTTATTCTTGGACTGCAGCCCACCCTTACCTGATTTCCATGGAATTTACTTAAGATCCTCACTATCTACTTCTAAATCAGGACTAGGAAGACTTTAATCTTGCAACATTTATTTGTTTTCTGCCTAAATCACGAGAGCCACCTATTGGAGCTCAGGTGTGAAATAGTAGTGTGGGAAGACTTACACTAAGAATTAAGCAAGAAAATTGTGCAAGCATGTGCTCAGCTATGATCCAGACCAAAAACCCCAAACATATTGTTTTTTAAAAAAACTTATTGTCTCTTAAGCATTCTTTTTTAACAAAGACATTTTATAGTCAGAGTATCTATTAAATCTATTAAAGAGTCACTTTTATAGCGAGAGGGCTGTGTATAAATTTAATAATAAATAAAAAATAAAATAAAATAAAATAAAATAAAATAAAAAATTTTTCCAGGATTCCCTCAAATTTTAAATTGAATCTGTAAGGCTCTTGCTATGAGCTTTGTAATATTTTAACTGTAATACCTAAATCTCTTTAATAAACTTGCTGTTTATTCCTGAGTTCTCTCTCTCTCTCTTAATTGGCAATTTTGGTAGTTGTTTCTCCAATTATAGTTTTCTTCATGTTTTTCCCCAAATTTGAATTTCCCTTGTTTTGTCACTTATTCCTAGGCTTTCCGAATATGTAATATTTTTATTCTGACAATTCTTTAATAATCTTTATCAGATTATTCCTCTGCTGTCTACCTTTTAAAAAAAATCAAATGGACATGAAGGTAAGACTGGAAAAAATGGTGAATGGACTGCTTTTGGTCTCAAATTCATTCTGAGCACCTTTGCCTGAGATGAAGTGCTTTCCACAAATCCCGAGTCAGCAGAAAATTATACCAGCATAAAACTTGCTGTCCCCATTGCTGATCCCTATCCTGCCTCTATTGCTTCGATTTCCAGTTACTGCCAGTCACCTGTCTTCCTTTCACAGTCATCTGTACCAGACCCTAACAGATTTACACACCTTGCATCTGCCCTTGGATGTATCAGAATAAGGGTGGAAATACTACTTTATTACTAGCATACATAAGGATAACTTAATCCTATTTCATAACTTCCATGGGTTGGGGATGAAATGAAGGCAACATCATGGAGACAATGGCACAAAAAGTATGTTGCCAGGGCATGTTTATTCTGTTGTTAGGTGCAAGTCGGGGAGAGCCTACGATCTGCACAAAGGGTGGCTCTAAAGATGTGAGGGACAACTGCTCTCTCTCACGATGTACTACAGCCAGTAACTCAGCCATCAACTGTCCTATAGAGGTACTGATATAATTATCTTTCCATGGGTGAAGACGGTTGAGTCTTCGCACACTCTCTGTTGCTTGGTTCTAAGCACTACTATTAAACTAGCGAATGTCCCAAAGCGATCCTCCTCTTATCATGACTCAGTTAAACACATTTTTACAGGTATAATCATTATTTGTGTACATAATCTGTTATGTGACTTGGTTTCTTCAATACTTTGTATTATTATGGGCAAGTGGAAAATCTATTACAACCATTTTAAGGGTATTTTTGTGTTATAATTTTGTGGTGTGAGGCTAGATTATTAGGAGAGTGGGAAAGGAATGAAGGATATTCAGTCAGGTTATTTTTCTTCACTACTATTGTTTTTTTCCCCTAAAATTCAGTACTGTCTGCATGATGTAACTTGTTAAGTTAGACTTCAAGGACACAAGCACAACTTGTTATTGAAGACAGTGAAATATATGAACTGTATTAGAGATGTTGAAGGGGCGTGATGGCTCAGCAGTTAAGATGCCAGGCTTGTCGATCGGAAGATCGCAAGTTCGGAGGTTCGAGACCTTAGCCCCGTGTGATGGAGTGAGCTCCCGCACTCGCCCCAGCTCTTGCCAACCTAGCAATTCGAAAGCATGCAAATGCAAGTAGATAAATAGGTACCACCTCAGTGGGATGGTAACAGTGTTCCACACGGGTCATGCCGGCCACATGACCGCGGAAGCGTCTTCAGACAGCGCTGGCTCTTCAGCTAAGAAACGGAGATGAGCACTGCCCCCTAGAGTTGGACACGACTGTGCAGGGGAAACCTTTACCTTTACTTTATATTAGAGATATTGCATTCACCACAGAAGTAATGTATTGGAGCTAAAATACAAGATTTGTTGGAAAGGGTTGGGAAGAAAGCATTTCTCCTTCATTTCCTATAGAAGAAGAAGAAGAAAAAAACCAGATTCGGGAACTGAAATCGCCATATATTTTACCAATAAATATCTGCAGAAAAGCTTGCTAATGCCTACAAGAAATCTTTACAGTAAATCAAGACAGAGTGTTACTGTACATTCTAATATCCTTGACTATAAAGATTTGATGGACAACACATGAAATTTTTATCAGCAACTGGAAGTAAATTAATGATAAAATACTAATAAATAAAATTAATAATAATAACATAACAGCAGTAACATTGTAACTATGCCATATTTTCTAACACATTGCCTTTAATTCTGGCTTTTCAAATATAAATAGGGTATATGTAGGATTAAGCTTAATATATTTAAGAAATCTATTGTTGCACATTACTCTGACCAATTTACTTGATTCTTTTTTGGATTTCATGAAACTGTTCTAGGTTTTGTTGCTGTTAGTATGAAGTCCCTGATTTTTTTGTTCTGCTTTGTTTATATGTGTTCATACAAGTGGCTCTCACTGATGTGAGCTGTGCATCTTAATATGGATGTACTGTAGTAGCAAGTTTAGATATCACGTAGAATGTTAAAAGAAAGTTAAAGGATTAGATAATAATGGCAGTAATTCATTATATTGCCTGTTTTTTAAATGTAGATTTAAGATATTGTGAGCAGTTTGGTTTCTATCCTGTTTTTAATATGACTCTGGTCCATCGTGAACATGTAGAAAAAAAGAATACCTAACATATTGAACACAAACGGCAATTTTTTAGTGCATGTACCTGGGCATGAGAAAGGCTGACATCCATTTATTCTGATAATGATAAAAAAAGAAGACCAGTATGTATACAAACTCTTTCCTGAGCTTGAAGCTATTCAATATTCTCAATAGTGCAGACTAGGAATATAAAATAATTTGGCTGGAGGTGGTGTTGGGAATTTGGTTTCCACTGCACATTGCAGTGTATGAATAATAACTCCAGAAAGTCTATACAACTTTCTTGTATAGGCACTTCTCCTTGCCAAATCTGAGATGTACAAATTAATCTCTGTCAAATCTGTATCTGTTTCGCAAGTTTGTAGGGTTTAATCTATTTGACTAAATTTCTCTATATCAAATTTTAAAAAAAGCTAAAACGTGCACATTAATTTTTGTGTGCAGTTTTCCACAGGCACTTGTATACTACTTTCATGCATGCATGCTGTATGCAGTTTTTGAGCCATGAACTGTGTTGCAAAATTCTGAGACATACACAATCGGAAGAATAGCTGTCCTGGTCCCATGTTAGCCTGAGATATACTATATGCCATTAGGTTAATTGCCTAAACATATGGACTAAATGAAATTCTCTATCATCCCTAGCTAACATCCCATATCTGGTATTAGGTTGCACACACAGATTTTCTTGTTTCCTGTGGCAATATATAAAAATAGAGATGGTTAGCTCTGATAATTGTGAAAATCACTTGAAATTAGCAAGAGCTTGAAGCTATTCAATATTCTCAATAGTACAGACTAGGAATATAAAATAATTTGGCTGCAGGTGGGGTTGGGAATTTTGTTTCCACTGCACATTGCAGTGTATGAATAACAACTCCAGGATAAGTCCACTAATGTCCATCTCTCCTCAACCAAAACCTTGTAGATATAAATAAAGTTCTGAAAAGGAGGTATGCTACAGCAGTAATTGCACTTTTTAAAAAAGTTTAGGGGAATGAACATTTTTAAAAAGTCTGCATTGTAAAAATTATGTGTCAATGAAAGCAGAGTAAGTTGATTTTTTTCAATTATCATTGATAGTAACATCTATGTAAGGTAGGGAAAATTCACAAGAGACACTATAAATATGACATTTTCTATGGATTTCTTCCAGTCCATTAAAAAAAACTTCAATAAGATCCATTTAACCAAATGGAGAATACATGTATTTTTGGGGGGTGGGGGTGGGGGAGCAAGAAATCAGCAGACGATGAGAAATTTATCCCATGAAGTTATTCCTATCCCAGAACACCTGTGACAGAAGCCAAAAGTAATATATTCCATCGTTTTCCGTGATGTAGATTCTAAAAGGATTGAGATTTTCTCCATGACCAGCTGTGCCTAGCCTTGAGGGTGTTTTTTTCCCTTCCCTTCTTGCCCTAACACATGACATTCAGTAAAAACCTGATGGGCTTCTTTCAACATTTGAGGTCTATAAGCATCAGAGCAAAGATAGTCATCAAACTTATTAAGAATTAGCTATTTGCTTTCATTCAAATTTAATCACGGGCATAGTTTAACTTGCATTTGTGAAATAGTTTTATGATTGCAAAAAACAAAACAAAACTAAATCAAAGATGAGCTTAATGCTGGAGCCAAAGAACCTTGTCAGACAGGAAGAGAATGGTCTCCTTGGTAATATTTAGACTTACTTTCAGATCCAAGTGCTTTGAATTAAAGCTTTCCCAGCAGTTGAATTGCATTGTTAGCTCTTTAAGGAATGGGGAATTACAGCTAAAGCTAACCAGTATAACTAGGAGAATAGCTAGATAATGGCTTGCTCTTTTATAACCTATTAAGCTGTCTTAATTTCATATTCATCTTTTTTAACCTTTCTTATTTATATATAAAAATTCTATTCAAATGATAATTCTGTGCATTCCCATGTAAAAAATATGACTCCAAAGAAAAAAAGGGGAAAAAATATCAGTAATGTTCAAAACTCTAAATGGCTATTAATGTTTTCAGCAAAAGGAAACACTATATATTGGAATTATTTATTAGACTATTTAGGATTTGCTGTCTGAAAGGTTAACCATCTGAATTCAGTTGTCATGTACTTGTTATAAGCAAGTATCCTTGGAAAGACTGACATTCTTACCATATTGTTTCAAATTAATATGCAAATCCATTGTGATTCTCTTACCAGGGTAAGGCAGCAATCCTATGATCCCTAGAAAGGCATCCCAAATGCCATCAGAGTTTTCATATTTTATATTTTTTCCTCTTGGAGAGGGATATCATGCTGGAATCCTGCTTCCCATTTCCTATAATACCTCTGATGATACAATTTTTTCTTTTTCTTCTGGAGTTTAAACATCATATTGGAAAGAGAGGAGAGGTATAGAGAGAACTGACCAAAGGGGTATTCTGAAAGAAGTGTAGCTTGCAATACATTTCCAAACTAGCACCTAATATTTGCCAGATATGGAGTTGGAATGCATTTATCCCCTTCCATTGGAAAGGCTAATACTGGCATCCTTTGCACACAAACCATGATGTGTTGGGTTTCTAGATGTTTCAATGTTCTCCATAACTGCTGGTAGAAATGTCCTGTTAATCCAGTGTTTCTCAACCTCAGCCATTTTAAGATGTCTGGACTTCAACTCCCAGAATTCCCCAGCCAGTGCTGGCTGGGGAATTCTAGGAATTGAAGTCCACACATCTTAAAAGTTGCTGAGGTTGAGAAACACTGCTTTAGTCTAATAATGCTGTGAAATATCAGGAAAACAAAATGCATAAACATCTGGCATTCATTAATACTCATTTAGGCCAGCTATTAGTGGCTACCTTTCTTCCTTTTATGATCCACTCTATACTCAGACCTCCCAAGACAGCACACCAATAAAAAGAAAATAGAAATCTAATCTAGTAATAGTAAAACTTTAAAAACAAGAATAAAAGCAAGCAAATAAATAGGTAGGCAGAAAAGAATAATTTTTAAGACTTTATTTATTTAGTTAGGGTAGCAAATATTTGATAATATATGAAATAGTTTTTTTAAAGAGAAATCCTAAATTTTAAATCTTAAAAGGCCTCAGAAAATGAAATGGTTTTTACCATGTGCTGAAAAATTTATATCAAAAGGGCCTATCTAGAGAAAATATTCCACAATTTGGGGGCTGGCACACAAACAAAATGCAACTATACATGGTTATTAAAACCCACCTGCTAAATCTCATAGTATATTTTTATGTAGATGGAACAAACCAGAGTAAGGCATAAAATATTATTCTGAAGGCATAAGCAGGAACTGAGGCCCACAATGTCATGAAAGATTTTATACTTTCCACTTAAAACCTGAATTTAAAAAACAAGCTAATGATTAGGTAGTTGATGTACAAGATTTTGGATAGTTAATATATCCCTCTCTCGTGATTTATCCTGTGCTGGGGATAAGTAAATCTGTAAGTCTGGGTTATATTCTAGTTTCTATTTAAAAAAAAATCACAGCTTTTGCAAATAACTTTCTTTAACATAATGCATGTTTGTTCATTATTTCACAAAAGTTATGACATAGGAATATATGCTGTCTTTGTATTCTCAAATATACATATTTAAAATTCTTGGGATGGAAGACGAAACAAGAAAGGTTCTAGAAGCATTTCTTCCCTCATTTTGGTAGGATGTCTTTCTTTTTCTCCATTCATAGCATTCACCTGCTATGAAACAAATTGTCCAGCTATCCTGACAATCACACCATCCTGTCAGAACACCAAAGTTACACAGTTTCAATAACCAACTCAAACTGTCTCCTTTCTTTCTGAATAATTAATGCTTTATTATTGCAGTTAATAGCAGTTACCATCAGGAGGAATAGAAAAACGTTTCTGGTAGTGGCCCTTGCATTGTTGTTCATGTTCTGTGGTTGCTATGCAACCAAATGTCACTACTGATGTTTCACAAGGGTCTAATTTCAGATTAGGACAGAGAGGAGCAGAAATTGGAGCAGGCACAGAAGCAATTCGTGGAAAGGTCAATATGTCTGTTTTTGGATATCATCAGTAAAAAATTCTATTCAGCTATGCTCTATGTTAAGGCTATTTCTTTTTATACCCAAGATAATCTGCCATAGATTCTCTTGGGGAACATTTCTGTGTGAAAACCACAGTTAGGAAGAAGCAGCCCTCTTTTCCCAAATGCTCCTTCTATACTCCACTAATTCCCTACTGGAGACCTAGCTCTGGAAACAGAAAATCTGCACTGCAGGCTCTGGTGTGGTCTGCTCAACTAGACCGAGAGGTCCACCCTACCTTTAGCTGAAATGAAGGGACTGTGATGCCTACAAGGCAACTGGGGTGGGGTGGGGTGGGGGGCAGGAAACTGCAGCCATTAGAAAAAGACTAAACAAGAAGGAAGGAGAGAGAACAGGGAACAAAGGATCTTGCACTCACTGCAAGCCCCCTTCGGCTTCGAGGGGTGGATCTTTTAGACCAGTGTTTCTCAAACTTGGCCACTTTAAGATGTGTGGACTTCAACTCCCAGAATTCCCCAGCTGGATGGCTGGGGAATTCTGGGAGTTGAAGTCCACACATCTTAAAGTGGCCAAGTTTGAGAAACACTGTTTTAGACAGTCCCTGTAAATTGACCTCTGCATTTCAACTCTTCAGGAGGTGTAATTTTTCACATTAATCTCAAATATAGTTCTCAAAAGGTTCAGGAATATGGCTTAAAATATTTATCTTACCCAGTCAAGCCACTCATTAAATTACTGTAATTGTTATTTATTTCTAATTTTCCCAGGAACTTCTTCTATGATCACCCCTCTGTTAAAAGGATGAGATGATACCAGAAGTGTTTCTCCCCCATCCCTGGTGTAGAGAAGAAAGGATGGTGTTTTGTTTTGCCTTTATGTTATAATTAATTTCCATCAATGGAACAACACATGCAAATTAGCTTCAGCATGCACAAGTAGGCATGTGCAAGGATGGTTATGTAGAAGGATAATCATCTGGGCTGCTTCTTATTCCATAATAGCCCAGTTTAAGTATAACTTAGACTTTGATGTGACCCTGACTGAACCTCAAACAAAGCACAGAGAATCAATATAATCGTTAGTGACAAATCTTAGCAAATGATGTGATTTCATTATATACTGTACAATGCTACTAATGCATTATAGGTATGATAAGCACTGTAGATAATACATTATACAATTCCTACAAATCTGAGATTTATAAAACAACAACACGTTTGCTCTCAGGGGACATGACTTCAGTCACATGCCAGTCAGGGATGGCACTGAGACTGCAGTGACTGCACATCGGTATGGCATCTACCTGAGCAGAGCATATGCTTTCGTATTGTGAGGCATCACATTTGTTTTTGGGAGAATTAGAAGGTGCTAGCAAGGTCCCATGTTTCTGAAACCCTGTGGTACGGCAGTTGTAGGCTCCTTCCATACTTGTTTCTAATTCAGATATTTACTTTTGATTGTGTGCACTAAAGCGGTCCAAAAAAGAATTAAGATATATGTGTTTTAGCATATTAGAAGCCACCTTGCTGTTTGTTAAATGTACCCCTTGGAAAAAAAAGATTTTCCCCACTAGTGTCTTCCCCTCCTAAAAGCTCAAATAATGCATGCAACTCTACTTCTTACGTAGTTATTTATTCCACCTACAGCACCCTCCATGACACTTCCGGGAAGTGCTGCTTCCCAGGCCTGTTCGCACAGCTATATTCTGTTCCACCATCCATTTCTGCAGTTCAAAATCCTCTTATCAAGAAGCTGCAATGCCCAAAGCTTCAAAACATTTATAACTGTCAGCACATGGAAGCTGAAATCATTCCAAAGAATCATCAGAAATGCAGGCAGAAGAAAAATAGGAAATTTTAAATAATACTGAAAGAACACCCCGGGGAGCGCGGAATGCGAATCAGGAGATAGATGTCACAATGCCAGGATAATATATTTGGGCAGATTTGCCCAAATCTGGCTATAAGTTGGTTTCACGGTAAGTCAAGTCAGCAGAGGTGAGAGTAAATTAAGGGGAGATAAACAGTTCAAAAGAAATAATAATAATAATAATAATAATAATAATAATAATAATAATAATGACAACTGTAACAATAACAGAATGTATTTTTCTAGCTAGTTTAAACATTTGCAAAAACCTCTAAGTTTGCCTCTGCCTTAATTCTTATATTTACAGTTTGATCCAACGGTTGTTCCTCCTCCTCCTCCTCCTCCTCCTCCTCCTCCTCCTCCATCTTCTTTGTCTTGCTTAGTTGCAGGGTTCACTTATTCTGCAGTACAAATTGTTGTTACAATGAAGCTGATCAGTGACTGATACTGCAAAGGGGTTTTGTTTTTCAGCCAGTTTGTCACAGAGCCTGATGGTTTGATTTTCGCCGGAGAGGGAGTAACTGGCCCAAGGTCGCCCAACTGTCTTCCCTACCTGATGGAGAATTAAAACCTGGGAACCGCCAGTACCAGGCCAGATCCTCAACCATACCACACTGGATCTCTGGTGTTTTATCAAAATAGTTGGAGCTTCACTGGATGAATACAGACCCGCAGGAATATCTTCCAGGCATCCATTAATTCTCTATAAAACTTTCTCTTAGTTCATTTTCATGTGTTTTTGTTGCTGTTCCTGACTGTGAAAAAGACCTTTGAATTGCCCATAACAAGTAATATGCTGCATATTTTTTGCATGAAAGAAGCAACTGAAAGATAGAAAAACAATAACAAATCCTGCTAGCTATTTAAAGACATGAGTATTGCTATGTTCTGCACATTTTTGAAGTCCCTCTGATTTCCTTTTCATCCAGTGTCTGACCTGCAAAACTTCTTTCTTATAATTAGACTGAGCGAGAGGAAGAAATGGAGAGTTAGGTGCAGAC
The DNA here is from genome assembly GCA_023362775.1 of Charina bottae. Lineage (NCBI taxonomy): Eukaryota > Metazoa > Chordata > Lepidosauria > Squamata > Charinaidae > Charina > Charina bottae. Next base: position 212,616,931 of record JALMGJ010000002.1, on the reverse strand, counting down.
TTCTCTGTGTTCATAAATATTTCATAAGTAGCCTCGCGAGTACAGAATGCTATGTTTTAAGTAGAGCCTTAGTCTGTTTATTGCATAGCTATTGATGTCTATTGGACTTGTTCTATTTTTGAAACAGTGCCATGGTAACTAGTCTCACTTGACAAAGACCTGATGTCACAGCAAAATTAGAGGACGTAGAGACTGAACTTCAGGTAGCCAGTGAGATCAAGGCTGTTAGCACAAGAGTCACATCACTGGAAAAACAAGTTGCATTTGTCTTTTGTAGATGTACTCCTGACTGGAGACTGCAGTATTAATTGTCAGTGAATCAAGGACAATTGTTTTTTTCTCATTTCTCCAGTGATCCCTTCATTTCTGCCTGCCTTCATAAACAGATAATACTGGACAAAAAATTGAGACCACAAGCAGAAGGGTTTCTGAGACATTTTGTTAATAATGAACCTATTATGGAAAGAAAATATTCATCTGAATGTGGAAAGTTCTTAACTGCTGCTGAGAATGGTATCTCCAGTAATAAAAGCAGAGGCCTGTAAAGGTTTGTTTTTTAGCCCCAAACATTCGCTTTTGTTAATCTGCACATTAAAGACTCATTGGCCTGCTTTGCAACATAGAATCTCCATCCACAGTTTACTTTTAATCTCCTTGCATAAATAAAAGAATTCCAAGTCAAAGAAAAATGCATCCAAGGCATATTCCCCAATAAATACCTTAGCAACACTGAAAAAAGACATAAAGTGCAGATGGGGCAAATTTATTTTCACTGCTTAGCTACCAATAGAAGAGTTAGTGTTCAAAGCTGCCTTGAAAACCAGAATCATGCGATACTGGGGTTGTTCTGAGAGGAAGGGACAAAACTCTGCATGCACCAATAGGCGCAGGGTTGTGGTGATGGTTACTGTTTCATAGGTTCTCAAAGAGTTCACACTGCTGAAAATTGCTGGCTAGGGATGCATAACCTGTGCTTCCAAGGCTACAAGTATCTCTCAAAGTCTTGGGGGTGCCTCCCCTCCAAAAGTGGCCAATAAATTACAGTGTTGTATATGAGAGAAGAGAGCCAGTTGGTATAGTGGTTAACGCAGTGTTTCTCAACCTTCTCAACTTTAAGATGTGTGGACTTCAACACCCAGAATTCCCCAGCCAGCAAGGTTGAGAAACGCTGGGTTAAGGCATCAGGCTAGAAACCAGGAGGCTGCAAGTTCTAGTCCTGCCTTAGGCACGAAGCCAGCTGGGTGAACTTGGGCCAGTCTCATTCTCTATCGGAAGGGCAAAGTTAGCAGACATAGGGGGCATAATCGTATTTACTATTTCAATTACATTTAATCACCTTCAAATTAAAGTCAATAAAATGTATTGTCTTCTCCTGGTCCTACCCACATGGCCCCTGGTATGGTACTTGAAGGCCAAGTCAGTCCTCAGCCTGAAAAAGTTGTGGCACTTTCTCTATTGAGGTCTGCTTTCCTGGGAGTTTAGGGACTTTGAATAAACCATACAGGCTTTGTCAGGTTCAAACTGCTGTCACAATATGTTTAAGCTTGACATTCAGGTTTCACTTCATATATTCTCCAGTTTCATGAACCTCACTTTTTCTGATGCTTCACCTAAAGCAGATTTACACATTTTTCTTTCTTTCTTTCTCTCCCCCCCCCCTCTCTCTCTCTCCACACACACACACACACACTTATATTTAGAACTATCATTGCTCATCATCTTCCCTTCAAAATATGCTTACAGCATGCAAGAAGTAATTCTTGATTACCAATTATAATTTTAGCAATGTCTGTTTAGCTTCTAAGAGGGAATGTTGGCCTGCCTCTGATTTTCCACAATTTTTCCCACATCTTTCTCATTATTTGAGAGAAGGGAAAGACAGAAGCCACACCACACTCTGAGAATAAAATCTATGTTGGAAACATCTTCCCTTTCCACCAAATTGTTTCTTTTTTTATGATGCGAAATAGAGAAGGAATTACCTGGTGTCCTATTTCCCATCTCTGTTCTGTTGCTGTGTACATGAAAGAATTAAACCTGGAATAACCAAAGACCACTCCCTTTGGGATTCTCCATACTAATCACCCACAGTATTAGTCCCCAGGAAGATTAAGACCACTTCACAAGTTCACCAGCAAGGCCACGTTTAAGGATCCACTTGGGGATGAATAAAGGTTTTAGGAGTAAGACATCCCAAAGACTGACTACACCTCAGTTGCCCAATTAACAAGCCAATCAGGTGTAAGGTCAATACAGGCACCCTGGAAGACATATATGGGGTCCCCTCACCAACCTTTGCCCAGACTGAAGAAGCTACTTGGACAAGCAGTGAAACGTTTCAACCAAAAGAAAGAAATCCAGTTGCCATGACTCAACCTACAGACAATTCCACCTGGATGACTGAGAATCGTCATCGACACCCACAGTATTGTTTCCAGTTGCTCTGAAAAGGATTAGGATTAGGGTTGTTGTTTCAGCAATAATGATTTTGATATATAGATATAAAGGTATATATAGATAATGTAAATTTTTGCCTGTTCTGTCCCTCTCTATCTGTTTTTGCCTGCTTTTTTGATCCTGTTTTACCAGTTAACTGTTTTTGATGTTTGCTGATGTTTAATAAACAAACATCAACCTTTTTTTTTTCTTTGCTAGCTTAACTGAGTGGCATGGGTGCTTGCTTTGATCTAGATATAGGAACTGACTGAGAGTATGCTGGAGGCAAACTAAACTGGAAATGACCCACAGTAATTTTCCAACAATCTATCACCAGATTGCATTAAGGTATTTAAATCAGTCTCACTGCACAGAAATAAACTGGCTAAGTTATTAGAAAATTATGTTCAGTGCTTGAGTACTTTCCCCCCCCCTCTGCACCCTTTCCATAAGTGCTGTGAGAAGAAATCTTACAGATTTGGGGTAGTTCATTCACTAAGGCAGTGTTTTTCAACCTTGGACTTCAAGTCCCAGAATTTCCCAGCTGGCATGGTGGCTGAGGAATTCTGGGAGTTGAAGTGCACACATCTTAAAGTTGTTAAGGTTGAGAAACACTGCACCAAGGCATACAAATTCATAAACCATGGCATATTTGCATGTGGGTGTAATACTTAAGCATTCGTAGAAGCAAATTCAAATCCAAATGTCCCTCTAAATCTAACAGTGGTTATTGGAGGGAAAGATAGCTAGGATTGCAACTAGGAAAGAATATCCTCTCTACATGTTATTAAAAATAGCTTCCTTTCTGATGCCCGCAGCAGCAGATGACACTGGGAGTCTTGTTAATCTTAACTTCTTTAATGCAAAGAGTATATGCATGGGAAACAGGTGTAGTTTCCTGCAAGTCAAGTCCAGCTCCTGGTGGCTTCATGGCCATTTAGCTACTGTATGTAATTTTCTTGGTAACATTATGGAAGTGTAGTAGTAAAGTTTATTGTTGTAACCACAGGTCATAACATAAGAATGCAATAAAATACAATCAAATATAATAACATTAAACAATAAAATGAAATTATAAAATAAAATAATAAAAGAAGCATTAAATATATAAGAAAAAGGTTACAGCAAAACAGAGCCAGAGCTACAACTAAGAGCTTAAATATTTCTTCCTAAGTTTAAGTGAGAGTAGAGCAAAAGTAGCAACTTGGTTGCTAACAGTTGGGAACACATCTGCAAGAAGATAAATCAGTTTTTCAACATCAGAGCCCTTGAGTTCATTAGTCATTAATAATTTAGCCCTGATCTCGTTATAAATGGGGCAGTGGAGGACATAATGGATAACATCCTCCACTTGACCAACACCACAAGGACAGAGGCGTTGTTCGACAGGGAGCTTACAAAATCTCCCTTCGAGATATGCGGAGGGCATGGTCTGCAGGCGAAGGGATGTTAAAGCCCTTCTCAGTGGCGCACTGGTTATGTTAACCAGGTACTGGGAGAAGCTTCTATGTTTTTTTATAATGATAGTACCAGGATGAAAATTTGGATGATTGTACTGTAATTGCATCTTTATTGGCATCCCTTTCAAAAAGCCAATCTCTAATGTTTTCTCTATTCCAAGTTCTGAGTTCTCCCAAAGATGGTAGGGAATACATTTGTAAAATGGGTGACAAAAGTTTAGTCCACTGATTTCCAGCTGTATAATGGATAAAACAGAGTTTGGCGAGATGGGATTCTTGAAGGCTTTCTAATTTCTTATAGTGGCCCAACAATGCAAGGTGTATTCTAACAACGATGGAAGGTAGTCCTACCTCCATCCTTAAATAGGCAGCAGGGGTGCCCTGGGGGACATTATGGAAGTGGTTTGTCACTGCTACCTTTTTCAATTTTCCTGGCTAGTCTATGGCCCTGTATTTCCTGGAGGTCTCCCATCTAAGTAGTAACCAGAGTTGACCCTTCTTAGCTTCTAAATCAGGTAAGCCAGCCTGTTAATTTGGAATGTTTTTATCACTTAGTCACTTTATGGTTGTTTATGCCAAGTACTATATAACTGAGTTTTCAAAGGTTTCTTTTTTTTTTTAGGCTAATATATTTTACAAAATTATATCTGTCTATGGAAACACAGGAAAGGCCATAAGAGAAAAATCTATCTGCAGAATAAGACCTTCTTATCAGTCTGAACAAGGAACAAATCAAACTGGCTCAGATGATTTAAAGTGTGAAACAGCTCCCTGCTACCTCCGTTACAGAAATTGGCCTTTCTGCTACACAATCAATTCAGTTCCTTATACAACTCAATTGTTTGAGCTCTCCCCCATTGTGAATCTACATATTCCACTCTAAAGGTTGAGGTATGGAGACTGAATACACAATATAGAAACTATAGATCAGGCCACCAACCCAGTTAAGTTTAAGCAGTGGAAGCAAAATGGTTCCTATCTATTGTGACTGTCCCAAATTATGGATTTATTGTTTGTTCTCTTTTAAAATGTGTCACTAATGTTTTAGAAAGGAAACAGGGCACTGGATTTGACATCCAAGGTTATTTAAACAATGATGTGGCAACTATAAATATGCGATAATAAACAGCAATATATTTATGTAAGGTTGGATGGATAGATAGATAGATAAGACTACCCTCATTTTTTAAAAACATGAAGTTCCGTTTTAAACTTTCTGTCCCCTTGGTCAGAACTGGAACAATTCTGCCTTTAAAAGGGGGCATTTGCTTTACTTAAACTTGTCTAAAAAGATTTATATATCTCTTGAGCACACCTTATTTTGTCACTCACCAGTTCCCACTTCCAGTTATGATTGCCTGAAATGTTGACTCGAGGATTTGGGGGTATTAATGGAATTCTCTTAAAAAGTAACTTCACTGACAAAAATATAATTTGATGTATAAGAACTCTATTTTAGAAATAGCAATCAAATTCAACAAAGGCAAAATGCGCAAATGCTTCACATACAGAGCACTGCTCGGCAACCAGGTCTCTGGGATTTTTACCTACCCTGTTGCTAGGAGACAGGACATCTATATTTCTACTGGCTTGAGAATCAGCTGGTGTCTGTGCATGTGTGCAGTTTCTGAAATATGCAGAAATATATTTGCAGAAGAAAATGAAGGAAGGTAAAACCAAAGCTAGAACAACCTGAAAAGGACAAAGATAGTGGGAAGGAATAAGTAAAGTTCAACACTACATAGGGCCAAGAAGAAGGAGATGGTTGAGAAGCAGGAACCATAGATTACAAACGAAATGGCTTTGTATTTTATCTCATTTCTCCTACTCAAGTTTGATTTGGGTTATGGTGACAAGATAAATGAGTCAAGAGGGCTTGAACTGTGTATATGGAGAGATATTTACGGGGTTATTGTATATTTATAGATTAAGAGTTTCTTGCAATGTACCCAGGATAATAAGACCAAGTTATAGACCTTTATAATTCAATCTCAAAACCACAACAGTCATAAAACACAAAAGTAAGCTGTTGCCACATGTGTGTATCTACAGAGCAGAGATTGGCAATGGTGCTGGAAGGGTATTTCCCTGTTCTCTTTTTCTCTTCTCAGTTTGTTGTGGGGCAGGGGATTTATGTTAGGGCTTTTGTATTTCTTTGTATGATATCTATCTCCTATTTCTGCTCATAAGGTAGCTTGAGGTAGTTAACAATTAAAACAAATATGACACTTAGCATTTCATAAGAATAGGTAACAGCACTATTAAACTAGCTGAAACTATGGAGGCCTGGAGTTTGGTGCATCCCAGATTAAGAAGAACCTGCATGACAGAAGGGAGGTGGTGAACAGGGTGAGCAGCAAGGATTTGAGAACGTTGGATTTGGAGAAGAGATGATGTGAGAAGGGTCTGCATGATTTCTGAACAGATATTTGTGAAAAAGAATTATTCATATTTTTATATCTATTGTACACATAGAGGATTTTTACTATATAGTGACAATATAGTGACAATGCCCTTACTGAGCATAGGGACTCTCTGCATGTACAACTATAAGTATGGGGGCCTCTTGAGGAAAATACAATGACAATTCATCAGAGCAGTGGGAAGGTAATGTGCATTGTCTCAATAAGTGAGGATACCCCCATGTCAGGACACTCCATACTGTCATTGAACATGTACACTAAGCTAACTCATGAGCGTTTCAACTGGAGGTCAGCCTTTATTAATGGTGCTATGGACTTTGAAGAAGCATGAGTACAGGGCGAAAGGGAGAAAAGAGCTAAAAGGAAGGCACATCAGGCAAACCCTCATCATGACCGTCTCCCACCCGGAAACCTATGCCCTCACTGTGGGAGGTTGTGCGGATCCAGAATTGGCCTTTATAGCCACTTACGGATCCACTGTTAAAATTTTACCTTTGGAAGACAATCTTACTTGGCTATGAGTGATCGCCAATGACACTAAGCCTTCTAGAATACTTTATAATACAGTCGTCATTTTTTCCTCCTGCATCCCATTTTCACATACTGGAAACACAGAGATAATGGAGCAAATTTAATTTTGGTTACTTCAGAAGAACTGAATCTACTGATTCAAATTACAAGAATTACTAGAGTAAACATTATGAAGAACTCTCTGATTATTTGAACAGTTTGTTTTGATCATAGCAATAATATTTGATCATGATTTATAAGCAGGGGCTAGATGGCCGCTTATCAAAAATGGTGCAGTTGGCAGAGAATTGGGCTAGATCAGGGATGGCCCACCTTTTTCAGCAGAGGCTACACATTTTTTAAAAAATGGATTTGCTTCCATTTCACTAGTGTGATCTTGGGAGACAGAATGAGCTGCATGCAATCAGGGGCTGTCCATCACTACATTAGATGATCCTTCAAGTTTTACCAATTCTGTGCTTCTGTGCACGAATTAGACTTTATTCCCATAGCATCAAGCTATGAATTGATATCAGAGACCTGAATGATATTTCCAACTTTTCCTTCAGAGGACCTCTCTTGGCCAAGGTTCCTTGTATGGGAGATGGGCGGGGAATAAATTAAATAAATAAATAAATAAATAAATAAATAAATAAATAAATAATAAGGTTACAAAGGAACACTAGACTAGTAAGTGTTGAAGGCATAGTGAGCCCTCCTTCCTGGAAAATCAACACACAAATGTTCAAGATAAACAGCTATGCATTTACAAGACTTGATGCATTTTTGTTAAAGCTCTTCTTCAAGGGAATCAGTTTATATAAATAAAATATTGAACTCAGAGCAGGTAAACTGTAGTAGACTTACCCTCACTGAGCAGAATGCAGATTTTCCTCCTACTGTTTTCTAAGTGTATCTATTTAGTTTTACTTAAATAAGCTAATGGTTACCATTCAGTCCTATAAAAGGAAAGATATATTGTATGCGTAGATATCACTGTAATAAGAGAAAAATCTGCTGATTGATAAAGATGAGCCTTTGCACAGCTCCATGTTGTGTGCCAGCTAAGCCCCTTCCTGGATTGGGAGTCCCTCCGATCAGTCACTCATGCCCTGGTTATCTCCCGTATAGACTACTGCAATGCGCTCTACATGGGGCTATCCTTGAAGAGTATCCGGAAGCTACAGCTGACCCAGAATGCGGCCGCGCGAGCAGTTTTGGGAGCCCCAAGGAGGGCACATATAACACCATTGCTGTGCGAGCTACACTGGGTGCCAGTTTGCTTCTGGGTCCAATTCAAGGTGTTGGTTATCACCTTTAAAGCCTTACATGGCATGGGTCCAGGTTACCTAAGGGACCACCTCATCCTTGTTACATTGACCCATCCCACCCAGTCAGGCAGAGAGGGTGTTGTTACGGACCCTGCCCATGAGAGAGAGTGGATTGGCAGGGTCCAGGAGGAGGGCCTTCTCTGCCGTGGCCCCCGCCTTTTGGAATAAGTCACCCACGGAGGTAAGGCAGGCCCTCACTCTCCCGGCCTTCCAGAAGGGGGTTAAAACCTGGTTATGCCACCTTGCCTGGGGTGGGAGGGGGGATAGCCGATCATGGGGGTGGCTGGCTCCTTGATGGGGCCATTGATAATATCATTATTCGCCATCTGAATTTTATATTATATATTATATATATTATATATTTTATACTTTTATATTTATATTGATATTGATATGGTATTGTTTTAATGACATTTTATTCTTCTATTTTTTAAATGTTTGTAAACCACCCAGAGTCGTCATAGTATGAGTTGGGGCAGTAAAGAAATGTGACAAATAAATAAATAAATAAATTTCACAGGAAGGTGAAAATGCTTTACCACATACTTTTAGATTCACATATATGTATGCACACACACACACCCATACACATCCCCCCATGGAATAACATAGAAAATATACAGATTTTTTTACTATCTTTCTATCTCAGTTTATGCAACAAGAAAATAATTGCGAAGTTTGTTGTTGTATGAAAAATGCGGTTGACATTATTAATTTTGTCTATATGAAAAAGTATTTTTGAGCTGCCTATTACCCAAAAGGGTTCCCAGAAAAAATGTAAAAGTACAAACTTTGAGCAATTAAAAAATGTAAAATATCACATGCAGCAAAATTAAGGGCAGAAAAAAACTTCAATCCTTTACCAAACAAAAGATCTAATGTATTTTAAATCATTTAAAAGTCATATGGAAATGAACATTAACTAACTCAAACTAAACAAAATGCCTTAAAGAAAGAGATTAAGAATTTGGAGACCATGGAGAAAGGGACAGTCCAATGTTCCCACCAACCTAATTTCTCTTGGTGATGAAAAGATTCAGAATGATTTCCAAAGCATATCTTAAAATACAGACAGTTTATTTGGAAAAGGTGGTTTTTCAGGCAATAAACTGAAACCAATTATGGCTTTACACTTAAGCCCCCATGTCTTAAACGTTCCCAGAAATAAGCTTATGTGCAGTTAACAAAAGAACTGTAAAATATCAACAATACTGTACTTGTATCAAAAAGTGAAATGGCTACTGTATTTTGTATTGACCTAGCTTCCAGATATTCTTCAGTAATTTCATAATGAGAGTATTTAAGACAAACAGGAGATGTTTAAAAGCATGACTTGCTGGGGTTCTTCAGTGATGAAAATATAATTTGATGTATAAGAACTCTATTTTAGAAAGGGTACCATTGTGCATATCTAACTTAGGAAAAGGCCATCTTCACCTCCAGGAGCAATGCCAGATCCAGAAATCCCTCCGTATAATCCTATCAAGAACTGACTATAGGCCCAGTCCCCTGTTAATGTTACTGCTATCCAACAGCCCGTATCTTGAACTTGGACTGAGATGCTACTTATTAATCCACATTCATACCTTTCTTTGTCTAGAAACCAATTCAGGAGTTTTACATCTTCCATTGCAGTGTGATAAACAAATTTAAATATGATAACAGTGAGAAGACCCAGTCCACAAACTCTGCATAATATTTGTAAGCAATTTTCAAGAGAGGTTGGAAAACACAGAGAATAAAACATAGCCCTGAGAAATTTTGTAGGCTGGAAGTCATATGAGGCAAGCAATAACCCTCCACACTTGGAGTTAATGCTTTATCAGATAAGCTTAGCATCAAGCTGTAGACCCAAATCCATCCTAATTGAATACCCCAGAAGATATCATGGGCAATAGTATTGAATGCTGCTAAAAATCCCAGAAGAACCAATAGACACCATTCCCTTTGTCCAGTTTCCAGTTACGGTCATCTCCCTTCAAATGACTAAAACCTTTTCATAGTAAAAAATATGTGGCTGAGAGAGGCTTACAGTCATGATTGTCTGAAAAGACCATCTCCTCAATCCTGACTAACTATGAAATGTGGCAGAATAGAATAGAATAGAATAGAATAGAATAGAATAGAATAGAATAGAATAGAATAGAATAGAATAGAATAGAATAACTTTATTACGGTATTTGACCAGCCTTAATGTGGCAGAAGAAATTTCTAACACTATTCTATAGATACGAATATGGATATTATCCATATTAACAAAACACATTATTAATTTTTCACTATGCCTCTATGATTTTATCATCTGGCCAACATTTTCTTTAAAAAGTATACTTGCAAGATAGCTGCATAAATGTGGTAGAACTGCAACCCAAGACTTTCCTTAATTGTTGAAATTCTGCATAACATTTAGGCTGAAAAATATTAGCCTTCAATATTTTTTGTGGCACATTTAAAATCTAGTAAATATTTCAGCAGAAGACCCTTTCAACTTATCTATGAATGTATGCTTTTCTCAGCAACATATTAGCCTTTGCGCAGACCTCCATTCCCAACAAGCAAAATGCAACAGTTTGATTTCCAATCTGTATATAATGGGTAGAATTAAGAAAATTGTGCTTCTCCTGCAGGGACCATCAAAGAAGGGAACAGCTGAGTTGCTTGCTGGCTGAAATATATGTAAAAGCAGACTAGTTGTGGGGATTTCAGAGTTGTGGGATGCTTAACCTCATCGAGCAACCTAAACAAAGCTTTCAGATTTATTTTGAGAACTTGATGTTAAAAGAGGGACAAGAGCTCAGGGAACTGAGACAGCACATGATTTGTATGCAGAAGTCTGAAATTCCAGTTCAAGGAATTGATCATAGATGATGGGAAAGACATTTCATTGTGGAGTCCTTGGTGCTTTCTGAGTATGGTTGTTTCCTTGCAGACATTCATTACCCAACTAGGTAACATCAGGTAATGAAACATCTGCAAGCAAACAACCAAGGTCAGAGAGCACCAAGGACTCCACAGTTCAACCCCGAGCTACATATATTCTCTTCTATTGGAAGACCTTTCATTACCTCATTCTGGCGAACCATCACTTGAGAAAGCAGATGGTGCTTGGTGAGATGGTAAAGATGGTTGGTATAAATTGATGATCTTGCATTTCCCTATTCCTAAAATGGCTTGAGGGCAAAAATAAACGTGGGAAGCTTGCCACAAACAGTAGAAGAGTGGAATACAGGAATATTTTCTTTATTAACTAATATATTGTTTAAAAAGTTGAAATTCACCTCTGAAGATGAAATCTGTAGTTTATCATTGGAAGTCACAGGTCATTTTTAATGCAGGCTGATGTTTGGTTAATTTCATGTGGCCTTTGGTTTAAGAAAGAAATCAGTTCAGATCTCTGGTAAGAATGGTCTGTCCCTTTGCTGTAGCTTGCTGTGTGGGAGGGAGGGAAAGAAAAAGAAAGAAAGAAAGAAAGAAAGAAAGAAAGAAAGAAAGAAAGAAAGAAAGAAAGAAAGAAAGAAAGAAGTCAGAGAGAAAATGGTTGGCTTGCCTCTGGTTCTACCCACATGCAGCTACTAACAGATTAGATCTGAGACAATAAGACCTTCAAGAAAAAAAAAGTGCCTCTGGTTTGAAGCAATTTATATACGCAGGGTCTGAATTTAATTTGAAGCAGTTTATTAAAATTAAGAGGATTAAGAAACCTCTTAATCTTGTGCACTCTCTGTGCCTGGCAATCCACAGAAATGTGACTAATTTTCTAAGGCTAAATCCCACAGCTGTAGACTAGGCAGGGAAGTTGAAACACCATCCCAGAGGGTGGTAAGGACAACCTTTTTCCATAGTTATGTCAAGAAAACAACACAACACCTCCAGGAATTGAGCTTGACTTGAAGACGTTTACCTTACAATTCTTTCCAATGCTGGATAGAAATTATGTAAAAGGCAGCTGGAAGTCTAAATGTTGGTCCAGCTTTCTGTCCATCACCGTAACAGCTCTCCATAAAGAGAACAGAATGGGACCAAACTTGGGGTGAGGAGAGAAGCCAGCAAAAGAAACATAGAGTTTGAATATGGGGTGGGTCATGTTGGGGACGGCAAAGAAAAAAAATGCCTGAAAATTTCCTCAAGTTCATCCCCTTAGAGCAGTGTTTCTCAACCTTGGCAAGTTTAAGATGGGTGGACTTCAACTCCCAGAATTCCCCAGCCAGCATGGCTGGCTGGGGAATTCTGGGAGTTGAAGTCCACCCATCTTAAACTTGCCAAGGTTGAGAAACAGTGCTATAGAGGATGGAGTTGGACAGAGGCTCGGGAGTGCAGCTGACTCAGCCATCTAACCCCCCTCCCCGACTTTCCCCAATCACATGACCCAAAGCAGAGTTACTATTAAGGGTTGGGAAGAATTCCAGAAGCCATGCTCTGCAGGCTTTCCTTAAAAGGAGCAAGTTCTGGCCCCACCAGGCTAATGCCCATTTCCATTGGTTTATTATCCTTAGACGGTTATGCTCTTGAACTACAAAAACAAACAGACACACAAATTCCTAACTGAATCCAAAATCTAGAAAGCTGCTATATCTTAAAGGTTGGCTCTAAATAAACCAGAGATAGGAAAGTTGTAGCTTTAGGGTCTTCAAGGATGGCAATACATGACCCTCAGGTTCATTTCCAAAATCCTCCAAAAAGAAAAAAAAAGGAAAGCAGTTGTGATCCCAGCCAAGTGTTGACTGACAGCCTGTTTGTTGCAAAGGAGAGTGTGCAAGAAAAACAGGTAAGCAGAAAGATAGATGTAGTGTGAGAAAGAGATGTACGAAGAGTGATCCCACCCTTATATATTGCAAATACTGTATGCTGCTGAGAGATTACCCCCCTCCCCCTACCCAGAATGTGGTTCTCTTAAGAAAAATCACACGCTCCTGACAGCCAGACAGTGATCTGAAGAAAGCAAGATGCTGCAGTTCACTACAATGTGGTGCTTTCTTAAGTAATAGTCATTATATAGCTGATCTCTCTCCTTTTTTTTTAAGGATGACACTGTTTATTTTTGTATTAAATACACTTTAGTACAAGAGACTTTCCATGTCAGACTGAGAGAAGCTGATCACATGATTCATCATGAACAAAACTTCTAACACTGCTATTCGGGCTTTACTTTAATTTCAGCCAAGATGCAACAGGTCTTTAATTTTATTTAATTTTTTTTAAAGCAATGAGTGTTGGTATCAAAGTGCAAAACAAGAACTACTAAGTATCTCTATGGAGACATCACATTCAGCTAAAAATTAAACAGGATTAAAGGAATTCCAAACACCAGGTCACAGCTTGAGTGACATTATAGTTATTTTATATTGATATCTAGATCTTTCTCTTGTTTATCACAAACCAAAACAGGAGAAGCACAGAGAAAAATCTAGAACCATTATCTATATACATATATCTATGTACGTATACTACAAGTAGCCCATAGCACTGGGATGAATAGTTTTAAAATTAAACTTATTTATGGTGCAGTTAAACTGTTAGTAGGGCTACTTGCTGAATTTACAAAACATTCCCAGCTGTTCATTCAACATGTATGTTTTTTTTAATTACAGAAATATATTTTTAAGAGCTGCATGTCGGTCTATGAAAGATTTGATTTCTTCTATCTTCCTGTCGCACAGTCTCAATATGAACAGTTTCTCAGATGCTCCTGCTCAGATTTAGCCAATTATCATTCAGTCTTTTCCCAGCAAGCAACGTTCGTAGTAATGAAACCATAGACCTGGCTTTGAATGCATAGACAGTAAACATAACATATAACGATCCCAATTCTGCTCCTGAGACATATGTTTAAAAGATGGCAAACTTGTCACTTGGTTGTGTGAAATTCACAGTGTTTTCCCTGCAACATGCATTTTTTGCTTCATATTTGCAATGAATGTATAAAATTAAAATAAAACATGTTATCTGGGGATACCCTATCTGGGCTGCAAATATCCTGATAAGAAACCTCTGTTTGTGGCCATCAAGTGGGCATCCAGATATTTGCCACCCAGATAGTGTGTGCCAAGGCTGTATAAGGGTCTCTTGAATCAGAGCAGCAGTATCTCTGTCTTGAAGAAAATGCACCTGTGTGTGCCATTAAATGTTTCACATTTAGCTATAAAGCCCCAACTCACACATATTTTTCAAAATGGCACTCACAGTTCATTCACAGGTTGCACCAAACCCAAGATGGTCTTCTTAATAAACTAAGTTAATTGGGCAGTTTTCTTCTGGGTTAGTCACCATTAAATGGTAAAGTCCATTCTTGGTCTACTCTGAAAAGCAGAGAGAGCAAAAGATAACTGAAGAAAAATCAGAGATATCCATCCATCCATCCATCCATCCATCCATCCATCCATCCATCCATCCATCCATCCATGGTGTGATCTAAGGGAAAGTTTTCAACACAGCAGGGCCTAGAGGAGGAAAGGACAGGAAAAGCTACACTGGCCTATCCTAAACAAGATGTCTCTGTTTTTTCACTTGATTGTAGATCAGAAGCTAGGGAAGAACTAGCTTCCTAGCTTCTCGTCTATCTGAGGCAGCAATTGGCAGCTTGGCCTAGGCGTCAAGAATCAGAGGATGAGAAGGAACAATGTTGCCATCTATTCCATGTATCCTATCAATGCAGGATCTGCAGTGCAAGATGCAACTATACTGTGGTGGAACGAAGAGAGAAGACAAAATAAGTCAAGGAGCGAGGAAATAGGCGATGCAGATCAAGGAGCTTGACTCAGATGACTCCTGACTGACAACTGTTTGTAAACAATCCCTAGATTATTTACAATATAGGGTAAACAAACCCCTTAAGAATGTCAACATCCTCATGCTGCAGCAGGTAATTTTTGTCACATTACCAAAACTGCATTCTCCATCACAATCTAAGGAGTTTCTTAGAATCTAAATACATTTATGGACATTTCCAAAAAAAGAAAAAAGAAAAAAAAGCCAAGGGTTACTTGTAGAGTTACTGGAGCTCAGCTAAAACAGCTCATTTCATTTCAGTTTTCTCCTGATAGTTCAATTAAAAAAAATCCTAGACATTAGCTGTGTGAAGAAAGTCTTTTAATAGATTCCTTTCAAAGGCTGCAGGGTATTTTATTTTCTATATTATTTACTGTCCTTATATATAGCTGCTCTTAATTAAAATGTAATATAAAAACAGCTACGCTTAAGGCTTACAACTCAATTAAAAACAAGGCAGATTAATTTGAGAAGCTCTGGCTAAAAGAAATCCATGAGTTGTTTAAAAGACCTGGGTGAATAATAAGGTCTACACGTGCTACTCATACAAATCACGGCAGGAAGTGTCACCATCCCGAAGCCTTACACACTAATGTTCATCCTCCCCAGCTTTATTCGACAAGGACACTCTGAAAAAGAATGATGTGCTATTCCTGAGCTAGGCTTTCTCTTAAGTATAATACTCTGTGGAAACTCTTCTGCAACTTATCTGGCTAAAAACAGCCCAATGCTGTCTGTAGCCAAAAGAGCTTCTGTGTAAGCTTTAGATCAGTGATGTTGGGAAATGGGAAATGTTTCCCCACTTAGCCCAACAAATACAGAGATTTTTAAACCTCAATTGTTCCAATGGCTTAGGGAATTCTCTGAATTGATCAGCTACCAGGGAGTGCATAGTTCCCATGGGCCTAATCAGTATTTGGGCAGTGTGTGTGGTGTGTGTGTGTGTGTGTGTAGGGGGGCTGTTGTACAATAGCTGTATCTGAGCTTTCGTACTGTCTAGGACTTGGCCATCTGCTTAAATTGTTCATGAAAAAAAATCAAAGTCATTGAACCAACAATTTGGGGGCAAAAATTCATCCCACTCTGTCAAACCCAACTCTGCTTGAGCTCTTACTGAACAGCATCCATTTTCTTCATATTGCATGGCAATTCTGTATGAATTCCAACCAGAAACAAGAATGTTCATTAAATAATAATAATTGCAAAATAATTTATAGTTATGGAGCAATTGTATGCATGTCTAACCAGAAGAAAATCCCTCCAGTATTTCTAAGTAAATCTGTACAGGAGTGTAGCCATAGCAAATCTACCTCTTAGTCCCAAAGCCGACAACTAAAATCAATCTGAAAGAAATCAGTAGATGGGAAGAAAATAGTGGGGGGGGGGTTTGGTTATGTAAACAATCTATTTTTAAGAATTTCCTCTATTATGTAGATCTGTGTGGAAGTTTAAAACTGACCCCTAAAATATAGAAAAGCATACATTCATTTTTTAAAAATGGAAATTTTGGTTACTTAGCATACTCAGCCTATTCATATCACTGTCTTCTATACATCATCAGTAAGAATTGTATGTGTAGTTTACACACCCATATACACAATCACCAATGTCTGCATATGTATAGATCAAATATTTATAAGACACATGTTCAGGTATGTTTCTGTTCTTGATATATACAGTGTTTATGTAAACACACATATTTGTGTGTGTGTGTGTGTGTGTGTGTGTATGTATGTAAATATATATATACTGTATATATTAGTGTATGTATTTATATATTTATATCTGTAGCATAGGGTAGAAAGACTTTCTCTTTAATAATAAGCGTGATTGTCATGTTTGCTTAATGTAGAATGTTAGCTGACACTGTAAGCATGATAAATATATGCTATACACAATATTTATTAAAACCTTTCTTTTCTCTGGGTATGTACATGTGTGTGCATGTATATA